>WOXC01004200.1:0-657275 GCA_011680675.1 Gymnobelideus leadbeateri | reverse complement strand
CTTTTTGTTGGTACCAAATAATAACAGCACACTTTCTCTCTTCTCTTAATAGTCATAAAATTATAATCAATAATTAGTAAACAAAAGTGGCATCCATTGTCAGTCACAATCACTACTTTAATTGTTTTTTGGGAATTCAGTGTGTGGGGATATCTTTTGGGTATTTGTCTAGAGAGAGATGTTATATAAAAAGTTCCCCATGGCACCCTCTCTCTCATCATCTCTGCAACCCCCACCTCCCACTTCCCTGATTTCCTTCAGGCCTTAGCTGAATTCCCACCTTCTTCCAGAAGCCTTTCCCAATCAGTGCCTAAGATTGTCTCCAATTCATTTTAAGTATATTTTGTTTGTGCATAAGTTGTTAGCCTGTGTTATTATACTGTGACCTCCTTAAGAGCAGGGTCTGTTTTTTATTTATTTGTACATTTTCTTTATATCCCTAGTACTTGGCACATAGTAGGTGCCAGTACCTAGCACAAAATAGATGCTTAATAAGTTCTTAATCATTATTGATTAGGGAAATGCAAATTAAAAGAACCTTGAAATATAATTTTACATCTGTCAGATTGGCTAAAATAAAGGGGAAAGTGACAGATGCTGGAGGGAATGTGGAAAAACTGGAACACTGGTTGAACTGTGAACTGATCCAACCATTTCAGAGAGCAGTCTGAAATTATGCCCAAAAAGTTATTAAACTGCCTATACCCTCTGACCCAGCAATACCACTACTGGGTCTTTTTCCCAAGGTGATTAGAGAAAAAGGAAAAGAACCTATGTGTTCTAAAATATTTATAGCGGCTCTCTTTGTGGTAGCAAAGTACTGCAAATTGCAGGGATGCCCATCAGTTGGGGAATGACTGAAAAAAAAAAGTTGTGGTATATGATCGTGATGGAATACTACTGTTATAAGAAATGGTGAGCTCAACGATCTTAGAAAAAACATGGGAGGACTTTCATGAAATAATGAAGAAGAAAATGAGCAGAACCAAGAGAATGTTATATAGAGTAATAGCAATGTTGTTTTAAAAACAACTTGGAGCAACTCAGTAATTTTGTCTATTAAAAAATAACCAAATTAATTACAAAGGACTAATGAAAGAAGGCGCTGTCTACATCCAGAGAAAGAACTGATAAATGGAACTATGTATAGAATGATTTTACATATCTGTATATGTGTGTATGACATTAGACACACAAATATTTGTGTCTTATGGTAGCCATCTCTACAATGGGGCAAGAGGGCAAAAGCATGCTCCCCTTTGAAGAGTCCAGAGAGCAAGTTATGAGGGAGTATTTGAAGAGTGGTTCTCATTTGAAAGACGAATTTGTTAGTCTACAGAAGGTTTAGAAGAAAGTAGGAGTAAAAGAAAAGAAAGCAACTTTCTCAAAGGAGGAAAGATAAGGGATGCTAGCTAGTGGGGCTGGACAGTTGACTTAAGTGAGGGGTTTAAAATGAGAGAGAGGTCTGGGTTTGTACTAGCAGCAAAAAGAGACAGAATGGGATGATTAGAGCGAGCATCCTGCTAGAGAAGACAACCTTTATTTTGTCATGTGCATATTTTTATTGCAGTTCTTCAGCTTATTTACTGTCTTTTCTTGTGGGACTTCATAGTAGTGGTATTTCTTTTTAATGCTTCTGCTTTTACCTTCTGAGAGGGATTAGGCAGAGTTGGATCCCCTTTTAATCTTTTGCTATATCATATTCCTGAGGCTTCCCAGATGTTAGGGGTGGTAGAGAAGCTGTCTCCCTGCAGGGCTATTAATTGGTTATCCATCTACCCATTGAGGAGGTTGTAAAGATTATCTCAGACTTCCTTGCTACTCTAAGAAGAAGATATTTTAGCACTACCTGCTTTCAAGGAAGGGTTTCCTTCATCTCTTAAACAAAAGGTTTGGAGTAGTTGGTCTCCAAGGTCTGTTCCAACTCTAGAATAGAACTCTGTTCTATTATCCTATGAAGTTTAAAATGTCAGATTTTACAAATGCCAACTGACCTTCTATATAATAAATTAATAACTATTTCATAGACAGCATGCATGCAATTAAAATTGTAAAGTACTATAAAGACTTGAGGAAAAGCCATTTGATTCAGGTAATATAAACTGGTTGAAGGGATATTTGAGAGCAATCATCAGTAATCTGGATAACTTTACTCACCAGCCCTTTCCTTGGTACTTATGACATTTTACTTCTCTGCACATAGACACCTCAACCAATCAGACACAAAGTATTTTTAGTAACTGATACACAACATAACCAGGAAGGCTATGAATGTATGGAAGGTGCTGCTGTTTATTGAGTTTTGTGATTTTGCAGCATTCATATCCTATATTCTCCTACATAGCCAGCAACTATTACAGGCTGTCACTGGGGTGCTGGCTAAACAATGAGAGAGAACTTTTAAGGAATGCTTGGGAGACTCATCAAAATCTCCATTAATATTTTTAAAAGATGCAATGGAAAGAGTGTTCTAATCAAGTTAATGGACAGCATGAACCTATATGCATTAGAAATTGGAAAAAAAGAGAGAATGGTTTTAGAAAATGAAAACTGGAGTGTTCTTAGCTGAGTAAATGTACAAATTAATTGGCTAATCAGATTTTCACTCTAGGTACTCTTAATTTGTTAAAAATGACCAGCGAAAATTTAGGGTTAAGCAGATCAAAGGATTGGGGGATGGGGAGGTATGCTGTTTGAATTTTAACTGTGTTAGAAAAAATAGCTAATCAGCTAATCTTCTCTTCTTAACTGTAGATTTCCATGTAGATAGGGATCATCTTTTTATCACATTTAATTCCTTCAGAGTCTCATGGAATGCCTTAAATACCACAGGAATTTGATAAATATTGGTTGAATAAATGATGAATGATCAGTGATCTTTATGTAAAACACATTTCTTTGGCATATTTGCCTGGCTCAAGCAGGTTAATCGTGGGTTAGTCAATCTAGAACCAAAAGGGAATTTACAGATCATCTAATTCAATCTACTCATTTTTTTAAATTAGGAAACCAAGTCCTAGAGTTTAGGTTAAATGCCTCGTCTAATGTCACACACAGGCTGTAAATGAAAGAGTTGCAATTCAAACCTTAATCCTTTGGCTGTAGATCTTCACATTGTACCATGTCCCCTCCCTCCCTAGGGTGACTGATAAAGAAGTGCATGGTTATTGTGAAAGACCTCATTTAGCAGTGACACAACCAGAGCCCCAGTTCTACCAGCATCATCTTGAAAACTGTGATATTACTAAATAATTGAAGGAAAAACTAGAAATATGGTTACCCCTTACAATATAAAAGAAAACCGTGGCTTGCAGTGAGAAGAGAAACAGTGATAAAGAAATAGTCCAGATCAAGAGAAGACGTTTCTTGGAAGAGACAATATTAGAATTTATTTTTAAACATCCTCTGTGATTATTTAGCTAAATGTGGTAGGCGTACTAAGCTTTATTTTCAAGTGCGTGACCTTTTCATAATCATAAACTAAATTCCTGAGTGTGTAGTTGTGCTAATTAACCATACCATCTTCTAAAAGCTCTACTCCCAAACAGAATGTGAGATTTTTTTTTTTTAACTACCCATTGATTTGAGTGACTGGAATAGTAATAATAATTATAATAATAGCAAAAGTTTATACAATGATTTCAAGTTTTCAAAGGCACTTGCACAGATTATCTCCTCTGAACTTTGAACATAGTAAGCCCTTAATAAAAATGCTTGTTGAATTGAATTTAACCTCACCACAACCCTGGGAGATAGATAGTGGAGTGATTATTATCTTCCTTTTGCAGGTGAGGAAACTGAGGCTCAGGTACTTACTAGCTCATTGACCCTAGTATAGTTACTTAACCACCTGGGCCCTGAGTTCCTCATGGTAAAACAAGGGAATGAAATGGAGTAAGCATTTATTAAGTACTTACTGTGTGTCAGAGGATGTGCTAAGTGCTTTACACATATTGTCTTGTTTGAGGTCTTTGGATTAGATGGCTTCTGAAGACCTTTCTAACTCAATATCTATGATTTTATAATGCTATAACTTACCTGTGGCTACACAGCTAAGTGGTTAAGAGGCAAATCCAGCTCTCTCTTACTGAAAGTCCAATATTGTATCCATATTAGACCTGTTTGCCTCTAGAAAAAGAAACCATTCTAAGCTGTTAGAAATACTTTTCTTAAGTTCAAGTCTTTTTGAGGTCTAGTTCATAACTAGAATATGATAAATACATCCAAGTATTTTGTTTTGTTTCCTTTTTTGCTTTTCAAATGAACTTGACTGGCATGGTTATTTATTATTAGCCTAGGGGCTAGTCAGGGTATGATTGCAACAGTTCTCCTGTAGTGAATGGCAGCTTTCGTGACCATCTCTAGTATTCATTAGAGTGGAAAAGTGGGCAATTTTTATGATTGAATCTCTGTGGTCTTTAGAGACCATGATTTAGCATGATAATATCATCTTGGAATATGTTAGGAAATTACAGTGACAGATTCATTTAGTATTTGCTCCTGAAAAGCCATTTACATGAATATAAATGTTGTGTTTGAAATATAAAAATGGTGAAGTGATTTAAATTCCTCAGCTATTTTTTATAAGGTTGTAGTACAAGATACCAATTTCTCTTTTAGGGTGACTCCTGTGAAATCCTTTAGTTCACTACCCCTATACATAAAAATAAGCAGATATGGCTCTATCTTCTTTTCCTTTCTTTCTTTCTTTCTTTCTTTCTTTCTTTCTTTCTTTCTTTCTTTCTTTCTTTCTTTCTTTTTCTTCTTCTTCTTCCTCTTCTTCTTCCTCTTCTTCTTCTTCTTCTTCTTCTTCTCCACCTCCTCCTCCTCCTCCTCCTCCTCCACCTCCTCCTCCTCTTCTTCCTTCTCCTTCTCCTCTTCCCAATCTGTTCAGAACCCAAACTTATGAAATCAATCAATATGATGCATTCATTCATATTAGGAGAAGAATCTTTAACCTTTTTCAAAGATCCCCGCAAAAATGGGGAAGGCACAGGCACTCCAAATAGAGAAGTAAAACATCTCTAGCAATATAGTGTAAAGATAACATTTTAGTGTACCCCTTGCTTTAAGTGAGCTAGCTGTCAGTGTGCTTTGAGTGTTGCCAGAATTACCCTAAAAATCTTGTTAGGTTTTCATAATGAGATTGTGACTTTTGTTTTTAAATTCTCGATCTCTTTAAAAACTACAGTATACATACATATATATATGTATATATATATGAAAATCAGCTTCATTCCTCCTTTAGCTTTTCCTCAGTCTGTGGATGTCCTTCCCTGTATTTGAAGAATAGTTATCTTTCTAAGCTCTTTCCACTACATAGCAGATTCCAAATCATACACCAGGACCTTTTTTTATATCCCTCATAGTACCACGCCTATTGCTTGGCAGATACCAAGTTTTTAGCAAATGTTTGTTCTATATAATAAATTAATTTTAATCAACTTTATTTTCCTGTTCTTTGGAAAGCTATGCAAAAGCTAGATTCTTAGAAAGAAATTTAGCCCAGCTCTTCTCTACTTGGTCTATCTAACCTTCAACGTTCTAGTATAAAAGAAAAAAAGGAAGTCATAGCCCAAAACTTCAGTTCGATGCATTTGAGCTAAAGTTGTCTTTGCTGCCAAAAGCAAAGCTTCCTTTTATCTTTCCTTCACCTCACAATTCATGATCTCTGTAGTCACTGGATGAACAGCAGAAGGGGTCTTTCTTCTCTTTCCCAACTTTCCCAATATGGATTGTGGTTTCTGAATCTTATAAAAGCAACAGAACCCCTTCTGTTTGCTACCCCAGCCACTTAGACTTGTAAATTATTGGTATAAATCTTTAGTATATAGCCACAACTATATTAGCATCAGAGAAGGAAAATCAGTGAAAATAGGAAAAGCTTGCTTTTATTTATTTTAAATTTTTATTGAGGCCTTCTTATTCCAGAGCTATTTCATGATGTAAACCTTTTGTCCCATCCTCAATAGAATTCTACTTTGTAACAAAGAAAAATAATTAAGCAAAATAAACTGACCTCAGTGGCCATACTTTTCAGTCATTTTTTGTTGTTGGTTTGGTTTGATTTTTTTTCAGTTGTATCAGATTCTTTGTGACCCCATCTGGTTTTTGTTTGTTTGTTTGTTTTTTTGGCAAAGATACTGGAGTGGCTTACCATTTCCTTCTCCAGCTCCTTTTTACACATGAGAGACTGAGGCAAACAAAATCAAGTCATTTTCCTGGGATCACACAGTTAATAAGTGTCTGAGGCCAGATTTGAGCTCATGAAGCTGAGCCTTTCTAATTCCAAGCCCAGTGCTTTATCTATCTGCCCTGGCCACACTATAGTTAGAGAATGTTGACAGTGTTCCTAACTTTGTAATCTCCCACCTCGCTACTTAAGGTGGGAATTCTTAACCTCTTTTTTTTTAAGTCATAGACCCCCTTCTTAAAAAACTGTTTTTAAACACAAAAATTACATAGGACTACAAAGAAAGCCAATTATATTAAAATGCAGTTATAAATTTTTTTTAAAAACAAGTCCACAGTCAAGTTCAAGTTAAGACCCTTGACCTAAGGAAAGAGAGTATTACTTATCGTTAGTTTTTGAAGATATTCCAAGACTGGTCATTGCAATTAATCTTACAGGAATGAACTATCTCCTAGTGTTGTTTTCATTTACATTATTGTAGCCATTTTAGATACTATTTTCCTATTTCTGCTTCTTTTACTATGTGTCATATCATCTATCTTCTTGTATTTCTTTTAATTTCTTATATCTGTCATTTCTTATTACACAGTTATATTTGATTACATTCATATACCACAATTTGTTCAGCTGTTCCTCAATCAGTGAAAACCTGTGCTTTCTTAATAATAAAAAATCCTTGTTTCTATCGAAACCATTTGTTTTTATACCACTTTCATTACCAAATATTTCCCTCTCTATAGACTCTCACAATAAAGTTGAGAGAAAGAGAGAGAATAAAAGAGACTTTGGTAAAAAAAAAAAACAGTCAACATATTGACCAGGTTGAAAGTATATACAATATTCTATGCCCATAGTTCAGCACCTCTGCAAAGAAGGGATAGATGGAGGTGTATTTTCTCCACTCTTCTCCAAGGCCAGGTTTGGTAATTATAGTTGTACAACATTTACTTTCTTCTTTTCTTTCTCCTTTCCTTCTTTTTTTTTACCTTTCTTTAATTTCTTTCTTCCTTTTCCTTTTAGCTTTCTTTCTCTCATTCTTTATCCTTATGCATTTCTATTTGCATTGTCTTAAATCATTTTTATATTGTTTTCCTCCTTCTGCTTACTTCACCCTGTAGCAGTTCAGTAGAGAGTCTTCCCATACTTCTCTTAATTCTTCATATTCATCATTTCTTTTGATACAATGATATTCCATTACATTTATCTGCCATCATTTGTTTAGTCATTCTATATTCATTTTGTTCCAATTCTTTGCTACCACAAAAATGTCGTTATTAATATTTTGGTATTTGGGAACATCTGCCTTTGATCTCCTTAGGGTATATTCCAATCAGTGGAATATTTGGGTCAAATTATATGGATAATTTAATCATTTTTAGCATAATTCCAAATGGCTATCCAAACTGCTGGAACCAATTGATAGCTACATCAACAGTTTATTTATGTGCCTGTCTTTCTATAGCCTTTCTGAATTGATTATATATTTTGTCATCATTATCAATTTGTTCAAACCTCCACTTTCCAAGGAAACATTTTTGATAAGAAGCAATAGCAGAGTGAAGAGCACACAGAAGATGCAAATACATGATGACTAACAAAGAAAAAAATAAAACTTTGTGTGGTGGCACATGGATATAATTCCATTGTGTCAGCACTGTGGATGACTTTTAACATGTACCACCATATTGCAGTAACTTGTCACTGTAACCTGTTTGTTTTTATTGTTATCCATTTTTGTAGCTCAATGTATTTCCTAGGGCACATGTCTCTTAAGGAGAATGGTTCTGCCTTTGTAACTTGACAGCCCTTCATTTCCCAGTTTTTTTTATTCTGTCCTATAATTTTAGACCTTCTTACCAGTGTGAACAGTTTGTCTTGTTTCCTTGTGTTTTAAAATCACCTCCTAGTTTTAAAATAGGTCATTTCTACAGTTGGTGTTGACTCAGCAGAGAAGAGGGGAAAGAAAGCTGAAGAATTTAAAAGAACAATTAGAACTTATAATTCTTGACTGACATGTTTTATTGACAGTTCAAAAATATTTTCAGGGTGTCTTCCCTAGAGAATACCCTCTTTTAAAATGTTCTAGTTGTATATGTGGAGGAATGTCCTCATAAAAAATTTAGACTATATACTGATATCTGTATTTCAACAATAAAGTAATGAGCTTTATTTCAAAAGGAAAGCTTTAACTTGAATAGTGTCTTTAATGTCATGAGATTTGAAACAAGCCTCAGGAAGGATGAAGGGACTGGAAGATAGAATTAGATACTAGAGAGGACATGCTAGAGAAGCAAGGTATGAGAATGAAAGCCTCGGTGTATAGATAGAAGTGAAAATAGTTGGAAAAGACCAAAAAATAAAAATGGGAGAGAAGCAAGTGGTGGCTAAAAAGTGATGGGAGTATTATAAAAGGACCAAGAAACAAGTAATTATATAAAAACATCAGGGACGGGGGACCCTAGAACAAAGGAAATATAGGTACAAAGAGCGGAAGGAGAAGGCAAGGGAAAAGGTCCTATGAGGTCTTAATGAGGAAACGGGGAGGGCAGATGCTAGAAGAGGTTAAGCAATATATTTAAGCAAATTATTTCTTTGAAGTGTGTTTCCTGGACATGATCAACGTTCTAAGTATTTACACACAAAACAATTAGTACGTATCTGACACATTACAGTGTCAACAAGAATTTATTAAGCACCTACTATAATATGGTAGGTATTGTATTAAGTCCTTAAAGATACAAAGAAAGGTTAAAACAATCCCTGTTCTCAGGGAGCTTAGAGAGAGAGGCATCATGCAAACAAATATACAGGCAAGATATGTACAAGATAAATTGGAGATAATGTCAGAAGAAAGGTACTAATATGAAGGGGGATAGGGAAGGCTCTTTGTAGAAGGTGGGATTTTAGCTGAAACTTGAATCCAAGAGGTGGGGACAAAGAATGAGAAAATTACAGCCAGTGAAAACACCTAGAGCTATGTGGAGAGGAATATAAGGTATAAGAAGACTAAGAAGGTCCAGGTGTGTGGTGGTGAGGACTTGCATCAAGGGGTTAGAAGTGTCAGAGGTGATAAGAGGGCATTATCCTTCTTATCCAGAGGGGTTGAAAAGGTAGAATTATCAGGATTTGGGGAAAAGGGGTGAGAGTAAGGGATCAAGAATGACCCTTAGATGGCATGTCCAGGTGATTGGGAAGATGGTGGTGCCCTCAACAATAGTAAAGAAGGTTGGAAGAAAGGGGAGACTTTAGGGAAAAATTTATTTCATTTTGGGATATATTGAGTTTCAAATGCCTACAGACTATCTGGTCAAGATGTCTAGTAAGCAATAAGAGATGTGAGGAGTAATAAGTGTTATACTGCCTGCCTCATTGCTCTCAGAATAGCACAAGAGAATTGAAATCATAAAAGGTTAAAGTTGGAAAGGAAACACCATTCAGTCCAAGCCTCATTATTTTGCATTGAGTACAAAGAAGTTGCCTAGGGTCGCACGCCTAATTAGTGATAAACCCCCAAACCCCTGTTCTATCGCTCATATGTTGATTCCTTCCAGCTCTCCATCCCTTGTTCTTCCCACTACACTGATTCTCAGAGGCACCATTTTTCTGTGCACGTGTCAAAGTTTAGATGGGTGGATGAGATCATGTTGATAGGCACATGGAGGGAGTGAAATGATCCTAAAAAGATAACTTGTGGCTGATTTTAGTACGGTCAGCACTTTGATTTGCCACTGCCTTCAGACCTGCTTCTGTTTGTCTTTCATGAATGGAATTTCATAGATAGCCTCAAGATCTCTTTATACTTGTATCATTCAATAACATTTAAGATTTTATTTAAGGCCACAACTGATCAGTCATTTCAGAAAGTCATAAATCATCCATTGACATTGCATTTTTACAAAGAAGAAGGAGTTTGTCCTTAAAGATTTTGCTTAGGAGCCCAGTATTTAAAATTGAGAAAGTAGAAAGAGGTCCAGTTTTGTCATCAGAGGCCCTGAGTTCAAATCCTGACTCTGCTACTTACTATCTCTGTGATTCTGAAGAAGTCACAATCTCTTGCTCTCATTTTCCTTATCTATAAAGCATCAGAATAAAAAATAAGAATACTGCTGTGGTCCCATCTATTTCTACGGCAAAGATTTTGTAATCCTATAATGACGATGTTATTTCAAATAATTTGTGTGCTACAGCAAACAAGAAACCCTGCCCTTAGTTCCAATAACACCAACCTTTTTTCCTTGCATCATTACCTTTATGCACTGTCCTTTGTGATCAATAAGGTAGCTCATTGTGTGTTTTTACATGTAGTCACTTAGAAAAATAAAAATTTTAATACATTGATTGGGAGTGAGAATGCCTGACCTGCAATTCCACATCAGTCACTAAATATCCCTGTTTGACAATGGGCAAATTACTTGATCACCCACTTATAAATTTCTACCTTTATAAAAGGAGAAAGTTGATCTAGATGCCCTAAAAAGTCCTTTCCAGCTCCAACTGCTGTGTTTTTATGTCTGCTAATATACAAGGCTGTTCCAAGGCTTAGTATCTCTCATTGGATTATTGAAAACTTGTAAATCAGCAAATAAGTGCTTGTCACCCTTGACTTTCCTGATCTTCCTCAGTGATTAATGTTCTCTCCCTATTTAAATTACCTTGTATTTACTTATATTTATACCTTCAAATTCCATGCAAGTTCCTTGAAGATGGGTGGTTTACTATTTTTTCCCTTTATGTTTCTAGAATTTTGCTATCATGTCTTGAATATAATACATGCTTATTAAATGTTCAGATTAAATCATAATGAAGTAAATAGATATGGAATGAGTGAATGAATTTTATTGTTTAGTCATTTTCAGTCATGTCCAACTCATTGTGACCCCATTTGCGTTCGAAGAGATACTAGAATTATTTGCCTTTTCCTTCTTCAGCTCATTTTACAGATGGGGAAGCTGAGGAAAACAGAGTTAAGTGACTTGACCAGAGTCACACAATTAGTAAGTGTCTGAGGCCAGATTTGAACTTAGGAGATTGAGTCTTCTTGACTCCAGGCCCCATGTGCCACCTAGCAGCCTAAACAAATTTGCCTATAGACAAAATGTAAGAAATATTTGTTTTCTTAGCATAACAGAAAATCACAAATTTAATCTGGACCTATACTTGCCTATAACTTAACACTATCTAACTTGACCCCTCCTTGCCTGACCCCACTATGGCTGCATTATTTTCATTGTGGAGAATAAACTCTTAAGGCAAGGTGAGAATTTTGCTTATAGACACAGATTTTTGTTTCAACAACTCACTTCATTATGCCCTACCACAATGATTTATCCTTTTACCTTTATGATTATGCACTGTTTCATTCCTTAGTTCCAAAGAAATCCTTTTTTTCTGTTGAAACACTGGTTTAGAAGGATCTGTTCAACCTCTTTCTCCATCACTGTGTTTCTGCATAATCTTACCTAATGTCATTCAAGCCCCAGTTCTCAGCTCTACCTGCCAAGCCTTTAGGCCAGTCTAATTTAAAATTATGGACCCAGCATTGAAATAGGAGGAAGAAAGTAGGTTATGTTGCATTTGGGAAATTTTGTAGTGCTTTTCAGTGACCCTAGCCTTTTTCTTGAAACAAAACCCCATGTTTAAAACACCAATATTTTTCCACTGATGCTGCTATATGACTGAGTCTGAGGAATCAAAATTGCAGTTCACTGAAAGGTCAAAGTAGAGGTACATGGTAGGCATAATAAATGATTTCATCAAAGAAATGCATGATTAGCTATAAAAGATATCAAAGAGAGAGTGACATGGACAAGAGCTACACGGGATAACAAGGGCTGGGTAGTTGGCAGTCTCCCCTGTCCGAAGGCAGACAGGCTCCCATGGATAGGACACGAAGTAATTTAAAAGTAACTTCTAGCTATTGTTATGAGAGGAAGACGTTCTTGAAGGTATATTCCACTTATAAAATATATAATTCTAGCTTAAATTGATACTCATTGATTAAAATGTAATTACATAAAAGGTTCAAGGACACTTATTTATTTAGCATATCTAACATTTAACCAAAAAATGGCTTTGTGTGGAGGAAAGAGCCTAGACCTAAGTTCTAATAAAAGTTTTACTGCTTGTCTGGTTAGAGGCAGCTAGGTGGGACAAGTGGAGAGAGCGTTGGCCCTGGAGTCCTGACCTCAGTTGCTTAATGCCTGCCTCAGTTTCCTCCACTGTAAAATGAGAATAATTTTAGTAACTACCTCCTAGAATTTTTTTGAGGATCAAATGAGATAATTAAGCAGGTGTTTAATTAGCTCATCCTTTCTTCCTCCCTAGCTGTTTCATTTTCTCCCTTCTGCAAATTCCTGAGCTTCCTTAAGCCCCATTTCTTCATCTCTGATTTACCTTTCCTATTTGACAAGGTTATTTCAGACTAAAATACATAGCAAATGCTCTTTGTAAACTACTAAAAACTGCATAAATTTAAATTATTATTATTCTGTCTGTATAGTTTAGTGTCGTGGCATGTCAAAAATACATAATTTGATAATGATGTAAAGCACCCATATATTGAATTTAAAGCTAAGCCATCATGAAATTTCCTCTACCTACCTTGGAAAAAGCATAATTTTCAAAATTACAGAAAGTTGATTACAGTTCAATTTTTTCTCCTAAGGCAGTGGAAAATCATTAATTATATTGCCTAAGCTTAATTGAACTTTGGATTGAATCATTGCTTCTTTTCCTTCTTAAATTGTACTAACAAGAATCTTGGCTCACAATGTTTTTCTTATAACATTATATAAGGGTCACTTTCAGATCCCTGAAATATATACAACAGTGGTCTGGAAACAGCTTAAATTATTTTAGGACAACAGGGGGGTCATATGGTACAGTAAAAAGTCCAGAGATACCATGTCCATTCCACTGCAGAAAGGGGCATTTTACTCTTATCCTTCTGAGGATTTCCAGAGAGTCCTCAAACTGATTACACCAGTGCAATTGGTGGTGTTCACTCCATCTGAGGACTTCCTTCTATATTGCTTTCCTGTACCACTCATTTAGCATAATCTTGTATCCCTGTGTGTGTGTGTGTGTGTGTGTGTACATATAGAGATATCATATATAATGTGTGTATATTTATACACATATATGTATAGATTTACAATTAGATTCTAAGCCCCTTGAGGACAAGGATTTTGCCAAAGCTCTTTGCCCTGGATTCAGTAGTCATTGAGTAAATGATTATCCTTGATAGTGGTCACTTAGCTAGAGTGATCAAGGAAAACTTGCCTCCCTATGAACAGGGCTGGAGGGGTGATGGTAAAGGGGGAGGGCATTTTTCACCTCCTCTTCTTTCAAGGATATACAAATGCCTTAGTGCCCATTCACATTCTTGGTACAACCCTGAGTTCGAGTTCTTGAAATTAATTAACTAATCTGGAAATTGTCCTTCCCTGAAAGAGGAGAAAAATCTTTTGCAACATACGTTGGTGATGGAATAGGACCAGGACTCCTAATTTTATCTGTACGGGGACCTCTGAGCAACTTGCAGCCTAAAATAATTGCCTGAAACACTAAAAGGTTTAGGGACTTGTCCAAAGTCACACAGCCAGGAGGAATGAAAACCAGGGATTTCTAACTCTAAAGCAACTCCCTATCCCTTATTTTGTTTGCTAACTCTTAGCATGCATTAAGTACAATGAAATGGAAAGAGCTTAATAGTAGTATTTGGGTTAAGATAATTTTAAAATTCAAAATAATTTCTCATCTGTTATGGCACTCCCATAGCAATTATGAATTAATTAATAATAAATCATTTATTAAGTATTTACTATGTGTCAGGCTAAAGCACTGAAGATATAAAATCTAATAAATAAAATAGTCCCTGCCCTCAAAGTTTACAAGGGGAAGACATATATAAAGATGAGAGAGACCTGAAAGAGACCTGATTGGAAATGACTGTGGAGGTAGATGGAAGTCTGATTCCAAGCAAGACAGGGTAAAAGCTCATCTACTTGAATAGGGTCCTAGGAGCTCAAACCATGGTCCTGGTGGCAAAGGAGATGAGGAGAATGGCCTTGGGGCAGGCAGCATAATTTGGTAATGCCTGGGAAATATCCTCCCAGCACACTCCTGAGGTCAGAGGGCAGGTATTGTTATCCTTATCGTTATTCTTACCAACATTTTACAGGTGAGTCCCAGAGAGAAGAGGTTTTCAGTCAATCAACTATACTGGCAGATCTGGTGCCAGAAACAAAGTCGTTTGAGATTCAGCCTGGGATTTTTTCCATTTGTCCATCATAGGCTCAGCAAACAAGGTTCTATTTTCCAAGCTTTTCTTTCCTATAACCTAGTTAATAGAAGACTTAGTAAACCCATATTATTTTTTCTGCCAATAAAGCTCTAGATAAAAAAAAAGAATTGGTTTAGAAATGAATAATCAAATATGGGAACATGAACAAATATCAGATTAATCCCCTTGATAAAGATAGGTTCCTCAGGAGTTTAAAGAGCATAGCTAGGACAGGGATTTTCTTCATCATGGGGGAACATCGTAGATGAATTTTTAAACTTGATTCCTTTTCGGAAATTACATGTGGTTTTTGAATAGCACATTCTACTCTGAGCAAAGGGGCTTAGTACCAAACCAAGTATAATTGGAAAAAATAGAAAAAAAGAGCAGTGAATGGCATAAGAAGCCAAGAAAGGGGAAAAATGAATACAGAAAAGTGACGCAGAAGTCTTCCCTCCTCAACTGTTGGCTCAAAATTAGAGAAGCTCTGTTCTCACTGCCCGTGGGCTGATACCTGTCTTTCTATCAATACATGCCTCCGGGTAGTCCTTGAAAACCAGACTAAATCAGGACATATTTTCTTGACAGCAGAAGTGAAACTCCAGGCACCCTGGTAGGAGAATGTTAGTTTGTTCATTATTTTGGTGAGGTTGTATGGGTGTGTGCTTATAGAAAAATCTTTACATATTTGAGTTTTCCATTTGGTCATTGATCATTGAAGTCAGGAAAGGAAGACCAAGATATAATGGAATACACGGTATGTTAAGTAGCCTTTCCACTCTAATAGGGCACAGGTGTGGGTAGAAAAGGCAAGGAAAGCAGTATATAGATGATCAGAAGAAGGGGAAAAATGAATGGTAGAGTAAGTGAGAGATTCCATTCAGTAGAAAGACATTTCCTTGCAGAAAACACAGGGTGACTAAGTAAAACAGGCCGTAAAAAAAATTTATATACACCCCGAAACTCTTATTCTTCCTCCCTGTCCTGTTGCAAAATGACTGGGCTTTGAATGGTCATCATTTGGCTATGTATTTTTGTGGTCACAGTGCTTAAGAGGGAATTTATTGATCCTGTTGATTACACATGTGACCATCGTTAAAGTCAAGTACTTATTTCTACTTTAGGGACTTATTCCCTAAATTTCATGGGATTGAAAGCTTTTGTGACCTTTTATCTTCTTTGAAACACATAGCCATGCTTTAGACACTCTGATTTCCATTTCATCCTCAACCATTAGGTTTGCTGCATAACGTTAAATCTTTCATTATGTTTATAGAGTCCTTTCCAGACAACCATTCATGCTAAGTCCTCCTTAATTCTCCATTTTTATTATTTTGACTTTACTTCTTGTTCTCACTTTTCTCCCTCAGATCTATGTTTTATCAATGTCTTTCCAATGTGCTGTGACACAGGTGTCTAAACTGAGGCTTGAAATGTCGCTTCATACTGTTATTACACTGATGCTGGCCACACACTGGCATTGTTAGGGCTCCATCAGCACTTCTATTACAAATCCTATTTTTTAAGGGAAACTTGGTTTTACCATGCTGCAGGCTGATTTTCAGAATAAAAGGTTTCAGCCCAGAAGCAAGATTACTTCCATCAAGAGATGGAAAAAACAGCCCTTTGGGGCCATTTTTAAGCTAGTGGGTATAGTTTTTCCTTTTACCTAAAAATGTTCCTTTCACTGCAGTTACTTAGGCAATAGTATTATTTTGTTCTGAAATTTGTAAAGTAGAAAATCATCATCAAAGAGATTTTTAGAATCTTATTGTGTATCTAGGGAAAATAGTTTAGAACTGAAACCAAGCCCAGTGCCCATCATTTGAGGAATGGATGAACAAATTGTGGTATATGAATGTGATGAAAAATTATTTTACCATAATAAAATGCAAAATGAAGACATTGAGAATCTTGGGAATATTTTTTGAACTGATGGAAAACAAAGTAAGCTGAACTAAGAGAATGGTATATATAGTAATGTAATAGAAAACATTTACCCCTTCTCTAAATGAAAACACATCAGAACTCAAATCAGCACAATAGCCAATCTTGATTCCATAGGGACTACTAGTGAGAAATACCTCCCTGCTGTCAACAGAGAGGTGGTGGATGGCAGATATGGAATGAGGCATCAGATATGATTAGTGTACAAGTACATGTTTTTCTTGACCATGCTTCTCTGTTATAAGACAAAGTTCTATTAGAGGGAACACAGCACTGTTTTTAAAAAGCGTCATTAAAATACCTTAAAAAGAAAATTATTTAATATGGAGAGTCTTATATAAACTGATGCTGAGTGAGAGGATCAGAACCAGGAGAACATTATACATAATTACAGACACATCGTATCTGTGATGACTGACTTTGATAGACTAGGCTCTTCTCAGCAGTACTTATTTATATAAGGTTATAAGACAACTCCAAAAGATTCTTGATGGAAAAGGCCATCCACATCCAGAGAAAGAATTATGGAGTCTGAATGCAGACTGAAGCAAACTACTTGCTCGCTCTCTCTCTCTCTCTCTTTTGTTTTGTTTTGTTTCTTCTTTCTTGTTGTTTATTCCATTGGTTATAATTCTTTACAATTTAACTAATGTTTAATGTGAAGGTATATGTAGAATCTACATCAGATTTTATATAGATATGTAGATAGAGATATATCTATATATAACATATATAGATACATAGAAACTATATATCTTGATATAGAACATATCTAGATATATAGATTATATAGAGAGAGATATGTATGTAATCTGTATCAGATTGCATGCCACCTTGGGTGGGGGGAGAAAATTTGGAACTCAAAAACTTATGGAACTAAATGTTGTATAAACTAAAAGTAAATAATTTTTTTTAAAAAAAAAGAAAATTATTTGCTCAGTTGGTTTATTGTCTTCTGTGTCTGATCGTGTTGTGTTTCATCTTGGACTAGTGATATAGTCTAGCACCAAACTCCACTGTTCATGACTGTTAAATGATAATAACAGCTTCCATTTATATTGTCTGATTCTTGGTGACCCCATTTGGGGTTTTCTTGGCAAAGATGCTGAAGTTGTTTGCCTTCTCCTTCTCCAGCTCCTTTTAATAAGGATGAGGAAACTGAAGCAAACAGGGTTAAGTGACTTGTCCAAGGTCACATAGCTATTAAGTGTCTGAGGCCGTATTTAACTCAGGTTCTCTTGAGTCAAGGACCAGAATTCTATCCACTGTACCACTTGGCTGCCCATTTATACACAATTTACAATGTACACTTTGTAGATCCTATGCGCAAGAAGGAATTTTCTAATATTGTTCATTTCATGTAAACCTATCATCAAAATTGGGCACTTATTTCTGTTTGGGGAACTTACTCCCTAGCTTTTTGAGATTCATAACAATGATTCCCTTTCAGTGTCTTTGACATGCCTGGCTATGGTTGTAGTTATCTTTCCACCCTAATTTTAATTTCACATTTGGTCTGAGTAGTACAAGAAGAGGCCAGTGGAAAGAGTCCTTATTTAGGGCCAGAAGACCTATGTTCAAATCCCAACTCTATTACTCATTACTTGTGTAATAAGCTATCTTATCTAGAAATTGAGGGTGATAGACTAGATACTAATCTCCCAGGTCAATTTTCACTCTAAATTATTTTATATTATCATCAACAAAATGGGTTATTTATGATGTGCTTAGGGTTATGCCTAGCATAGAATAAATGCTTCATGCTTGTTCCCCTACCTCCCTGTCACTATCTCCATTTTAAAGATGGGGAGACTGAGTCCCCAAGAGGTTAAATGGCATGCCCATTGCCATGAAGCTACAAGTAGGAAAGAGTAAAAGACACCTAGGTTCTCTGATTTCATATCCATTGTTCTTTCCTTTACAAGGCATTGATGCTTTTGAATAGAGGATAGCAGTAGACCCGGGTACCTATAGTACCTATCTCACAGATGTAGGACATATCCCCATAGTGAGGTTCAAATGAGTTTACACAAAGTGCCTTGTAAGCAATGTGTAAACAATAGCTTGGCAGTTATTATTTAACTCTCCTTCCTGTACCAGCACCCCCTCCCAATCCACACAGAGACATAAAACCTTTAATGTCAAGTGCTTATATGTAGAAAACACAGGCTTATTATTAAATGCTATCCTTTGCCCTCTTCATTTTCTTTTTTTAATTTCTTCCAAAAATCTATGGCCCTAATTGATAGACAAACTAAATTAGGCACTTGTCACTTTCAACTTTTGCTTGCTTTCACATATATTTTCAACCAACATTATACACATAGGGTAGTAATTAAGTCTTCCCTAGCAGTCATTTCTCACTGCTAATGTACTTTTCAATCTTGTCAATAAGACACCATAACTTGATAAATTATTGCACTGGCAGCAGTAACAATAACAGAGGTCGCTGAACTGTAAATATTTCCCATGTTGATAACCACACCAATTTCCTCACTTTGGAATGATAATGCCAACGTTACTAGGTGTCAGGGTAATTCCTGTATTTTTCTCATTTTCAGACTTTTATAAAGTATCACTCATCCAAACACATTCAGAGAGATGTAGAGCCAAAGGAACACAGCTGGTTTGTATCTGACTACATTATTTTGGCTTTACTGATTTTCAAAATCCCTGGCTGTTTACCATTCATTTGACTTGGAGGAGCGAGATGCATCCTTAAAGACGCGTTAATAAAATCTCATGCAAATATCACAGCCATACAAAATTCCTTGACAGAATCAACCCTAGTAATAACTGTTCAGTGAACACTCTGATTATTGTCAGATGAGACATAAAACAAAGGATTACAAAGAGGATAGTCACTGTAGGATCTAGAAAGAAGAGGTGTTCCTACTGATGGATAAAAGGATCTTAATGAGATCCATGATTCCTTAAGATAAATCAATGTAAAGACCCATATGGAAAAAAACAAAATAGATGCAAACTATCCACTGCCCATACCGTGGCATGAAGCTTGGGTAGTCAGTCCATAATGCTAGTATACAGCAACACATATATCACCTCACTTCTTTATAGGCACGTTTGTATCTATTTGTATTCCATTCATATTGAGTCTGACATTATTTTAGGTTAAGCCAGGTTAAGGCTTAAGCCCAAAAATAAGAAAAAGAAAACTTCTACTTTCTTATACTCATTGTTTTTCAATTTAATTTTATTTATTTACTGTTACATTTTAAGTTCCAAATTTTCTCCCTCCCTGCCCTGAACTTTACCTGGATGTGAATAGCATCTTCCTTCATAGACCCTTTGTATTTTATTTGAATATTTATAATATTCAGAATAATTTAGTTATTCACAGTTACTCTTCAAACAATATTGCTATTACTATATACAATGTTTTCTTGGTTCTGTTCATTTTACTCGTTATTGTTTCATACAGCTCTTTCCAAGCCTTTTTTTTTAAGCAATTGGGGCAAAGTAACTTGCTCAAGGTTACACAGCCAGTCATTATTTGTGTGTGTGTGTGCTCATTTTCTGAGACCGGATTCGATCTCGGGTCATCCCAACTCCAAGGCCAGTGCTCTTACTCACTGTGCCACCTAGCCGCCCCCCCATATATATATATATATATATATATATATATATATATATATATATATATATATATATATATACCCCACAAAGTGTACATATATATGTATAATTGTGTATATATGTGTACATATATATGTATATACACTCACACATAAAAAACAAGAAGTGTATATGTGTGTGTGTGTGTACTCACACAAAAAAAAAGAAAGTAAAATTTTTCTTTGTCTTTTTTGTTCTTATTTTTGGGTTTAAACCTTATCCTTGCTTGGCTTAAAATAATGTCAGACTATATAGTGAGTGTGTATATGTATTTACCCATAATCTCACAAGAGTAATATAAGGATGAGGTTGTATTATATAAATAAAAGGAGATAAAGAAATTAAAGGAGAAAATTTCTTTTTAGTATTGCTATAGATATGTAGGCTAGGATTGATTTTAAAAATTTAAAGAATACAGATTGAAATCAAGTCTAGCTTAAATGAAAACTTTTATAGTACTAAATCTCAGTATATAAATGGTATGAATTAAAGCAATGGTTTATAAAGATGTGGCTTTCAAATTGGAAAGGTTTGTTTGAGCTTTTGAAATTTTATTGATCAAAGTAAAAGTATAGGGACTGGACCTGGGGCTTTGTGTGGTATAGTGAACTCCTCCATAAAGAAACTCTCTCTAGCAATGTAGATGGGCACCTTCTCTGCAACTTAGTCTTAGAGATGTGTGTGTGTGTATGTGTGTTCATATTCCTTGTCCCGTTCAAATGACCCCAGTACCTCAAGGATCTAACTATGGTCCAAACTTTCCCTTCTCTATAGTCACCTTTGCTTTCAGTTTTATAAAGAACACAACTGTCCTGAAACTCCTTGGGGCTAGCTGGCTTCCAGGGCCTAAGGATAGGGAAAGTCTCTGAGAGCAAGGCTTTGGCCCAAAGGGGGAAATGATTGGTTGGGGGACCAAAGGGTGAGGGAAGGAAGGAAAGGGACCAATACTCCAAGGAAAACTCTTCCCCTCCTCTTTTAAAGAACCATATGGGAAATCTTTGGCCCTTTGGGGACCATAACCTCTTCCCCTTAGTAATCCAGAGATTCATACCTGGAGATCTTAACTCCCTCCAGTCCCCTTCCCCTTCTCCTCAATACAAATCTCCCCCCTATTAACTTAGGCAGAGCAAGAGCAGAGACCGACTTAGAGAACAAAATGAACTTGTCATTCTGTATTTGAAAATGAGGCAAGAGACTGGGTCTAGAGTTCTCTCCTTTCCAGAAGCTTGGAAAGGTCAACCTCTTGGTCTTTCCCCTTTTACTGAGAATTAGCCCAACTTTTGAAGTGGGAGTGTAGGGAAGGAGGATCATTTTAGGTTTGGCATATTTTGAGGAGACCAGAAGAAACCCTTTCTTTAAATACTTACCACCCCCTTTCCCCTCCCTATAACTTTTGTAGCCTTTGCACCAGATGCTTGCAGAGAGTACAGTCAGGTCCGACTCAGCAACTCAGAGTTCCTTTTCAGACCCCAAGAATTGTTGAGAATTGTTGCTATTTGAACAAAGAGTTAGGAGTAGGGGGCTCTCCTTTGTGGGAAGCTGAAGCCAGAGGACAAAGAAAAAGCCTGTGCCACTCAAAGCAAATTACAAATAAGGATTTATTCCATGAAATTAGAGCTGGGCACTTCAAAAGCAGGATCATCTTTTTGCTACTAGATTTCATACCAAATTAGTAATAATTTTTAAATGGAAACTCTGAGTCAATTTTATTAGCAGTTTTTATTTAATCTTCCACTAAAGTTCACCTCTCATATCCCAGGGCTCTTGATAGCTTACCAGCAGGGTGCAAACTCTGGTAGGTTGTACCAAGACAGAAAGACCCAAAGATGGGTTGGCTACAGAGTAATAACTTTTATTTAGTCACAGAAACTCACAATGGCTAGTCACTAAATTAAAGAAGAATGGTTGTGATCTGAATCAGGAAAGGAAGAACCCATGTCCAAAAGTTCATTAACTCTTGAAGTATTGGAATAAGCGTTATATTTTATGATTTGACTTTTACTTAGTTACTGTCATTAAAAAAAGTAAGGGAAAGGAGAAAGAACTTGTAATTAGAAACAATATGATCTCTTTCCTCTCTTTTTCTCTCCCCCACCCATATGTATGTGTTTCATTTTTTGTCTGTTTCATGAGTTACTTTGAGCAAAACAATTCATCATATGCTGGTCAGAGTTTTGGAAATGAGCCTCTCTAAGTTTAACTAAACTGACCTTCATGCTTAACCAACAAAATGGAGACTTTCCAACTTAGAACTTACCATTCAGTTATATAGCTTTCAAACAGGCAAGTTCATCTCTGTTCCAGAATGAAGTTTGGGAATAAGACATACTTGTAAATTAGCATTTAAAAAAAACCTGCAGAATAATCAGTGATGACCAGTTTGAAAGGGGCATCAAGCAAGCAAGCACAATTTAAAAGGGACATCAAGGGAGAGTAAGAGATATGATTAAAGAGCTGAAAATAAGACCCAGCAGGAAATGTGAGACCTGGCGTCATTCGTTCTAGAGAAGGGAAAATTGAGAGGGCAGTTTAGTAATGATTTTGAAGTCTATAAAAGATTCTTACCGAGGAAATGTAAACCAACTGTGTCCTCAGTCTTCATTAAGACTAAAACAAAAACAAACAGGTTTAAGCATGAAGGATTCAGATTAGAAATAGAATGGGGCCAAAGGCCCTAGAACACTTATGCTGGAAATAGTTTATGTGAACAGTGGCACGTATGGTGATCTTGGTAATATGAACAAACATTGTAATATGGGAGTGAGAGTTAATTATATTTAAACATCACATTTTGCTACGTTATGTATTTAATATTGATGAAACTCCGACAGAGTCTCCTCCTGTGTTCTTCCTACCCTACTCTATTCCAGTCAGAATCAGAGGCCTCTTGCCTACATGTATGTGGGAGATTTCCTAGAAGCTGGGGTAAAAGGCCAGCACAATGTCATGGATTCCTATTGGCTTATGCCATTGTGGTCTCTTTCCCTGACTACCTTCCAGAGTTCTTGTAGGACTCAGAATTAGATGAGACCTTAAGGGTGATCTGGTTTTCCTCATCTCTGTAGAGATGAGGAAACTAAGGTCCTCCAAAGTTAAATGCATTGCCTAAAGTCATATAGGTAGAAAGTGGCCAATTTAGGACTCAAACCCATACCCTATGATTCCCTGTTTTCCGTTCTATCGATTCTCTGCCCAAGCACTCTATCTTGGGTTTTAATTTATTGCCTTGACCTTTCCCTTTTAGACACTGTGAATTTCTTAGATCCTAACTAGTATTCTGATTTTATCCTATTGTCTTCTTCTGATCTGTTGCATGTGTGTGCACTCCAAGTGATTCATCTGATTCTTGCTCCCCTGCTACTCTTTGGCCAGTGATGCCTGATTATTCCCCTGGTTTCAGTCCATTCCCATGGCTACCTTCTATGCTGTTCTACCAATCTGACTTTAGTTTTATATATCTCATACTTCTACCAATGGTCCGTTGATAGTATGGTTCCTGCAGTCTTAATATTGCTAAGATGTGAATCATGTGTTAATAATGTCTATATCATCTGTTGAGTATATCTTGTGTAATATATAGTTTCCTAGAGATTTTCAACAGTGAAATGCATTCCTCTGGAAGGTATTTAAAAATAGGAGGGAATCTTATCTGGCAAGTATTTAAGTAAAAATAACTGTAGTAGGTTTCTGAATGAATGAAATAAAATGAATGAAAAAAAAAACTATAAAGCACTTACTATATGCTAAACTCTGGGAATTAAAAAAAAAATGAAATAGTCCCTGACCCCAGTAAGTTTACATTCTTATGGGAAGCGTAACACATGTAAGGGGGAAGTAGCCTGGTGAGTGAAGCCTTAGAGGAGAAGATTGTCACACCCTTTTCATTAGTAATTATTTATTTGATATTGGTTCTCAGAACAAGCAGCAAAGAGGATTAATACATGTGTTTGGTTGACAAGGTGATTAGCAGGTTGTAATGGGAAGGAAGCATGGCTGGATAGAGTGGACCATGTCACTTTGCATTTATACATTTGCCAGTCAGGACAGCATGGCCCCTAGGAAGGTTGTTTTAAAGCTGGATGTATTAAGTTCCCAAGAGCAAAGCCTTTGGAAGTGTGGACCAGCAATCTAAAATGTGCTATAGTAGAGCAGATGGGAAGACCTCAAGGTAGAACAGGTAACATGGCTAGAGTGAGCAATGGGAGTTTTAATTTCTGCACTTGTAAGTGCTTTCTTCACAACTGCTTTGTAAGGAACATAGCTTAAGTGTTATTATCCCTTTTTTACAAATTAAAAAGTTGAGACTCGGAGCAGTTAAATTACTTACCTAAAACCATACGCCCAGTAAATGGCAGAAATGAAACAGTTCAAGGTCTCTGCCTTCCAAGTTTAGGCTCATTCCATTAGTTACCTCTCTGCCTGCTGAAGGCATGAAAATAGGCTAAATAACTTCTTATATTCCTTTCTTACCTAGAGTAAGAGGTTTAGTGAACTTCAGTGTTCTTAAGTTGAAAAGGTATTGCAGTAGCAAAGTAATTGGCCAGTTGGTGGATATACCTTCAACTCAATCATTTTAGAATGGATCCATGCTTGAAGTAGGGATCAGACCTTTTATTTATGTGTTTATTTGGTTGGTTGTTTATTTTGGTGAGAGAGGGCTCCTTCCACCTCAGGGACTCCCTCCCCAATTTAGGACAATTTCTGGGATTCCATAGACAGTGTTATTGTTGAGGATCTAGGATTTTCCTGGTTCCTTATGAGCCATACTCTCCAGGCTATACTCTAGCCTTTCTAAACCATTGCCCAGAGATCTCTTCAACCTGGAATCTGACTCTAGACCTGAACTGGCACAATGAGAATAGCCTCTATACTCATGCAGCTTCTACCTCTGATTAGATGGCTCTTTTCAGAACCTCAGCATAAGGAAGACTCCCAGGCCGGCCATGTCTTCATTCCTTTCTAGTCTCCAATGACCCCATCAAATACACCTTCCCCTGTCCAGCTCATTAAATACTGGATAGATTCTTGTTGACTGACAATGAGCACATGTCCTAAGAGAATAGAAACAGTGATGCTTGTTATTGTATTTTTTTGGAAAAAACAGAGATCAAGAAAGAGCCAATTTGGGGGAGGCTAGGTGGCGCAGTGGGTAGAGCGCCGGCCCTGGAGTCAGAAGTACCTGAGTTCGGATCTGGCCTCAGACACTTAATGCACACACAAATAAAAACCTAGCTGTGTGACCTTGGGCAAGTTACTTAACCCCAATTGCCCTCCAAAAAAGCCCCCCCCAAAAAAAAGAGCCAATTTTTTCACGGTACTGTAATTAAGCAGTAGGACCAAAACACAAACTATAACTTCCAGCATTTGTTTTGAACTGACTATACTGTGAGGTTGCCCCGCCCCATCTTTTAGTTTATGAAAAAGAAACAAATGAAACATTTTTTAGGAACCATAGGTAAAATTGTCCCTTGAAAATTTTAGTTGTGCCATAAATCTCTTTCTCTTATAATTCTATTTTAAGTCTCTACCTGCTGGCTCACCTAACAAAGACATAACCCTCTCCTTACCCCCCTGTTAAAAGGAGGACAGAAAAAACTAAATATCAGGAAAATAGAGTGAGATTATAAAGGGAATCTTGGAGAGTTAAGACTTTTAGTCTTTGCTTCACAGAATGTTAGAACTAGAAGGAATCTGAGAATTCATCTAGCCTAACTCCATTTTACAAATGAGAGATGTGAAATCGCCAGCCTAGGGCTACCTACATGGCAAGTCACAGAGCCAGGAATAGGACTCAACTCCCAAATCCAAAGCTCTTTGTTTTGTACCATATTTCACTTCATATAGAATCATTAAAATCAATGATATAAACTCAGTGCCTAGAGGTTCCCTATTGGGGCAACTGTTACTTCTAGGATTCAATAGAAGCTCCTCTGTTTGATTTTTAATGTTCTCTACAAACTGACCCCTTCCACCTTTCTTCTTACATGCATTCACTCTTCACATATTCTTCAGTGCAGCCAAAGTGATCTTCTAGTTATTCTGTGCACATGGGTCTGAATCTCCATCTCCTGTCTCCAAGTGTAACCACAGACTGTCCTCCATGCCAGAAATGTATTCCTTCCTTACCTCAACTTCTTTAGAATCCCTGGTTTCCTTCAAGATGCACCTCAGTGACCACTTTCTACATGAAGCCCTCCCTTCTTGATACCCATGGCTGCTAAATGTACTCTCCTCCTCAATGAACCTGTCATGTGTTTTTTATTTATTCTGTAAATATATGCGTTTGTCCATGTTCTCTTGTCCATTAGAATTGAGAATCTTGAGCATAGGAACTATTCCATTTTTGTGTTTCTGTTTCTGGTGCTCAGCATAGTGTCAGGCAAAGAGTAAGCTCTTAATAAATGCTGATTGATTGATTAGTTGATTAGTGGGGTCCTATTCATTTCAAAGACCTCCTACTCTTAAGAAATCATTCTCTTCAGTTAGTCTCCCTATGTCTTTTCCTGTAGCCTAAGCATTAATAAGGAAATATAATTGAGCATTTTTACTGTGTTTTATAATCACTACTTCTGTCTCTTGAGTTGGTAACTAATGGATGTGGTTTCTAAACCCAACCTTCAACTATCATATATAAAGGTTTGGGGGGGTTTTTAATATACATTTTAAAGATGAGAAAATGGAGATGAAGTGTTCTGGAAACAACTAATTCAGATTGTGAATGAAAAAAAACAAAGTTAAGCGTCACCATCATCTGTCAATATCTATCAGTCACTAGTTTCCTGAAAGCCTCCCTGTAGCTTCAGACTACAGAGTTCCTGTGAGCTTTGGAGGGGAGGAAGGGAGAAAGGGATAGAGGGGAGGATCTATGTACAGCTAAGTACTGATTATTGCAAATGACGAATCTCCCAAAGGTCAGGGTATTCGAATTCAGACTGCATATTTTCATTGCAGCAGAACAAATGACCATATTTTTCATAATTAAAATTTCAAATAGTGTGCATTTGAATACACATAACCACTTCAGGGGATCCACTATTCACTCATTGGGACTTAACTGTATATATGTTTTGGTTGTTTCTTTTACATAAACGTTTGTTAGTATTTCTTAGACATTTTCAGATGAGTGAGGCAGTCTAATTTTTAAAGATTTTAAACCAGATAGACAGACAGATGTAGATATCCAGTCATCTTTTCTTTCTTTTTATTACATATTTCTGTATCTCTAAATCGTGCCTTTCCAATGTTTAGTTAATCTTCCTTAGACAGTCTTGCATAAAGAAAGAAAGAAAATACATTTTTGTCGAACCTGGTTTAAGTTATTATCTAAGCCAGTGAGGAAGAAAACAAGGAGCAGAGTCAGGAAATATCCAGTTTTTCTTTTATAAAAAAGTTTTTCATTTATTTCTAACCAGCCAAGTTCCTAAATTTCCGTAAATATGAAAAAGGCTACCCACCAAACAATTTTAAAATAGCCGGTCTCTGATATGTTAGGGTTGTTTGTTGTTGTTGTTTTTTTAATAGTTTTAGCTTCCGTTGTTCCAACGCTGCCTCAGCATGGAAGTAACAGTTTGGGAACAATGTTAGACTGAGGTAAGGTGCTGTGGCGATAAGATTCAGATTTAATCAAATCCAGCCAGGCCTACTGCTGTTTTATTTTTTTAAATCCTTGATTGCATCTTTACCTTGCAGTGTCACTGTATGGCATGATTGCATCTTTACCTTGCAGTGTCACTGTATGGCATGATCACGGCTGAGGAACACACAGATGGTAACTGTCAGCTGTGTGCATCAAACTGGTCCTACTGGTTATAAGAATTTGCCTTTAGCTAGTGCTCTAATTGTAACAATTTCCCAACCATTTTGAAAATCAGGCTGGGATCTTTACATGTACTTTTGGAAAATGCTGATTTTGTAGACACACACTTTTCTAGAAATGTACTAGACTAGAAGTTGTTTGGTTTGGGGTTTGTTTTTTTAATGACATTATGTATGATACCAAAGTCTCTCTGAAAGGATTTTGGAATCACTTGTATGACATGGGCAAAGGACCACCCAGCATGGTGAGCCCACATCAAAGAAGATGGTGTGTGCTGTGAGCAAAGCAGAATTGCAGTAGCTCAAAAGAAGTGTGAGATGTGCAAATGTAGAGACATCTCCACTGCAAATGTTTGTGCATATTTTCAGTGCCCAACCTGGGGGAGAGAGTTCCAAGCTAGTATTGGTCTGATCAGCCACAGTCAGACACGCTGTACCTTAAATCCAGCATAACGATGCCGTTTTGGTCCTCTTCAAAAAGGAAGGACAGCAACCAACCAACCAGCCTGTAAGGGCACAAAAGAGGAGGAAAATTTGGAAACCAGTTTTTTTTTTAAATGAATGCTAAAAGATATATAGAGTAAATAATTTAGAAAATAGTATCTCAGCTCAGGTTTTGCCAGAGAGGGCCATTCAGATATTGTCAGAGGGAAATGGATTGGGAATCATAATCTCAGCTTTGGCATTAGCCATCAGTGTGACCAGGGACAAGCATCTTAACTTTGTAAAACGAAGGGGTTATAATTCATAAAGTCTCATCCAACTCCAACACTTTAATATTAGTGCCAGGAACCTAGGATGAATCATTTACAAGACTGAACACTAAATTAGGCTTGAAGATTTTTGACCAGAGTGGTAAAAGCTTCAATATATTGGGTTATATAGTCTTTGTTTTCCAGTAAAGAGCATAAATAAACTAAACTATATTAAACCAAAAAGTCATAATTCATAGTACTTATTTTATAATACATTAGAATTCTGAGGGTTGGCTTAATAAGGGGATTGAACTAGTTGATACTAATTCCTTTTCAGTCCTGTTGTTCAGTCATATCAGTTGTGTCAGACTCTTTGTGACCCCATTTGGGTCACAAAGCACTGGAGTGCTTTGCCATTTCCTTCCCAGATCGTTTCACAGATGGGGAAACTGAGGCAAACAGGGTTTAATGACTTGCCCAGGGTTACACAACTAGGAAGTGTCTGAGGCCAGATTTGAACTTAGGAAGATGAGTCTTCCTGACTCCAGACCCAGCGCTCCATCTACTGGGTTACCTAACTGCCCCTTTTCAATCCTAATATTCTATTATTTTGTAAAAATTAAAGAGTTTAATTGATTTCCAGTAATTCATTGCTGACCCCAGAGCTGATAATAAGATCTTTGGAGTTGATAGGGACCTCAGAAATCACCTAGTCCTCTTTCTTTATTTTCTAGGAAAGGGAAGCCAAAGTCCTAAGAAATTAAATGACTTATACATCTAGGTGACACCATGGGTAGAGAGCCTGGCCTGGAGTCAGGAAGACCTGAATTCAAATCCAGTCTTGGGTGCTTACCAACTGTGTGACTCTGGGAAAGTGACTTAACTTCTATCTGCCTCAGTTTCCTTATCTGTAAAATAATAATAGTTTCCTGGGATAATGGCACCTGACTCCCAAGACTGTTGTATCTCAGGATGCACTTAGATATTTGTAAAGCTCTTTGCAAATCTTTAAGTGCAACATGAACTATATATAATACTAGCTATTAAATGCTAGCTGTTATATAAGGTTAGTTAGTGACTGCTACTGAGTTCCAAGGAATTAGTGGGTACTCATTAACAAATACCAGTTCTTTGGATTCTTGCCACTGTACTGTATTACTGAAAGTATAATATAGACATCTTAAATAATTTGTTGAGGGTTTGATTCAATCAAGCTACCAAATTTAGCCTTGACTGTTTTTACTTGTTTTTAAGTACCCTGAAATATTAGGAAAAGAGTACTTTGAACATTTTGTTTAATAAAAATCATAATGTCCTTTGTTTGACTCGGTAAAAGTTCCAAATTCATGGAGACCAGTTTAATTAGGTTTTACTTCTAGAAAAACAGCATTTATTTATATTAGATATGCTGGAAGGAAAAAAAAAGTACAGACATAGTTTTAATTTTGTACAGATTCACTATCATACATTTCGATAGAAATAAGTGTTTTTATGTTGTGGCAGTTATAATAGTATATACTTATGTCAAATTTTTGTTTCAGGAATACAGAGAAACCTATATAGTTTTATATAATATATATGCATATACGTATATATATATATATGTGTGTATATATATATATATATATATATATATATATATATCATGTAATAAATACTACCAAACCGTGGTTCCTTAACTTTACTTTGGTGAATTCTTTCCTTAAGTGAGTTAGAATGAGATATAAGCTCATTTGGTATGAGGGAATATTTCTGAATATTGCCTCCAGTTCTATGAAAGTACCAAAAATGCATCATGAAAATATCAGAAGCGTAGCAACCAATATAATAGCAAGACTGTTTAGCTTCTTCACAACAGAAGAATTAGGAAAATGACCTAAAGAAAATGTATGCCCATTTAAATTTAAATTTTTTTCTTTTTTGTAAGCTTAGGGATGTTTGTTCAATGAAATCCAAGTATACTCAAAATGACCCTATGCCTTAAACCTGTCTCTTGCCCTGAATGATGGATTATCTTGAAATTTGCCTTGACTAGACACTTCATTTTTAAAACATGAACATTATATTTACTAGAAGCCCTGGATTTGAGCTCTTCATAAAGTCATGTTTTTCCTGTATTAAGTATATTTTGTATGTGCAACAGCACTGACATCCTCACTGTGGAAACAGAGATAACAGAGGGAATAGGAAGAACTAGATCTTATTGGCATGGGGAAATCTTATTTATTTATTTATTTATTCATTCATTCATTCATTCATTTATTTATTTACTTACTTACTTATTTGTTTGTTTGTTTGTTTTTAATTTATGGAATAAAACAAGCATATTTCCACAACATAGTATAATGAAAAAAATCATTGCATATGAAACTGCAAATATAGTATGTACAACTTGTGATTGCTTTTAGATATATAATAAAATTATCATGTAAATTTCTTTTTTTTCTTTTTTCTTACCCTTTTTTTTTCCTTCCCTCCTGCCCTACCCTAGAGATGGCTACCATTAGACACAAATAGGTATATATCAATATGTATATATGTATATGTATGTATGGTAAATTATTCTATACATCTATTTATCGGTTCTTTCTCTGGATGCAGATAGCATCTTTCTTCATAAATCTTTTATTGTTAATGGTATGTGGAAATCTTGGCTAAGGAAACCCCCTCTATTAATGAAGGCTGGTACCTTCCTTGCATCTTAGACTATTAGAGAGTTACCTAGAGCACTGAGAGGTTAAGGCTTCAGTAGTGGTCTTAGATAGTTACCTAGGGCAGTGAGGGGGCACTTACCCAGGGTCACAGAGCCAACATATGTCATAGACAGGATTTGACCCAAGTCTTCATCGCTTTGATAGGAGAATGAGAGTTAACATCCACGTCAGAGTAGCCTCCTCTGCCTAGTTTTCAGCCATGCTCTATAAAGAGTGTATTTCTTATCATCAGTTTTCTCCAGCCCACAGTGCACCTCCTGGCCATAGAGGAGCTCATGGAGAACTTGTGGAAGATATATGTAGGCTTTGACTTGTCCTAGAGATCCTTGAGCCACCAGAGCAGCACTTACTCTTTGGGTACCTGGAGGCAAAGCAACACAGGGGAACTTATATTGAATGTGATTGAGCTCACGTTCATAAAATAAGGCAAGCTAATCTCCCTTTATAGGTTTCTATGGATACCTCTGAGGAGTTGGGATAATTCACCAATGCTGTTGCTAAAACTTCTATTTGTTTGATGTCTCCCCAATGTTAGATACCAGTTACAAAATTTGTATCCTCACTTATCTCATGAGTACGCTCCAGTGGTTAGCACTTTAGTATCCCTGGGGAGAGTGGGCTCCACCTTGAAAGAGGTTCTTCATGACATGTGCCCCCATCAAGTTCACTTCCAAATGCAGCCCCACCAGTGGAAGAGTTAGTGGCTTTCCCTCTTGACTGGCTTTGATCAACTTCTCTGCTGGGTCAAGCATGTTATTGAGTACTTTATTCCTTATTTGGCTTGGCTGTTCACAGAATCTAACATAGACACTAGCTCCTGGATCTCTGGCAGCTTGCTTTCCAGTCCTTTTGAAGATCTGGAGATGGCATCCTAAGCTAATATTGCATCACTTGAAAGAGAGAGAAATCAGACTTCACAGAGACAGAAGCAAAAGCAAGACCACATGCTTCTGGGTCACATTGCATCAGCCTAAAGGGGGGAGATAAAGCCCCAGGGACCTCTCTTCCCACTTGGAAACTGACAGCATTTCACACACAAACACAGCCAGGAAAACAGAGGGGCTGAGTCATCAAAAGCTTCTGTTCTTCACACAAGAAGCAGACCTAAAGTAATACCTGGGCACACCCTAAAGAATCAAGGGGATTGTATCAGGCAGAGACTGAGGACAGGGTTCCCCATTGACCAGACCCCCACCAAAGATGTTTGTATGTATATATTATATATTTATAGATATACTTGTGTTTGCCTTCATATATCTGTGTGTATACACACACACACACACACACACACACACACACACGCACGCACACATATGTACATAAACTTCTCTGCAAACCTTAAAGCATTATTTACATGCTAGTTATTTTCATTATCTTCATCATCATCATCATTTTCTGCTTTGATTAAGTAGACAGAGCTCTACAGTGTGTGGCTTCAGGTTCTTGCTCCAACATTGCATGGCATACGACCTTAGACAACTGACTTCACCAGAGATTATCTGGTCTCTTCCCTCAACCCCTATTTTAGATATGACAAAGCCTGTGATTCTAAGAATGTGTTGACAGGCACCGAGGAGTGAGGAACTTGGGGCATACTGTGTTTTGACTCTACCTTGGCTCATTTTTATTAAATAAATTTGAGAGGAAAAAAGAAAAGATCCCCCTATGCTAACAATGATTATTAACTGTGAAAGGCATCTTGTACTCTGAAAGGTGAAAAGTAGCCCAATTCTCCTTTTAATGGTCAGCAAATATTGTTAGCTTAGTAGCTAAATTACATTTTTGGGAGAGAAAATTGTTCAATTTTGCCAGTGTTGAGGCTCATTCATTTCTGCTTTAGGAGCTACTTTAGGTCAGTTTCAGTATGTCCCCAAACTCTCCAGGGTGACTTAGTAAGAGTGGCTGGGTATTACTTTTTTTTTTTCTCAGATGCTGCATAAAGGAATCTTAATGTTGTATAACTAAGGATTTTAGTCATTGATATTTTAGCATTTAAGCAAAAGCAGAGGTTTTCAAGTGTATCCTGCTTCACTTTAGCTTGTCCCCTTAGTTGTAACTAATTTGTTACTAAAGTAGTGTAGGTTTATTTTTAAACAAGAAAGTAGGAGTTCAAATCTGCCCTCAGATGTTGTGTGACCCTGGGCAAGTCATTTAACTGCTATTGCCTCCAAAACAAAAGTCAGTACAAGAGACAAAAACTGTTTGTTCCTTGCCATCTAATTCCCACACTTATTAGATTAATCTTTCCAAAACACCAGCTTGATGATGTCACCCTCCCTGCTCAGAAATCTTCCATGGCTCCCTATTACCAAAAAGATAATGGAAAGATAATACTATTCTTTCTGCCATTCAGGGGCCCAAATTATCTTTCCAAATCATTTCTTCCCTTAAAGGAGTCCTCTCCTCTAATGATACTAATTTGGAGACCATTGTCTCATGAACCCAATTTGTATTTTCATCCTCATCATTAAGATCAACAGGAAGCATCTATACTATATGCTGGGCACTGTGCTGAGCTCTGGGGAAACAAAAAATGGGGGGGAAACAAGTCCTTGCCTCTGAGAGCTCACATTCTAATGGGGGGACAATATGCCAGCAGCTATGTACAAACAAGATTTTTACATGGTAATTTAGATATAATGGCAGAAGAAAGGAAGTAACATTAAGGAGAAGTGTGAAAGGCATTGTAAAGCCAAGCCCGAGCAACCTTCCAAAGGACTGCTGCTGTGAACAGCTTTCTGATAAAACATTCACAGAAATCAAACTACAGCATTCAGAATGTTATGGCATAACAACTTATCACTAAAATGGCCACATAGTTTTTGCCGAAGTGGTCGCATAGTTTTAAGTAAAAGATTCATTTAATAAGTTCTTCATTTAGTAAGTCCTTAATTCAATCACCCTTAAGGAAGCAAGCCTCCTAGATTGCTGTAAAATACAAAGGTCAAAGTTCTCCACCCCTAGGTCACATTGTCTTCATCTCTTCAGTCAAAAAGTCTTCTTTCTTCTTAATTGAAGATTAGTTTCCAATCATCCTTAATTAGCAAGTCCTTAACTCAACATCTAAATATAAAGGTCAAAGTTCTCCACCCCTAGTAAATCATGATCTTCTCAGTTTGCATTAAATACCCAAGGAGAGGTCTTTTCATGTTGACTGGAGGCTGGCTCTTAGCTTCCATGATCCCAGCTCCTGCCAAAAGCTGTTCCTGTTCCATATTGAAGTTCAAAGTGTCTAGTCCACCTCAAGTCCTTCACAGTTTCTGTTCCTGGGAAGACAAAGCTTAACAAAGCCACAATAACATTCATACACATTGTCAGCATCCTCATCAATTCATTTTCTGCTTCAACATAGACCCAACAACTAGGTCTGAAGAATCAACACAAATCACCTGTATAGTCCCTGGACCTATGAAAACTTCAACAAGATCCTCCTCCAGGATTTCTATAAACATACAACAAGAAAATCCTCTTTGGGGCTTCTGTACCAGCAGCAGGGTCCCAGGGCTTCTGTAACAACAGCACCATCCTCTATCGGCAGACAAATCTGACAAAGTAACATCAAAACAGACAGACAAAATACCAGCACCACAGTCATGCTTCCTCCCTTCTCCTTTCTTCTTATTTCTCAGAAGTTCTCAAGAGTTCTGGCACCACAATATCTGTTCTCCATTCTGTTCTCAATTCATAGAAGTTCTCAGTTTCCTGGCAGTTTGTTCTCGTTCTCTCTCTCTCTCTCTCTCTCTCTCTCTCTCTCTCTCTCTCTCTCTCTCTCTCTCTTTCTCTCTCTCTCTCTCTCTAGTATTATCTGCTCTGCCTTCACGATGCTTGATCCCAGAAGCTCTGGCTCTCTAGCTTGGGCTTTTCTTTATATAAGGTATTAGCTCCTCCCTGTTCTGCCCATTCCTGTTACATCAGTAAGTTCATCCCACTGTGGGATTTACAAGTTCTGGCTCTTAATACTTGACACAATTATGAACATGAAACTAAGTGCTAAGTACCTGTTTGATTGCAAATACAAGGGGATCTTCAAATTCCATTACTGTTACAGGCATCTTGTACACAGAAAGGTGAGATTTAAGCTGAATCTTGAAGAAAGCCAGGAGGCAGAGATGAGCAAGGGGAGCATACCAAAAATGGGAGACAGTGAAAGGATACAAGATAATTCAGGAGATGGGGTATCTTGTGCAAGGAGGAAAGAAGCAAAACGGCCGGTGCTTCTGGGTCATATAGTAGAGGGGAATATGTGGAGGGGGGTAAAGTATAAGAAGACTGGGAAAGTAGGAGGATGCCAGGTCAGGAAGGGCTTTCAAAGCCAAACAAGATTTTATATTGGATCCTGAGTAAGAGGGAACCACTGGAATTTATTGAGTGGGTGCATGGTGTGATCAGATCTTTGCTTTTGGAAGACCACTTTGGTAGCTGATCAGAGGATGGGATGGAGGGAGGCTTTCATGAGGGCTCCTCATCTGGCATGCTGTTACAGTGGCCTAGGTGTGACGTGAAGAGATCCTGCATAAGGATAGCAGGTGTAGAATAAGAAACAGGAAAGTATATAAGGTACCGTAAAGATAGAAGCCACAAGATTTGGCATCATGTTGGATATTCAAGGTGAAGGTAAGTGAGGTTAAGGATGACGCTGAAGTTTCAAGCCCCGGTGACTGGAAGGGTAATGGTGCCTTAGGCAATGTTGAAGGAGTTTGGGAGAGGGGAGCGTTTTGAGGGGAAAGATAAGAAGTCCTGTTTTGGATATGTTGAGTTTGAGATATCTAATAGGCAGTTGAGGTTGTGAAGGTTGGAGTTCAGAAGAGAACTCGGAGCTGGATAAATAGATCTGAGAATCAGCTTCGTGGTGATGGAAACTGCATCTGTGGGAGCTGGTGAGGTCACTAAGTAGCATAGTATGGAATGAAAGGGGAAGAGGGCAAAGGAGAGACCCAAAGGAAATCTGTGTTGTTAGTGGGTGTGCCCTGGATGGTAATCCAACAAAAGAGGATGAGATGGAGTGTTCGGAGAGATCGAGGGAGAACCAGGAGAGAGTAATGTACCAAAAACCCAGAGAGGAGAGATTTAGCCAGGAGAAGAGGGCAACAGGAAGCCTTTTCCAATTCCCCCTTAATTCCAGTGCTTTCCCCAGTATTGATTCCCTCCAGTGTATCTTGTACAATATCTCATTTGCATGTTATTACATTAGACTGTGAAACTCTTTTTATACCTGGCATTTAGCCAGAGCCTGGCACATAGTAGGTGCTTAACAAATACTTATTGACTCACTGAAGGATGGAATGCCAGAGAGGTGAAGAAGGATGAGGAGTGGAAAAAAAGCCATTATTAAATTTGGCAGTTAAGAGATCATTGGTAACTTTGGAGAGAGCAGCTTCAGATGTATGAGGAGGTCAGACCAGAATGCAGAGGATTTAGGAGAGAAAATGGAGTGACATTTTCTCCGTGTATCTGGATCTTAGCCATCTTTCACAAGACATCTCAGATCCCAGCTCTACTGTGAGCTTTGCTCTGCTTTTTCCTGCCCACAGGGACTGATTTCTTCTGCTTCTCTACTCCGGTAGCACTTACAACCTGTCTTCTCTTTTGGCACTTAGCATATATTTTTTACTTTTTCAACCAGTCAACCAATAGGCTTTTTTTTCTAGGCCTGCTATGTGACAGGCCTTCTGCTAGATTCTGGGGATAAAACAGAATTCAACAGAATTGAAACAATTCCTACTCCCAAGAAGCTTGCATTCTAATAGCAGAAAGAACAAGGGCATATGAGAGAGTACACAGGAAAAATACAGATAAATATGAGGTGGTGAAGCAGGAAAAGGTCTTAGCTATTGGGACAATCAGAAAGGGCTACTTTATTGCTGTTAGTATTATTTATATAAACAGATCAATAATAAATAAATAATAAAAAAAATATATACATTCTGTCGTTCAGTTGTGTCTGACTCTTTGTGATCCCATCCTGGGGTATTGTTAGCAAGGATACTGGAGTGGTTTACCATTTCCTTCTCCAGCTCATTTTACAAATAAGGAAACTAAGGAAAATGGTGTTACTTGACTTGTCCAGGAGGCCATAGCTAGTAAATGTCTGAGGCTGGATTTGAACTCTGGAAGATGAGTCTTCCTGACTCCAGGCCCAGTACTCTTATCCATTGTGCCACCTAGTCATCCCTTTATCAGAGAGGAGAGAGACAGAGAGAATGTATATGTGTGTATGTATATGTATGTGTGTATATATTAAAATGTGTGTATATATTTGTATATGTGTCTAAAATGTGCATATAGTATAATTATATATATATAGTATAATGTATATGTGTATATAATTTCTTTTTTTTTATGGGGCAGCTAGGTGGCACAGTGGATAGAATTCTAGGCCTGGAGTCTGGAAGACTCATCTTCCTCAGTTAAAATCTAACCTCAGACACTTACTAGCTGTGTGACCCTGGGCAAGTCACTTGACCTGTTTGCCTTAGTTTCCTCATCTGTAAAATGAGCTGGAGAAGGGGTGGCTAGGTGGCACAGTGAATAGAGCACCGGCCTTAGAGTCAGGAGGACCTGAGTTCAAATCCAGTCTCAGACACTTGACATGCTAGCCGTGTGACCTTGGGCAAGTCACTTGACCCCAATTGCCCTCCAAAAAACAAACAAAAAAAAGAGCTGGAGAAGAAAATGGCAAACCACTCCAATATCTTTACCACGAAAATCCCAAATGGGGTCACAAAGAATTGGACACAACTGAAAAAGAAAATTATTTTTATGTGTATTTCTTATCTCTCCCACTTAAATTGTGATCTCCTTGAATACAAAAACTTTATCTTTCTTTGTACCTGGTACCTAGCATCAGCACTCAAGTATTTTGCACTGATTCTCTGCACAAATGAAGTAACTGCCAAATAGGCATGTTTTAACAGATTTTTATTGATACATTTCCTTGTTCTAGTCTCCATTTTGACAGTTGGAACATTTATCCTTCTCTACTCCTGTTTTTCCATAATTACTCAAAGGTTACTGTGCATGACCCAGCAGTCATACCTGCCACCTCTCCCAGGATCTCAGGGTGTTGTTCATCTGAATCTGGTGACTTCAGTTCACCTAGAGCAGCATAAGTGCCCTCTTTCTTATTGCAGGTCACCCTCTGATTAGTCCTTTTTATTCTGTCTTTTCTACTGCAAAGATCATTCTCCTTGGCAAAACAGAATCAGAAACTAAGTAAAAATTAAGCAACTCTCCCTTGTCAGTGTTGTCGACTTTCATGGTCCCATCCCCCCAAGCAAAGGCCTCATGGCTTATTCAGTCCTTCTTCATCTCCCCAGTCAAAAGGACTGAGGATGTTTAACCTAGAAAAAAGAAGATTTAGGGGAAGATGTGATCGTGGTCTTCAAATATTTGAAAGATTACATTTGTTCTGCTTGGCTAGAGGGCAGAGCTAATAGCACGGGCGGGAGTTACAAAGAGCCAGAATTCAACCCTATGTAACTAAGGTAGAACATTCTGAAATTAGGATCAAGTTGCAGTTAGATAAGTCTTTATTGTAATCCCCCGCTGTTAGCCAGGCATTGTACCAGAGTCTGCTAAGAATACAAAGACAAATATATAACAGCCACTGCTCTCCAAGAGCTTACATTCTAATGGGTGGAAGGAACTTATATAATCCATATCCATATAATTATATCAAAAATATATGTAAGGCAAATTCTTCATAGGGTGGTCCTAACAGTTGGAGGAATCAAGAAAAGACCTCACATGGAAGTTGTGGTTTGAGCTGGATTTTAAGGGAAATCAGAGATTCTAAGAGGTGGAAGGCAGGAGGAAATGTACCCTAGGTACAGGGGACAGTCACCTGTGCAAAGGTATGAAAGGAAGAGATTCAGCTTCATGTTTAGAACAGCAGGAAGACCAGTTTACTTGAACTGTGCATCATGTGAAGGGGAGTAAATGTGTAATAAGATTGAGCCAGGTGATAAAGGACTCTAAATGCTGAATAGGGGGATGCTTTTTTGTTGTGTTTGCTGTTATTTTAGAGGTAATAGGGAGCCCTTGAAGTTTACTCAGCAGAAAAGTGGCATAGTCAGATTCATACTTTATACTTGTCAAAAGTGAAATGGATTGCCTTAAAGGACAGTGGATTCTCTCTGACTGGAGGTCCTCAGCCAGTGGCTAGATGGATGGATTCCTCCTTTAGGATATTCCATTTCAAGTACAGTTTGGACTAAATGACATCTGAGATCCTTACTAACTCTTGAGCTTGTGTGAGCATTTTTAGGAATTTTTTCCTTTTGAAAGGCATCTGATTTTCTGATGAACTAAAATACTTCAGCACATTGTCTTTGTAGATTCTGACATATTTTCCTGATTAGGATTCTGACAATCAGTAGAGTAATTCATGCAATGACTGTGTATCAATGAATTACATTACTTTTTAATGGCCTACAGAGTGCTTAATATTTTAATATAATTATACATAATTATATGTTGCAAACACACAGTGGCTATGCTTTGTATCTAGGTCTGAGAAAAGTACACCTAACAATGGGGAATTTTCCTACAGTTTTTCAGAAGCAAGGAATTAAATGCTAATATGAAGTGCCAATCACACAGGCACTTTCTGCAAGGGAAAATATTGATGGGATACATCTGAATGGCCTAGTTTATTAGTTCAGTTGAGTAATCTCCAAATCACATGCTAATTCGGAACTATTTAAGAAGTCCTCTTTGCCACATTTCAGCCAACCTACTTTTAGGTACTTCTCTGCTTGTAACACTTTTTTTTTTGTCAGAATGTGAATCAGTTAAGGGGCAGATCTGGAAATATATTTAAAATATTATTTATCAGCCATCAAAAGAACTCTGAATTTAGAGTCAAAAGATGGGAGTGTGAATCTCACCTCTTTTTACACTGTGTTTGTGACTTAAGCAAATCATTTAACCTTAATGGGTCTCTGTTTCCTCATTGAATCTTACAAAATTATTTAACGATGCTGGGGGAAAAAAAAGAATTGCTGTTGTTCAGTAGCTTTGCCAAGAAAACCCTAAATGGGGTCATGGAGAGTCAGACATAATTGAAATAACTGAACAACAGCAATTCTTTTTTTTTTTTTTTTGAGGGGGAAAGGCAAGGCAACTGGGTTAAGAACAACAATTATTTTTTTTTCTTTTTCTTTTTGGAGGGCAATTGGGGTTAAGTAACTTGCCCAAGGTCACACAGCTAGGTTTTTTTTGTTTGTGTGTACGTTAAGTGTCTGAGGTCAGATCTGAACTCAGGTCCTTCTGACTCCAGGGCCAACGCTCTACTCACTGCACCACCTAGCCGCCCCAAGAACAACAATTCTTATTTGGTTGTAAGGAAGTCATTGGTGACCTTAGAAAGTTTAATGGGAATGAAACAGATGGAAAAGGACTGAAGGGTGAAGAAGGTTTGCCATTTCCTTCTCCAGCTCATTTTGCAGATGAGGAAACTGAGGTAAATAGGGTTAAGTGACTTGTCACTTAACTAGCTGTCACACAGCTAGTAAGTGTCTGAGGCTGGATTTGAACTCAAGAAGATGAGTCTTCCTGACTCCACTCCCAGCACCGTACCTACTGTGCCACCTAGCTGCCCAAATAAAACTTAGACCTCATTTTTAATCCATATGCTCCTTGATGTCTCTGCAGTATTTAATACCACTAACTATACTCCCTTACCTTTTCCATGTTTGTCCATACTTTTACATCTCTGACAATGCTTTCTCTAGGTTACCTTTCTGCCTTTCTGACTGCTCCTTCTCTGACTCCTTTCCTTTTTCTCCTTGAATCCCAAAATGTGGGCTTTCAACAAGGTGACTTTGCCCATGATCCTGTATTCTCCTCTCGATATCACTTTCTCCATAGTGATCTTTTCAGTAATCACATCTATGCAAATGAATCCTAAATCTACATCTCTAGACCCAGCTTCTCACCAGAGCTCCACTTGGCTGCTGGATATGTTCTTTTAGATAAGCCAGTGGTACCTAAAGATCAATTACCTAAAACCACTCTCTAGAACCTTCCTTTCCCCTTATTTCTGGAGTTGGTGCCACTAACACAGACTTAAAAACATGAGGTCATATTTAATTATTCCTTCTCATTCATATTCCCCACATCCAGTCAATTGCCACATCCTAGCAAGTCAACATCTGTAGTCTTTCCCATTCATCTCACTTTTTTCATTCACACCATTAGCCCCTCCTCTAAGCTAGGTGATTGTGATTGCTCCAAATTGGTCTTCCCATCTTTATTTTCTACCACTACTGGCCCAGCCTTCACAATACCATCCACTTAATCTTCCAATGCACCACTATAATGTCACTGACCTGTACAGAAGCCTATAATGATTCCCTATTGCCTACCAAATTAAGTATAAGTAACTTGTCCTGGAAGTCTAGGCAGCTTGATTGTAATGCAGCTTTCTAAGTTCTTCGTATTTTTCCTCATTACTATGTTCTAGCCAGTTCGGAATAATCATCACTCGCCATTTTTGTCTTACTTCCCCCACACCATTGTTCATGTCTTTGCCTTTGTTCATGGTATCCTACATTCCTGGAATGGACATCTTCCCCATCCTGACTTTTTGGATCTCTTTTTCCTGATACCCAGCTTAGATGCCTCCTCCTCCATGATACCTTCTCTTACCTCTCTCTCTCCTTGCCCCTCAAGCCAGAAATTTATTGGGTGCCTACTATATACCAGACACTGTGCTAGGCACTTTACAAATATATTTCATTTCATCCTCACAACAACCCTGGGATATAGGTGCTTTTATTATCACTCATTTTACAGTTGAGAAAACTAAGGTAAACGGAAGTTGACTTGTCCAGCATCACACAGACAGTAGGTATATACAGTAGGTATGTATAAATGTCTGTTGAATTAAATGTTTCAACTAATGCAGCTTTGTCCTCCTTTGCTATCCCACTTCCATCTTATTAGTCCTACAGACACTTTTAAATTATCCTGATAGCCAGGCAGTCACACAAAGATTTGTTTCCTGAGTGAGGGTGCCTTGGTGTGACAGTAGTGGGGCAAGCAGATAATAATTACTATGAGAGGGAATGCTGTGGTGAATGAGTTCTGTTTCATTGCTCCTATAGTTCCAACAAATTAAAATGCCATGTAAGATGCTGCCTATTGTCTAAATAGTAGAGCTGCAAGTCCCAGGTTTTCAGTATAGTAAATGTGCATTAAGCATTTACTATGTGCAAAATGTTGCACTAAGTACTATTACAAAGAGAAAATTTAGATAAGATATTTTTCATCTTTATGAAATTCCCAACCTTGTTGTTGCTTGCTTATTGTAGTAGTAGTAGTAGTAGTGATGGTGGTGGTGGTGGTAGCAGTAGTAGCTGCAGCAGCAATAGCAGTAGTGGTGGTGAGAGTGGTAGAAGAAGAAAAAGAGAGAGGAGGAGAAGAAGAGGAGGAATGAGAAAAGGAAGAAGAGAGGAAGAGGAAGACGCAGCACATTTTATACAGCCCTTTAAGGTTCTCAGAGTATCTACTTCACAGGGTTTTTGTGAGAGTCAAATGAGATAATGAACATTAAGTCTTATATATAACTATAAAACATAAAACACAATTTGTAGGAAAAAAGTACAAAACAGATTTGTGGGTGAGGTCTGTGGGGGAAAATGGTTGGAAAGGAGGTTGAACTTGAATTATTTTGAATAAAAGCTAGGGATTGACAGAGGGAAGCCGTTCTGGAAACAGGGAGCAGTTTGAAGAAAGACTCAGAGGTGAAAAGCATAGGGCAGAGTGAGTTCAGTTTGTTGTCTACTACAAAGGAGCGAGGGTTTGGTTTGGACCTGTGCTTTCATCAGTGTGTAGGTTAAGTAGAATGTCAAAACTTCCTTAGAGAGTTGTTTGGAGGCATTTATTAAGGGACTTGCCCCAGGTCACAGAGCAGTCATAGGTCAAAAGCAACATTTGAGCCCAGGACATCCTGACTTTGAGTCTGGCTGTCTATCCCCATGCCATGCTGCCTTTCAGAAATGTGGATGGAAGAAAATAATGAGGAGTCAGGTTGGAACGTAAGATGGTGTTAGATTGTATAGAACTTTAAATGATAAACTATGGAACTTTAACTTTGCTCATTAGGCTGTTATGAAATGGCTACGTGGAACTGTTGATAGAGCACTGGGCCTCAAGGCAAGAAGGCCTGAGTTCAAATTCATCGTCAGATTCTTCCTACTTGAATGACCCTGAGAAAGTCACTTATCCTCCCTGTTTCAGTTTCCTGCAAAATGGAGATGATAATAATAGCATTTACTCACCAGGGATGTTGTAAAGTACCTTGCAAACTTTAAATGACCATATAATTGTTAGCTATTGAATGGAAGAGTCTGAATCAATATGTAATGAAGATAAATCTGATAATGATAAAATGGGTTGATTAGAAGGTAAATAGAGAAGATATATTGGGAAATATTGAAATAGTTTCAGCAGGTCATAATGAGGGCCTGTACTAGGACGGTAGCAATGGGAATGGAAATTGTGATGGAAAAGACAGAAGGATGTTAAGGAAAACCAGTGGGATTTAGTTACTGGTTGTGTGAAACATGAGGGAGAGGAAAGTGTTACCAGTAACACCAAGGTTCCAGTCATGGGATCCTAAGCCTGGTTGGTACCAGTGACAGAAATCATGAAGGCAGAAGGAGATACAGATTCAGGAGGAAAGATAATCAGCTTAGTTTGGGACGTGTCGAGTGGGAGGTGCCTGTTGGGAGATGCGGATCTGAAGCTTAGAAGAGATAAGATGGTTGGGAAACATAGATTGTCAAGTTCTCTGCTGAGGGGTGATAGTTGAAGCCTTTGGGAGTGAAGGGGAGTGCTAAGTGATTATAGAAAGGAAAAGGGAGGAATGATAGAAAATTGTATAACAACCACGTTAAGGAACTAAAAAGAGAATGAGGAGGTAGGAAAGGAGACAGTGGGAGCAATTAAAAAGACAGGAAGAGAATGAGGAGAGTAGAGCTTTGGGAGCCAATAAAACATAATATCCAGTAGGAGGTTGTGGTCTGCTGGGGAAGCTGATGACAGCTGGGGAAAGGCCATTGAATGTGAAGATGAGTGTGTTGGTAATCTTGTAGAAAATGATTTCAGGCAAGTGGTGGGGCAGAAAGCAGGTTTCAAGGGGTTGGGAGAGTAGATGTTGAAGGATTGGAGGTATCATGCTTAAATACATTTTCCAAGAAATTTGTGAAGGGAGGAGAGAGAGTAACTAAATACTACTTTTAGGGAAAAAATAAAATAAAAAAAGTTTTGAAACATATGTATGGCAGGGTGCATGTTTGTTTGGTGGGAGGGCAAAGAAATCATGAGATGTGAGCATGTTTTTAGGTAGATGAAGTCAGAGGGAAAAGAAATGAGAAAGGCTTGAAGGAAGGGTCCTAATGGGGACTGGAGTGAACAGAATCAAAAGTGTGGGTGGAATGTGAAGGGTAAGGATGCAGCAGCAGGTCTTTAGTGAGAAAGTAGATGATGGTGCCAAGAAGTTTTGACAAAGACAAGTAGGAGTCTAAATCATTTCCTGTCAGTAAGGGAGTTTGGGGTGCAATTGAGGGCTAGAAGAGAGAAGATAAGGTTTAGAAAGCTGCCATAGTGAATGAATGAAATAGGTGCAGAAAGAGGGTAGAGTAGAAGGGACATTTTAGCGAACACCGATTGTCAAAATTGGCTTTTTAGTCCTGTTCATACCACTGCATTGCATTGCTGTAAAAACAGTTTCTTCAGATCAACCTCCTGTTTATATTGTGTGATCTGATCACTGGCTTGTGTTCATTTTCATGCATCACCATGTAACTTAGAGGAGGAAAATTCTATTGCCTGCAGACACCTATCCAATTAATTCTCATTCATAATGAAATCACCTTCACTGTCACTTACTGTCCTTAAATTCTTATCTTACTGTCCTTAAATAAAATCCACTTGCTATCCTTAAATTTTCTTTTTTCCTCAAAAAGCTGGCACATGTAACTTACCCATAGCAGTATTCTGTTTCTAGAATTTAAGCAATGCTGTACAAAAGGGGTACCTAGGTGGTGCAGTGGATAGAGTGCTGGGCCTGGAGTCAGGAAGATTCATCTTCCTGAGTTAAGATCCCATCTTAGATACTCATAAGATGTGTGACCCTGGGCAAGTCACCTAACCCATTTGCCTCAGTTGTCTAACAACCACAATTAAGGAACTAAGAAGAGGATAAAGAGGTAGACAAGGAGACAGAGTGGGAGCAATTAAAGAGTCGAGAAGAGAAGGAGGAGAGGAGAGCTTCTAAAGCCATGAAAAGATAAACAACCAGTAGGAGGGTGTGGTCTGCAGTGTCAAAAGCTGATGACAAATAGGGAAAAGGAGTGTGAAGGTGATGAATCCAACTGTAAAAAAGGAAAGAGCAAACCTCTCCAGTGTCTTTGCCAAGAAAACCCTAAATGGAGTCACAGAGTCAGACGTGACTGAACAACAAAAACAAGCTATACAAAAGGATCATTTCACAAACTTTCTTAATTTTATTACTAAATTTAATACTTTCTAATTTAATTAAATTATAATTTAATAAGTTTTAAATAAAATCAAGTTTAATAAATTTTATTTAATAGTTTTTTTAAATTTAAATGCTAACTTTAATACTAAACCACTTTAGTAATTTATTAATCACCAAGAGTTTGTTTAGTGGTAGCCTCGTGCAGAGGAGAGTACCATATTTGGGGTCAAATCATCATGGTTGGAATCCTGTCTCTGCCACTTATTACCTGTGTGACCTTGGGCAAATTATGTAACCTCCCTGGCCCTTCCACTTTATAATTTCTAAAATGTAGGGTATGAACCAAATAAACTCTAAGCTCTTTTTCCTTTACTGCTAGAGCTGTATCTGGTCAGTGTTCATAGGTGGTTTCCTTGTCCTTCTATTGCTACAGCATTGCATATTATTTCCTTTTCATTGAATCTTTTTCATTAATTTAATGTTCCTTCTTTTGTAGTCTTACTTTTTGCCTCACTCTCTCATTTGAACTCCAAGTGGGTAAAAGCTTTTTGCTTAATAAATATTCAAGCTACCTTTAAATAGCCTAAGCCGTGTGACTGTTAGGTTAGGAAGATGGGTTTCATAGTATTTAGGATCAGTGAGACAACAGAGGATTCTGCATCACTGAAAATTCATTGTGAAAATTTTCAAGAAAACACAGTTTGATGGCCGGGTTTGTCATGGCCAAGCAGCTGTTTTCATGTGCTCTGGAACATCAAACTGACAAAGAAAATGTTGATCAATAACATTTGACACTTTTATCAGTGACTTGGCGGAAAGCAGAGAGGACCAGCACCTCTGGTGGGAGGACTTGATGAGCTTTTTCAGGGCTTCTCATCCACCTTTGGTGTCCACCTTCACCCAACTCTAACCTGTGGTTCCAAAGAGCTATAGAATGGGCAGTGGCCACACTCTGGTAAAAACCATTTTGACAGATGTATTAAACCAAGCTGAGGTTAACTAATAGGCCTAAAACCTGTTAGTGAAATAGGGGGATATCTACCCCAAGCATGTGAAAACATCCTTCAGTGCAGTGGGTGGATGAGAACAATTTGTTCCTATAACCTTGAAGGCAGGTGCTGTGGCTCACTAAGACCTTGGTCAGATATTGAAGACGTCAAGGTCATTCACTGCAACCTGAGCCATCAAGACTTTTGTCTTGCCACTGGACATTGATGACTCAGGAAGAGAGAGTGAAATTGACAGCTTTGTGCAACTCTGTCTCACTTAAATCCAGATTGATGCTCAAGTCAAGATATCATCCTATGATACCATTGGTCTTCTTTGAAATAAAGGAAAAACAACAGATGACCAAAATCCAAGAGAGCTGGCTAATACAATGAATGAGGGGCTGAATACTAAATGATTCCAACAGGCTAGAACAGGGGTGGGGAACCTGCAGCCTCAAGGCCATATATGACCTCCTAGGTCCTTGGGTATGGCCTTTTGACTGAGTCCAAGTTTTACAGAACAAATCCTTTTATTAAGAGGATTTGTTTTGTGAAGTTTGGATTCAGTCAAAGGGCCACACTTGAGAACCTAGATGGCCACCTTGAATCCACAGGTTTCCCACTCCTGGGCTAGAATGATGTCCAAATCTAATAATGTGAAATGTAATAGCTACAAATGTAAATCTCTACCCTTGGGTTCAAAAAACCAACTTCACAAGTAGGAGAAAGGAAAGGCCTAGCTAGACCACATCGCTATATTAAAAAAAGACCTGAGAGTAAGCTCAGGTGTGTCACCAGTATGACAGCCGAGAACTGTAATACGGCTTTGGAGTACAATAAATATCATGTCTGTAACATGAAGTATAATTGCCCTCCTCTTCTCCACTGAGGTCAGATCACATCTGGAGCGTGCTCATTTCTGCCTGCTGCATTTCAGGGCGGACATTGATAAGCTAGAGAGAATCTAGAGAAGGATGACCAGGCTGATGCAAGGACCAGATACTATTCCATACGAGGATCAGCTCAACAAACTATGGATATTTATCTTGGAAAAGACGTAGGGAGGATGTGTTACATGTCTTCCAATATTGAAAGGGCTGTAGTATGGGAAAAATACTAGATTTGATCTGCTTGGCCACAGAGAGAAGAATCAGGAAAAATATTTGACAGTGCAGAAGCAGATCCCAGCTCAATATAAGGAGGAATCTGACCATCGGAACTGTCTAAAAATGAAGTAGACACTTCCAGAGAAAGAACTGATGGAGTCTGAATGTAGATCAAAATATATTCTTCTCACATTCTTTTTTCCCCCATGGTTTTTTTTTTCCTTTTGGCCCATTTCTTCATTCACAACATGACTAATGTGGAAATATGCTTTACATGTCTAACCTGTGTCAGATTGCTTGCCATCTTAGGGAAGAGAGGAGGGGAAGGAGGCAGAAAAATTTGGAATTCAAAATCTTATTTTAAAAAGAATGTTGAGGTGGCTAGGTGGCGCAGTGAATAGAGTACTGGCCCTGGAGTCAAGAGAATCTGAGTTCAAATCTAGCCTCAGACACTTAACACTTACTAGCCGTGTGACCTTGGTCAAGTCACTTAAGCCCAATTACCCTGCCCTCCCCCCTCCAAAAAAAAAAGAATATTGAAAATTATCTTTACATGTAATTAGAAAAAATACTGTTTAAAAAATAAAAATGAAGTTAGTCTCAAATAGCAGTAAGTTTTCTATAACTGTAAGTCTTCAAGAAGAGGCTATATGATCCTTTGATAGAGATATTATAAAGAAGAATCTTGTTGAGAAACAGCTGGAATAGGATGGTGTCTGTGGTCTTTTCCAATCTTGACATTCATAGATATAGCAAACATGCAAATTGCTACTATTCTTTCCCTTGCCAGTGTCTTCCCCAAAAGGTGTTCATACTTGGTGATTTCCAAAATCTATTATAACATTAAATAAGTCTTCAGTAGATACTTTGAATACAAATTGGTCTGGCATATCAGTTAATTAGCTCACCAAAAAGGAAATGGGAACCAAGCAGAAATAGCCACCTTTGATAACATGATATATTGTAATTTGAAGAAAGATAAAAAAAAAACTTAGAATCTGCCTAGTCAGCTTCCAAATTAGAAGCTGACTAGAATTTTAAAATTTTTCTAAAGAGTTCTTATTGTTTTTGAATGGTAGGTTATTTTAAAAGTTTTTGTTACTGTTGTTAATCTTGATAGTTTCATGAATAATTAAATTTTTTATTTTAATTTGCTTATATTAATCACAATCTTCAGTTATAATCCCAAAAAGGATTAGACTTAAACAGTCCTGAAGATAAAATATTTTTGTGCAGCATATTGTGCATTATAACTATGGATTGTAGGAGAAAATATTCTATTTTTTATTTATTTTGAATTTTTATTTGTGCTGTTATCACATTCACTTCTTAATAAATCCCTTGCCTGAGCCATCCTTTGTGGGGTAAAAAAATGGAGGGAGGAGCAACTAGGTGGCACAGTGAGTAGAGCACTGGCCCTGGAGTCAGAAGTTCAAATCCAGCCTCGGATACTTGACATACTTACTAGCTGTGTGACCTTGGGCAAGTCACTTAACCCCAGTTGCCTTGCCTTCCCCCCTCCAAAAAAAAATTGGGGAGGAAAGGGAAAGAATAGTACAGCAAAGCAAACCAATGCACTAATCATCTCTGATAACGTATTCTGCATTCCATGCCCATAGGCCCCCTATCTCTGCAATGGAGGGAGGCAAACATTATAAATGTAACAATTAGGCTTATGATGGGATTGAGGGAAAGGATTTAATCTTGGAGACACTGACCTGAAATCCTTTATCCTTGGGTTTTCTGAAGCATTCTAGCATTATGGCCTGATATATTTCCATGACATTTTCAGCAGTTCAGTGTGACATAACTATAGAAATGTTAAAATAAAACTCTGCTTAGAGCAGGCATTTTTTGTGGAACTAAAGCAGAGAAATACTCAACATGAAGATATTAAGCTGAAGAAAGAAAGCCAAAGCAAGGCAGTACAGAGAAAAGGGCACTGATTCTGAGGCCCAAGAATGTGGATACATATCCCACCTATGGCGATATCTGTGTGACCTTGGACAATCATTTCCACTTCATGGGCTTCGTTTCTTCATATATAAAAATTAAGGCATTGGGCTAGAAGGTCTCTGAGGTCCCTTCCAACTCTAGATCTTTGATCCTATAATCCTATATTCCAAGAAAATAAGGTTCAGATTTATTTTTTATTGTTTCTATTTTGTTTTCCTGTAGAGATACATGAGGTCTTTTTAGATTGGAGTCATCAGTTGACCTGGAAAACATGCCACTTCTGATTGTTTTTTTAGCTAAACAAATCTATTTCTTCTAAATTGCTTGTTTAAAAAAAAAAAAAAACTTTTTTGGAAGGATTCCAAGCTATAGAGATAAGAACAAGATTACAAGAAATAAGATTTTAAAGTTTGTAGCAACAGTTAATTTGAATGTTTTTTTTCTAAGAATAGCTTTTTTAAAATTTATTTTCTGACGTGATTTATCCTTTTCCGTATCTATCACATGTATACAGGCATGCACACAAGCATTTTTTCTCTTGATAATTAACAAAAACATCAAAATAAAAATGTTGATGGAACCACCTCAGGTCTTGAATGTGTGCTGACACTCATCTAGTTTTCTTCTAACTTAATAATTTAATCTTTAAAACATAAACCCACTCTTCACCACTTCCAAAATGCTCCTTTGTCAAGAATGTTGTTAAATCATGTCTGACCCTTTGTAACCCCTTTAAGGTTTTTCTTGGCAGAGATACTGGAATGGTTTGCCATTTTCTTCTCCAGCTCATTTTACAGATGAGGAAACTGAGGCAAACAGGGTTAAGTGACTTGCCCAGGGTCACACAGCTAGTAAGTGGTCAAGGCCAGATTTGAACTCTGGTCTTGCTGAGTCCAGGCCCGGCGCTTTATCCACTATGCCACCTAGCTGCCCTTAGTTAAGAATAGGCCCTTCCAAGGAATTACTGGGTCTGAGCACAGTATTTTCTCAGGCAGTTTAAGCAGTATTTCCTCCAATAGCTCTCATTTACTCTAGCAATGCTCCATTCCTTTCTCAAGTGGAGGTTTGAAAGGATTCTGATTCACAGAGTACTCGGAAAACCTTTATTTATTTTTTTAAAGGGTCTCTTTTCTGATTTCAAGATTGTTCTTTCCATTTATTTCATTACTCTCTGATTATAAGGACATTGAAACTTTGTTGCATTTAAACTGTGACCTCTGTTCCAAGAAACCCAAGCGGATAGATATCTATTAAGAAATGGATGAATGCCTTTGTTTCCTTTTTCTCAGATGCCTTTGGCTGTTACTTATAATTCTGATAGGTTGAGTCTGAAGTAGTTACTTGAAGGTTAAAAACATGGTATTCAGTTAATGATGCCCTGAAATCTCCAGGCTCCAAATCCTTGTCCTTCATTGATAGCTTCTCTTGATTCGATAGCCAATAATGGCTCCTAGATCAATATCCCCACTGATTTCTTCATAGCCACACGTCCACCTCATGAGCATCATTAGCACAGACAGTAGCTATTTTCTTTGATTGAGTTTCTTGTACTTCATGGAGTTTCAGTCATCTTTCTTCTAGACATTTCACAATCCCCTGATTATACTTTTTAAAAGTTGTATGTTTTAAATATATATTTGATTTTCATAAATTTATTTATAAAATATATAAATTTATGTAATACATAATATAAATTTATATAATATAAATTCATATAAGTATATACTTTATATACAATATAAATTTATTATAAATATATGAAAATATAAATATATTTTATTTTTTCCCCAATTGTGTATTAAAACAATTTTTTAACATTTGGTGGTTTTTTAAAAAAAGTTTTGAGTTGTAAATTCTATCCCTCTCTCTCCCCCCTCCCTGGGACAGAAAGCAATCAGATATAGATTATACATGTGCAATCATGTAAAACATTTCCATATTAGTCATTTTATACAAGAAGACTTGAAATTTTTTTAAAAATGAAAGTGAATAATAAATAGCATGCTTCAGTCTGCATTCAGACAATATCAGTTCATTCTTTTAAAAGCCCCGGTATCAACCCTACCCTCACTGTGCTACTCTCTAGCTCCCTCTAGCCCCATTCTTTGACAAAGAATTTAAGAAGTTAATTCTACATAGCATATACTCTACTTCAGGCTAATTCAATATTTATCAATAGCATACCATATCAGCTGCTCAGCAGATCTTAAAAAAAAACAAAATAGCTCTGTAATGTGTCAAGAATCTGACTGGGCTAATCGAAGACAATCCAGTGCTGTGGGCAATCTATCAGGAAACTTATCAGAAAAAAGTATGAAGAGGATAAGGTAGAAGGCGTAGGACATATGCATATGACCTGAACAAGAGTCAAGGTGGGTACATTGTCTTCAGGGCTTATTTTAATTTCTGCCTGCCAAGAGCCTTTCTTTAAAAAAAAAAAAAAGGTAATAGACTTACTGACCTGGTTCTTTATGTGTCTGTTATATATGTACGTATATGTATATATGTGTGTATAGTATAGAGAGCATCTGCTTCCTAAACTCCTTTTAATTCAAATTTTTCTTCTTAAAAAAAAACAACAGTGAAATGCCTCTTGATCTTCTTAAATGCTGATAAATTATTGTTCAGTCATTTTTAGTCATGTCCAACCCTTTGTGATCCTATTTAGAATTTTCTTAGCAAAGACACTGAAGTGATTTGTCATGTCATCTCCCACTCCCACTTACAGATGAGGAAACTGAGGCAAACATCGTTAAGTGACTTACCAAGGGTCACACAGCTAGCAAGTGTCTAAGGCCAGATTTGAATTCAAGAAGATGAATCTTCCTTACTCCAAGCCAGGCATTCTATCCACTGTACCCATCTCCCCTCACTGATGAATTAAAATCAACTAAATGTATATTTCCTGTGTATATTGAGATCATTGGGCATATTAGTTTTTGTATATAGTTCAATGTTTTGTTTATGAGACTTGAGTCTCATAGGGAAATTTGATTATACATAAATACTTTATCTTAATTTGACAGAAAATGCTGTAGAACGTTAATTTGTCCTTTGATAAATTTAACCAGAAAAAAAAATAAACTTCTGTTCTTTCCTTTTATCGTTTGCGATGGGCACAGCCCACCAGGTTCTCTCTCATTAGCAAACATGTGAAACCAAGGGCAGTAACTTATGAACGACTGAAAAAAGGAAGTCACTGAAGCCAAAACATCCTATGGGTGGCACATGGTTTTGCTGGTTTTCAAAAGAGAAATATTTGAAAATCAGGGAAAAGAAGCAGTGAGACCTGTTAAGTGAGGAGTGAAACCTGGACTGGGTGGGTAATGTTTGGGAACAGGTCTGTGAGCAGGTCAAGTACCTGGCAATGCGGTTTATTCCCACCATTTTGGATTTAGGGACAAAATGGTAGAAGAGGAGCCAGTCAGTTTAAAACCTTTGTAACAATGAAACTTTGTAGGGATCTTCTTTATTTTCCTTTCTAACTAAAAAGTAATTGAAATTTGTATAACCCTTAACAAGGAAACGTCCTTCTACTTCTTGATCGAATTGGCCCCCAAAATTAGGAGTAGTAACAAATCTATAAACAGGAGTCAACCTCTGTATTTGCAGGTCCTAAAGGAAGAACTACCATAGGAATCATGAAGAAATATCCTTTAGCACAGATTTATGTTTCAAAAATAAGGAAATGTAACATCTGGCTCTGCCTAGGCCAGCATTATTCAGGAATGATGAACCAAAGATATGCCTTTCCAAACATCTTTGGAATATCCTTGATTCTAAGATTTTCTCTTTTACTGAAATCCACTTTAAAAACAAAACAAAAACAAAGAAACCATTCAGGATAGTCTAATATAACCAGATAATCCTGGGAACAAAGGCCAGTGATTTCTGAGATACTGGAAAGAAGACACTCAGAGTGCTTTTGGTTTCCTGGAGGCCTCAAAAACTCTAGCTGCTTTTTAATTTGTCTGTGAAAATGTCAGCACCTCTGTGAGGGCAGACCCTGGCACCTCCACAGACTTAACTTCTGTGCCGTCTCTCCTTGCCAAGGAAAGAGGCAGATTTCTGTGCCAAAGATCAGCCTTTGTACACGTCCTCATCAGCTCAAGAGCTGGGCCACCAGAAGCAGCACAGATGCTGAGCTTGGCACTAGCAGCTCTCTGAATGCAGATGCTTTCTTCCGCCTGCCAGGAGGGGTGCCAGGGCTTGTTGCTAGTGCTGTCATTTCTGCAGCTTAGAGTTGCTTTGTTTTGTTTTGTTTTTAAATCAAGAATATACAGGCCCCAGGTACAATACCACAGGGCATGTGTATTCTAGAGGTTCAGGAAAGCAACCAAAAGTATAGTTATATAGTCTCTCAGTGTAATATCCAAGTTCCACGATTTACTTAGTGGTCTGATATACTCCCTCTTCCTGATTTCACCAATATTTCTCTTTCGGAAATCAGTAAAAAGATGTGCCCACCCACAAGATGTTTTGGCCCCATGCCCTTCTAGCAGGAGGTGCAAGCCTCTTATCCTAGTGAGAATCCATCTATATCTACCCCAAAATTTCCCATTCTGCCCATGACTATTAGTGTTAGCTTTTCCTAGTGAGAATCTATCTGTATCTACTCCATAATTTCCCATTCTGCCTCTGTTAGATTGTAAGCTCCTTGAGGGCAGGGGCTGTCTTTTGCCTCTTTTTTGTATCCCTAGCACTTAGCACACAACAAATGTTGATTCATTGATTGATTGATTGAGCAGTTCATTTGGGTCAAGTGGTACAGTGGGAAAAGCATTGGATCTGGAGTCCGAGGAGCTGGATTTAAATATTAGTTCTGCTTCTTATTACCTCCTTTATCAATTCGCTCTTTCCTTATGGGCCGCAGTGCCCTCATCTGGGAAATGGAGTTGATTAGATGTCCTCCAGCTGTTAATCAAGGAAACTATGAAATCCAGAAGTGGTAGAATGGGAGTATTACATATAACATTTCAAAAACATCAGTTGCTAAAGGGTGGAGAGGAATAAGATTAGAGGGGAAAATGTCCCATCAAAGTTTTCCTGATCTCCTTACTCCCCCAAAGAAGCATCTATTCCCTTATTAGCACCAAAGGTGCAAGTGCAGACCAAGACAGGTCCACCAAGGCCACTCTGGCTGAATTGCTGATCAAGTTGAAGTTATGCTGACATATAAACCCCAGGTTATGCTCATTCTTAGGTAAACCACAGTTCAAAGAGTGCTGGTTGTTAGTCAGACCTGCATTCCAATTCTACTTCTGTGCCTTGGATAAGTTGCTTAATCTTTGGACCACAGCACCTCAACTGTAAAATAAGGGACTTAGAATAGATGGTCCCTTTAAGGAGGCAGCCAGGTGGTCCAGTGGATAGAGCACTGAGGCCCAAGTCAGGAAGACCAGAGTTTAAATCCAGCCTTGGAGACTTATTAGCTGTCAAAGCCTGGGTGAGTCATTTATTGCCTCTATTTGCCTTAATCTTCTGAAAAAGGAAATGGCAAACTACTCCAGTATTTTTGCCAAGGAAACCCCCCCAGACAGTATGGTCCACTCATCATGTACAAACAAGATATATATATATATGATAAATTGGGGATAATCTCAGAGGCAAGGTACTAAGATTAAGGAGCACAAGGAAAGCCTTCTTGCAGAAAGTAAGATTTTAGCTGAGACTTATAAGAAGCCAGGAGGAAGAAGAGAAAATTAGTCTTGGGAGACAGCCAATGAAAATTCTTAGAGTTGGGAGATGTATTTTGTGTGACAAACAATAAGGGTGACAATCATTGGATCACAGAATTGAAAAGACTGAAATGGTAGATAGGGGCCAGGTTATGAAGGGCTTTGAAAGCCACACAGGATTTTATATTTATATTCTGGTGTTGATCCAGTGGAATTTATTGAATATGGAGCTGACATGAGTAGAGGATGGGGAGAGATGAGGCCAGGAAACCAACCAGCAAGCTATTGTAATAGTCCAGGAGTGAGGTAGTGAGGTCCTACACCTGTGTGCTGGTGGTGTCAGAGAAGGGAGTATTCAAAAGAGAGGAATGTAGAACCCACAGAATTTGATAACTGACTGGATATGGGGATGAACATGAGGAATTGATGGTGACACCTAGATTGTCAGCATGGGGGGCTAGGAGGGTGGGGTTGCCCTCAACTAGGAAGTATGAAGATGGAAGGATTGGAGGTAGGGGAAATAATGAATTCAATTTGGGACATGTTGGGTTTTTTTTCTTTTCTTTCTTTTTTTTTTTTTTTTAAGCAATTGGGGTTAAGTAAACTTGCTCAAGGTTACACGGCTAGTCATTATTATTATTTATGCGTGGGTGCTCATTTTCTGAGGCCAGATCTGATCTCGGGTCATTCCAACTCCGAGGCCTACGCTCTTACTCACTGCGCCTCCTAGCCGCCCCTTTAGGGCAATTGGGGTTAAGTAACTTGCCCAAGGTTACACGGCTAGGTTTTTGTTTGTATGGATTAAGTGTCGGAGGCCGGCTCCGAACTCAGGTCCTTCTGATTCCAGGGCCGGCGCTCTATTCACTGCGCCACCTAGCCGCCCCTAAAGAAGCACAAACTTTTTTTTTTTTTTTGCTTTTTTTTTTGGAGGGCAATTGGGGTTAAGTAACTTGCCCAAGGTCACATGGCTAGGTTTTTTTGTTTGTGTGTGCATTGTGTCTGAAGTCAGATCCAAACTCAGGTCCTTCTGACCCCAGGGCCGGCACTCTACTCACTGCGCCACCTAGCCACCCCCTGACATGTTGGTTTTAAGACATCTGAGAGACATCCAAGGGCAGCTAGGTGGCACAGTGGATTGGAATCAGGAAGATTTATTATCCTCATGAATTCAAATCCAGCCTCACACAGTGTTTAGCTGTATGACAAATCACTTAACCCTCTGCCTCAATTTCCTTAGCTTTAAAATGAGTTGGAGAAGGAAGTGGCAAACCACCCCAGTATATCTGCCAAGAAAACCCAAATGGAGTCATGGAGAGTCAGACACTGAAGAATGACCTAACAATTAAAAAAAGAGACATCTGGTTTAAGATGTCTCTTAGTTGGAAATGTGAAGCTGGAGGTCAAGTTAGGGCTGGATAAGTAGATCTGAGAATTGATTGTATCAGAGCCAATGGGCTCATCAGGTGGAATGGAGTGACATGTAAAGTGCTTTGCAAACTTTAAAATGCTATCTGTTATTAGCTATTATTAATCCATCAGTTTAACAATGAGGCTTACATCCATTTTCATTTCATCTGTCCCATCCAAGTCTGACAGGTTATTTATTGTGATCTAATTTATTTAAATTATAGTGTGATCAATCAATTAAGTATTTATTAAATGCTTACTGCTAGCCGGGAACTGGTCTAGGTGCTGGGGACTCAAAAAAAAAAAAAAGGCAAATACAGACCTTGTATAAGCTTTTCAGAATGGGAGAATCCTAGATAGAATCATACCAGTTACAGATCACAGCCCCGAGCTCATAAAGCTCACATGTTTTTGGCAAAAGAGAAATGTTTCCTGTGCTCACCCTTTGCCCCAGTTTTCTTTGACTTGGTTTGCAGGGGGTATAAGAGGTTACTTCCAAAGTTCAGGGTTTGTTGGTTCATACAGAGCCACAGATGTTTTTGCTTTCTGTTTTCCTTCTGTTTTCCTCTAAAGTTGTTCCAATCTGCCTCCTGAAAGACTAGTGATCATTCATTGGAGGAAAAACATCTTTGTGAAGAGGGACTGTCTTGCTCACTCTAGTCAAGTTGATGTGAGTATTCGTTAAATTATAGTGTCACCTTTGCAAATGAAAGGAAATAGCCTTGCAGAGCATGAAAGAAACATGCTGGGTGACTGTTGCAGTATTCAATCAAAAAAAGGGTAATTAATGGCATCCCCTACTGTGTGGAGCAGATCTTATAGCATAAGGCAATTCTTCTTTTAGGGAACCGAAACTATGTTGTGCAAAGTCTTTGGTTGGGAGGCTGATAACTGATTTAGAGTCAATTGTTGCTTGCTGACTAGTTCTAATGAGCAGTGTCTGACTTTCAAATGGGAACTCTCAGGTTCAAAAACATCCTCAGATCTCTTCCAGTGAAGAGAGCTTTTGAGATATTACAGAATGCATGATAGAGACTCACTGCCTTTCCCAATATGGTGCAGTCAACATGCATTCACTATGTACCAAGTCTGTGCTAGGCCCATGGGATGCAAAAACAAAACTAAAAACAATCCCGACCCTCAGGGAGCTTACATTCTATTGGGAGGTTGGCGGGGAGGGACTAGTAGCTGGAGGTTAGGGGTCAGAAAATACTTCTTGTAGAAGGTGGAATATGGATTTGAGGAAGGAATTTGAAGGTGAGAAAGAAGTGGATTCAAGGCTTAATGAAAATAGCCTGAGATAGGGTTAGAGAGATAGGAAATTGGAGTGATAACATATAAGGAGTAGTAAAAGGACCAGTTAGACTGGACTTTAGAGGCTGGAAATGTAGGTTGGACTGGAGTTGTAAAAAGTTTCGAAATGCTAAGCAGGAGTTTCTGTCTGATCCTAAAACTGAGGTGGTATCATGTGACTAAGTCATTTGCTCCACTTAGAGAGCTCACCACAACCACTCATCAAGCTCCCTTAGTAATTCATGAATTAATTAGGTTCAGGAGAGGTAACGTGCAAAGAGGAGTTCTGATTCCAAGTGGTGTCTGCTGTGTCATTAGAAATCTTAGAAATTCAAAAATATGCAAAAACTTTGCTCTGCCTAGTACATTGTGTCATGTAAAGCCAGCGCCTTAGAACACTCAACCCAGTTTTATTCAGTGAGCAGTTATTAGCTTCAGGGACACACAATAAAACAGGGACACACAGGGACCTTACATTGAACTATGTGCCAAATACTGTGCTAAACACAAGGGGGTGCAGCTGTGATTTCACTCCCTCTTGAAATAGGACCTGCCCTCAAGGAGTTTACATTCTCTTGGTGAGGGAGGGTAAGCAGTACACAGATAAGTAAATATAAAATGTGTTGTTGTTCAGTCTTGTACATCCTGTCCATGGGGTTTTCTTGGCAAAGATACTGGAGTGGTTTGCCATTTCCTTCTCCAGTGGAATAAGGAAAACAGAGATTAAGTGACTTGCAGCGAGTGTCTGGGACTGGATTTGAATCCAGGAAGAGGAATCTTCTTGACTTGACCTGGAACTCTACCTGCTATAGCACCTGAGTGCCCCAGCAATTAGAGATAGAGGACTGGAACTCGAAGAGAGAAGAGGGCTAGATTGAGACGTCATCTGCCTCGGCTTGAGAGTTACATCCTTAGTAGCTGAAGAAATGACTGAGCACATGTAGAAAGAGAAGAGGAAGGACCCTGGACAGAGTTCTGGGGTAAACTTATGTGTAGGGGGCTTGATGAAGGAGAGTGAAAGGTCCAGTCAGATAAATAGTTGCCATCTGACCTTGCTTTTCCCTATCAATTAGTAGCTAGTTCCTTTAAATTTTCACCAGACTTCTAAAATCACAGCATTCCTAGAAGCAGCTGGGTAGTACAGTGGCTAGAGCATGGAATCAGAAAAGACCTGAGCTCAAATCTGACCTCAGATACTTACTAGCCATGTGACCCTGGACAAGTCACTTAACCCTGTGCCTCAGTTTCCTCATCTGTAAAACAGAGAAAGGAATGGAAAACCATTTCCATATCTTTGCCAAGAAAACCCCAAATGACATCACAAAGAGTAAGACACAACTGATATGAGTGAACACCAACATGTTCCAGGCACTAAGAAAACAAAGAAAAAAATGAACTGAAGCCTTGACTGCTTCCACTAACTTTGATTCTAGTCTGCTCACTGCAGTTCAAGTACTTGGCTTATTTGTCATTTAAAATGGAGTGGGCACTGGGCTTCTTCCCCAGGGAGACAGCATTTAGAAAATAAGAGCTATTACATGAATATCTTTCCCAGGAATAATAACAGTAAGTTTTCATCCCTGCCAGCTCTCCTGGAGCTTCCAGGGAGGGTAGGTATACCAGAATGTTGCTGCTTCTCACTGGGTTCCCTGGCTTCTTCCTGCATAAAGGAGAACAGGACTTGACTTGAGACAGAGACAGTGGGCCAAGCAATCAACCAACAAAGCAGAGTTCTTTTTTTTTTCTTCCCCTTGCCCAAGTTCACTGGATAGACTTGCACAAATCTCCTGCTTCTCTGTGTTTTCATTTCCCGCATTTGAATAAAGGGACTGAGAGGAGAAGGGCTTGTTGTGAGGAATGACTAATAGCTATGATTATAAAGCACTCGGCAGATATAAATGTATGAATGCAAAATAAATGTGAGAAAATAGATGCTGGGTGAGCATAGCAAACAAATGGTGACTGTATTTTGGTAATGGTATTACTTGGCATTTAGGAAGTGTCCGTGATGTGCCGAGCGTTCAACATAGAAAAATAAATTATTGCTCTGAAGGAGCTTGGGTTTCCAAGCTGAGGAGAACAGACTCATAAAAGGAAGCAGACAAAGATTTTCCAACATACTGGATAGCTCCCTTGTGCTTCTCATTTCCTCTTTGTTGGAAGGGAAAATAGGAGAAGAACCAATAGAGGGGTGGACATCAGGGGGAATTGAAAGAAGCCCAAAAAACTGAATTTATTTGGAAAACATGGAAACCAGTGTGGTAGCAGGGCCACTCCCAAATGGACAGAGATGGAGTTTATCATGGTATTTCTCATTTTTTCATCTTGAGCCCTTACTATCCTCATCTGTAAGATAAAAGATTTGATTACATCAAGTTTAAGGTCCCTTCCAGTTCTAAATTTATAACCCTATGAACAATCAGTCAATCAGCAAACATTTCTTAAGTGTTTGCTGTGTGTCAGACAACTTACTAAGTGATGGGAATACCAAAATGGAAACCATCCTTATTTGCAAGATTACATTCTAATGGGAGACAAGAAGTATATAGACAGATATATGCAAAATACACGCAAAGTTGTTAAGTGCATGTTATCCTGAACCGGAGTGCGATCACTGGTGCTGGGATGGGATTCTATGAGGCAAAGGTGAAGGAGGGAGCACATTTCAAGAATGGAGGGCAACCAGTGCAAAGACATGGAGACCAGAAATGAGATCTTGGTGTGTGAGAAACAGAGAAGGCCAATTTGGCTGGATCACAGGCTGCAGACAGTGCTTGGCCACCACAAAGTTGTCTTTCTCAATTCCGCCACCACGTGTGCCAGTGGGAGAGTGATGTCCCATGATGCTAGAAAGGTAGGTTGGGCCAGATTATAAGGTCTTTAAAAGCTAAACAGAGCAGTTTCAGTTTTATCCTTAGGGCAATAGGGAGTCACTGGAGTTGACTGAGTAGGTGAGTGAGATGGTTGGATTGATATTTAAGGAAAATGCTTTTGGCAACTGTGTGGATAATGGACTGGGTAGGGAGAGATTTGAGAGAGGAGGAAGAACAGTTTGGAGGCCATTGCAATATTCTAGGGGAGAGATTCTAGGCCCTAATGAAGACCTGAACTTAAGTAGTAGATGTGTAAGTAGAGAGATGACTTAGGGTCAGATGGGAAAGACACTGTGGTGTCATTTTTAATATTTCTTTCTCTTATAGAGAAGAAAAGAGAGGCAAGGGGACAAGATGTTATTTATATTGCAGAACATATCTCTTTTTTTGGTATGATGGAAAATACTTGAAGCCCTTGGCATACCACCCATATGATTTCAAAGGTGCCTCATAGCAAAGTCATATATTTTTTAAATCTTTAAGGAATTTCTGTACAATAAAATTGGACAATAGCAGAGAAATCCAAAGAGAAGGATTTTAGATTGGTTGGCTTACTTGTTCCCCTGCTCCCTATGATAATTTTTTTGTGCAATTTTGGTTTACAATTGAGAAGAGACCCTTTTAGCTAGGTTATATTATTTTCACCATTAAAGAGAGTCAGCTTTTTGCCTTTGGACCTTTGTAACCTCTCTTGCAATTGAAGCTTGATTAATTATTTTTCCCTCTCATCAGGGACCCACAGGCAGATTTCAACATGTAATTGGCTCAGCAAGAAAGGTAATGACTTAAAAATGTGTTTGAAACAATTCTTTCCCACCCTCCCTACAACATTCTGAGTGTCTCTTTAAAGACTGAGGCGAATGACTAAGGCTCTTTGTGCTCTGACCAGTTCAGAGACCCTTTGGAGTTTTGTCCCAAATTCTGAGAGCATATATTTTTGCAAAGGCCTAGCCATGCTGGCAACAGAAACTTGATAGGTCCCCCTGCCTGGAAGCCTCTGGGCACCTTGACAGAAATCATTAAAAACTTAATTATACTAAACAAAGGCAAGATGCCTATAAAGAAATCCCTAGTGTTGGGGAAATGGGGGGGGGGGGGGAATCCACCCAACCACATGAATTCTGAAATGACATTCAGCTGATTAAGTGTAACTTTGTGCCTGGTTTTGTTTTGGGGCTTTTGGCCAGGGAGTAGGGAGGGGCTTGGGAGAGGGGGTCATGAAAGGAGCCAATGTAGAAACAAAAATATCTTTATCCCTTGTCATCTTACATACTGGTAGAAGAAGCAAAATCTGGCTTAAATACATATTTCATGATTATTTTTCCCCCAATACAAAGAACATTTTTGTTAATTAAAACAATCAACCCTCTTAAAAGGAGAGAGATTTCTAAAGGACTAAATTACTCTTGGCTGTTTTCTGAAGGGCCTGTAACCTCATGGATGAAGTACCTAATTGTGCTCTCATTAAAATTATCCCTCTCATTACATGGCTGAGATGTATTTCTAACATGGTGCCTTCTTTCATGCTTTAGTGTACTTCAAGCTCCTCGGTTTGGGAATAATAGCTCCAAGCCTCTCAGTTTGATGAGGCTGGCTCCAAGCCTGTTGATTTGGTGAAACTGGGTGCCAACAGCACTAGCCATAGCCAGACATGGGCACCTGTCTTTCCATTATCAATCCATCGGTGGGATCTATAATGAGATCCTTATGCATGCACAGCATTTGTGGTCTAATGGAAAGCAGGCTGGACTTGGTATTGAGAGCTAAGGGTTCAGGTTTGACCTCTTACATTTTAATCACTGACCTCTTACACATCATCATCACAATAACTAGCATTTATATAATACTTTAAGGTTTGCAAAGCCTTTTACAAATCTTAGATCATTTGCTCTTTACAACAACCATGGAAGATAGGTACTATTATTATCACCCCTCTTTTACGTGTGAGGAAATTGAAACAGACAGAAATCAAGTGACTTGCCCAGGGTCACACAGCTAGAAAGTACCCGAGAGCAAATTTTAACTCTTGTCTTCCTGACTCCAGACCCAGCCACTTTGTGTTTGGTGACCGTGGGCAAGCACTGATCTTTAATTTCCCCTTTTGCGGAAGGAAGATAATAATGCCCACAGAGCTAATGTGATTTTTAAAAATGAGGCTGCTTATGTTAAAGTGTTTCACAAACTTTAAGCACTATGTGATTATCAATATTATTTTTATTATGCGGGGTCACGTGGAGCTCAGAGCAGCACCACGGAAGAGATAATTGGTTCATAACCTCATGGAGTTTACAGTTTAATTGAGAGACTTGTAGTTGGTTGTTTTAAGCTCTTGCCTCAGGAACTGTCTTCGGAGCATTATATGTGCATCCCTCTAAAAGCAGTGTAAAGTAAGGGAGAGAGAACACTCAACCAATTAATCAACAAGCAATGTGCCAAGCAGTACTAAGTCACAGAAATCCAGAAACAAAAGTGAAATGGGCTTTGCCCTCATGAAGATTACATTCTTTGGTTTTGATTACATTCTATATATCTAAATATATAGATGCATGGTATATAGAAAGCAGATATAGAGTGATTTCAAGGCATAAGTACATTAACAACTAGGGAGATTCAAGAAATCCTTCGTGGAAGAGGTGGCTCATGAAGTGAGTCTTGAAAGAAACTAGGAATTCTAACTGATGAGGAGATGATAAAAGGGACCAGGCACAGCAAGTGGACAGGCAGAGAGGGGAAATGGAGGGTCATGTGTGAAGAGCAGGTAAAGGCCTGTTTGACTGGACCTCACTGAACTTGAAAGGGAGTACCAGCAACTGGAGTCTATGGCAGAGTCTACGGTCTTTCACCAAGAAAAAATAAGCAGTGGAAACAAGTATGTTCCTCCCTCCCTAGTAACGTATGACAAGGCAGGGTCTTGGTTTCCTCATCTGTAAATGAAAGAATCATATTAGATTAGTTGGTCTGTAACACCCCTTCCAGTTCTAAATATATGAACTGTGCTCCTATAAAATAGACCTGTAGCCTATAAATGTGTCATATGTACATAATGTACAACTTTCAAGCTTTCAATCTCTGACATTAAAACTGATTCATCTTAGAATATATTGCTCTGTTACAAGATATAACTGATTTTGACCTTTTCTTTCTTCCATCCCGTACACCCATATGATTAAGAAGCTTTTTTCAGTCTTTGAGAAATCTAGATTATATTTCCTTTAAACAAATAGTTTGACTTAGTAGGACTTTCTCTACTATGCCAAATTGTCCTTTTAAACAACACACTAGCGTGGCTTAAATAGTATCAATACCAGCACCCCCCCCCAAAAAAAAACCTAGAGGGAGGCAAGAACTATAAACTGTAAAAGGGCCTTTTAACCAGCAGGATTAGCCTGTCCTGAAGTCTTGGGTAGCCAGATTAATGGGTGCTTTGCCATACACTGATGTGAAAAGACCTGATTCCATCCATTTGGTGATAGGAATACATTTCTGAATGTATCCCACATAACCCAAAGCAGTACATTGACTCTCAAAGAAAACATGGCATGGGAGAGCTATTCATTTGGGAACACAGTGTTTTATTTCATTTTTAAATACATTTTAACCTGTACCTTCAACCTCTCATATTCACAGCTCTTGTGAATCTAACAATAATTTAGCAAGTCTGGCCACATGGCTGTTACTGAAATGCAGGTAACTGCCAGGCTCTATGCCCATGACCACTCTTATATACTCCCTTAACATTGACTTCTGAATAACTTTATGCCCGTTGGAGCTTAGATCCAGTTATCATGGCTTCCAGAATTCCTAAGAAGTTTAAACTCTTACATGGCCAATGTGAGTCTGTGGAAGTTGGGGAGAGATATATAAAGGAAAAAAAACCATTTTTATTTCCTTTTTTAAAGCCCCCATCATTTATGCACAAGCAGGCAATTGACTGACAAACTGTGTTTTGTGTTGTTGTTCTTGCCAGGCTAAAGCTAGGCCTTGTCCTGGGCTTCATCTCTCTAAGTATACAGCTCTTTAGCCATAACCTGCCATGGTTACCCTCTTTTGCAGGTTGACCCTGGGGTAGTGTGGGAATAAGTGTTTTATACATACTCATGGCCCAACCTGACAACTTCATTAGTGAACACTCACATTTGTAAACATCCTGCGTCTTGGAAAGAAATAGGAAGTTTTCCTTCAAAACCTGAAGCCTCTTACATTCTGTTAGCTGAACTACACTGAGAGAGATAACCTATTTACATACTAAAAAGGTCAATGTTGGACAAATCAGCATTTAAAGATGAATTTACTGCTGCTGCCTGCAACTGAAGCATGAGAATTTGGGTACAGCCAGCAATTTTTCTGTCTTGTTATCTGCATAGACAGGGAGCATTAGTAAATATTCCTGAGACATCTTGGCCACACTGTAAGCAGAGTGCTTTATAGAGAGGCTGAGTGATTGACAGGTTCATTTGTAGTTTCAAACCTTTCTGATTACTAATGGGTATTGGCAGTGGAAGAGGTTATGTAAACTGTGGATCACATTCATCAACTAAAAATGGTGATTAATTGAAGGGTGTAATATTTGCATAATAGATGCTTCATATTTTCAGGACCAGTTAGGAAAATACAGACCATCATAATAGGTTTTAAATTACATGGCTACTGCTTAGTTAACCTATCATTTGCATTAGCAAAAGTAGATTTTTTAGATTGCTTAAAATACTTCTTTTGTAGTCTTTCTCTTAAAAGTCTTTAAAATATCAATAATTATACTAATGTATGATGAAAGTACCTTAAAATAAATTCCTTTTTATTGTAAGCACACTGACTTTCCCGGCACCTCCATAATGTTTTTGTTCCTTATCTGGTCTCACTATCTGACTTGGTCATCCCCATATAACTCAGGCTCTTGGACTGTGGAGTAGATAGGAGGAAACGTGGGTAGAATTGAAACCTCTTTAAAGGCAGACTGGGTTTTTTTTAAAGGTAGAAAGCCCAATAGAGAAAGCTAATATGCCCTTTGGACAGTACATCAAGCTCACGAAGTCAAAGCAAAGGTTTGCTGAGCAGTGGTAATGTCCAGCCTTCTACATGTAAACAGTCATCACCATATAGAACAGTTTCTCTTAGATTTGTCATAAACCCAAAGCCTTCACTCCAACAAGAACAACCCCTGTCTCTCAGTGCTTTGTCTTATCTCCATTTCTGCTTTTGCACAGCAAATCCAAAGAAATCAATAAGCATTTATTAAATGTCTACTATGTGCCAGACCCTGTGCTAAACACAGGGATATAAAGTGATGCAAAAAAAAAAATTCTGTTCCTGGGGAGCTTATCGTCTAATGAGGGAGACAGCATGCATTTAACTATACAAGCTAGATATATACATATATAATAAATTGGAGATAATCTTTGTGGGAAGGCTCTGAGGGGAGGGGTGGGTGGGATTTTAAATGAAGCTTAAAAGTAGTCAAGGAAGCCTTGAGATAGAGAGGAGAAGGAATCTTCTAGACTGAAGGACAGCCAGTGAATGTACACAGAGATAAGTATCATGGATGAAGAACAGCCAAGAGGTCAGTACCACTGGATCACGAGTAGGTGGAAGGGAGAGAAGGGTAATTAGCCTAGACATGCAGGGAGGTGGAGGCCACCAGATTGTTCAGTAGTTAGAACACTAAGGCAGGAGTCGAAGATCTGAGTTCAAATGTGGCTTCAGATACATATTAGCTATTAGGCGAGTCACTTATCCTCTGTGTGCCTCAATCCTCTGGAGAAGAAAATGACACACCATTCCAGTATCTCTGTCAGGAAACCCCCGTAGATAGTGTGGTCCATGGGGGTCACAAAGAATCAGATGTGACTGCACAGCTTAACAACAACAACAAAATACAGGGAGGGACCAGGCTATGGAGGGCTTTGTTCTGTACTGACTATAGTTGAGCTACAGTTGTACCCCATCCAGAGTGGCTCCCTATGACCTCCAGGATCAAATAAAAGAAAAGAATATTATGATATACATGTGCATTATAATAAAGTATTATATTTGATCCTGAAGGTAGCAGGGAGACATTGTAGATGGGGTACAGCTGCATTCAAGGGGAAACAGACGTGACTTTTTTCCAGGGCCAACCTCTCTTGTTTTGAGTCAGTGCAACAAACATGTAATAGGTCTCTACTACAGTCAAGGGATAATGCTAGTCCCTGGGATGCAGAGATAAATTAAGGCCAGCCTCTGTCCTCAAAGAGTTTATTACTGGTGTAAGTGGAAGGGGAGGATATGACATATAGTTCCCCTTCCGTATTGTGGAGGTTAGGGGCACAGCTCCCCTGCAATCTGGAAAATCCACATAAAATTTTTTGGACCTCCCTTCATACCAGAGAAGAAGTCTGATTTTTTTCTTTTCCTTTAATGGGGTATTTACGGTATTTTATTGTGAAATTTGGGTTAATATTTGGTCATAGGTTTTTTGTTATCTGCTGGTCTTAATATGCCATCTGTGGCTTCTACAAAATTCTGAAAAAATTCCCATTTAATTTCTTATGCCAGCCCAAGGTATATTGAAACCATGATGGGGAAAGTCATAATGTGAAAGGGATAACCATATACATAAACAAATAAAATACAAGTAGGGGGCTAAGGAGAGGCACCAAGTGTTCTAGGAATCTTTGAGGAGAGGCTGAACACTTTCAGCAGAATAATAATCTTGTTTTGCCTGTGACACTATTTGGTACCCACAGAATGAAACTACACAGAAAACCAAAAGTATCCTCTGAGGAGCTGGTCATGGATTGACAGCTCCTGTCAGTGGAATTTTGCATAGTGTCCTTCATAGGAGGAAACTTCCCAGCTGCAGCGACAAATCCAGATGTTCCAACATGTCCACCATCCAGTATCCTGTGTAATAACCGGGTGGTTTGGTTGTCTACCAGACCCAGGAGCAAAAAGGAGAGTCTAATAGCACTGATGTGTTATCTGAAGAGAGTCTTTCCTCTTCACCTGTCGTAGACATCTCACCTGTTCCCACAATTTGAATGTCACTTTGGTGCAGCTGACTCCTATAAATCTCTAGCTGGGGATGTCCATGTCTCTACCTGCCTACGCTTGGACAACTACACCCAGATGTCCCTCCAGAACAAATTCAGCATATCAGAAATTAAATTCATCTCTCCCAAAATTTATTCCTCAACCCTGTATCTTCTGACTCATTCTTTCAGTTGGTTTTACCACCACTCACTGAGTTTCCTATGTTCAAAAATTTGATATGGACTCTTCTCCACTCATATTCATTGATCATCTAGTCCTGTTACTTCTATCCTCACATCTCAGCTTTTGATGTGTTGAATTTGTTATAGAGGAACATCTAGACATAGCTGTTCCATAGACATGAAAGGATAATAAAAATGTAATTTGATTGGGCAGTGCAGATGAGAGAGAGCGAGAGAGAGAGAGAGAGAGAGAGAGAGAGAGAGAGAGAGAGAGAGAATATGCTTTTGTAGGTAAAGCAGTGATACTCAAGGTGAGTGAAGGACTTGACATTTCTATAGGAGAAAATAAAGAGAGACAAGACCCTCTTTTCCAAAGATTCCTCTCCAAGTTCTGCTTGTGACCCTCTGGATTTTACCTTCATAACTCAATTACCTTCTCATCCTGAAATTTTCCATCTGTTCCATTCTTCTCATCCTGGAAAGTTCATCTGTTCCCATAGTTCGCTTCTCCCATTGGTTAGTTTCTCTTGCAACCTCCATTTTGAAGAATAGCTGAGGCTAGCCATCCTTTATTTCTCTACTGACTGGACTTTACCACCATGCCCCAGTTTGGATGATGCTCCCATCCACCCTCCTTTCAGGTCCCTTTTATGTATTATCTTCCCCAATTAAAATATAAGGTCCTCCAAATTATGGCTTACATGTACATTGTGAGTACTTAATAAATGCTTATTAAATTGACTTCCCTTTATCTGTTCCATTCTGTCTTATTACCCCTGCTGTCACCCTGATATAAGCCCTCATTACTACCCACCTGGACTATTACATTTCCAGCCACCCTCCTTCTATATCCATCTTTCATACTGCAAATATCTTTCTTTTTTTAATTTATTTGTTTATTTTTAGTTTACAAGATTCAATTCCATAGTTCCTTGAGTTTCAAATTTCCCTTCCCTCCCTCCCCCCCACCCCCCAGGACGGCATATAGTCCAGTATAGGATCTGCAAATACTTTCACAGTAGACATTAGTCAAGTTACAAAGGCATATTGCACTAGATGGGATGAAAAATGGTAAAGAAGAGATAAAACCAAACAATGAAAAGAAAAAGATCAATTAGTTTGCTTCCATCGGAATTCAAGCTCAGTTGTTTCTAGTTATTTCTCTGGATGTCACATCTCTCTCCTTCGTGAGTATTTCGGATTGACTTATATCACTGCATTGCTGAAAAGAGTCCAGTCTGTCAGTTGGTCATCACATATATGTTGTGTCTGTGATTGTATACAAATTTCCCCTGATTCTACTCTTCTCACTCAGCATCAGTTTGTATAAGTGTCTCCAGGTAAATATGAAAACGATCTCCTCCTCATTTCTTATAGCACAATAATATTCCATTACATGCATATACCACAACTTGTTTAGCCATTCCCCAATCAATGGGCACCCCTTTAATTTCCAATTCTTTGCAACCACGAAAAGAACTGCTATAAATATTTTTGTATATATGGGTCTTCCTCCCTCTTCTATGATCTCTTTGGGATATAACCCTAGAAGTGGTATTACTGGGTCAAAGGGTATGAAATTATTTATAGCCCTTTGGGCATAATTCCAGATTGCTCTCCAGAATGGTTGGATAAGTTCACAACTCTACCAGCAATGAATTAGTGTTCCAATTTGCCCACATCCTCTCCAGCATTTGTCATTTTCCTGTTTTGTCATCTTAGCCAATCTGACTGGAGAGATGTGGTACCTCAGAGTTGTTTTGATTTGCATTTCTCTAATCAATAATGATTTAGAGCATTTCTTCATATGCTTATAGATATCTTTAATTTCTTTCTCTTGAAAACAAGGTCTATCTTTCTTATCAAAGACCTAGCCATATCACTCAGTCCTTCAGTTAAAATGCCCCTATGAACAAAGCTGGAGAAAATTACAAAACTGTTTTGACTGGGTTTTTTACAAATTTATGTTTCATAGTCTCAACTGGGCATTCACTGTGGTTGGGAAATCCTTTTAAATTGCCCTAATTGACTCACTATCTTACTCACTGCTGCATCTCTTCCAAAATGTTTTTTTTTTTTTGGAGGACAGAACCAAAGCATTTATTCAAATACCAGAAAACCCGAGTCCCAAAACCTGAAAGTCAAATTCATTACAGTAACCATGAAGTTGGTACACATAACCAATGCAGCGAACACCCACATTCCTAAGCCTTCCCAAACTTCCCCTCAGTCAGACCTTCAAAATAAAACAGATTTCCTCAAGCAAGGATCCTCCTCTCTTCATTCACAGCAGTTCCTCAGCCTCCATGCTGCTTGCTCCCAGAAGTTCTCAGTTCTTCTCAATTCTCTTCTCAGTTCTTTTCTCTCTCTCCAGCAGTAGCTGTTCAGCCTCCATGCTGCTTACGGCCAGCAGTTCTGTCTCCCAGCATTTCTGGCTCTCTAGCTTGGGCTTTTTCTTATATATGGTATTAGCTCCTCCCTGTCCCACCCTTTCCTGTTACATCAGCAAGCTCATCCCACTGTGGGATTCACAAATTCTGGATCTTAATACTTGACACAATCATGAACTGAAACAAGATGCTAAGTAGTTAAATAGCTGAAACAAAGTATTAACTACTTCTGTTTCTTTTTTTTTAAACAAATGCTTTATTAACTTCTGTTTTACATCATTCATTTCCGCCAGATTTTGAGTTATAATCATTTTCCCCCCATTATTCCCCTACCCAACCTCCCAGAATAGCAGTCCCACAGGATATCACTTCCTCCAATCTGCTCTCTCCCATACCTTCTCCCATACCCCCTTCGACTTTTCCATTAGAGGAAGGTGAATCTTTGTGTCCCAATGTCTGCACATCTTATCTCCCAATTATAAGCAGAAGAGTATTAATAATAGTATTTATATATATATATTTGAAACATTTAATGTTAAGACCTAGAATTTCAGATCCATTTCCTTCCTCCCTTGTCACCCATTCCCTCTGGGGAGATAAGTAATTCAGTATATGTTGTACATGTCTATCTATGCAAAACATTATCATAGTAGATATATTGTACAAGGCTGCTTATAATTCCCTCCCACTCATCCCACCCCCCACCTGGTCCATTCCCTACATGATTCTGTCCCTCTTCTATAGTGGGTACTTCCAACCTCCCCTCCCCCCAAGGATGCCCTCCCCATCCATCATCCCTCCTCTCATCCCCCTTCCCCCTATTCTGCTGCAGGTTGAGATATCCCATTTAGTATGTATGTCATTCTCTCCCTGCACCAAATTCAATGAGAATGTGGTTTTGCCTGTTTACCTATCCTGTCTCTCCCCATCTCCTCTTACCACTTTCCTCTCTCACCTCATAATTTCATCCCTTGAGTATTCTCCCTTCCCAACAGATTCAACCTATGCTCTCTATCCATATATAAATGTAAGCATATACACACACATTCACATATGTATTCATATGACCACACCCCCTTCTTCCATTATTTTCATAGTGAGAAAGATATCATCAGTCACAGTTATTGCTTTTCCATATAGGAATGTAAATAGTACAACTTTGATAAGTTCCTTTTGGTTTCTTTTCCCTGATTACCTTCTCAGGCATCTCTTCCTTCTTGTGTCTGGATGTCAAATTTTCTATTCAATTCTGGTTTTTTCCTCAGGAATGCCTGAAAGTCCTCTATTCCACTGAATGACCATATTTTCCCCTGAAACAAAATACTCAGTTTTGCTGGGTAGGTGACCCTTGGGTTCATTCCCAGTTCTTTTGCCCTCTGGAATATCATATTCCACGCCCTTCAATCCCTCAGTGTAGAAGCTGCCAGGTCCTGGGCTATTCTGATTGTGTTTCCACAATATTGAAATTGTTTCTTCCTGGCTGCTTGTAGTATTTTCTCCTTGATCTGGGGATTCTTGAACCTGGCTATAATATTCCTGGAAGTTTTCTTTTTGGAATCTTTTGCAGGAGGTGATCTGTGAATTCTTTCAACCTCTATTTTGCCCTCTGGATCTAAAACATCAGGGCAATTTTCCTTGAGAATTTCTTGAAGGATGATTTCTAGGTTCTTTCTTTGATCATGGCTTTCAGGTAGTCCAATAATTTTTAAATCATCTCTCCTGGATCTATTTTCCAGGTCAGTGGTTTTTCCCATGAGATATTTCACATTGCCTTCTAATCTTTCATTTGTTTGGATCTGCTTAACAGCATCTTGATTTCTCATAAAGTCATTAGCTTCCATTTACTCCAGTCTAACTCTGAAGGAATGAGTCTCCTCAGTGAACTTTTGAGATTCTTTTTCCATCTGGCAAATTCGACTTTTTAAGGCATTCTTCTCCTCATTGCCCTTTTGGGCCTCCTTTGCCATTTGAGCTAGTCTATTTTTTAAGGTGTTGTTTTCCTCAGTCAGGCTGTTGACCCTCATTTCATACTTTTCCTGCATCCTTCTCATTTCTCTTTCTAATTTTCCTCCACTTCTCTTATTTGATTTTTAAAGTCCTTCTTAAGGTCCTCTGTGGCCTGCAACCCGCTCATGTTTTCCCCTGGAGCTTTTGGAGCAGCACTTCTGACCTCACAGTCCTTTTCCCGCTCTATGCCCCCAAAATAGGAGTCTAGGGTTGCATTTTTCTGTTTCCTTTGCCTTGGCATGTTGCCACTTAATTACTTGACTTTTGGGCTTGTTGCCACACTATGGCTTTAAGGCCAGTAGAGGAATTTTCGTCCCGAACGTGTGGGGGGCAACTTCCGTTTCTGGCAAGCTGTAAACCCACCCACGACTTCCACCCTAGATCACAATCCAGATCCAGGGAGGTTAAAGCAAGAGCGATTACCCCCCAAGACTGATCGCTGGATCTCCCCATGATTTGTAGGCCAGGAGCTGGAACTGCCTCTGAAAACTACAAAATGGCGTGTTTCCTCAGTGGCTTCTAGCCCCCAGGGGAGGGAGCTGACGCATTCCCCAAATACAGGTCCCAAAGTCCATAGGACACTAACCTCTTACTTTGTCCTAGGCATGTCTATGTTGATAATTCTGGAGTCGCCACAGCTGCTGGTGTTCTGGGGTTCCTCCAGCCAGCTGCTGGCCCTGCCGCCCTGGGGCTAAAACCTCGGCTCACTCGGACCTGGGCTCGGCTCTCCACGCACTGCGCGTTGCTGGCTCCCAAACCACAGCGCTGGTCCTTCCTGCAGGGCTGCTGGGCTGTCCTCAGCGGGAGGTTAGCTTCTCTGTGTCGTTCTGTGGGTGCTGGGGCTCCAGAAGTTGTTCAGAGTCCCCTTTTACATAGTTTGGGGGGAATGTGGGGGCAGAGTGGCTTGGATGAGCTGTTTCTACTCCGCCATCTTGGCTCCGCCCAGGCCATAAGCCTTTCACTGTCACTACTTCTGTTTCTTCCCAAAATGTTTAATGACTCCTCACACTTCCCATGATTCACCTGCCCCCTACTCTCTCAACTGAAAACCTTGCCTCATATTTCCCTGAAAAAATCGAGGCCATTCGCTGAGAGCTTCTTCTTTTCCCCTCCTCCAAATTTCACATTGTGAAAATGTCTTCTGCCACATTCTCCTCCTGTAAGGGGGCAGTCCTGTCCTCCCCTAATTATGGCATAGGGTAGTATACCCTCTAAGAGAACACAGAGACACTAAAGAAAGAGGGACCCACCTTGATTTTTTTTAATCATTTCTAATATATTTTATTTTCCCCCAATTACATTTCAAAACAGTTTTTAACATTTTTTTAAAGTTTTGAGTTCCTTCCATCATTCCATCATTCTGTCCCCTTCCCCCTTCCTGAGACAGCAGTCTGATAGTTTCATATATATGTATATATACATATACATATATATGCAATCATGTAAAACATTTCCATATTAGTCATTTTGTACAAGAAGACTCAGGGAAAAGAAGAATGAAAGAAAGTGAAGAATAGCATGCTTCAGTCTGTATTCAGATAGTGCCAGCTCTTTCTCTGGAGGCAGATAGTATGTTTCAGCTTTAGTCCTTGGCATTGTCTTGGATCATATATACCATCTTTTTTTTTTAAAGCAATTGGGGTTAAGTAACTTGCTCAAGGTTACACGGCTAGTCATTATTTATGTGTGGGTGCTCATTTTCTGAGGCCGGATTCGATCTCAGGTCATCCCAGTTCCGAGGCTGGCGCTCTTACTCACTGCGCCACCTAGCCGCTCCTCATATATACCATCTTGATTATTAATAGATTTTATTAGGTTTAATTGGAAGATTTACTCACGAGAGGTCAGTCATCCTGGGCAGCAACAGGACGAGGTCAGTCCAGGTATTATATAAAAACAGAACAAAAAAAGCATTGTGCCAGGGATGGCCCAGGGTCACATGCAAGTTTTCCTGTGTGATAGTTGGAGCTTCTTTTGCTTTCTACGTTTACTGAAGGTAGTTTACATTCTTTCTTGGAGTCAAAGGTCACATTTCCACTCTGATTATCACTGTATATGTCCTTCACCCCATATCACAAGGAGAGGTGGCCCTTTTCCTCGGCAGTGCCAACCTCTCTCCATGCACAAGTGATTCTATTCCATCCCACCTTTTCCAGCAGATTGCCCCCTCTATCATCCCAGTTCTCTCACTTATCTTTAATTCCCCTCTATCTGCTGGCCAACAAACACAACCGTTTTTCTTCTCAAAAAATTGTCACTTGATCTATTTGTTCCTGCTAACTATCTTACACCTCTTCTCTCTTTCCTAGCTAAACTCTCAGGTAAGGTTTTCAGCAATTAATGCCTCCACTTCCTTTTCTCTCACTCCCCTCTTAACTCTTCCTTTCCGTCATGCCCCTGTTCTGAGTACCTTCTCCCTCCCCCCCCCACTTTTCAGTTTCCTTTTGTCTGTTGTCTTCTTCCATTAGAATATAATGAGAACAGGGGCTTTTTTTTAATTTGTATCCTCAATGTTCAGCCCAGTAGTAGGTGCTTAATAAATGTCTTTTGCCTACTCTCTGCAGTCCAGCTTCTGACCTCACCAAGCAACTAAAGCTGATCTCTCCAAAGTTACCAGTGATCTCTTTCAAAACCTAACGGTCCCTTCTCCATCTTCATCCATTTTGATCTTTTGGTAGCCTTTGACATTGTCAGTCACCTTCTCCTTGATGCTCCCTTCTTTCTAGGTTTTCTTGCCTCCTGGCTCTCCTCCTAGCTGTCTGACTGCTCCTACTCTGTCTTCTTTTCTGGATATTCATCCATATCACACCTGCTAAGTGGGGGTTGGGGTGGGGTAGGCCTTGTCCTGGACCCTCTTCTCCCTCTATACTGTTTCCCTTGGTGATCTTATGAGGTTCAGCTATCATCTCTATGCAGATGATTCTCAGATTTATTTGCCTAGCCCTAACCTTTCCCCTAGAGGCAGCTAGATGGTATGGTGCAAAGGACATAAGGCTTGGAGTCAGGGAGATCTGAGTTCAAATCCAGCCTCAGAGATTTACTTGCTATGTGATCCTGGGCAAGTCACTTAACCTCTACTTGTCTTAACTCTGTATCTTTAAAATGGGGCACACTGAAGAAGGAAATGGTAAACTACTCCAGTATCTTGGCCAAGATGACTCCCTGGACTTGTCCTTGGGATCACAAAAAGTTGGATGCAACTAAACAGCAGCCTCTCCCCTGACCTATTCTCTTATTTCCAACTGCTTATTGGCCATTTCAAACTGAATGCCTTATAAAATCTTAAACTTAACATATCAGAAAGTGAATTCATTGTCTCTTCCCCAAAACACTCCCCTCTTCCTAACTTACCTGTTACTATGGAAAGTGCTACCAGCCTTCCAAGGTCTCAGGTTTACAATCTAGGAGTCATCCCTGCCTCCTTACTCTTTCATTCCATCCACCTCCAGATTTGGCCAGTTTCCAAGACCTGTCACTTCTACCTTCACAGCATCTCTCTAATATGTCCCCTTCACTGTTCTGATACCATGACCCCACCAGTTCAGATCAGACTATCACAGTAACCTACTAGTCTTCCCTGCCTCAAATCTCTCCCATTTCCAATCTATCCTCTACTCATCTGTCAGATTCATCTTCCTAATGTGAAAGATTGACTATGTTGCCTCTTCCCCAACTCAGTTAACTCCAATGGCTCCCTCTTACCTCCAGGATCAAATAAAATACCATGTTTTACTTTTCACCCTATCCATAACCTTGTTCCTTCCTCCTTTTCCAGTCTTCTTACTCCTTAATCCCACCTCCCCCCCCCCCATTCTGCAGTCCAGTGGCACTAGCCTCCTTGCTTTTCTGAAAACCAGATCCTCAATCTCCCACTTATGGGAATTTTTATTTGCTGTCCCACATGCCTGGGACTCTCCCCTCAGCTCTAGCTTCTCAATTCCCTGGCTAAAATCCTACCTTCTGCAAGAAACTTATCCTGGTCCCCTTTACACTAGTGCCTTCCTTCTGTTGATTATTTCCAGTTTATTGTGTGTGTGTGTGTGTGTGTGTGTATTTCTTGTGTATACAAAATTGTTTACATGTTTTATCTCTCATTAGGCTGAGTTCCTTGGGAGCAGGGACTCTCTTTGACCTTTTTTGGTATCTCCAACTCTTAGCACAAGGCCTGGCACATTGTAGGAAATTAATATTTCTTGACTGACTCATGTTCACTACTAAAGTTTCTTTACTTCAGCTTAACTGGGTAGTTTAAAAAGCCTTCCATAGTATAGACCTAATCTGCCTTAATAGCTTTATCCATATACATTTTGCTACATTCAAAATTAACTACTTTCCATTCTTTATACATGCACTCTGCCTTCCTACTTCCCATGCTTTTGTTGACATTATTCCCTATGCTAGAATGACTTCCCACCGCTCTGTCCTCTCCCTCTCTTCTCTCTGTCTCTGTCTCTGTCTCTCTCTCTCTGTCTCTGTCTCTGTCTCTGTCTCTGTCTCTGTCTCTCTCTCTCTCTCTCTCTCTCTCTGTCTCTCTCTCTCTCTGTCTCTCTCTCTCTCTCTCTCTCACACACACACACACACACACACACACACACACACACACACACAATTCCTTACCCATCCTTTAAAGCCACACATAAATCATCCTTCCTTTATGAAGTTTCCCTTGATCCCACCTTGATTCTCCTGTTTCCTGTCTATGTGCCTTTGGACAAAGCACTTTATTAGATCTGCCTGCTCTTGAAGAGGGGGAAAAGGGGCAAGAATTCAGAATAACTTGGATACTTCACAATGCAAGCTTTTGACACAGCCACATTTACCACCCATTTTATAGCCCACTGGCAGAATGAGGTGACACAAAGTCCATCCCATCTCAACATTAGTCATCTTTGTAAGGATGTAGCTGACATTGAACACCATTCCAAACCACAAACAAGTATACCCTCATCATTTTTCTTGCCCTATAACATGCTCATTCACTATCATTTAACCTTTACTTTCCTAAGTCTTCATAATTAACCATTAGCTTCTGCACAAACTGCCCTGCATGTGGAAAGTCTCCCATTTTGGAAGGCTCTAAAATTCCCTTTCTCCCCTTATGATACCTGCAGAACTATCTTTCCTTCTCTCTCTCTAGTTCCACTTACCCAGTTTAGCATCATCAGACCCAGCTATCTTTACTGATCCAACTCTTCAAAAGTATAATTTCCAGCTGATCAGTGAATGCCACTTACCTATGATAAGATGGGTCTTCCTTCTTGACAATTAGTTAATGCTGCTTATCAATTCCTTTTGCCTAATCCATTGAAAATCCCTGGTGTGCCTGAGTTTCTAATATTATCCCAACATGCTTAATCCTTTTCAGCCTGTTTCCTCATCTAGAAAGTAGGAGGGTTGGATTAGATGATCTTTCAAGTTCCTATTAGACCTACATCCTATGATCCTATAATGCCCTCCTTTCCCCATGCCTCCCACATAGCACTTTGTTTGAAACTTCTGTAATGTACATCTTATTCTGTGTTATGGTTATTTTTGTATTGGTGTATATATATATATGAGAATATATAATGGTATAATATATAAAAACAGCATAGTTATAATGAAAAGAAAACAAGACTTAGCATCAGAAGACCTAGGCTTGAATTGTGTCTCTGTCATTTACTGTGTGAAGTTGGGGGCCATCTAATCTCTCTTAGTTTTCTTATCTTTGAAATGACTATACTAATATTTACACTGCCTATACCACAGTGCTGTTGTGAGGATCAAATGAAATATATTTGTAAACCTGAAAGCTTTATATAAATGTCAGGCATTTTTTTCATTACTTAAACGTCAGGCCAACCATGACGGTATGAGAGAGAAATGCCTTCACACTAGTAACAAAGCATTCCCTTCAAAACTCAAAGAAGGACTTCACTGTATAAATAAAGAAAAACCATATGAGGAGACAGAAGAGAATTCTGTGTTAGGAGAGTGTAACACAGGGAAAAAAGAAGATACCTAAACATTTGTTGTGGGGCCAGTTCTAACAGGGAAATTTGAGAAATCCATGTAAAGTCTTAGACTTGAATTTTTAAAAAAATTTAGAAGTACAGTGATAAAAGAAGATTGACCAGGTTGCAGTTCATGTGAAAATAAGATCTAGGGGGTTTTGTAGACCTCAGGTTCAATATGAATTACCAGTGTGATTAGATAGCCTGGAAAACTAATGAACTCAGGCTATATCAGAGAGATCAAAGAAAGAGGAAAAGATCCTGTATGTACAAAAATATTGTAGCTCTTTTGGTGGTGGCGGGAAAAAAAATGGAAGCTAAGGAGATTTCTATCAATGGAGGAATGACTGAATGAGTTGTGATAGATGAATATGGAGTTGTATTGTGTTGTGAGGAATAAGGAAATACGTGATTTCAGAGAGCTACAAAAGACTAGTATGAACCAACGCAAAGTAAGCAGAACCAGGAAAACAATTTGTACTATAACATCAGTATTATAAAAAGAAACCATTTTGAGGATGTTTATAAACTAATACAGAATGAAGTGAGCAGAACTGGGAGTACAACTTATACGGTAATAACACTGTAAAAATAAACAACTTTAAAGGCTGTAAGAGCTGTGATCAGTACAGTGACCACTTAAGATTGCACAGCATTCCAGAGCATGAAACATGTTCTCCATGGCAGAGAGATGATGAATTTAGAGTGGAGAATTAGGTATGTGTGTGTATGTGTATGTATGTATTTTTGTATATTGAGAACATTTGTTTTGTTTGACTATGCCTGTTTGTTACAAGAATTTTGTTTTTCTGTTCTTAATTTTTTCCAGTATCATGGAGAGTGGAAGAAGAAGAAAGTGATTTTTGTTCATTAAAAAAAAATACCTGGGGTTGGGGTAGTGCTAACAGATATAAAATGTATGCACTTTCAGGTGGTTACTGTATTATTGTTTTGCTTTGTTACAAGAGACCTCTCACAAAGTGGGAGTAATCTGCAAATGTTTGTAATGTAAAAACAATGCACAAAAACAAAACTTTAGAAAAGAAAGAAATCATAGATTACATTCAGACAGGCATAGTGTCCAGGACTAGAAAGGTGATGTTCTTACAATACTCTGCTCTGGTCAGATTATATTTGAAAATAGTAGTGTTTTCAGTTCACATTTTAAAAAGGACATCACATAGTATTCAAAGGACAGTTAGGTTGATAAAGGGTTTTAAGATCATGCCGCATGAAGATTACTTGAAGGAACCTGAGGACATTTAGTCTGGAGAAGAGAAGACGAGACTTAGTGGTGACATTACTGTATTCAAGTATCTGAAATGTAATGTGGAAGAGAGATTAGCTTTGTTCTACATGGCCTGGTGGAGGGGGTGTTAAAGGAAGGCTAGCACCTCTGGCATGAGGGTTGCCAAGCTCTTTTCAAGGCTGCTCAATCCCCCACCCCTTTGGTGTCCACCTGTTACACAGCTCTCACCTGTGGCTCCAAAATGCATGCCACACCCCAGTAAATCATCTTGGCAGATGGGCTAAATCAAATTGAGGGTGACTACTAGGCCTCAGATCCTTCAGTGTCTTACCCCAAGCTTCCCCTGGGGAAATGGGCAAATGAGAACAATTTATTCCTATTTGTTGCAAAGTGGCCAAAGCATGCATCATAGAGTCCTTAGAGCTTGGTCGGACATGGAAGATGCCAAGTTCATCTACTGCCTCCCAAGTCATTGCTGGTCATCTTGACTTTTGTCCTGCCACTGGACTTCAGAAAGAGAGTGAGGCTGACAGCTTTCTGCAGCTCAGCCTTGCTTAAATCCAATTCACCCATGAGCCAAGATATCATCCTGTGGTGTCATTGCCTCTTTGAAAACACAGGACAAACAGCAGCTTGGAACAGGGAGCAACGAGTGGAGGTTATGAAGAGGGAAAGGTAGACTTGCTCTAAGCAAAGTCTCCCTAACAACTAGAACTATCCAAAAATGGAATGGGCAGAAGGAGATAGAAAGGGATGCCCCTTCACTAGGGGTCTTTAAGCAAAGACTATGTGATCTTTTTGGCAACTAGGTGTTACAATGAATAGAGTAAAGGACTAGGAGTCAGGAAAGCCAGAGTTCACATTCTTCCTCACACTTACCAGCTATGGGACCCTAGGGAAGACCCTACCACATAGGGTTGTTGTGAAGTTCAAATGAGTTAAAGTAAAGCACTCTGCAAACCTTAAAGTGTTATATAAATGTTCATTGTTATTATCATCATTAGCATTATTTTTTTTCATCTAGGTAAGGGTTGAAAATAAATGTCTTCTGAGATTCTGAGATCTCAGAAGAATTGCAGCATACATCAGAGTCATCAGAGGAAAGCTGTTGAGGAAAAGATTACCCATTTAGAGCCCAGATCTTCCATACTAGAACAGACTGTTTAATGAGTTTCTGTAGCTAAAAGTCTCCTGATGACCAGCTTCCTCTGGTGTCACTCCTGCCCAGTCCTAATGAAACAGGCTTACAAAAAATATACAGCCATTTTGATGCACACATGGCCTGTACTCCTCATTAGAGGATTATTATTACTACTACTATTCATTATCATAACATGATTCAATATCATATCAGACTTGGCCTGAATCAAACACTCCAGGAATGGAGCTTTGGACCTTGCTTTTCTAAACTTTATCTTCCACTGCACATAGCACAGTGAACTCTGCAGACGGTGGTCAGCTGGGTGACAGGATAAAATGCTGGACCCCAAATCAGGAAAACCCGACTTCAAATGTGACGCTTCCTCCCCGTGTGACCCTGGGCAAGTCACTTAATCTCTTTATGCCTCAGGATTTTTTTGTCTATAAAATGGATCTAATAATGGCACATACCTTCCAGAGTTATTGTGAGAATTAAATGAGATATTAATTGTAAAGCATTTAGCATAGTGCGTGGTACATCTTAAATGCCGTAAATATGAATAGACTAAGATTTGTTAAGTTAGGTTGAATGAAGTGGTTCCATATAGTGCTGCTTTTTTTCCTCCAGAACCCTCTCCTGAAAGTACACAGCTGGCCCTCCACCAGTCAGTTTTCCTATCTGCCATGTCAGCCCACCCCTCCCGGGACCTTCCCCTCTGCAGAGAACAGCAATGCAAGCTTCTTCCAGGTGTGGCTGATATCCAGGCAAGTGAAGTAGCCAATTGGACTGTTGATGAGGTGAGAAATCTATTTCCTTTCTTTATTTTGAAGCTTTTCAAGGAAGAATGTTTAAATCAGTACTGTGATATTTAAAATAGCTTTCATGTTCATGGCCGCTTATGCCTGATAAAATTATTTTTGCTAAGTGTGTGGTTTTTTTCTCCTCCAAATGAGATTCTTTTAAAAAATATGCATGAAGCCCTTGCCTCAGTAAGAAAGGGAGGCTATGGTCAATGCATAAGATCTAAGTGTATCAGGCATAAACCAGGAAAAGGCAGATAAAATCCCTTCCTTCCTTCCTCCTTCCTCCTACCTCATGCAGAAACTTCTTATATTTTCCAGTTAAGGCCTAGATGCCAGTATCTCATCTTAAAAATTTAAGTTCTTAGCCTCAAAGTGGCTAAGTGTTCTATAATTGTAAAGTTTTTAAATTGTGTATGTTGACCTCCGTTTTGGTTTATAGACAAGCAACATCTTGTATATTCTAATACTCTGATAAGGACTAAATTAGATGCTTCCATCCAGAGATAGCAACCCTAGTCAATAATGAGTCCAACATGAGTTACTGGCCAGAGAGAACCACCATTGAATTTAGGTGACCTGTTATAAGGGTATGGTGAATCAGAAAACCATGGTAATCCCAAGGATGTGATCTGATTCATGGCATAAAAGATAGGAAAGACCTGTAACAAAGAAAAGTAAATGTAGGCAGGTACCAGAGTATTTCCTTCAGAGAATCAGCAGAAGTAATTTTGCATCCCTGAGTCAGTTCTGTGCCAGGTTAAACGTGAATGATTGGTGGTTAATCAAGCTATAGGACAACAGGAATTTAGCAATCCCAAAACTGTGTGGTTTGGCTGTAATTGGAAGTTTTCTTTTGGAAATGGAGAATTTTTCATAATTGTCTATTGCCTTAGGTACTAGTTCTTTCCTTTGTTTGTTGTTGTGTAAGTAAAATATTTTTTTTAATATTCTTGTTAGTCTGAGTGCTTATAGGGAATCAGAAGCCCTTTGGGGGAAGCAAATTGAGAAAGACATTGAAGTTTCCAAGGTTTCTCTAGTTATGGTTAAAGATTTCTATGAAAGCCCTATCAAAATTGTACTCTCCATTTGTCAGAATAAATGCTCTGATGTCACCTAGGTTATTATGTAAACTTGAAGGAGAAAAGAAAGTAATCTGATCATAAAAGCCATTTAAAGTTAATTGGTTTGCTTTGATTCCTTTGCCTCAGTTTCCCATCTTTATCTTAACCCTCCTTATTTTGCTTGTAGCTAGAATAATTTAATCATACAGGCAAAGCTTTCATGACAGCATATCACTCATATCACTTAGAATTTTATGCATCATCATGAAACAACATCAAAAACTTGTATTTGATGGTTTGCAAATTGCTTTCTTGTACATTTTCTGATTTAATCCTTAAAAGAACCTGAGAGGTTGGTAGTGAATTAGTAATACCATGATTTCCCTTATTGCCTTCTTGCCAGGTGAGGAAACTCCTGCCATTTTGGGTCAGCACCTTCTCTGCAACTTACCATCTTAGAGAGTTGCCAAGAACATTTGGAGGTCAAGTGACTTGCCTAGGATCACACAACCAGATATGTGTCAGAAGTATGACTTGAACACAGATCCTTCTGACTCTAAGGCCACTTCTCTATTCATCAAATCATTCTTTTTCATTGCATTATCATCAAGCTTAAGTGACCTGCCTAAAATTACCCAATTTGTCAGTGTATTTAAAGCCGCTTCTATGGCTCCAAATTTAGTGTTCTTTCTCCTACTATAAGCTTCATCCCAACAAAAATGTGAAAATACACAAGAGGACTTCAGGTTTCTCAGAACCTTGCTTACTACTGTGTGTGTGACTCTTTCCTGAATTAAGGCAAACGGGATACTCTCTGAGAGTAGCTATTTGCCCAGGGGCATCTTGGTAGAGTTCATTCATTTCGTATCACTGAATTCTTTGTCCCAGAGAGTAATCTGTTCACCTTGATTTTGCAGAATTATGGGATTAAGACTAAGAGGGATTTGCAAAGATCATACCATCTGACCCTCTCATCATACAGAAGTGAAGCCATAAGCTCAGAGAGGTAACACAGAATTAGCTGAGGGGATAATATCAGAGGCAGAGTTTCAGTCTGCTTCCTCCAACAACAAATTCAGAGCCCTTGTGACCACACTACACTGCCAAAAACCAGACCCAACAGTAGGATTGTTGCTAATATGCATTAGTGCTAGCATTACCCAGGTGGCCGTGCCAGCCGATTGACTTAAGTGTTTACTATGTACCAGATTCTATGCTAAGCTCTGAAGATACAAAGAAAAAGCAAAAACCATCCTTTTCCTCAAGGTGGGCCTTCTAACTAGGGAGACAGTATGCATATATATGCATCCTAGATACAAAGAGAATAAGAAGTAAGGACAGAAACATTTATTAGGCACCTACTGTGTGCCAGGCCCTGTGCTAAGTGCTCTTTTGAACTTCACAACAACCCTGAGAAGAAGGTGCTATTTGCATCCCTGTTTTATAGTTGAGTAAACTAGGCAGAAAGGGTTTCAGTGATTTGCCCAGGGTCACACTGCTGGTAAATGGCTTAGGTCAAATTTGGACTCTGGTCTTCCTGACTTCAGTCCCAATCATCTATCTTCTAAGCTAAGTAATCAAAAAAGAGAAAGGCATTATCAGCACAGTGGAGCACACCACTAGGGTGGGTTTGAGGGAGGGACACCTTCTATCAGAGGCAGTACTTGAGCTGTATCTTAAAGGAAGCCAGAGATTCTAAGAAATAAAGGTTTACGGGAAGGAGAGTTACTGCCCAAGGGTAAGGAGGTTGGTGGGAACTTAGAGCAGACCACTGAGGGTGAAGTGAGCTGCCTTCCTGGGGTTCTCTGAAAGGAGATATGCAAGAGACATCATGGTGAAAAAAATTACAGTGCCAAGTGCAAAATAGAAAAAAATCAGTCACTCCACATGGGGTTACCTTTAAATTTTAAGTTTAATCAGGATCAATTAAACCATACCTTGCTTCTAATTTTCCTCTGAGCAATACGGGGTCTCTTCCTAAAAATAGTCTCTTATTTTCCCAGTATTACTCCTTGGAGGTTAGAGAATATACCATTTTTTCTGAGCATAGAAGAAAACTGAGTTCAAAGTAACTCAATATTGCAGAAAAAGGGTAGAACCAAATCACTTAATCAGTCACCAGACACTTTTGAGAACTTACTAAAAATAATTGCACAGGGGACAGAAATCTACTATCCAGCCCCTTACACTTTAGTTGATTGTGTCTTCAGATGTTTATCCTTGAGTGGCTCCTAAGAGTGTGAATATTTGCATCTGACTGTTCCAGTGTTCTGTAAGAAGTCAGCTGTTGGGGGTGGCTAGGTGGCGCAGTGAGTAGAGCGTCGGCCCTGGAGTCAGAAGGACCTGAGTTCGGATCCGGCCTCAGACACTTAATACACACAAACAAAAGCTTAGCCGTGTGACCTTGGGCAAGTTACTTAACTCCAATTGCCCTCCAAAAAGCAAAAAAAAAAGAAGTCAGCTGTGTGACCAGGCTGATCAAATCCATGCTTTTCTGTTCACCCCATTGCCTTTTCTTTTATGCTTGAAATAATGAGATCTAACTAGGAAGTTGGGGCAGCTAGGTGGTACAGTGAATAGAGCACTGGACTTGGAATCAGGAAGACTCATCTTTCTGAGTTCAAATCCAGCCTCAAACATTTACAAGCTGTGTGACCCTGGGCAAGTCACTTAACCCCATTTGCCTCAGTTTCCTCATCTGTAAAATGAGCTAGAGAAGGAAATGGCAAATACTCCAGTATTTTCACCAAGGAAACCTCAAATTAAGAGTCAGACGTGACTAAAAAAACAACTGAAGAAAAATCACATAGGTTAGTGCCTAATGGTTCCATATATGTTAAGCTTGTCTCTCCACATAGATTTTGTTCTCCTTGAGGTTCAGGATTATGTCTTAAATTGCTCTTATATCTCCAATTGCACCTAGCCCAGAGTTGGACACATAAAAATAAGGATTGCTGCAGAAGGGAGTTCAGCAGGGGAGATATTTCATTGGTCATAATTTTAAAACAGTTTTAAAACAGCTTGAATCTGGTATGGAATTCTGATTGACAGTGGTGTTCAGAATAGAAGTCATTTGAGAAGGCAGTTCTAGGATGGCTGGATTAAGAAAAAATTACTTCTGTGCTTCCTCAGTGGTGAAAGTGATGGAGCAGAATCTTGTAACAGTATGTACTAAATGAACCGCACCCTGTGGGTTAAGTACCATTCCCTTTAGATGACAAAGAAGATAAAGTGATGAAAGGATATGCTCTTTTGCCTTTGTGTAGAGAAAGACCTATTCCAGATTGTTAGAAATTTGGTTCTAACCAGATTTGGTTATTTCTAATCACGTTTGGTTAGAAAAAAAACAGGCATCTCTTCTTTTTTTTTCTATGCACAAAGGGTGAAGGTGATTGAATTGAACGGTACTATTCCACTAGCCGAGTTTCATTTGGCCTTTGAACTCTACTGATACTCTCTTGCAGACCTGCACAACTTGGCAATAAGTAGGGGCCAAAATTAAAATAGGCTAAATTTCTTTGGGCCACAGATAGGTTTTTAGTGCCTCATTTTCCATGTAAAGGTATAATTAATGATTAAACTATTTTGCAAATAAACCATATTTTAAAAAAGGAAAATCTCAATTAACATCAATTAAGTACATTTATTACTTAAGGTTATCATGAAATCACATGAATGTTTAAAAAAATTACCTTGCTACACTCACTTTGTCCTTGTTCAGCACAAGTAACCACTGAAAACACAGCGGAAAAAATATAACTCTCACTCCTCTAGATGAGAAACAGGCAGATAATGGTTATTTGCCATGAGTCACATGACAAACAGGAGAGAGTGGGCAGTGGTGACCCATCTGTGAAGTTACATGACAGTCACAGTAGTGACTAGTGGAAGGTGGGTTAAGTGGGCACAGACAAAGCACTCATTATATCTTTACTTTCTTTTACATCCTCTACGTTTCTCGTGGACCTCCTGAAATCCTTTCACAGGCCACAGGCAGCCCACCGGCCTTATGTTGTACAGGTCTTTTCTTTTGTAATAGCTTAAAATCTTTACAGTAGATTGTAAGCTCCTTGTGGGTAGGGTCCATGTCTTTTCCAACTCTTTGTCTTTCTCTTCTCCTTGGTCTAGAACAGTTTCTGCAAATGAATTTTTTTTCAAGGGAATGAATTTCACATATGAGCCCATATATATACATATACACACTGTATATAGCATGTAAGTATGTACACAAACACATGTTATAGAGGTCAGGTAAGCAGACCATACATATCCATCTCACCAGCTGCTACAGAGAAGACTTGGTAAGTGTTATTGGCAAAAGCACAGGGATTTTTATTTCCTATATTCAAAAAAATAAACTTTTAAAGCACTGTATATAAATTGCTCCATCCCCAGCCAAATGCTCCCCAAATGTTCATTAACGCTAAAAGATGGCAGTCGCTTTCAAAGCAAGCTTTACACAGGGGAGCACAGTTCAGAGAATCCAGGGTACCACCGCTAAGCTGAGGATAGGAATGTTATACAGTTGGACCTTGGGGGGATAAAACAGGCAAATGACAAACTTTGCTGTTAAAAAAAAATGAGACAGGCTGGGAACATGATCCCAGATGTCCTGTAAGGTGGTACAGGTGGGCACACTACAACAGGCTTAGCAAAATGGAGAGCACTGGCATTTGGACAGATCTGGAGGAAACAGCAAGCCCACTGGAGAAAAGTGGGCCTGCTGAGATCCAGAGATGGATGTCAACAAAAGTAGGTTATAAGCAAAGGAGTGAGGAAGTTTTCAGGGCCTAGAAAGGCACAGCTTGGACTTTCCAGATCGCTATGTCATTCTTCATGTTCAAGTGACAGGCTTTAACTACATTGTAAAAGTCATTCTGCATACCCTTCAAGAGACAGACATCTCCCTGAGTTGTTGGTGAAGGTCATGTTGACCTGGTCCCATACCTACTGACTACAGAACCAACATACTTTCCATGTGACCATGCTTTATCCTCATATTATTATGGGTAAAAGACCTACATTAGTTTAAACTTTTGATCAAGAATCCCTCATAGTTAAGTTTCATGGAACTTACTCATTGGCATCAAAACAGGAAAGATAAACTCAGCTGGGATTCAGACTGCTATTTTTAGAGGAGCTGGGAAATCCAACGGTTAGGACATGAAGGTGCCAGATAAACACAGATCCTGATTACTGGCTACAGAATTTGATTACCATGCTGTTGGTAGGCATTCACTGCATGGGCAGTCTCTTTATAGTTTGATTTACAGCTAGAAGGGAGATGTTTTCAGTTGTGTCTGACTTTTTGTGACCTCATTGGGGGTTTTCTTGGCAAAGATCCTGGAGTGGTTTGCTATTTCCTTCTCCAGCTCATTTTACAGATGAGGAAAGTGAGGCAATCAGGTTAAATGACTTGCCCAGGGTCACACAGCTAGTAAGTGTCTAAAGCCAAATTTGAACTCAGGAAGACGAGTCTTTGTCACTCTAGGTCCAGCACTCTATCCACTGCACCATCTAGTTGCCTTATAGGCCATGTAATCCAATCCCCTTATTTTATAGATGAAGAAACAGACCCAGCAAGGGGCAGTGATTTGTCTGAAGTCACAGGTAGAATTTGAACGTAGATCCCAGTGTCCTTTCCAGTGTACCACACTCCTCTAAATTAATTACCACTGACATCTTCTGTTAGGCCTTCAAAGACCTTCATCACCTGTCCCCATCCCACATTCCAGTCTTGTTACACTCACCCCCCCACCGTGTATTCTGTGATCCAGTAACATTGACTTCCTTGCTATTCCTCCAACAAGTCACTCCATCTCCAGACTCTGGGGACCTTCACAGGCCATCCCCCAAAGCCTGGGACTCTCTCCCTCCTCATCTCTGCCTCTTGGCTTCCTTCAAGTCTCAACTAAAATCCCACCTTCTACAGGAAAACTTTATGGATCTTCCATAATGCTGGTTTTGATTATTATTTGATTATCTTCAGTTTATCCTATCAATAATAATGACTACCAATTCCTGATTCTAGGGAGCAAAAAAAAAAAACATAATTTGGAACCTTTGCTTGCCTAGAAAAGAACAATTAAACCTACAGGCAAATAAATCAAATCACCTGAAATGACTGAACTGTTACTATAGAACAAAACTACTTTCTTCTCTGCTTTTCTGAAAATGAAATTCCTACCATTATAGAATGTTAGATATGAGATAGACCTTAGAAAGTGTCTTTTCTATTACCCTAATCTTTACAAAGAAACTGAGTCCCAGGGGTGGGGAGTAACTTTCTAGTTACAAATCTGGAACCAGAACTCAGGTTTCCAAATTCCCAGTAGAATACTCTCTTGCCATATAAAATCACTTCTTTTGCAAATAGGCAGAAATGCTGGGGACCTTTCCCAGAACTCAGCTGCTAAAAGATTTTCCTCAGAAATAAAGAGCTATTTCTTTGACCCTCACTTGTCCTAAATAGATGATACATCTTGAAATATCTATGATTTTTCACTTTCTGTAAAGACTACTTGGGGAATGGTACAATCTCCTATCCCCCAGGAGTGCTTTCTTCCTCAGAAATTTCATTTTATTCATTAGCTTGGAGAACATTTAGATTTCCAGTCATATCCCTTTACAGTCTGATCCTAAGAGGCAGCCCAGTAGGTTCAAAGAAAGAGGTATTGATAAGCTAAATTCAGGTTACAAAAAGAGAGCTCATTGCTTCTTGTTCACCTGGAAGAGAAAAAAAAATTACTTAATAAATAAGATTGATCGGGGCGGCTAGGTGGCGCAGTGAGTAGAGTGTCGGCCCTGGAGTCAGAAGGACCTGAGTTCAGATTCAACCTCAGACACTTAACGCACACACAAACAAAAACCTATCCATGTGACCTTGGGCAAGTTACTTAACCCCAATTGCCCTCCAAAAAAAAATAAAAAAATAAATAAGATTGATTTCCTTACTGTTTGAATGTGTCATCCATAATGTAGGTGGTTAAGAGCTCTGGGCCTATAGTCAGGAAGTTCAAATCCAGCCTCAGACACTTCCAACTGTATGACCCTGGGCAAGTCACTTAATTTCTATCTCAGTTTCTTCACAACTATAAAAGGGGGGTGATAACATTACCCACCTCCCAGACTTATTTTGAGGATCAAAGGAGATAATATTTGTAAAGTGATTAGGACAGTGGCTGGCACATAGTAGATAATTAACAAATTCTTATTTTTTTTTTGGAGGGCAATTGGGATTAAGTAACTTGCCCAAGGTCACACGGCTAGGTTTTTATTTGTGTGGATTAAGTGTCTGAAGTCGGATCTGAACTCAGGTCCTTCTGACTCCAGGGCCAACGCTCTACTCACTGCGCCACCTAGCCGCCCCCAACAAATTCTTATTGATGTGATAGGATGATATAACATGACATGACAGTGTATAATATAATATCCTATCATATCATATCATTCTCCTTCCCCAAAGAATTCACAGAGAATCTAGCTTCACAACAGAAAAAGTTTACACTTGCTAATACGTGAAAAAAATTAGCAGATAGTATATGCAGCCAATGTGTATGTGAACTACCCCTGACTCAAACACCTCTTCTATGCCATAGTAGAAAGACCACAGGATCTCCCATCAGAAGATCTGAGTTCAAATCCAGGCTCTTTCTCATGTTATCTCTGTTTGGTCCTCTTTTTTCTTCTTGATAATGTAAGATTTTGGATCTTTTAACCCCTGATGTCCCTTTCAGGTCTAAATCTATGGGTCTTTCATCCCTTTCTTGATGAATGTTAGACCACAAGTTCTTAGGATCTTAGAGGTCATTTACTCTCTCTGATTTAGTAATGAGGAAGCAGATAACCCAGGACTCTTCCTTGTGAGACCAGTCCTCTTCCCACTGTGCTATACTGGCAAGAACATTTTGTTTCCTATCAGCTTGATGGTTGGCTATTTGTGGTGATGTTTTTATCCTTATCCAGTATTTTTTCTTAAGATAATTTTAAAAATGGTTCAAGGACTCAAGATAAAATTATACTTGTGGAGTCAGTGCTGACCAAAGCAGACATCAGCATACTGATTATTTCTAAAAACAAAAATATCCCAAGGCTTTCAAACTGAGTGCAAAACTGAGTCTAACTAAATATAGTGAAGAGACGTCAGGGTGAGTGAGCATCTCAAGGTGTGCACACAGGTGCTAAATTCTGCTCTGGAGCTCACTCTGACTATTAAGTGGCCTTGAGAAAACCAACCAGCTATATGGCGTTGCTTAAAAACTTTTTTTTCTTTAAATATTTTTATTGCTATCTTGTTTTTATATAACTTAAATTTCCCAATATTTCTTCTTCTCATCCCAGAGAGCCATCCCTTATAACAATAAAAAAGGGAAATTTTATAGGAAGACTAAAAAGGTATCAGAAAAGTCTAACATTATATGCAGCATGTGTTCCCCACCCACAACTCCCATCTTATGCAGAGAAAAGGGCAATGGCACTTTCTCGTATCTTTTTTTTTAAGGCCAAACATGATCATTATGATTCAGCAGCATTGTTTTAAATTTTTTATTTAATTTTCTAGATTTCTAATCATATCCCTTAGGAACCTAGATCCAAAGGACTGCCCAGTAGTTCTAAGAAAGAGCTATTGATAAGCTAAATTTTGTCATTCTTCAGTCTTTTCAGTCATATCTGTCTCTGCATGACCCCATTTGGGATTTTTTTGACAAAGATACTGGATTGGTTTGCCATTTCCTTCTCCAGCTCATTTTACAGAGGAGGAAACTAAGACCAACAGGATTAAGTGACTTGCCCAGGGCCACCCAGCTAGTAAGCTAGTAAGTAGATGAATCTTTCTGATTTCAAGCCACCATTCTATTCACTGTGCCTCCTAGCTGCCCATTGATAAACTAAATATAGGTTACACAAAAATAATTTATTGCTTCTTGTTCACCTGGAAGAGAAAAAAAATTCTAATTTACTCAGTAAATAGGATCAGTTCCCATTGTTGTATCATGTGCTTTACTTTGCTTTGCATCTGTTCATATAAGTTTTGTCCTGATTTTCAGTATTCATTACTTTCTTTATTTCTTACAGCACATTCCACTATAGTCTTGCACCATAATTTGTTTAGCCATTCCCCAGCCGATGAACATCTACTTTGTTTCTCAGTCTTTGCTACTACAAAAAAAAAAAAAACTGCTGTAAATATTTTGTTATATGAGATCTTTCCTTTTGTCATTGACCACTTTAGGGTATATGCCTGCTGATAGAATCTTTGGGCTAAAGCATATGGATATTTTAGTCACCTTCTTTACATAATTCCAAATTATTATCCAGCAGGGTTGACTAATTCATCACTCCAACAACAATACATTATTGTCTCCATCTTTGTACTGCCTTTCCTTCATTGACTCTTGACATCTTTGCCTATTTGCTGAATGTGAGGTAAAATCTTGGAATTATTTTGATTTTTATTTCTCTTACTATTAGTAATTTGGAACATTTTTTTCCATATGGTTGTTAATAATTTACAGTTCTTTTGAGAACCATTTGTTAATATTCTTTACTTATATATAGCAATGACTTTTGTTACTCATTATTTCTCTTAATTTCCTAAATATCTTGGATATTAGATCCTTCTGAGTGATAGTTGATATGCATTCCCCCCCCAGTTAATCATTCCTTCTTATACTAATTTCACTAATTTTATTCACACAGAACCTTTTTTAATTTCATGTAATTAAAGGGTTCTGTTTTGGGGCGGCTAGGTGGCGCAGTGAATAGAGCGCTGGCCCTGGAATCAGAAGGACCTGAGTTCAGAGCCGGCCTCCGACACTTAATCCGCACAAACAAAAACCTAGCCGTGTAACCTTGGGCAAGTTACTTAACCCCAATTGCCCTAACGGGGCGGCTAGGTGGCGCAGTGAGTAAGAGCCGGCCTCGGAGTTTGGATGACCGAGATCAGATCCGGCCTCAGAAAATGAGCACCCACGCATAAATCAAATGACTAGCCGTGTAACCTTGAGCAAGTTACTTAACCCCAATTGCTTTAAAAAAAAAAAAAAAAAAAAAAAAGGGTTCTGTTTTATCATTTGTGATCAGTTTTATCCCTTATTTGCTTAAAAATTCATTCCCCTCCCATAACTCTGCAAAGTATCTTCTCTTGTTATCTTCTGATTTTTTAGGTATAATCTTTAATATTCATGTCACATATCCATTTTCAGTTGATTGTTGTATAGTATAGGATATAAGATGGTATTCTACCACACTGTTTTTCCAGGCTTACCAACAATTCTTGTCACATACTTTTCCTAGGTAATTTATGTTTTGTTTGGGGGGGTAGGGGAAGGAAGGGTTAAGTGACGATTTGCCCAAGGTCACACAGCTAGTGAGTGTCACGTGTCTGAGGCAGAATTTGAACTCAGGTCCTCCTGACCCCAGAGCCAGTGCTCTATCCACTATACCACCTGGCTGCCCTGGTAATTTATGTTTTAACATTTATTAAACACTGGACTATAGAGTTAAGTTAATTTTTTTCTTTGTCTAGTATGTTCTATTGATGTACTTTTTAAAAATGACTACCAAATAGTTGTGATGATTACTGCTTTATAATATTCTTTGAGTTCTAGAAGTACTATTCTCTTTCTGTTCTTTTCACTTTATTTCTTTTTGATATTCCAGGCCTTTTTATTCTTCCAAATTAATTTTGTCTAGCTCTGTAAATTATCCCTTTGGTAGTTTGATTGGTAGATCCTATAGATTGTAACTTATGTATGTTTCAGTGAAATTTGTTTTACATAGAGGTCAAGTGGTTCTTGAATCAACTTGATTTTTGTATATACTGAAAAAGCCACAATTTCCAATGAGGTAGTCCTGGAATCAAGCTGATATTCAGATCGTGTCCCTTCCATGAGTCACTACAATATAAATTCCTCAAGGTCAGGGACTGTCAAACAATGCCTTCCATGAGTTTATTGTTTAGATTTTTGGTGGGTGTGTTAGTGATATGGTCTAGACCTGTGATTTCATCCTTATGGGGAGTTCCTGTTACAGAAATAATAATGATAATAAAAGCTAATATTCATATAGTACATATTGTGTACCATGAACTTAACAAGGATTATTTCATTTGAGCCTCATGACAACCCTTCAAGGTAGGTGCTATTGTTATCCCCATGAGGAAACTGAGGCAAGTAGATCAAGTGACTTGTTCAGGGTCACAGCTAAGTAAGTGTCTGAAGTCAGATTTGAACTCTGGCCTTCTTGACTCTAGACCCAGTGCTCTCTCCACTGGACCACCTAGTTCCCTCCACTGATAATTACAACATATAGATGGAACGCTGCCTGGGATAGTGACTTGTCCATAGTTACTTAACTATTAATCTCCAGAGGAACCCACAGTTTCCCCTGATGCCTGCCCTTGCTGTCACTGCCTCTCCCCCTGAATGGAGTAAATGCCTAATAAATAAATGTTTGTTGAACCGAATAGAGTTGGATTGGATAAAAATGAAAGTGAATCATACTAGGCAGTGCTTCTATCCTCAATGCACATAGATACACCCAGAGCATCTGGAATAGTTCTCTTTATAGCATTGTTTTGCTGCATCTGCTTTATTGAAGTAAAAAGCAGGGAGCTCCAAATTCATAATGAACCAACTCAAGTAATGTGTCTTGCTGCTGATTATGTACAGCCTAAAGAATGAGAAGGGAGAGTACAGAATGATATCCGAGAAGCATGGCTCATGCTTGAGATTATTTTGTACCCAGAATGAAAATAGGAGAATGTGGAAGTATATAGAACCAAGGCATTTGTTGTGTTTTAGCTGTTGAAAAATGTTTAAGTGTCCTAGTCTGAAGCCCTTGGAGTCATGTGCCTCTGAGTAGAAGATAATCAATTTCAAGGAAAGATCATGATTCCTGAAACTAACATTATTGGAGAGCATTTGTCCTGTTTATAGTGACCTTCAACCAGATTTAAGTGGGAGCAGTTAAAGATGGAGTGAGTGATTTCAAGTCAAGTCAACCAGCATTTGTCAGCCCTTATACAAGCAGAAAGCCCCAGCCTCAAAGAACTTGTTCCTATAAGGGAAGGTAATACATAAAAGGGAATCAGGAAGAAGGTGCCTCGCTTGGAGAATCAAGAGTGCAAGGGGCAGTTAGGTGGCACGGTGAATAGGGCACAGGTCCTGGAGTCAGGAGGACCTGAGTTCAAATCTGGATTCTGACACTTGACACTTACTTCGGCAAGTCACTTATCCCCCAATTGTCTTGCCTTCCCCCTCAAAAAAAAGAAGAAAAAATCAAGAGTACAGCTTGGAGAAGAATAAAGACAGTTAGCCTGAGCCTCCTCCTTAAAATGGATGGCCTGGGAGGAACCAACCAACATGTCACAGAGATGGAGGGTGCTTCCAAATGAACAAGTAGCCCAGAGATGGGGCAACCTTGTGGGGTAAAAAGATTTCTGGAAGATATTCCAGCAAAAGTACACTGACATTAATATCACTATTGTTCTGTTTAAGTAAATCAAAAACTCAAGGAATTCTGAATTTCTTTCCAAGCAGAATTTAGTGTATTTTAATAAATTTTCTCTGACAGAACACACACACACACACACACACACACACACACACACACACACACACACACAGAATATGAGCAGTTACCTGTTTTGTTTTGGTTCACTTCAGTAACACTGAGCACCTCCCATGTGCAAGGCAGTCCCATAGACACTGGTAGCCCTTTCTGGAGATTCCTCAGGCATTTGATGAGGACAGGAAAATACTAGAGTTGCCTTTTAATTTTTCTAGGAGAAAAGACCCGCTTAACACTGAAATTTGTTTTTCTCTGAAGAGGAGTCCTTCTTCATGACTGGGTTTCACATCTCACTCTCAAGAATCAGACTCAGAAAGACTATAACCTGAACTGAGCAGACCACCAGATAGAAAACAGCTCTTGTGGTCCATCAAGGCCTACGTTCCCCCGAATCTGTTCTTATCTATTGAGAGAAATTATTATTTTACTATTATATTAATAACAAGTTGCTAAATTGGAATCTAGGCTTTTTTCCTCAGTTTCCTCATTAAGGCCTAGCTCCTGTAAAAAGACATTACTGATTGAGATTACCCCAAGCCCTCAAGGAACATGCTCTCCAATCTTGGGCAGGATGCCACCCATCTAGGAGACCTAACTTCTATTAAAAATGTAGACAGATTCCAGTCTGGGGGAGTTCTTACCCTGGGAAAAAGAACTCCTATTCTTGTATCCCTCCATTAGAGTTTAGCAATACTCAGCTCATGAAAGACAAAACCAACCAGAGTAGTCTGGATGGAGATAGATTCCCCTGTCCATATTGCTGGTCTCAGCTGAGTCTCATGATTAAGCCATATTCTCAGCAGGAGGAGCTGAAGACTTTTAGCCCATCTTCTTATTAAATGTTCACCAGTCAGGGCTGAGTTTCATTTGTCAGGCAGAGTTCCCTTTCAGAAGGGATTTAAGGTAATTCAGTGTCTGTCTCCCTTTGTGTTTTTGGTTGTCTAAAGAAACCACTAACCATCAACTTATTGATTACCAGCTATCCTAATTAACAAATTGATTATTAATTATCCAGAAACTCTGTTTAGGGGGTGGGGAAAATAGTTATTTGTTTCACTATGAAAATATTCTCCTGACATTTAAAATAAAGTCCACTTTCTTTGTGCATCAAACAAAATAGTTGCACTGGGTCAGGGTCCTGTGTGGTACAAGGGAGAAGCTCTTTTGGGCATCTGTACTTTACACTTGTTTGATCTTACCTTTGGGAAATATGTCTATAAGGAAAAATTGTTCTTTTCCTGAATCTACAGCCAGATCTTTGGTAGAACTTTAACCTAGGTAAAAAGCCATTAAATGTGTGTAACTGCTTGAATAGGTCTGAATATCCAATCTAGTATCCTGTATAGGTAATGAAAGAATAGGAAAGATAGGGGGCAGCTAGGTGGCACAGTGAATAGAGCACCGGCCCTGGAGTCTGGAGGACCTGAGTTCAAATCTGGCCTCAGACACTTAACACAAAAAAACCTAGCCATGTGACCCTGGGCAAGTCACTTAACCCCAATTGCCCTCCAAAAAGAAAAAAAAAAGAATGGGAAAGATACCCATAGCAAACTTCAATTGACCCTGCAAGCCCTTGTCCCCCACTTACTGCCAAACTCTTAGAAAGAATTATCTTCACACTCTCTAGCTTCATTTCCTCACTACCCACTCACTTCTCATGGCTTTTGCAATTTGGCTTCGCATCCTACCCCTCAACTGAAACTACTTTCTCTAAAGTGACCAGAAAGTACACTGGGCCTTAGAATTAGAGACCTGGGAGGAGCCTTGGAGGCTTACTACCCTGTGTGACCTTGGGTCACTTACGTGACGTAGATCACTTAAACTCTTCCCTCTCTTTTATATCAATCAGCTACCAAGCCTTGCTCATCCTACCTCCATGATAGCTATCGCTTCTGTTCCCATCTCTTCAGCATTGTGGTTTAAAGCCCTGTAACCTCTTGCTTCTAATCTTTCTTCTCTCTAATCCATCCTCCAAATAGCTGTCAGACTACTTTTCCTAAGACATAGGTCCTATCACATTATTCAGAAAACCTTCCATGTCTTCTCATTGACTGTAAGACAAAAATACAGTCTGTCATTTTCGGCTTTCCACAGTCTCCCACTTACTTTCCCTACCTTATTTTGTACTCTTCTGCATTCCAGCCTTACTGGCCTACTACCAAGGGTGTAGGAGAGGAGGGAAGTACCCATTACACACTTTAAAATGTAATTTGCATTATTAACATTTTCTTCATCACTCTCTTGAGTCTAAATAAACAATAAATCAAGCTCTTTTCAGTATTGGTTGATTTTCAAGGTATAAATTCTCACATTTATAATTTAACTCTCAGTTCTCTCAAACTAGTCTACACTGGCTCCAGGACACCCCAGGCTATTAGCCATGCCCCAGACTTGGTGCTCTGAATTTGCACAAGCTGTCCTCCCTGCCTAGAATTCAGCTCCCACTGGTCTTCCTTCCTAAACTTGGGTGCCATTCCTCAGTGCATCCCTAATTCTTTCCCTAATTCTCCCAGTGTTATGCTTCCATACCCCCACAAGCATTCACCTCAAGGTCAAGAATTATTTTATTTTCATATTTACACTTTCAGCCTAGCACAGCACCTTTGTGTATCATTAGCACTTAGTAAGTGGTTAATGAGTTGAATTTAGTAATCTGGGGATGCCCAGGGTTTGTCTTTGACAGTTTGAAACATATATATGAATGAATATGTATATATATGCACAGATATAAAGTTGGTTATGTCAGAGAAAGACAGAGAGAATTTTATTAAGCACTTACCATGTCCCAGGCACTTTGCTAAGCCGTACTTTGATTCACTGATGACCTAAGAAATTATTTCAGTTTATTCTACATTTGAACAGATAGAATTTAAACTATTAAGCACCTACTATGCACATGTTTCAAATTAGGTTTTTCATTTTGTGTTGTAGGTGGCAAATTTTGTTCAAAGCCTTCCAGGCTGTGAAGATCATTCCAGATACTTCAAGAAAGAGGTAAGAAATTTCAGCAAAAAGATTTCAGTATCCTTCCCACCTCATTTTCAGGGCCCAGCTTGGTCATTATAATCACAGTTTTTGTCATTGTCTTGTATGGCTTTTCCCCTGTCACATATAGTTCCATGCTTTCCTTGTCTCCCTCCCAAGATGCCAGCTGAATTTTAGTCCAGATCCACTTCAGCAGCCACAGCAATTCCCATGCCTGCCTCATGGGCCGGGCTATTAGTGTACACCCACTACGGTGACTTAACAGCATTTGAATGGTCTACTTTTAAGTGTATGTTCAAATGATTAAAAAAAACAGCTAGGTGGCACAGTAAATGGAGCACCGGCCCTGGAGTCAGGAGGACCTCAGTTCAAATCCCGCCTCAGACACTTAACATTTACTAGCCCTGTGACCTTGGGCAAGTCACTTAACCCCAATTGCCCTCCAAAAAGCAAAAAAAAAAAACAACAAATTGGAAAGATTAGTTCTGATGGACTAGCTCAGAGAAACCATAGTCCTTCTTAGTCTTGTATCTCCTAAATCAGGACATAGCTGGTTAAATGACCCGTGTGAGGGTGAGTTTGAGTCTGTACGTATTTGTCCACACAGGTGTTGTTAGAAGTGATGTGGATGGTGGTGATGATATTGAACCACATCCAGCCCTATGATTTCATGAGGGTAGGAAACTCCCACCACTGATGTATGTAGCCCCAATTTATCCACAATTGAAAGTCTTAGTTACCTAGGTCATTGAGAAGTCAAATGACTTTGGTCACACATTGGTATATGTCCTGTTTTCCTGGCTCTAAAACCATTTTTCTGTATGCTATGTGATAATTTCTCTCTTTGTTGTGGACAAATGGGTTTGAAGTCAGAAAAATGGTGACAAGGTCCAGTCAACAAGCAAATGCTTACTGTTTGCCAGGACTATGTTAAACACTGGGGATACAAATATAAAAGGGGAGGAAAGAGACAGTTCATGCCCTCAAGGAGCTTACAACAGCACATAAAAAGAAGCTAGGGGAGAGGTGGAGGACAGGAAGGGGGATAAGGAGACATCTGATCTTATCTGGTTCAAGGGCATTGTAGAGAAAGTCTAGGAGAGTCAGTACTACAGTTTTGGAGAAGAATGAAGACAAGGCCCTTTATTTTTTTTTTTATTTGCAGCAGATTGATGGCAAAGCCTTCCTGCTTCTGACCCAGACAGATATAGTCAAAGTGATGCGCATTAAACTTGGCCCAGCATTGAAGATTTATAATTCCATCCTGATGTTCAGGAATTCCCAGGACCTTGGAGAAACAGATTCTGCCTCTAACAAAGTCATCAGGGAATAGATGCGCCACTCTCTCCTGGACACTTTGAACTTAGGTTATTCAAGCAATAAAATCTGGAAAACATTCATTTGATTTTTCATGCTTTACCTGATCATGTCCATACTGAAAAAAGTTAAGTGTCTAAGTTTTATATATTGAAAAGATTTTGGTGACAAAGTACCAGAATTCAGAAAGTTTTAGGCACATTCAAACATCCATCAACATTGTCATTCTTTGGCAAAGTCTTGTCACATCAGACAGACCAAAGATGTCCACATATACATTCATTTTTATTCTTTCCCTAGATTCCATTAAAGAAGCCATTTCCCATCTCCCAGGCATAAAACCCTCAAGTGGTGAAATATTAGAAAAACAGTGTTCATAAATACACTGTTAATGTTTTCACCAGAACATCCGAGTTTGGCTCAGATTTGCCATCTGGACCATAATGAGTCTGGAAAAGATACTTGGAGGGAAGAGACAAAGACCTGGTGCTTTAAAAAGACGTCTTGTGAGATTTTTGTGTACTTTACTCAGGAAAGTGTGAATGCTTAAAAAAAAAAAGCACATGTTTCTATGATTCATTAATTCTTTTTTTTTTTTTGTCTAAGTAACCATTTCTTGGTTGCTCACTGAAGACTTCTTGGGACCTTAAAAGGGGGATGTGATGATGTAATATGACAAAAATCAGGCCTGGGCGTTTTCAGATGAAACACTCATCTGCCTGGCTCTGACATTCATCCAGTCCCCTGGTGTTTTAAATGGTATAGCATTGGGATCTGTTTATAACACTGCTTTTGGCTGACAGTCTGCCTTTATAGATGAACTGTATTATGTCAGGCTTCTGCTCTGTATAATTGATCACCTTCAGGGGACAGGACTTGTCCTGCTGTACATGTAATCTGTGCAATCGAGAGCTGTGTTATCAATGGACAATGAGCCTACTGTATTTTTTAAAGGTAGGATGTGTCACCATAAAAAAATGATCAGAAGGAGGGGACTTAAAAAGCATTGTTTCCCACATTCAAGTGTTTTGTAAGCTGATGTTTTCCCACAAGTAATTATACCTGAAATTAAAATCCTATGGGATCCTCCATAATTGGCTCTTCTTTTCGAATGGGCACATCCACAAGGGAATGGAGAGTGTGTCACATTATTAATTCCACCATGTTTGCAGAAGGAGAGTGACAGAGAAATTGGGGGAGAATATGATAAAGTTCTACTTATCACCCCCTCTACTTGCAACTAGTTATTATGTTTTTCTAATATTGTATCTGTTTGAATAGAAGTGTCAACAATACCAGCTACTTGAGGAAAAACATCTCTAAAGCATATTCATTTGTTATGTTTCCTTGGGGTCTTTGATTTAGATAGAATTTTAATATATTATTGGTTGATGTAAATTTCTGTTTGTGTGATTTTACCAAATCTTTCTATGGGTAAATGAAATACCTGCTTTTACTGTATTCATATTTTAATATATTTTAAGTGCTAATAAAGATCGATATACATGAGATAGTCATGTCCCCTTGCCTTCGTTAACATGACACACTGTGTCTAAGCTTTGAAACTCTTTCCCTTACATTCGAAATCAAGACAAAATCATAGTGACATCTCATGCATTAGCAAGCAAAGTATATAGCCTACTTTGAGAGCTGCATATCTGGGAGTAGATTTTCTTGGGAAATTCATAGTTCCAATATGATTTGAAGAGGTGGGACCCACAAAAAAGTAATTCAATAACCACAAAATTTAAGGACCTGCAAGATACTTAAAGACAAAATGCAACAAGTTAAATAGGCTATGGAGTCTTGCATTACAGCTATTTTGGTTCTAAACCAACCACATCTGTTAAGTTAAATTTGACAGTTATATGTTGAACACTTATGTGCCCCACACTGTGCTAGCAACTCCTTGTATTTGGGTTAGGTTTTGCTCAGTCTGCATCTCTTCTTATTGGCCATGGTTTGGGTGTTTTAAGTCTCTTAGGACTGTTTGGCAGGCTCCAGGACAGACCTTGGAAGGACTGCCTCCATCCCTGCCTAAATAGCTACCCATATCGCCAGATAGGTTGCTGCTCATTGAGCCTAGGGCTGTGCCAGTGGTGATATAAGTGGTACCCCTGAAAGAATATTTTTACTCTTGCCTATATCCAAACAGTTGCCAAGTCATCAATTCTACCTCCACAATATTTACCCTATCTATCTCTTCTCTACATAATGTACTAAGGAAAGATACAATATTTGTACTTATGTAAGGAAGTGCAAAAGAATTTAAGGAATTTTTTAGCAAGAATTACAGAGAAAACTGGAAAGCAATTTGGCAGCAATTAGGTTTAAACCAGCATCTTATACCATGTGCCACAATAAGCTTAAAATTAAAAGAGAGTATGATCAGAATATGAGCCAGGGGGAGAATTCTTAACCAGATGAAATAAAGAAGATCACAAGAGAAAGAACAGATAACAGAGATTATGTGAAATCATACAAACTAAATAGATGTAGCTAAGAAACCTTTTGCTTAGAGAAAATCTTTGCATTAAATATCTCTGGTGATGTTCTGATAGTTGACATATTTAGGGATCTAACACAGATATGTAAGACTAAGAGTCATTCCTCAGTTTCGCCATTTTTCCCTCTAATTTTTAAAATCTTTGTTACAAGGGATTATTCTCTGGATAGCAGAGAGAAGGATATTTTTGGAAATAAATGTGATATAAAAACAAAAGGCATCAAAAGTTTTTAAGAGAAGCATTGAGAAGGGAGAGAATATTGACAATGGGAGATTAGAAAACTTTCACCTTAGGTGTCACCTGAGTTCAGGCTTCAAGAAAGTTAAGTATTCCAAGATACAAAAGTGAGGAGGGAGTAAATTCTAGATGGGGTGGGGTGGGAAGAAGAAATAAATCCCACGCATGTGCACACGTCTGTGCAAAGACATGGAAGCAAGTGATGTAATATCAAGGTTAGAAAGCAGCAGATAGACGTTTGATGAGAATGTAGAGTTCATGAAGGAAAGTGTGAAATGTGTCTGAAAAGATAGCCCGGAGCTAGATTGTGATGTACTTTAAATTCCATGTTAAGGAATTTTTATTTTATCCTTTAAGTAATAAAGATCCTGTGAAGATTCTTGAGCAAGGGAGTGACATGATCAGACTCGCAGCTATGTGTAGGATGAACTGAAAAGTAGAAAGACTAACCTCCAGACATCCAGGGGAAAAGTATCAAGATCTCATTGAGTTGGACTAATACCCCTTTTACCAATGTTGATATGTGATCCCCCTAAAAAAGACCCAATTCAGCCCAGAAAATGGCATGAACCTAAGAGGTTAGGGTGCTTTTAGTAAAGATTGTTGTCCATGTTGAACAAAGTTGTGAAGTAGGCAAAACTTCGCCTTTCTCCCCCAGCCTCCCATTTCTTCCTCTGGTTATGGATCATGGATGTGATCATCCCAATTCAAGTATCAGAGTCTTTATACTGTCTTCTTAAAAGCTTGATATCTTTAAAAAAAAGACTTTAGATTTGTTAACATTAAAGTGCAAACGACTGATAACAACTGAAAGGTTAGCCTTCCTAGAAAGATACCGTAGAGACTACCACCCTACTGGACCACTATCCATACCACAGTTTTAATTCCTTCTCCTGATGCCATGTGTCAACAAGAGAAGGATAAATAGCTTCTAATGGAAAACTATCAGCTTTCCCAGCTCCAGCTCCTGGGGATATTTAGGCCCCATCATCTGATCCTCCTTGTTTTTCCCAGCTGAGTGTGTGTGTGTGTGTGTGTGTGTGTGTGTGTGTGTGTGTGTGTGTGTGTGAGACAGACAGAGACAGAGAATTCCGACCTCTGACACATTGGATTTATGACCCTGGTCAAATCACTTAATATTCCAATGCATCAGGCAACTAATATTATAGGTTACAAAGAAGTTGCCAACCTGCAGGGGACTTTCTTTATACCAACAAAATCATAGATCATTTCCTTTCCTATCCCTACTCTACCCCACTTAGAGTGTGGTAGGAGATATTCAAAGATGTAGCAGTGGTGCAAGAAGATTTGCATTCTCTTAAATTACATTCAATTCAAACAAGCAATTATGATATGCAGACCTCTATCCTCAGTGCTTGGTAGAGAGGAATCCAAAAATAGATTAGACTCTGTCACTGTCCTCATGGAGTTTATAAGCTAGTAGGGGGAATGATATAGAGTGCTGATGTTTGACATGCTATGAGGAAAATCTTCCTAATCATTAGATTTATCCAATTGCAGTTACCCAATCATGCAGAGAAATCTCCTATAAAAGAAATCATTGCCAATCCCCAACAAATATAATTAATGGAGCAGAATATTGAGGGCCATAAGCAGCTGGCAGGAATCCTAAATTAATCTATTGCTCCTTTGACAAGACTCCTGGTGTGTTACACAAAGTTTGCAAAAGCAGCCTCACCATTCTTCAGATATTGAACAATTGATTCTCATCTTATATTAGGTCCCTAATTTCCTTACACCACATCTTACCATTTTGGGTTAGAAACCACACCCCTGAATGTGGAAGAAATTGAAGGAGTAGCAAAGAAAAAAATGGGCTCATTGGTTTTTGTTTTGTTTTCCTTTTTAAATTAAATTGTATTTTTTCATTTAATAAACATTTATTTTCTCTCCCCACCTCTTCCATCCTGATTGAGAAAAAGAAAAACCAAAACCCTTGTAAAAGTATTTGTAGTCAAGCAAAACAGATTCTTGTATTGACCATGTTAAAAAATGTATGTCTCACTTTGTATATTGAGTCTATCCCCACTCTGTGAGTGTATAACATGCTTCATCGGGCCTCTGGAATCAAGAATCTGTGTTAATATACATCTGTGAATAATGAGTTGGCACCTTTCATTTGCTGGGTGCAGAGTTTCAAATGAACCTGGAAATTCCTGACTGAGCTAAATCCATATATGAGACTACTGCCGAACAACAATGTCATTGAATGATATTGTATGCCCACTTTACTTTTGGAGAAAGCAGGAAGTTAGCTAAAGAAACAAAGAATAAAATATTAAGCTTTGAATGCTATTCCCCAGCAGCATCTCTAAGTATGAGTTGTGTTCTTTGACCTTCTGGTATTGGACACAGACATGGCTACCCATGAGGTAGCTATGTGAACCTGGAGTCAGGAAGACATCTTCCTGAATTCAAAGACAGCCTCAGACACGTACTAGCTGTATGACCCTGGCCAAGTCACTTAACTCTGTTTTCCTCAGTTTTTCCTTTGGAAAAAAAAAGAACTAGAGAAGCAAATGGTAAAAAACTCTAGTATCTTTGCCACACAAACCCCATGGACACTACTGGCATGATATGGTCCACAGAGTCATGAAGAGTTGGATACAACTAAATACTAGTACATGGCTACCCCTAATCAATAGCTTAAGGACTGCCATAGAAAACAATTAATTAATTATTGAACATTAAAATTCCTGTTAGGATAAATAGAATTGAAGTAGCAAAACACTCACTGATTAAAGATTTGCTAATTTACCAGTGACTCTAGCAGCATGTTTCTTTAGTCTCCTAACACTATACTATCTTTGCAACAGTGACAATTTAGAAGGAAGATTTTGAGGGCCTAAAGCTCTCTATATGGGGGATAAAGCCAGAGAATTTATTAAAATACCAAATAACTGAGTCCCAAAACCAGAAAGTCAAAGCCATCAGAGTAGTTATGAAATTGGCACAAGTAGTTAATGTAGTAACCAACCACATTCTTAAGCCTTCAAAACAGAGCAGGCTACCTCAGGCAAAGGTCCTTCTCTCCCCACTCACAGCAACTGCTCAGCATCCAGGAAGCGTGCTCACAACAGCTCCGGCTGCCCACAGTTCCAGTCCCTGGCAGTCCCCAACAAGAGTCCTTAGCAGAAATTCTGGCTGGCTCAAAAAGGGGTTTGCGCCTCCACCTCTACCTCGGCCCTTACTGCCGTTGCTGCTGTTGCCGTGGCCACCAACAGTCCCCACGGGAACTCTAGCTTTTTTTCCTCTTCCTCTTGCCCCGCCCCCTCCTGCTATGTCAGCAAGTCCAATGGAGGATGGAAGATCTTTAAATCCCATAACCCTTACAGCCTCAGACACTTGACACTTACTAGCTGTGTGACCTTGGGCAAGTCACTTAACCCCAATTGCCCTGCCCTCCAGAAAGAAAAAAAAAACATACAAATTTGACTAGTGGCATGATGAACAATGGGCATTAGGTGGTACAATGGATAGAGTGCCGGACCTGGAGTCGGGATGACTCATCTTCTTGAGTTCAAATGTGGCTTCAGACACTGTGTGACCCTGGGCAAGTCACTTAACCTTATTTGCCTCAGTTTCCTCATTTTCAAAATGAACTCAAGAAGGAAATGTCAAACCATTCCAGGATCTCTGCCTAGAAAATCCCAAATGGGGTCACAGAGAGTCCAACATGACTGAACAACTACTGAACAATCAATTGCTACTCCTTCCTATCTGCTCTCTCTTCCCCTCCTCTGGTTAGCCCTGAATTATCTTGACTGTCCTCCTATCAATAAAATTGTTTTCTGCTTTGATTTGGGATCAAGTTCCATTACTCATTTTCAGAGGGTATTTAATTCTCATAATGCATGATGTTTGCATCCAAAGTGATCACAGTCAAAAAAGCCATTTGATCTTAATTATATGATGATGTTTACAAAGCTGGAATTTAGGGTTCCTTGAGGGATTGTGATAAAGCATAAGGAAACCATGGGGACAAGAATTATTTGGTGGTGACAGAGGCAAACTGGAGCCTACATGAGTCAATTAGTCAACCACCAAGTATTTATTAAAGGCCTACAATATGCCAAGCATTGTGCAAGGCACTGGGATTACAAATACAAAGAATAAAACTCCCCTCTCTCAAGAAGTGTACATTCTGTTGAAAACTAAAAAAATAAATATTTTTGTGTTCTAAAAAAAAACAAGCAGCATACATTCTGACAGTATGAGCCACCTCACTTCTTCCCATGCTTTGTAAACCGTATAGAGATGGGTTAGACTTCCAGGGGTGGGGAACCTAAGGCCTCGAGGCCACATGTGCGACCCTTTGACTGAATCCAAACTTCACAAAACAAATTCCCTTAATAAAAGTATTTGTTCTGTAAAACTTGGACTCAGTCAAAAGGCTGCATTCAAGGACTACAAGGCCACAGTGGCCTCGAGGCCACAGGTTCCCCACCCCTGGGTTAGAGGATAGTAGAATTGGATGGATTCAGAGCTCCCAGAATGACTAGACTGAAGAGCAGTGGTTTATAAATTGATATCAAATGGAAATGTAATATCTAGTGGAGTATCCCAGGGATCTAGCTTTGGCCCTGTTCTGTTCAATGATTTGGAAGAAACCACAGAAGGACTATTTATTAAATCAGGGATGATACAAAACTAGGAGATATTGTCAGCAACTTGGATGACAAAATGGACTCTAAAAAGTTCTCAACAAGTTAAGAACAAACGGCTTAATGATAACAATTAGCAACAATATAATTAACATTTATGTAGGGCTTGCTACGTTTCAGGCACTGGGCTAAGTACTCTACAAATATTATTTCATATGATCTTCACAATAAATCACCCTGAGAGGTAGGCATTCTTTTATCCCCAATTTACAGTTGGGAAAACTGAAGCCTAGGTTAGCTGACTTGCCAGTCAGTTACATAGCTGCAAAGTGTCTGAGTTCAGATTTGCGCTAAGGGCTTCTTGCCTCCAAGCCCAGCACTTGATCCCTTGTGTCACTAATCTGTTACATCTAATGAAATGAATTTTAAGAATGACGAATGTTAAGTTCCTCCACCTGGTTCCAGAAAATTAACTCCATGAGTACAGGATGGGAGGAGGAGAAGGCAACATGACTATAAATAAGAGTACTTATGAAAAACCTCTACAATCAACAACGTGCCATTGTATACCACCCCTAAAAATGCAATTTTGGGGTTGCTTTAAGAGAAGCATAGTTTATTTTCAGAACAAGGGAAGGGAGAGTCCTGCCATATCTGTCCTGTAGACCACCTCTGAATTGTGTACAATTTGGGAAGCCCACTTTAGGAAGGGTATTAACAGATTGGAATGCAGAGAAGGAAAACCAAGGTTAGGGGATGGGGAACCAACCCATGTGGGGGTCAGTTAAAGGAACTAAAGATATTTGGCCTGATGAAGTGAAGAAGAGAGGCAGAATTAGGAAATCTGAGCCATTGCTGTCTTTTGGAAGTGAAGAGAACCAAAGTGACATCATGATGTCAGGGTCAATGTACCTCTCTCTAACACTGGCTGATCAAACCAGTCAAGCTTGAAAGGCTCTACCACAGGTCAGGTACAAGCTTGATGGGTCTCTTCTCAAAATGATCCCTATTAAGTGCCTAAAATAAAATACATAGGATTGCAAACAAAATCAATTATGTTGAAATAAAGATGAAATCTTTTTCCAACCAAGTAGATAGGTTTTCTTTCATATACCACAGACCCCTTCTCTTAAAGAAGCTCCCATTTTTAATGGGAGTAACCATTCATGTATAGGAAATTTCAGTTGCAAGTCAGATAGTAAGCATTCATGACTTTCATGGGATAAAAAGATCGAGAAATGAAAGCAGTGCTTTGTGAGGAGCTGGGAAGAGAAAGAAGAACTCAACCTGTAAAACTTCTAAAAGGTATAAAATAAATCGTGGCATACCTCTTTTTTTATTTCAGATTGGTGACTTGGTATCATGGCACCAGACTTTGATGGACTTTTATTTACCCATAGAGAACCTTCTGCTAAGTTCTTCATTTCCTTCCATTTGAAACTAGACTGTGTTCCCTATGAGTTCAGAAATTAGGCCCCGAGAGAAAGTGATATATGAAGAACAGAAAGTGCTGAAAATCCCAGGTTAAACCCAGATGTCCCTAAAAGGGATTTTCTGTGATCATTGAGCTGCGGCAGAGAGCAGTTCTTTTAAATACCCAGATGGACTGTTTGAATGGGAATGGAAGACTGTGTATTTTGCTGTGAATTGCTGGGGCCTCAAAGGCTTTTTTTATAGGAGAAGATGCCAGGATCTCTTGACTATATTGGCTCAGCTTTACTGCAGAAGTCGATGGGCGAGAAATACTTTGAAATTAACTCTGCTATTTCTGAATAAGCTAAACGGTTGTTTTCACATAGAACTGGCACCAAAGGATGCAGGTGTCTGTTCAGTGGAGCAGAGAGAATCCGTGTGTCTATTAGGTGGTTAATGTTGAGGCTGTACAATTGTATGTTTAGACATAATCCTCCCTGTGGGGCAGCCATATTTCTTTAAATTGTTTTATAATTTGATATTGATGTCTTAGTTCCTTTTGCCTCCAAAGGGTGAATGCATTTTGTTCATTTTTTTCCAAGAGGCCAAACCTCTCTGCATGTCACCAAGCCAAGTGATTAATGTGGTTCGAAAAGTGTTCTAAGATTACTACCTGGGTGGTTGACATTGTGAAAAGCTCTTATTTCACTAATTTGGAGAGACTTTGAGACTTAAAATATAATGTTAACATAGGATGGCAGGACATGAATGGGCTGCAGATTGCTTTAGTGGAGGAAGGACCAGATTGGTGAGATCAGAGAAACTGGTACATCTGGAAGTATTTCTATTCACATCACATCAAACAGGGTTCTAAGGACACATTGTGGAAAATATGGGTGGTGGGGCCAGTAATAGAATTAAATGGCATATAATTACATTTCTATATAGTATAAGTATAAATATATAAATAAATGATTTTTTGTTATTTATCAAATGAAAGGGATGGACTAGTAGATCTCTTACAGCTCAAAGTCTTTTTTTCTTAGGTAAGAAATGGAAAAAGTCTAACATGCAAAAGCTTAGATTCTTAACCTTTCTTAACTGGAGTCAGTAACCCATGGAAATTGATGCCTTAGTCTTTGAACACTGCAGAACATATGAAAATAAATAAATTAATATTAGATAATCCCTCACCAAGACCTTTTTTTTTGCTTTTTTTTTTTTTTTGGAGGGGGGAAGGCAAGGCAATGGAGATTAAGTGACTTGCCCAAGGTCACAGGGCTAGTAAGTGTTAAGGGTCTGAGGTTGGATTTGAACTCGGGTCCTCGTGACTCCAGGGCTGGTGCTCTATTCACTGCCCACCGAGCCTCCTCCTCACCAAGACTTTCAATCCATGTAAATACAAGTTCACATCTTCATGCATACTATTGGCAATGCAGTCTCTTTTTCCCATTTAGCTAAAACTCCTTGTACCTAATGCTCTCAGGTTATACTACAACAATCTGTCCTTGTCTGCATCACTGTGCTTTAAAAGCTTTTCTTTTCCTTTCTTTCTAGGGAGTAGGAGGAACTCTTTTTAAGTCAAAAAGATTATTAAAAACTTGAACATCATTATGAACAAACTTGCAACATAACCACATTTAAATTAATTTCACTGTACAAAACATAACAATTTTTCAGGCACTCCCTCTAAGTCCCCAGCAGGATTCTTTGTGCATTCCTGCTCATTCTGCTTCCCTCTGAATGTGTTATGAATTCTTCTTGTTCAGATTTGCTTTCAAGCTGACCTTGCTTTATTTCTCCATGTTCTGCTCACTTCACTCTCCATTTGTTCATACAAGACACCTCAGGTTTTCTAAAATCATTTCTTTCATCATTTCTTATGATGCAATAATATTCTGTTACATTTATTTAACATAAATTGTCCAGCAATTCCTGGATGGATGGGCACCGTCTTACTTTCAAATTCTTTGCCAATACAAAAAAGGCTGCTATAAATATTTTTATACATATGGGTTCTTTTTATACATTTTACTCTTTCTTTGATGTCTTTGTAGCATAGGCCTACTAATGACATCAAGGGTCAAAGGTCAATGCATAGTTTAGTCACTTTGGGGTATAATTCCAAATTGCTTTCCAAAATGGCTGGACTTATTCATAGCTCTACCAACAGCATATTAATGTGTCTGTTTTTGTACAATCCTTTCGAGAATTGTCATTTTCCTTTTTGTCATTATCCTAGTCTGATGGAAGTGAGGTATAACCTGAGTTGTTTTAGTTTGCATTTCTCTATTAGTTGTTTGGAACATTTTTTTCATTATTCTCTTGATAGTTTTCTTTCTTTGTGAACCTCCTTGTTCCTATCCTTAGATCATTTATCTACTGGAGAATGGTTCTTGTTCTTATATATTTGAATCAGTTCCTTATGTAACTTGCATAATAAAGCTTTTTTCAGAAAAACTTGCTGTACACATTATTATCTAGTTAACTTTTCCCTTCTAATGTTAACTGCATTAATTTAAAAAAAACTTATATGTCATCAAAATTATCCATTTATCTTCTGCATCTCTCTATATCCCTTGTTTAGTCCTTTTTCTATAGTTGTAAATGATACTTCTTTCTTGCTATAATATTTTTATGGCGCAGCCTGTCATATCTAAATTATGCATCTTTTTGGAACTTAACCTATGTACATGATGTGAGGTGTTGGTCTAAGCCTAATTTCTGCCATATTACTTTCCAGTTTTACTAGGAGGTGTGTCAAATAGTGACTCCTTATTTCAGTAGCTAGGATCCTTGGATTTATCAAACACCGTACTACTTTTTTATATGCTTTTATGTGAGGTGTAAATAATCTATTCCACTGACTGACTTCCTTAGTCTTTTAACCAGTTCCAATAATTCTAATGATAACTACTTTTTGAGTAATGAGTTTAAGGTCTAGTATAATTAGGCCTCATTATATTCCACTTTTTAAAATTATTTCCCTTAATATTAGTGTCCTTTTTCCTGCATATGAGTATTATTATTCTTTTTCTAGCTCTATAAATTAATCCTATGGTAATTTGATTAGTATAGCACTACACATGTAAATTAACTTAGATACTACTTCCATTTAAAAAATTTTAGCAAAGGGGGGAGCTAGGTGGTGCAATGAATAGAGCACCAGGCCTAGAGTCAAGAGGACCTGAGTTCAAATCTGGACTCAGACACTTGTCACTTAAATAGCTGTGTGACCTTGGGCAAGTCACTTAACCACAATTGCCTTGCCTTCCCCCCTCCAAAAAAAAATTTTTTTTAGCAAAGTCCAATGATGAGCAATTAATGTCTCTTCAATTATTTAGATCTGTCTTTTTTTCTTTAAATGATGTTTTGTAGCTGAATTCATATAGTTCTTATGCCTTCCTTGGTGAGTAACCTTCCAAATATTTTATATATTCTGAAGGTTTTTGAATGCTTCTCTTTCTGTCTATTCCTTCTTGCCTTTGTTGGGAATATGCAAAAATTCTAATGGTTTGTATTTATTTCATATCCTGCTATTTTGATAAAGTTATTGTTTCCATTTTTTTATTTGACTTTTTAAGGTTCTCTAAATAGAGCATCATATCACCTGAAAAAATGATTTTGTCCCATTCCCTTTTCTTGTCTTATTGCTCTATTTATCATTTCTAGCACTATATTTTTTAAATGGTAATAATGGACATCCTTGCTCTACCCCTGATCTTATTGGAAAGGCCTCTAGTTTATCCCCATTAAATATAAAGGTGGCCCCTTGGTTTTAGATAGATAGTACTCAACATATTCAAGAAAAAGCCATTTATTCCTCTTATTTTTAGTGCTTTTAATAGAAATAGGTGAGGTACTCTCTCAAAAACTTTTCCCATATGTATTGATATATGTGATTTATATTGTTTTTCTTAAATATAGGGTACAAATGTATTATGTATTTGTATTGATCTTGATATTGAATGTAATAGGGGTAGCTAGGTGGCACAGTGAATAAAGCACCAGTCCTAGAGTCAGGAAGACCTGAGTTCAAATCTGAACTCAGACACTTGACACTTAACTAGCTATGTGACCTTGACACTTAACCCCAATTGCCTTGCCTTCCCCCCCAAAAAAAATAAAATAAAACAAAATGAGCTATTGAATATAATATTGAACCAACCCTACATTCCTGGTATAAATCCAGCCTGGTCAAAGAATATTTTATTTTTTTATAATGCTACAGATAAGAAGTATCAACCATATGGCCCATGGACCACCTGCAGCCTATTACACTACCAAATGCAGCCTGAATCAGATTAAAATGCAAATGAGAAATATTTCTCAAAACACATAAAAATACAATAAAACATAGGTAATATTACATTTTAAAACTAAGTCAACATGTGGATCCTTTTTTTAAGGATGAGTGGTTCTTGTTTTCATTTGAGTTTGACACCATTGATACAGATTTTCTGCTAATATTTTATTGAAATTTTCTGCATCAATATTCATGGAGTAAGGAACAAGGTATATTTATTAAGCTCCTACTATGTTCCAGGCATTATGCTAATCAGATATTATCTCATTTGCTCCTCATAACAACTTTGAGAGGTAGACGCTGTAATGATCTCCATTATATAGATTAAGAGACTTGCCCAGGGTCACATAACTTCTAAGTGTCAGAAACTAGATTTGAACTCAGGTCTTCCTGATTACAGGGTCAGAGTTTTATCCACTGCACTATCTAGAGTAGTCTATAGTTTTCTTCTTCTTTTTTGTCTGTCCCTGTTTTAGGTATCAAATCTATATTTGTACCATAGAAAAAATTTAGGAGGATACTTTCTTTTGGCATTTTTACAGTTTAGATAATTTTAGAACTAATTGTTCCTTATGTGTTGGTAAAATTCACTTGTATCTTAAAATTTGTATTAAAAACTTGTAATTTTATTTATCAATTTAATGATTTAGGTTTTTTTTGCTTTTGATTCTGTCGATTTCTTATTTGATTTTCTGAATTTTCATTTAGTACTTGGGGAGGAAGGGAGGGGTTGAAGTGTTGCTTTACTAGTTTTTTAACTGCATGACCAAATCACTGACCTCTTCTTTTTTCTGTAGATAAAAGTGCTTTCAGCTGTAAATTTTCCCTTAAGTTCTACTTTGGTTACATCCCCAAAATTTTAATATGTTTTCTTAGCATTGTCATTTTGTTTGGTGAAATTTTTCAATGTTTCCATGATTTGTTCTTTTACCCAACAATTCTTTATGATTAAGGTATTTGGTCTCCAGTTAATTTTTATTACTGTCTTCAAAGGCCCTTTATGGAATGTAATTTTTTTTTATCACATCACGGTCTGCAAAGAATGCATTTAATATTTCTGCATTTGTTTATAAGGGGCTTGTGTATTAATATATTTGGTTTTTTAACATATTCCATTTTTTAGCTGTGCATGCCTACAAATATGCTTACTCTTTTCTGTTTCTATTAGTAATTGTCAAAAATCTATCATATCTAAATTTTTTAGTCCTATTCATGACCTTAACTAATTTCTTGCTTCTCTTTCAGTTAAATTAGTCTAGGTCTGAAAGGAGTATATTGAAGACCTCAGCTATTATAATTTTACTGTCTATTTATCCCCATAAATTATTTAACTAATTTTTTAAGTATGGAGATACTATGTCATTTAGCCCATCTATGTTATGTATTGATATTAATCCATTGCCTTTAACCATAATGTAGTTTCCCTATTTAATCTCTTTTAATCAATTATATTATTATTACCTTGTCTGATATGAAAAGCATTACTCCTGGTTGTTGTTGTTGTTGTTCAAGTTTACATGAAACATGATTGATTTTGCTCCAGTTCCTTATTTTAAGTTCTGTGTGAACATTTGTGATTCAAGTGTGTTTGTTTGTGGGTTAACACAACCCATTCACAGTAATGATTGTTAAGAGTATTTTTCCTTCCATCCTATCTTCTTATATATTTTTGTCCCTTTGCCTCCCTCTCACACCCCTCTTTAATCCAGAAAAAGAAAGTGGTAAGAAAAGAATATGCTCAATGCCAATCATCTCTACTAGATAGAACATGTATTTGGTGCTGTTCTCTCAAACTCAAATAGAAATCAGGGCCACTAATCCCTACAGAAGGATCCCTATGGAATACATTTTAATTTAATTTTTAAATGTAATGTTATCTATGTATTACTGTGTTTTTATTTATCTTGCTAAATATTTCCCAATGATATTTTAAGCTGGTTCAGGATACACTAAGGGTATTGTGGACTCCATGACTCTGATTTAGACCTTACTATGTGTTAAGCACTGGAAATATAAATAGAAGCTTTTAGGCCTTCTTAATTTTTAGTTGTCCCTATCAGACTGTAAACGTGTGTGTGTGTGTGTGTGTGTGTGTGTGTGTGTGTGTGTGTGTGTGTGTTCATGGTTCAATGGCTCCTTCAACAGGGCATCCAGTGGGTGCTTGGTAAATGTTGGTGATTGGCTGTCATGATGGTTTTTATGGCATTGTAAACACCAGCTTTATTTTAATGATTATGTAAACTGTTACCTGGAAATTTCCATCAAAGTTCTTCAGACTGTAAGTAGCAATTAAGAAGGAGTAATCAGAGATACTTCTAATGTGATTAAGTAAAATTGTCATCAGGAATATATTTTGTTCTGCAATGCTTTATATACAGGCTCATTAATTTTAGCTCAGTGGTAAGCTGATGTTTATGAGGTATACCTATGAATCTGCTGTGTGTATATATTTTCATCTCATTCTGCTGCTCAAATAAACCTTCTACCTTACAACTTCAGAAATTTATCCAATACTTAATTCTCCCAGCCTTCTCCCTAATCCCCCAGTGGGGATAATGGAAGGTTATTATTCAATATAGAACTAAGCAACAGTGGAAAGCAATCTCCTAAAAGTCAGTCAGTGAGCCAGGAGCAGACTTTACTAGGGAACCAATGAGTTTTGACACCCTGTATGTGTTCTCTATTCAGAGACAGTGTGGTGTATTGCAAAGGACACGAGATCTGAAGTCAGGACAGACTTGAATTGTAGTCCTGCCTCTGACACTTACTGGGTATATGACCATGGGCAGGTAACAAATTCTGCAGGTCTCAGTTTTCTCATCTGTAAAATAGGGATAATACTTATAGTACCTATGTCACAAAGTTGTTGTGTAGCTCAAACGAGATTTAAGCTACTTAGAACTTGGTCCTAGAAAGCAAAGCACCTAATCACAGAAAAGGGATCAAGTGAGACCAGTAAGGAAAGGTCAGTATGAACAAGTACCTTGAGTGAAATGGAAAGGGAGTAATCCCATAGAACAAAAAATGAATGGATATACCCCCAGGTGACTTTCAAAAGTAATTTCATTCATTAGAGGCAAAGGAGAAACTCTAACAGGAGCCAGGCCCCTGAAGAAACAGAGGAGCCTTAAGAAACCATATGGAGCTAGAAGAACAGACGTGTGGGCAGAGGCAGCCACAATAAAGAAAGAAGCAGGGACTCTGGTGATTTGGACCTACTGGGAACAAGGACCATCTGGACAGATGCTGCGTTACTAAAACCTCCTCCACCCCCAACCCTGGCACCCACCATCCAGCCCACAGAAGTAATCCTGTATTTCCTTGATCTAACAATGAGGGGTTTTGCCAGAGCACCATCTCTGGTGTGGGGCTCAGAGCAAAAAAAAAAAAAAAAAAAAATAGAATTGATACAGTTGATACACTGATGCAACATCCTAGTGCAGAGGAGTACTTATACCTAGGCAAAGACTCAGTAGTAGGATGGGGAGGAATATGCACATCCAACTAATTGGACAACCCTACTGACCATACCTCACCACTGGCTGGGGACCTCCTTTTCAAGTGTTTTGACAGTCACTACTTAGGCTCTGTTGTCAAAATAACTAAAAAAAAAAATGGAAACTCCTTGAGGGTAGAGACTTTAAAAAAGTCTTTTTTGTCTTTGTATCCCTAACATTTCCAATAAACACCTGCTTAATAAGGGGGCACTGTGTCTGCCCTCAACAATCCCTGCCCTCAAGGAGCTTACAATCTACTGGGGGGGGGAACAACACCTCAACCTCTTCTTCTTTAGAATAAATCTCGTTTCCTTCACCCTGTCTCCAGAAGTTTGGGTGACATTTTCATCTACTTTTTGTCTCTAATGTTCCTTTAATTTCCTTTATTACCATCTCTTCTTACCATCACTCCCCCAGCTACTTGCTCTGAAATAAAGCCTCCTCATTATCCCTAAATAGCTTGTTAGGTAGTAGATAGACGGTCACCACCCTGACCTCTAAACCAATGCTGCTAAAAGTTAATGATGCTGTAGATATCTTCCCTCTCTAACTATGTCAGATATCATGAAAGGTGCTATCTGTGTGACATGAGGTGGAAACACCTTAGAAAACTCTTGACTACATGCAGAATCAAATAATCAGAATTAGGATCCTTGGGCCTCCGGAGCTAAAAGGGAAATCCCAAGGGCCAAATGAACTTTCCTTTACTTTTTAAGTGATTTGCAAAATGAGTCTTCAAAGCAAGGTCTTAAATGTAATAATGAGGCATTAGTCAAAACAGGACAGTTTTCAGGCTGAGAGTCTGACCCAGTCTCACCTTTTGGAGAACTAATGTGAAATGCTTTGAATGAGAAGCCCCAGGATCTTGAGTTCTTTGGTTTGGATCCTTCTCTGACCTCCTGACCTCCAGTCCCCCTCTCCTTCCTCTCTTCTTTTTCCTCTTTCTCTGAAGAACTATTACACTGCTACATATTTTGCCACTTAATTGTTCTGTTTCCTGCCAGATACTTCTAGATTCCCTTCTAGGCCATAAATTCTTCAGAACAGAGCCCTGATCTTACATCTCTTCTGTATCTTCCTCCAGTACCCAGTTAGTACATTGCTAAGAATTTAGTTCGATTCAATTCAGTGAATATTAACTCTCTACTTTGTGCTGGGCCTCATACTGGAGACACGAAGACAAAAATGAAAACAGCCCCTGCCTTCAAAGCCATGTCTTGTAGGTACAGAGCAAGCCCCAAACCATACTTACTAACTAATTAACTTGATGTGGCTGCACAGAGTCACTGAATGTTCAAGTCAAGAGTGGCAACTGTGTTGGGTTTCTTTTTCTCATTGTAAGCGAAGCAGGGGCTTTGTGTTAACCAGAGCAGAACCAACCTATTGTGACCATCTCCATCATGTTCCCAACATACCAGTGTTACATCAGTGTCATGAGATGATATATATGATGCACTTAGCATAGTTCCTTGCACATAGTAGGTGTTTTTCTCTTCATGTGTTTGGTCAACAAAAAACAGGCAAACTTTTGAGAGGAAACATATCTGTGGTTTTCTTGGCTATAAGGAACTCCTGGGAAGGAATTTCCCTCTACTAAATCAGATTGACAACTACTTTTCAATTTATAGTCTTAGATGTTTGCTGGAAGCAATAAGAAGATAAATGACTGGCCTAGGTCCAAAAGCTAGTAAGTGAGTGAACCCAAGTTTACCTAACTTCAATGCTAGCTCTCTCCATTTTAGCATTCTGCCTCTCATAGGTTAATTCAGTCTGAACTAATGTGGAGGTGAATTCAAATTCAACAGTGCCTAATCCAGGACTACAAACTAAGGCAATATTTGTTTGATGTCACTGCCAAACAATCACCAGATGAGTCCAGCCTTAATCCAGCTTTGCACAATGCACCTTTCTCTTAGAAACAAAGGATCTTACACAATCCCAACTGGGAAGGTGGACACAGGCTAATCTTTGATGAAACCCTTGCCCTCATTTTCAGCAATGACTCTCCCTTGGAAAGACACCATTGCACACTGAGAAAGCAGTGTGGAGAAGGAGTCAGAATCTGGGTTTGAATCTTGACTCTGACACTTTTTAAGCTGTGTGACCTTAGGTAAGTTTTTAACAGTAAAATGAAAGAACTGGACGAGATGCCCTGATGTTGACCCCATATCCCCAATCTCTCTTATATGAGTCATCTCATACCCATAATTCTAGATCTTATGATCCTAATGATGGCTCCATTATAAACAAAGCCTTGGAAAGGAAGAAGTAAAATACCCTAAGAAACGGTATTTTACAAATAGTGAAGATATTTGCAAGTTTAAGTTCCTTATAGAAATCCAATACTGAAGTATGGACCTTGCATTCCAAGTTTTTTCTATGCTTTTGACATGAAACCATAAGAAAATCCTTTCCTTTCCTTTTTGTGAATATTGGCCTGAGCATAACCTCTTTCTCTCTCTCTTCCATACTATGAAAACTCCCCTCAAAAATCTCTACAAGGGGAACAGGGTCCAGGGGATAAGTATAGAGGAACCTTGTTCATGACTCAATCCTTTCTTTTAAAACAAAAACATGGAATGGGAAATGGGGCACCTCACTGCCAAGAACTGCAAGCCTGGCAGGCTCCAGCTAAGAGAGCTAAGCAGGCCAAGTGTGGAGGAGATGAAGGTAGGTAGGATGAGCCCCACCTCCTCCCTCCTCTCACACTCCTCACACCTCCCATCAAAAGACAAGAGTTGGCAAGGCTACAGCTCATTCCCCTTCTGAACAATGAACTCATTGGCTCAGCCTCCAGTTCTCTTTCTCCTTCTAGCCTAGAACATTGGCTGCTGCATTGCAGAAAGAACTATGCCTAATGTGAGCCACCTTGTCCCTTCAGGACAACACCAAAGTGTGGAAGTCTCGGTTCATCTATGGAGCGCATCCGCCATCTGCCTCCATGCTGGGAAGGGACTGGGATAGAGGTGGCACTTTCTGGGTCTGTGCTCCTGGAAGTAGCTCACATGAAAGTTTTTGGAAAGAGGTATTGCTTGGGGGAAAAATAATAATAGTCATATATCTTTATTTTCTGGTTGAGCTTCGAGTGGGCATGGTGACTTCCTGGGATATGGTTCAAAAGTAGATTGCTTCGTAGAATGTGGTACTGACTCCCTTTGCCTTCCCCTCCAGAGGCCTCTCTATGGATCATGAGGTTTTGCAGCTAAAATGACTACATAGAAACATAATTGAAAAGTGTAACCTGGCAACGCTGCTTCATTGCTGTTGTTCAATCATTTTCAGTTGTGTCCAACTCTTTGTGATTCCATTTGGAGTTTTCTCGGCAAAGATACTTAAGTAGTTTGCTATATCCTTCTCCAACTCATTTTACAGATGAGGAAACTGAGGCAAACAGGGTCATATGACTGGCCTAAGGCACACAGCTAGTAAGTGTCTGAGGCCAGATTTGAACTCAGAAAGATGAATCTTTCTGACTCCAGGCCTTGCACTCTATCCACTGTGCCACCTAGCTGCCCCAAGTATACAAGTGTTTAAAAACTTATTAATCAGTCAATCAATGAGCAACCATTTATTAAATGCCTGTTATATACCAGGCCATATGGTGAGCAATGAATACACAAAGACAAAAATGAAAGTGCCCATGCCCTCAAGTAGCTAACCTTCTATTAGAATATATATGTGTATGTGTACATATATGCATATATGTGTCCACACATGTATATACATGAACACATGTGTGTAAATATGCACATATATAAATATATGCATGCGTGTGTGTATATGTATATATACATATATAGAGTACTCACAGGCTCTATATATTACATATAAATATTATACACACACACACATACATACATACATACACAGGTCAGGGGAGAACATTTAACATGTATGGGAGGATGAAGTTCCCTAACTCCCCAGAAAACCCCAGAACTGGTTTGTAATCACCAAAACCCAATCAATTCAGCTTCTCACCTGAGGGTGAAGGAGTGACTCCAACTTTACTCTGCTTTACCACAGGTCCTGCTTACCCATAAGAAGAGCCCCACATGCTTAAGGAACTGTGTAAGGGACAAGGATCACTATACATACCCCATTCCCTGTGAGGAAGACTTAATTTTCTGTTCCTTTTCTCTTTTCTTTATTGTTTTGGGTTGAAGATGGTCCTTTGGGAACTAGCAAGACAGAAATTATTAACTTATTAAAACTTTGTAAAATATCATTTGTTAAATTGTGTCACTATGTATTTGGAAGAATGGAAGCATATTAATTTCCAGAGCTGATTACAAACTAGGCCACATGAACTTTTTCTGTGACTACTGTACAAAGCTCTGGGGAAAGCATTGTGAAAGAAGAATGAAGAACCTTAGTCTCCAGAGAGCTATCCAGGAGTTGGGACTATGCACCTTGCCAAACATGCTCTAATAGATTTGTTGAGGACAGCAAATATTAAAATTGAAATGGGGGGAAGGGTAAAGGCAGAGGCTGACTGAGTAAATCAATCAAATCACCCCCATCCCAGTTAAGAAAAGACCAAAGTGCTCTCCCCAATACATTTATCAAATTAGAATTCATATCAGTTATTCAGTAGGTGTGAACAAGGACTGAACCTCTCCCTGTGTGCTATAGGAAGTCTCTTTGGCACATCTAAGGGACTTGGCCACATGAGGAGGGAGTGGCTGGCCAGGAAAGGGTCGTTCAGTCAAAACCCTGAGAAGGAACTGTTATCCACATCCAAAGAAAGAGCTATGGAGTCTGAATGCAGATCGAAGCAGACTATTTTTTCTTCTTTTTGGTTTTTTTTTCATGATTTTTCCCTTTTGTTCTGATTCTTCTTTTACAACATGACTAATGTGGAAAAACATGCTTAATATGATCAAACATATATAGCCTATATTAGATTGCTTGCTCTCTTGGGGAGTGGAGGGAAGGGGGAAATTTTAGAACTCAAAATCTTAAAAAAGTCAATGTTGAAAACAAAAAAAAATATTAAAAAATAGCAAACCAAAATCCTGAGAAGGAGTCATTTGGGAAGAAGAAGAATGCTTGCCCTTGTTCTTTCCCCTTCCCTACCCCTTACTCATGTCCCATTTGTCCAGAGAAGGACATCGTGAACTTTGAAGGACCAGAGCCTAGTCCTAGTGCTCCATTAGTGTCCTAATCCTAGCAGAACCTTAGTCCAGCTAGTACAGTGTCTGCATTGTGAGCCAAGGACAAGAGACTCATTGAAGAAAGACAGATCCTAGGGTCTACAATGAGACTAGTAGAAAAGCTACACCATATCGCAGAACATCTTGAAGATTCACAGCAAAAGACTTTTCAGGACCTGTGAGTTAACCCTTTGCCACATGTACTTGATTCCACTTTCCTCTGGATTCTATATGTATTGGTGGTCATCTGTGTCACAGACTTTTTGAGGGTTGTTTTGTACCAATTATTCTAACTCTAGGGTTATTTAGTATAAAGAATATATCCCTTTATAAAAGTTAATTGTCTTGGCTAATTGGTATCAAACCGATAATCTTAGTGAGAAGCACACCAGTGGGGGCTCGTGAGTTAAAACAATAAAATGACACCCTCCAATACTTATTGGCTAACCTGAGGCTATATAGATAGTAACCATACTTTGGGGGAATCTGACTCATCAGAGAAAGTTGGATTTGGGATAATAGCTCCATAGCAGCTGCTACACATAAAAATAAACAAAAGGTAATTTGGCTCTCATGTTCTGCTATGCACACAACATGCTTTTTTTTTCCTTTCTAACTTTGTATTTAAGTTCCAATATTTAAGTTTATGATATGTTTTTGTTTCTTTTCTCTATTTTGTATTTGTGTTCTGGTATTTGAGTCTAAAACAAAATTTTGAAAAAAAAAAAGGTAATTTGGGCAGGGAGGCACTAGTAGCTGGTAGGGAAGGAGAGATCAAGAAAAGATCAAGAAAAAAGTAGGAGATGGCAGTACTTGAGCTGATCTTTGAGCAAAACTACATTTTCAGAGGCAGATAGATGGATAGAATGCTAGGCCCAGAATCAGAAAGACTTATGTGACCCTGGGCAAGTCACTTAAACTCTGTGTACCTCAGTTTCCTCAACTGTGAAATGGGGATAAAGATAGCTCCAGCCCTCTGTTGTGATGATTAAATGAGATTATATTTGTAAAAGCACTTAGCACAGGGCCTGGCACAGAGTAGGCATTCAATAGATGCTTTTTTCTTTTTGATTTTGCTGTTTAGTCATTTTGCAGTCATGTCCAACTCTTCATGACCAAGATACTGGAATGGTTTGCCATTTCCTTCTCAGGCTCATTTTACGGAGGTCACTCAGTCTTCCTAACTTCGCTGGGCTTGGCACTCTATCCACCGTGCCATCTAGCTGCTTGCTTACTTCTAAAAATGCAGAAGGAAGAAGGAAGTGCATTTCAAGATTGAGGAATAGCTTTTCCAAAGGCAGGAGAATAGAGACTAAATGTAATCTGTAAAAAATAGCAAGGTCAGTTTTCCTGGACCATAGATTATGTGAAGGGCAAGAATATGTAATAAAACTGGATAGGTAGGTTGGTGTCAGATGTTAAGACCTTTAATACTAAGCAGAATCATTTGCCAGCTAGAAGACGGGTTCTTTTTGTGTGTGTATGTCAAGGACCCCTTGGGAAATCTAGTGAAGCTTACGGGTCCCTTCTCAAAATACTTTTTTAAAATCCATAATTGAAGAAAATGCTCAATTTAAGTTAGATATTAGTGAATATAAAGATGTCATTTTTTCCATTAGAGTTCATGGATCCCCTGACATATATCTATGAACTCCTAATCTAAACCACATAGCTCCACTACATTAAGCTCCAGACATGGCAGTCAACTCCACAAAGTGAAAAACTGTTTCAAGGCCCCAATCCACTAAACTCAACAAGACAACTCTCAGATAATCACTACTGGTCAAAAGCAGAGCAGGGAATCAGGGTGGGTAACTGAGCCCAAGGCCACTGCCATCAGTAGGAAAAAAAAAAAACAGCTCAAGGATCATAGTCTACTAACATTACATCATCTTCATATGTCAGCAGGTTGTTTTCATGTATTCACTGATTCAACATTTGTTTTATTAAGTACTTTCTCAAAACGAAGCTTGCTGGTGGGCTCTGAATGACCATACCTGCCACTATGAATATGATCAAGGACCGTTAGCGGTCTTTTTTTTTTTTTTTGCTTCAATGTCTTGGGGAATAGAATGGTTTTGTTTCAAAATAAGCCAGTCTTCTCTTAATGTTCATCCTGGCCAAGACTTCTGTCAAAGAATTATTTGAGAAAAACAACTAAATTGTTCATGCTCTTTGACCCAAGCATCCCCCCACTAGGCATCTAGCCCAAGAAGATCAAAGACAGAAAGAAAAGCTCCAGATATACAAACATATTGATGGCAGCACTCTTTGTGGAAGCCAAGGCCTGGAAACAAGATGGATGGATCCACTGGGAACTGCAAAGCCAATTGCAGTGTGTTAATGCAATGAAATGTTATTGAGCAGCAAGAAGTGAGGCATATGAGAAATTCAGAGAAAGAGGGAAATACTCATAGGAACTGATGTAGGGCGAAATAAACAGAACCAGGAGAACAGAACACTCAATGTCTACAATAAAGGAAATGAAAGGAACAGAAAAGAAAGGTGAGCTATGAGTGACTATAATAATCACCCTTGGTACCAGAGAACAGATAATGAAACACCTTAAAAGAGAGGTGGGAAGCCATGGGGCACACACTGTCATAGAAGGTCACTCACTGTCTTTGTTCTTATTGAGTGTGGTTAGTATTTACTCACAGCGCTCGCTCTCTCTCTCTCTCTCTCTCTCTCTCTCTCTCTCTCTCGCTCTCTCTCGCTCTCTCTCGCTCTCTCCCTCTCTCTCTCTCTCTCTCTCTCTCTCTCTCTCTCTCTCTCTCTCTCTCTCTTTCTCCCCTCCTTCTCTCCCTGCCCATCTCCCTCTTCCCCTGTCTACCATTCCCCTCTTCCCCTCTGTCCTTCCCTCTCTCCTTCTCTCTCTTTCTCTATCTTTCTATCCCTTTCTCCTTCCCTCTCTCCCTGTGCCCCTCTTCCTCTGGCTCCCATTTCCCTCCTCTCCTCTCCTTTCTCCTTCCCTCTCTCTCTGCACCCCTCTTCCTCTGGCTCCCATTTCCCTCCTCCTCCTCTCTCTCTCTCCTTTTCTCCTTCTCTCCCTGCCCATCCCCCTCTTCCCCTATCTACCATTCCCCTCTTCCTCTCTGTCCTTCCCTCTCTCCTTCTCTCTCTCTTTCTTTCTATCCCTTTCTCCTTCCTTCTCTCCCTGTGCCCCTCTTCCTCTGGCTCCCATTTCCCTCCTCTCCGTTCCTTTCTCCTTCCCTCTCTGCCTCCCTCCCTCTGCCTCTCTCCCAAGGGATGGCTAGGAGCAGGGGGAGGCATATAATTGGAAAATGAGGTGACATAAAAGCTAATTATATCAATAAGATTCAATTTTAAATAAAACTAACATGCAATGTGGATTCTATTGGAGGGAGGGAGGAATATCTCCAGAAATGACCATACAAACAAAAGGTATCAACAAATGGAGTTTTTGTATTAAACAAAAGAAAAACACCAAGGTTTTTGTCAAAGACATCTTTTTAGCTACAGACATCAACACCTCGCGCCCTCAAGCTGGGCATCAGCCACTCAAAGGTCCTGTTCTTTAGGCCTCTTGAACCATGGTGTCTCCTTGTTGTTCTCCGTAGCAACTGCCCTGGCATCTCATTGCCATCTCTGCTGTCCCTGTGACAAGTCCATGGTGGCTGAGTAGCTTGGAGCCTGACTTTGAACCTGCACTGCAGACTGTCCTGCCTGCAGGTTTTCTCCTGCCATTCCACATTAGACATGGCAAGCAAAGGGCACCTGGGCATCTCTTCTGAGGATAGAATGTGCCATCAACAGCGGGGCTGAGCTGTGTGGCCAAGCCGCCTGTTGGACAGTTTTAGTGCTTGTCTGGAGAGTCTGAAGCCTGATACTGCTGGAGCTCCATCTGGTCGCCTGCCCCTGACTTTGTCAATATGGTATCCTCGCTCATCATCCACACAGGCTTCATTTGGCCGCAGGCTGTTAGTGAGTCAAAGCCCATGATGAGTTTCTGCTGTGGGCTCTCAGTGGGAATATTTGGCCAGAGGCCATGGCTTGGTTTATAACACTGGCAGGTATCCCTACAGTAGAATTCTCCTGAAACTGACAAACAGAAATCTTGCTTGGTCCAACTTTACCCATAGACTCTAAAATCGCTGGCCTTTATTTTTCTTTTTATCTCATGCATCCATCCTACAATCACATTTTGTAAGGTCCTTGAGGGCATGGGCTATTTCATTTTTTGTCTTCTTATCCCCATTGCTTAGCACAGTGCCTTTTATATAGTAGGTGCTTAATAAACGTTTGTTAAATAAAATTCTAAACAGAACTCAGTGCCTGGAACTTTGGACCAAAAGCTGGGATTGCAATTTTAGCTATGGGTGGATGTTAAAGCTGCAATGTAATCTACTCATCAGACCCTAGCACTCTAGTGAATATTTGGCAAACCTGTTCTATACTTTTGTGACCCTTGTCCCATGACCAGATTCTACCCCCAGCATTCTGCTTGCCAGTATTCTTTTGCCTTACATGACATACACATCAAATTTCTGCTTTATCTTTTTATACCTCCTGAGTCTGAACTTTATTCCATTTCATAATATTAATTCCTAGCATTTAAATGGTGCTTTAATGTTTGCAAAGTGACTTACAAATATTATCTCATTTTATCCTCACAATAATACTGAGGTAATTGTCATTATTATCTTAATTTTACAAATGAGCATTAATTAAGCACCTACTAAGTGACAAGCATTGTATTATGTGCCTTACAAATAGAGGTTAAGTGACTTACCCAGGGTCACACAGCTAGTGTTTGATGATGGATTTGAATTTAGGTCTTCCTCATTTCAAGTTTAGTGCTCTGTCCATTAAGATGCCTAGCTGCCTCTGCCACTAATAATCTTTAAGGTCCTTTCCAGTTCCAGAACTCTTTGTTTCCATAAATTCTCATAATCTGTGTTGAATTACAGTGTGGAGTAAGCATAATACAGTAGGAAAATTCTGGACTTGAAATCAAGAAAGACTAGGTTCAAATCTTGGTCCTGACAGAATGAGGAAACTATGGAAATAAAAGGGATGTTGGAGCCTTGCAGTGTTGGAAGTGTTCATCGTAGGGATCTTGTGCTATTCCCATATATGTTCTTCTCTACTAGCATAGTTTATGTGTCTGTCCAGTCCCCTTACTTACACTATATATTATTTGTGGGAGAGCATATATATCCCAGATTTATGAATAGAATATTTTATAGCTACTGTCCTTACTAAGCCATCTCAGTAAACGCACTTGAGTTGATTGTGTCCTCCGGCAAACTTTTATTTATTTATTTCTAGTTTTCAACATTCACATTTAAAAGAGTTTGAATTCCCAAGTTTTTCCTCCTACCTTTCTTTCCCCTCCCCAAGATGGCATGAAATTTGATATAGGATATATATGTGTGTGTGAATATATATATATATATATAAAATCATGTTAAACATTTTTCCACATTAGTCATTTTGTGGAAGAAGAATCAGAACAAAAGAGAAAAAGCAAGAGGAAGAAAAAAAGAGAGAAAAAATTATATGCTTCAATCTGCAATAGGACTCCACGGTTCTTTCTCTTTCTTCTGGCCTCAGACACTTAACACTTACTAGCCATGAGACCTTGGGCAAGTCACTTAACCCCAATTGCTCCTCCCAAAAAGCAAAAATAAAAATAAAATTTTAAACAGGTACTAGGAACATGAGAGGAAGAAGGGGAAAATGGGTGAGCAACACCAGCACACTTTCCACAGAGACAAAAGGTCTTGTTTCTCTTAGAAAAATAAGCCTAGCTGGCCAACATTTTGCCTCTTGGTGATATGGGATGGTTTTGGTTGGACTGGAGAGATATTTTTGAACCAGACTACCAGATAGAGGAGGAGCTTGTTAACTTGAAAAGTCAAGCCAAGAACTTTGCAAAGCTGCTGACTACAGCCTTTACTGCAGAGCTGCTGCTTCCCATCAAAGTCATCTGAGACACCTTCAGCGATAAGAGTGAGAAACTGAGATGAGTTTCCCTACTTGATTGGCACCAATAAAGATGAAAGATGCTGCAGGAAATGACCCACTTTCCGCCACCTGAAGGCTGGAACAAGGGCTGTTCTCTGGTTTGTTTTGGATTTCATTTTGTAAAGATGCAAAGGACCAGGAGGGACCCTGGCTTCTATATTTTTTGGAAGCATTTTCATGTCAAAGTGCTTTGGAAAACATTTATGGGGGCCAAACCTATCTAGGACTTGGGACCCCTGGTTTCTCTTTCCATCTCCATTACTAGAGTGCAGTATTCAATTCAACAAATATTTGTAAGACCTCAGAAGTCTTCCTAGAACCAACCTGAGCCTCTCACAATCTACTTAGATCCTAGAGGTGTTAGTTACTATTGGACTTGGGAGAATGAGGGGGAAGACTGATAAGCCTATCTTATCAGTCTTATATATAGATATCTTCTCAGGTATCTATCTTTATCTACTGTGGATCAGGTTAAGCTCTTTGGAAGTAAACATTAATAGTAAGTGTCAGTTGAGGCATTGTGACCAGAGTGCTGGACTTAGAGTCAGGAAGACCTCTGGTTGCATCTAACCCTGAGCAAATGACATCATCCTTTCTGAACCTTAATTTCCTCATCTATAAAATGGGAATAATAATAATAGCTCCTACCTCACAAGGTACTTATAAGAGTCAAATGAGATATGTCAAGTGTTTTTGCAAACCTTGAACCACTGTATATGTTAGTATAGGCTAGTGGCATTGCTACTATATATACTAAACCAGTCTCTTCCCCTTCACTATAGAAGAAATCGGGAAATGAATGGCAGTATTCTTTTTTTTTCCTTTATGGAAACCATGAGCTACATAATCTAAAAATTAATATGGAAGATATTGCTCTGTTTGTATCTCTGTCTCTGTCTTTCTCTCTGTCTGTGCCTCTCTCTCTGTTTCTCTCTCTCTGTTTCTCTCCCCCATTCTCTTTCCTGTCTCTGTTCTTCTGTTTGTCTTTGTCTCTTTCTCTCTGTCTCTGTCTGTCTCTCTCTCCCTCTTCTCTTTCCCTCCATCTCTGTTCCTCTGTTTGCCTTTGTCTCTGTCTCTCTGTCTCTGTCTTTCTCAATTTCTGTGTCTTCCTTTAAGCATTGCAAAAGAAACTGGGGACACAGAAAATGAAGCCAACCACAAAAACACAACTACACTATGCTCTAATCCTGTAACATTTTTTGGTTTCCTGGACCACCTCCAGTATGACCTGAGTCATGAAGGCCTATAAAGTTTCATTCTTATTTACAGTAGAACAGGGATTTTAGAAGCACCAGAACCCATGTCAACCTTTTAAAGGTTTTTCTGATTTTTGGATCCCATAATAAGAATTCATATTTTATGTAGCACTTTGAGGTTTACAATATACTTTCTTCATAACCTTTTGAAGTGGATAATGTGGATATTATTATTCCCACTTTACAGATGAAAAGCCTGAGGCTCAGAAAGATTAAGGAACGTCTCCCAGAGATACAGCTATTAAATGGCAGAGTCAGGACTCAAGCCCAAAGATGGACAACTAGACTACACAGTGAATGTGGACCCAGAAAGGACTGAGTTCAAATTTGACCAGAGACATTTAGTAGCTGTGTGGTCCTGGGCAAGTGACTTAACTTCTGTCTGTCTCAGTTTTATCCTCTGTAAAATTAGGATAATAATAGCATCTACCTTATATGGTTGTTGTGAGGATAAAGAAATAATATTTATGGGGCAACTAGGTGAGGCAATGGACAGAGTACTGGCCCTAGAGTCAGAAAGGCCCAAGTTCAAATCTGGCCATAGACACATACTAGCTGTGTGTCTCTGGGCAAGTCACTTAACCCCGATTGCTTCAACAATCCCTAAATCAACCTCCCCCCAAAAGAGAATATTTGTAAAGTGCTTTGCAAGCCTTAAGGTGCTATATAAATTCGAGATATTATTATTACATTTGACTCTAAAATTAGTGCTCTTATGACTAACTAGAGTAAATTTCCTCTTACTCAATGCACGTTTGCATTCCTTTCAAAAGTAATATTTTTTGTTGCCATCATGTATAAATACAGTTTTCCTTCCACTCAAGGAGCCATCCCTTGTAACAACGAATAATTTTCTTTTAAAAAATAGTTCAGCAACACTCACCAACACATCAATTAAGTCTGATGGAACATGTAATATTCTATACTAATAATCCTCCATCTTTGTAAAAAAAAAGTGGGAGATGTTTTTTTCTCTTCTCTCTTTTTCAGGATCAAGCTCGGTCATTAAAAGTATTCTGTTTTCATTTTTTTTCACCCATTCTTTCCATTTACACTTTCTAGATACTATTTTCCTCAGTTCATTTTGTGTTTGCTTACAAAGTGTTCCTTTTGCTTCTTTGAATTCTTCATATCATCTCCTAAGATACAGTAATATTAATTTATGTTCCTTTTATAGACTATTTTGAAATAAATCCTAGTATATAAATAATCCTATTTCCAGAGCCTGAAAAAATTCAGAACAACGATAAATATAACCAAGAAGTTACTCTGATACAAATTGCCGAGTTGCAAGTGTTTCCTAGGGGTCTAAATTGACTAAGGCTCATACCAGTTTGAAAATGGTACCTGCTGCTGTAGAATTTGGCCCCTGAGTTTAGGCTTTAAATCACTGAGACAGAAACTCCTTTTAGATGGAAACTCTCGACATCTGGGAGAGGAGTGATAGCCCTAGGAATCACAAAAGATGCTAGGCTGAATGGGGAGGGTTTGCTTTAAATGCCAGAAATCACTTGGGGGAAAAGGGGTTGCTTTAAATTCAAGAACTTATTTTTAGCATAAGGACAGTTTCAGGTGGCCCATGAAATAGACTCCTCAATTTAATTCAACACACACTTATTAAGTAGCTATTATGTTCCAAATACTGTGCTAGGTTGTAGAATACAAAGTCAAAACAAATACAACAATAGTCCTTGCCCTCAAAGTGCTTACATTCCTCTGGGACAATACAGCATGTATACATACAGCTGAGTCTAATACAAAGTAATTTGAGGAGAAATTTTTTAGGTCTCCAGAAGGATCATAAGCAGCAAACTCACACTTGTGAAATTCAGGAAAAAAACTTCCAATGCAAGAACACAAATATTCCAGGCTCTAGGACGCATCAGTGTTCTTGAAAGTTCTGGATTCTCCCCATGACAGTGGAGCCAATATATGGTGTATGGAAGAGCATGATTTCCGTCCTGACTTCAAATCACAAAAGATTAGTGATTGATACAGTGTTGTGCAAATTACTTGGGACAAATTTAAATTAAATTTATTGGCATATAATAAATCTTACAACTTTCCCCATCTTTAAACAACTTTTAATATGCAACTTGCCCTCCTTTCTGTTGCATTAATTTGTTTTCTACGATTTTCAAAAGAGTTGAAATCAAGTGAGTTCGCAGGCTATTGAAACATGTTTATCTACATCTTTTAGATACAATTCTTAACTTTCTGTAATTTACTGCAGTCTGGTACAAGGTGAGATTATAGCATTTCATCTTGATTTAAGGACTTCTGTTTTGGAACAATTCTGTTTTTTCTTATAGCAATATCAGAGCTCAGCATTACCTCAATGAAGACAAGACTTCTAGACCCCATGGGAGTAAAAACCCCCAACATTTTGGGGGGGTGGCCATTTTATAAAAAGTGTAATGAATATGTCCAGATCTTACAAGTTCACCTGAATTTATTCTGATAATGGTTTTCATACAGCTTTGAATGAAAAATTAGTTTCAACAGTAGAAATGATATTTTTCTAATCTTCAGTACTTCAGTCTTTTTATTGTTTTGTTCATACAATGTTTTTCCTTTATAGCAACAGTTAGCAGGGTTTTTGTTTATTTTTACTGGTCTTCATGCTGTTTTTTTAACTTCAAAAAGTCTCTACCATACTGTAGAAGGACATAATAAAACCCTTCCAGTTGCCAGGTCCCTCTGAAGTTCTTTGCCTCTTTTCTGATGATGAATCAGGCTGTTTTGCAGCAATAATTTGTAGTACTTGGGCTTAGTTTTCAACTTTGACAGCACCTTCCTTTATGCTTGAATGAGATAGCTCCTGTTTCATTGTGGGCTTGAATGAACCTTGAAATGTTTGACTTCCTATACCAATAGCAGCTGCAATATCTCTAACAGTCATTAAAGTGTACTTTTTAAGAATTATAACTTGGACGTGGCAAAGTTCATTCTTAAAAAAAAAACAAATTTTTAAAAGAAAAAGAGAGCAATGAAACACATCTGTCATGAAACCCAACACTTAACTGACATAGAACTAACAAAAGCTAGAGAAGCCAAGTCAACCTAGGTTTTTTTTGGTCAAGGACACCTACTTTTAGTAGTACACACCTGCATGATCATTATTGTCACAAAATGAAATTATATAAAAATTTTCGCTTGACTCAAATAATTAACATAACACTGCACCTCAAATATCCCCACCTTTTGTTCATTTATTTTTACCAGACTTGTGATTTCTTGGTTTAGGGCAAAGATGTTAAACTCAAATACTGACTTTGTTGTTTTTGTTGTGTTCAGTCATTTTTCAGTTCTATCTAACTCTTCATGACGCCATGTGGGGTTTCTTGGCAAAGATACTGGATTACTTTGCTATTTCCTTCTTCAGGTAATTTTACAGAGGAGGAAACTGAGGCAAACAGGATTAAGAGGTAAGGATACTTTCCTTTCCAACTTCACAGGACTGTTGATGGGAAAAGTCTTTTATAAACTTTAAAGTCCCAGAAATATAGGAGTTATTATGTCAAAAGCCTCCTTTGAGTTTCAAGTTGTCCCTTAATTTATGTATTCTGGGATTTAGTAAACGAGTCCATCCTTCCTTTCCCTGCCCCCCCCCCACCTTAGTTTTCCTGATTATATAAGCTTTGAGGGTATTTCTTAAGAGCCATCATGTTTTCAGGTGGAAAAGTCCACATTCTAAAATTCTCCCCACATATAGGAGCTCTTCCATCTCCATGATCATTTAAATTACCCTTTTCTAGAGGTTATTGGAACTTATATTGTTAATCAAGGTGTGATGAACTCGTGACATGAAGGATTCCACCTGCAAACCACGAAATAACAACAAAATAATAATAAAAATAATAATAAATAGTTGGCATCTCTCTAGGATTGTAAGGTTTGCAAAGCACTTTACACATATTATCTCATTTGACCATCACACCGGCTCCATGAGGTAGGCATGTTACTGATAAGGAAACTGAGGCTAAGTAACCTACCCAAGGTCACATAGCTAGTAAGTGTCTGAAGCAGGATTTGAATACAGGTCTTCATGACTGCTATCTATGCAGAGTAAAGTGAACATAACCAAAAGAACAATTTATACAATGACATTGTAAAAACAAACACTTCTGAAAGATTTAAGAACTCTGATCAATGCAATGGCCAATCACAATTCCAGAGAATAATAAATATGACCTCTCTCCCCAAAGAGAGGTGATGGATTCATGATGTAGAATAATACAAATATTTTTGGACATGGTCAATATCAAAATTTGTTTTTCTTTTTCTTAGGGAGTTCATTAATGACTTGGTAAATTGGTTTTCTAAAACTGGGTTATCTAGCCATTCTCATTCCTGATCTGTTAATCTGGGTAATTTATATTTTCACAAATATTCATCAGTTTTGCTCAGATTGTCAGATTTAGTGAAATATAATCGGGCAAAATATTTCCTAATTATTGCCTTAATTTCTTCTTCATTGGTAGTGATTTCACCCTTTTTCTTTTTGATATTGGATATGTAGTTTTCTTCTTTCTTTTTTAAAATCGAATTAACCAATGGGTTATCTATCTTATTGGGTTTTTTCCCCCCGTAAAACCAGCTCCTAGTTTTATTTATTATCTCAATATTTTTAGCTTCCAATTTTATTAATCTCACCTTTGGTTTTCAGGATTGCCAATTTGGTGCTCAATTGGGGTTTTTTAAATTTGTTCTTTTTCTATTTGTTTTAGTTGCATGCCCAATTTGATTGATCTTTCTCTATTTTGTTAGAGTAAGGATTTAGAGAAATAAGTTTTCCCCTAAATGCTGATTTGGTTGCATCCCATAAATTTTAGTATGTTGTTTCATTGTTGTTACTCTCTTTAATTAAATAATCAATTGTTTCCTGTGATTTGTTCTTTGACCCACTTGTTCTTTAGAATTAGATTATTTAGTTTCCAATTAATTTCTGATCTATCTTTCCACTGCTCTTTGTTGAATGTAATTTTCATTGTATTATAATATGAAAAGAATATATTTAATATTTTATTTAAATATATAAATAAATATAATTATTTATATAAATTATATATGAATATAAGTATTTATATAAATATATTTATATAATTTATATATATTTATAAATATATTTATATAAATATATAAATAAATAAAAATATTTAGTATTTTTATTTATTTAATATATAATTTTCACTGTATTATAATATGAAAAGAATATATTTAATATTTCTGCCTTTCTACATTTGATTTTGAGATTTTAATTCCCTAATGCATGGTCAATTTTTGTGTAGGTGCCATGTGCTGCTGAGAAAAAGGTATATTCCTTTCTGTTCCTGTTTAGTTTTCTCCAAAGGTCTCTCATATCTAACTTTTCTAATATTCTATTCACCTCCTTAGTTTATTTCTTGTTAATTTTTTGGTTGGATTTATAAAATTCTGAGAGGAAACAGTTGAGGTTACCCACTAGTATGATTTTATTGTCTATTTCTTCCTGAAACTCACTTAACTTCTCATTTAAGAATTCGGATGCTTTACCATTTGGTGTATATATGTTTAGTATTGATATTACTCCATTGTCTATGGTACCTTTTGGCAAGATGTAGTTTCCTTCCTTATGTCTTTTAATTAGGTCTGTTTTTGCTTTTGCTCTGAGACCAGGATTGCTACCATTGCTTTTTTTGCTTCAGCTGAGGCATAATAGATTTTGCTCCAGCCCCTTACCTTTGACTCTGTGTGTGTTTCTATGCTTCAAGTATGTTTCTTGCACACAACATATTGCAGGTTTCTGGTTTTTGACCCACTCTGCTCTCCACTTCTGTCTTATGTCAGCGTTCATTACATTTATATTCACAATTATAATTACTGTGTATTTCCCTCTATCTTATTTTTTTCCTATTTGTCCTCTCTTCTCTTCTTTGACCCTTTTCCTCCTTACTAGTATTTTGCTTCTATCTACCTCCTCCCTTGATCTGCCCTCCCTTCTGTTGCTCCTCCTCTGCCCTCCACCTTTACTTAATCTCCTCCCATTCTGCTTCCCTGTCATTTAAGATAGATGTCTAAATTCAACTGATTGTGTATATTATTCTCTCTTCTAATGAGAATAATGTTGAAGCTATGACCATTGCCCACCCTCCCATCTTCCCCTCCAGTGTAATAGCTCTTTCACACTTCTTCATGTGATATAATTTACCTCAGTCTACCTCTCCCTTCCTTGTGTACCCAGGTACTCCTCTTTCTCATCCCTTAAGTAATTTTTAATGTAATTCCCTCAAATTCACCTTATACCCACTCTCTCTCTCTCTCTCTCTCTCTCTCTCTCTCTCTCTCTCTCTCTATATATATATATATATATATATATTACACACACACACACACACACACACACATATATATTCCTTCTAACTGTACTATTGGAGGTACAATTTTTAAGAATTATCCATATCATCTTACCACGTACGAATGTAAGCAGTTTAGCTCTATTGAATCCCTTATGTTCTCTTTTCCCTTTTTTGCCTTTTCTAGGTTTCTCTTGGGTCTTGATATTAGAGATCCAATTTTGTTCAGTTCTGGTCTTCTCCTTATGAAAGCTTGAAATTCTTCTATTTCATTGAATGACTTTTTTTCCCCTTGAAGCATTATGGTTAATTTTGCTGGGTAGGTGATTCTTGGTTGTAGTCCTAGCTCCTTTGTCTTTTGGAATATTACGTTCCATGCCTGCTAATCCTTTAATGTTGTAGCTGCTAAATCCTGTATAATCCTGATTGTGGCTCCCTGGTAATAGAATTGTTTCTTTCTGGTCACTTGTAATAATTTTTCCTTGACCTAACAGTTCTGAAATTTGGTCATAATGTTCCTTGGAGTTTTTATTTCAGAACCTCTTTCCTGAGGTGAATTCTTTCAATGCCTATTTTGGCCTCTGGTTCCAGGATATTAGGACAGTTTTCCTTGATAATTTCTTGAAAGATGTTGTCCCAATCCTCCTTTTGATTATGGCTTTTGGGTAGCCCAGGGATTCTGAGAATATCAATCCTGGATCTACTTTCCAGGTCAGTTGTTTATCCCTTGGAGTTTTCTATACTTTCTCCTATTTTTTCATTCTTTTAACTTTGTTTGATTGATTCTTAGTGTCTTATAAAGTCATTAGTTTCCACTTGCCCAATTCTAACTTTTTTTGGAGGGTAATTGGGGTTAAGTGACTTGCCCAAGATCACACGGCTAGTAAGTGTTAAGTGTCTGAGATCAAATTTGAACTCAGGTCCTCCTGAATCAAGGGCTGGTGCTCTATTCACTGTGCCACCTAGCCACCTCCAATTCCAACTTTTAAGGAGTTATATTCCTCAGTTTTTGTACTTCCTTTTCTATTTGGCCAGTTATACTTTTTAAGGAATTGTTTTCTTTGGTGGATTTTTGTATCTCTTTTGCCATTTGGCTAATTCTGCTTTTTAAGTAGTTATTTTCCCCAAGCTCTTGATTCATTTTTTTGTAATTCTCTTGCATAACTCTCATTTCTTTCCCCATTTTCCTTCTACCTCTCTTATTTGATTTTTAAATTCCTTTTTGAGTTCTTCCATGAGTTCTTTCTAAACTTGAGACCACTTCTCCTGTTTCTTTAGGGTTTTGCCCATAGCTGTTTTGACATTGTTGTCCTCTTTTGAGTTTGTCTTCATCTTTCCTGTCATCATAATAATTTTCTATGACCAGATTCTATTTTTGTTATTTTTTGCTCATTTGGGAGGCCTTTTTCCTTACTTTTAAACTTGAACTCTACTCCTGGGATGGAAGAAGCACTATATCTGACTTCTTGTTGCAGGGGCTACAGGCCTGGTACTGCACTGATGTTGCCTTGGGACCCACAGGAGACCCACATGTTTAGTGCTACACTGAAGGGAGGGAGAGGAGGTATGGCTGGCTCTGCTGGAGGCCATAGGGGTCTGGCAAGTTACAGGATGCTAATACGGGGTCTTAGTGCTAGTGTCTGGTGGGTGCTAAGGCCAGTGGGATGTTCCTGGTCTATCTGCCCAGGGTTACACTGAAGCCCATGGCATGTCTCTGTGCTGGTGGTTTCCTGAATACTGAGCCTCCTGGGGGGTCCCTGCATTGTCATCTGCCTGTTTGTGGGGATTATACTGATACATGTGGTGGTACTAGTTCTGGCAGCTGCCTGTTCAGCTGGCTATGCTGGATTGTGTGTGGGTTCCTAGAGCTGGTGCCTGCCCATTCACTTAGACACCTGTGGGGTTTCCCATCATTGGTATCCGCCTTTTTGTTGGCTACACTGCAGCATGTGGTGGGTCCCAGAGCTGGCAGCTGCTATTCTGAGGCACATGGGGGATCCCGGTGTTGGCGTTTGCCTGTTCTACCACACTGGGGCTCAGGATCTCCCGCTGGTTGGCTGAGGCAGGGCTTGCTGCTGACTTGCTGGGACACTCCTCTTTTACCTTAGAGAGACCTTTGCTGTCAACCTTCCAAGATTTTTGTGCTAAAAGATTGTTTTACTCCATCTCTTTGCTGGTTCTGCTGTCCCAGGATTTGTTTTAGGTCACTATTTTATGGTTCTTTGAAGGTGACTATGGGAGAACTATGGTGATGTCCTGCTTCCTCCACCATCTTGGCTTTTAGAAGTCAAAATTTGTTTTTCTTGATTAAGCAGATATGCTACAGCGTTTTCTTTTTTCTTTCCCACTCTCCCTATCCCACAATGGGAAGAATGCAACAGGGGAGAAAATAAATGATTGTTAACTGAAAAAAAATACAGTAAAATGAATGTTTCTTGGAGATGGATGGCTTTCTAGGGGACTGTACTACCAATGCCATACATTGAGATGCTAGTTTGTGTTAGAGAAGAAGTATGAATTAGTGGAAAGAGCTAAGTCAAGAGACCTGAGTTCCAATGTTGGCTCTGCTGGGGAAGTCACTTTTCCATCTTCTAACATAAATAGGAACGCTAATGAGGAGGAGGAGGAGGACGGTGGTGGCGGCAATGATTATATTTATGTAGTGCTTATTATGTATCAGGCACTGTGTTAAGTCTAATTATTATCTCATTTGAGACTCACGGCAACTCTGGGAGACAGGAATAATAACTCCCTGCTTACTTCACCAGGTTGTTGTTTTAGGGATCAAAAGAGGACATGGAATTGCATTGAAAAATGGAAGGTAATCTATGCAAAGAACAATTTCCATGACTCCAAGATCCCTTCCCTGGGATAGGATAGAGATTTGCTGTAAGTATATTTTGGGATTATTTCCCCCAGAATGTATTACCTTACATTTGCCCACGCTAAAGCTCATTTGCCATTTTCTGCCCACTCACAAGACCTTGTGAGATCTTGCTTCAGTTTATCCCTGTCAGTTTGGCATTTCACTACCCATCTGCAGTGCTGGAGATTTCATTGTGTTCATTCTCATCTGGATCATTATGGAAATATTCAACATTTTTATACTTAATAACCTTCCATTCAGAGAAGCGCCTGTCTTCCCCTGTATCTTGTGTCCTGCTTTTAAGTCAGTTCTCAGTTCAAAACAAAACATGTCACTGTATGACCCTGGAGAAGTCACTTACCCTCAGTCTGCTTTAGTTTCTTCTGTAAAGTGGGGATAATAATAGCATCTACGTCCCAGGGCTGTTGTGGGGGTCTAATGAGATAATGTTACACAGTACCATAGGTGCTTCACAAATGCTTATTCCCTCCCTTGCCTACCTTGGGATAAGTGGTCTCCGTGTCTGGAATCCACTCCCTCCTCACTGCTACCTCTCAGGGCTAAGTTTTCTCAAAGCACAGCTCAGATGCCATGATGCCTTTCCTGATCCCTACTTCAGCCTGCAGGTATTATCACTCTAGAACCTCTTGAAAATAATTTTTCTAATCAATCAATAAACATTTATTAAGTGCCTACTATGTGCCAGAGACTGTGCTGAGTTCTGGGTAATTTGTATTACTCTGAATAGACTTTGTACTTACTAATATACAGGTTGTATCTCCCCAGTTAAATAAATATGAACTCTTTGAGGGCAAGGACTATTTCATTTCTATCTCTGCAGCCCCAGCACCTAGTGGGTTGGCAGACTGTAGGGGCTTAAGAAATGTTTGTTAAATTGAATCAAAGGATAGTTCTGTGCTTACTGATAGTCCCTTTCCTTCTCTCCAGAGGAAGATTGTGATAGAGGCCTAGAGAGGCCTCTATCTCACACAGACAACATTATCCCTGGCTATAAATCACTATATGAGCCCTATGCATCCCCCCATCCTGGTGGTTGCCACTACTCTTAGGGGAAAGGCTAGGACACCAGATCTCCCTGAAATGACCTTCGGCTCTTGGAATGCTTACTGTTCAATGACACTTTGCTTCCCTTCCCCATCAGCTCTTCCCCAGCACCAAATGACTGGACCCCTTTGATAACCAGGCATTGAACACGAGCTGTAGAGATTAGCTTCATCATCATTTTTGACTGCAGGAAATGTCATAGTCACTGCATGGAGGAAAGAAGATATAATTGCATGTCTGCCTCTTCTGTAACTTTCTCTTTGTTTGCTCTGTGGAGCTCCTTCTAGGTACTTAGTCATCGATCCCCTGTACATAACACCTGAAGCCTTTTCTCTTTAGTTGGAGATTGACACATTCCTGGTGTAACATTTCATAATACTGTGTGCAAACGACACATAAATTTATAAAATATATTCCACTGTACGGGAAATGAGGTAAAAGAGGCCTGGAAATAGTGGAAGCCTTGAGCTGTTGGAACAGCTTAGGAAATGCATGCATAACTAGTTTATTGTGGAATTCCTGCCCTGAAAGAAACCCAGCACCCATTTCTGAATTCCAGGACTTACAGGTGATGCCCTGAGGAACAATCCTCAACCAGATTGCTTCAGAAACCAATTTCTTCCTTTAAATCAAATGTGCTGGATGGAATAAATACCACCGAATTTGAAAATACAATGAACGTATCTGTGTTCCATTCCTGCTTTATGAAACTTTGAGATGGGTCCCACACAGCACTTTCAGATAATTTATTTTCTACAGGCTAAGCTTGTCTCTGCACAGGCCTTGCTGATTTTCCCCAGATGTTTGTGGAATCATTCTCCAGCACTATCTCAGGAAATCTTCCTCAGAGAATTTAAACTTCCTTACCCCATTGTTTCTAAACATGAGCACAGGTAAAATGAGCATACATTTATAGCGGGTTGTGTACTGTTATGGGTATACAGCACTAAAAATAGTTGTAATCGAGGAAAACAGCCAAATAAAAACAGCTGTTACAGGGAGAAAAAGCTCATGGGTTCCCAGTTAAAAGGTACTCTTCCCTGTCCTTTCAGTCTTATTTCAGCCTTACCTAATGAACAGAGAGCTGACCTTGAAGACAGGAAGATCAGTGTGCTACCTTTCACCCCTAATAGCCAAGTGATCTTGGGTGCACTAGGAGAGGGAGTGTCCTCACCCAGGTGTTCCTTCCTATATCAATGAAATCACAGTCCCTATCCCTGTCACCTTTCATGTCCTTTACATTTTAGCCAAGGGGCAGCTAGGTGTCACAGTGGATAGAGTGCCAGGCCTGGGGTTGGGAAGACCTCAGTTCAAATGTGGTCACAGACACTTGTTAGCTGTGTGACCCTGGGCAAGACACTTCACCCTGCTTGCCTCAGTTTCCTCATCTGTAGAATGAGCTGGAAAAGGAAATGGCAAACCTCTCTAGTATCTTTGCCAAGAAAACCCCAAATGGGGTCATGAAGGGTTGGACACGACTGAAGGACAACAAACATTTCAGCCGGAATGAACTTCATACTCCTCCTGGAACTCTCCATTTCAAATCTCTCTCCCGACCTCTGTTACTCTGTAACCCACAATTAGAATGCTCTCCCCTTCTTTTCAACCATTTACAATGGCCAGCTTCCTTCAAGAAACCTTCACTTCTTTCCCCCTTCCCTCCACCTGAGGAGTTAATGTTCTCTCTTCAAATTATGTCATATTTGCTTCCCTACCCCATCCCCCCTGCACCTTCAGGAATTAATGTTCTCTTTTATTTGCTTTTAAAAGTGCATATTGTATCTAACTTATAGCAGATTGCTTGCTGTCTTGGGGAGGGGGGAGGGAAGGAAGGAAGGAAAGATGGGAGAAAAATTTGGAACTCAAAATCTTGTAAAAGCGAATGCTGAAAACTTAAAAAACACTAAAGTCTATGTTGCAGCTTACAAGTAGAATGTAAGCCCTTTCAGGGCATTGCTGTTTCCATTTTTTACCTTTGTATTCACAGGGCTTAGCATACTTCATTTGAATGAATGAATAAGCTCACTAACACAAATTCAAAATAGTCACTAGATTTTCCCCCTTTCTTGTTTCCACTCTCCTAGTATCACTTTTCAGTAAACACTTGATTTCCCCCCCACTATTTATTAGAAACCACCAAATATTTATCTAACATTCAGGGTTTCAGTCTCTTACATTATCCTGACACCTTGTATTTTACTGTGCTATGCCTGTTAGCTAAAACAAGACTATTTGCTCTCAAAATAGAAATTCTGGAGAGTGATACAAACTCTCCTAAATTGGCTGCTAAAGTCTGATCAGAACTTTCTCCAAGTTCCTGATTTTACAGCTCTGAGTCCATTGCTATTTCTGATCATTAAAAGGAGAATTTTGCAGTCACTTAAGAAGTACTGGAGGAGGGGCAGCTAGGTGGCACAGTGAATAGAGGACTGGCCCTGGAGTCAGGAGGACTGAGTTCAAATCCAGCCTCAGACACTTGACACACTTAACCAGCCGTGTGACTTTGGGCAAGTCACTTAACCCCAATTGCCCTCCAAAAAAAAAAAAAGGTACTGGAGGAAAACATGGCTACCAGTGATGATTTTGTGGAAGCTGGCCATGACTACACTAGGATCTGGGATGTATATGTAAAGAGATGAGTCGGTCATTTTTTATAGAGAGATTGCAGTAGATTTTTAAAAGGGGGCTTGAAGGCAGGGCAGTTGCATGGTGCTGTGGAAAGAGCACCAACTCTGGAGAAGGACATGAGTTCAAATGTGGTCTCAGATACTATCTAGCTGTGTGACCCTGGACAAGTCAGTTAGCCCTGTTTGCCTCAGTTTCTCATCTGTAAAATGGTCTGGAGAAGGTGATGGCATACAAATCTAGTATCTTTGTCAAGAAAACCCCAGATGGGGTTACAAGAATCAGCCAAGATGGAAATGATTCAACAACAAAAACAGCAGCAATAGATAAAGACCAGCCTGGAGAGGCAGGTCAAGTCCTGCCTTGTACACACACCAGCAGTATGACAATGAACAAGCCGCAACCCCTCAATACCCCCAGGAAACTCTCATAAGCCTATAAGTTGCAGAGAAATCGCCTACCTCCATTACTACTGGGAGTTCCCTATGCCAGTGAAATCACAGCTCCCTATCTTCCATCCTACCACTTTCATTTGTTGTTCAGTCTTTTCCATCCTGTCTGACTCTTTGCCACCCTATTTGGGGTTTTCTTGGCAAGGATCCTGGACTGGTTTGCCATTTCCTTCTCCAACTGTTTTTATGCCAAAGTGTTTTTTTTATTTCTATACATTTATATATTTTCTTCCTGGACCCTGTTGCTACTAAGGGTCCAAGTACCTCTAGAGGACCAAATGTCCCTCTGAGGACTCAAGTCAACCTGTCCCTTCTTTTACACGACAAGGAGAGTCTTGGGTATATTTCTGCCACAGACATAGCAGTCCCAACCACCTGATATTCTCATTTTGGCCACCACTGCCTTGGAAACATCACATAAGCGGTTTCTATATCTGTGTATTCATCTGCAAAATAAAGATGGTAATAACTTTATGTGGACATCTGGTGGATTTTAATTAGTTTATGTGGATGAGTATAGCAAAGTGTGGGGAGACATACTTTGGGGATAGAGGGTGTTTCTCGGAGATAGAGTCACAAACAGCGCTGTTCTCTCCTATTCTTGAGAGAGACTGAGACTAGATGTGTTGGGGTTACTGTGGCTTGGCAAGTGATATGGCAAGTGAGTCTAAAGGAAGGACTCTGAAACTTTTTTTGTTGTAACTTCTTGGGTAGTCTGGCAAAGACCATGTACTCCTCAGAATAATGTTTAAAATGCACAAAATAAAATACTTATGGCTACAAAGGATTGTATGGCTAAGGAGGGGAAACCAATTATATTGAAATAAACTTAGACAAATATTTTTAAGATTAGTTCATGGACCCTAGGTGAAGAACCCTGGTCTAGAAACTGGACAGCTGAACATTGGGCATCATGGCTGACTTGGGGCTCCTCATTGGACTGTATTTACTTCTGCTTTCTTTGGGCAGAATGGGACAGCTAAAGGTATTTTACATTAGGGAGAATAGGTGTCAGTCAATCTCATTCCCATGTTCTATCTGCCTGAGATGGAAAATATGTATTCCAATGGTTTTCTGCCCTTTGAATGTGTTTAAAATTATTTATTTAAAGAGTATTTTTAAACTGGCTTATTCTAGACAAAAATATGATTGGCTGTGACTTATTTTGATGTGTGTGCCTTATCATTTGGGACTAGGGGGTTGCAAAAGAAGGGACTAGCAAACAGTCCTGGTACAAAGGGTGAAATGAATGATCGCTAAATCTGGATGTTCACTGAGGGCTCAAGAGCAATGCGAGAGACAATTACACCGCTTTATTAATTTTGTTGAACATCCCAAATTATGTAAAGTGCATATGAGGTTTTTGCCCTTAAGTGAAAGCGAGCTAATTGCCATTGCTGTCTTGGGGGAGGCGATACTGATAGGTAATTCTGCCTTCTCTGTTGCTTTCCTCCTCCCTTCAAGAATGCACAGAGAAATCTCTCTGTAAGAGGAGGAATTGAAGGTGGTAACAAGAGAGTAGGTTAGATCAGGTGGGAAGAGAAGGAAATAAACATTTAAACAGTACCTACTATGTGCCAGGCACTGTATTAGGTGCTTTTGATAAATATTATTTTATTTGATCCCCACAACAACCCTGGAAGGTAGGTGCTATTATTATCCCATTTTACAATTGAGGAAACTGAGATACGCAGTGGTTAAGTGACTTTGTCCAGGGTCATATAGCTAGTAAGTGTCTGATGTCAAATTTGAACTCAGATCTCTCTGACTCCAGGTCCAGCACTCTATTCATTGCATTACCTGAGGAGAAAGAGTGTCTTCCCCAGACCAGTAATGCCTCATTCCAAGGGTGGGACCAGAGAAATACCTGAGGATATCTAGCTCTAAATCCATATAATACAAAGATGACATAAGGTCTCCACACCTTTGCAGTGACTGTCTCTTATGCCTGGAATATACTTTCTCCTCACCTCTCCATCAGGGAATTCCTCTTTCCTTAAGATGCTACTCAAGTGACATCTTCCACAGGTCAGTCACCTTTCCTGATCCCCTCAACTGCTAGCACCATTCCTTCCAAACAGTCTTGTATTTAATTATCCTGAATATATTTATATTCATTCTCTTTATATTTATTGTGCATATCCTCACATATGTCCTTGCTGTCTTCACAGTTCTAATATAAGTTTTTTACAAGAATGGATTGCTTATATACAAGCTCTTAGAGCAGGGCCCAGTACATAGTAGGCAGTTAATAAATGCATTTTTGTAAAAGCAATTGGGGTTAAGTAACTTGCTCAAGGTTACACGGCTAGTTATTTATGTGTGGGTGCTAAGTACTGAGGCCAGAACCGATCTCGGGTCATCCCAACTCCGGGGCCAGCGCTCTTACTTACTGCACCACCTAGCCGCCTCTAATAAATGCATTTTTGATTGATTGCTATTTCTACTTGCATTTGTGAATAATTAGCTCCACAGTGCTCTGAGATTCCCTGAATAGTCAGCGTATAAGGTCACCATCTAAGCCTCATCTGGATAAGTGAGATTGGTATACTTTCATAACACGTAACACATATGTGTTATGAAACATATTGGCACACTTTCATAACACATGTGTTACATATATACACACACAGATACACACATATATACATATACGTACACATATATACAAACTGTCACAAAGGTCTTAGTGCAATTTAAAGTTATTAAAGCTGTTTAAGCTATTTAATACACACCCACTATCATGATATGGAGATAACAGAAGAGACTGAAGGAAACAAAAAAATTCTGTTTACTAGCTAGCTAGTATTTACATAGCATGTTAAGGTTTGCAGAGTACTTTACAAATATCATCTCATTTTATCCTCACAACAATCCTGGAAGGGAGATGCTCCTATTATCCCCGTTTTACAAATGAAGAAACTAAGGCATACAGAGGTTAAATGACTTGCCTAAGGTCACAGAGCTAGCATCTGAGGCCATATTTGAACTCAGAACTTAACTCTAGACCTGGCTCCATCTACCACCCTTCTCTAAAAGTAACATTCATCTTTTTAAGGAACAAAAACAAATTGGTTGATGTAAGTGACAATAATAATTTCCTTTTTTTTTCATTTTTAAAGAACTTTAAGGTTTACGAAGAACTTTCCTCACAGCATTGCTGTGAGAAGGTAGTACAATAGAAGTTTTGTCATTTTCAGATCAATGGATTATGGGATTTAGAAGCAGAAGGAATTTAGATATCATCTAATCCAACTTCCTTGTTCCATAGATGAAGAATTTGAGATTCAAGATAATAAAAGGACTTGTCCAGGGTCACAGAGACAGTAATTTTAATTTTTTTTTTTGGCTTTTTTTGGAGGGGGGAAGGTAGGGCAATTGGGGTTAAGTGACTTGCCCAAGGTCACATGGCTAATTTTTTGTGTCAAGTGTCTGAGGTCATAGTTGAACTCAAGTCCTCTTGACTCCAGGGCCAGTGCTCTATTCACTGTGCCACCTAGCGGCCCAAGACAGTAATTTTAAATCAGAACTGAGACTATAAGCAATATCTGCTAACCTCAAGGTCAGCATTTGAGAACGACCCAGTAAGAGTGTGGAAGTGACTCCTTACTAGAAAGTCAGATGCTAAGGAGCATTGACCTTTTCAGGCCCCTTCAGGGACCATTAAGTAAATTAGCTGACACTTCAGCTGCTGAGTTTGATGAGTTTTGCCCTGGATCTGTCAAAGGAAGAGGAGGTTGCACTGTATTTGTGTTTCTCCCTTGGGCTAATGAACCTGGACACAGGCTGGACAACCCACATGCCAGAACCCAGAGCACAGGAAAGACTACAGAGAAGAGAGCTGAGCAAGCCAGTGAGATGGGAGAGAAAATGAGAGGATGGAAACTCAAGAGAGGTAGAACTGGAAGCCATATCCAAACAGCCCCAAAGGTAGGGACTGGCAGATTTTACAGAGAACAGGAGTTAGGACAAGAAAGATCTCTGAATCAGGCCCAAAATGAAGCTGATAATGTGAAGAAATGAAGTCTGAGAGGAAAAGAGAAGTAAAGAAAGCCTTGCTCTGGGCTGGTGAGCATCATTAAAGGCAGAAAGTTTCCTGTTTTGGTTTTTCCTCCTATGAGAACAGAGAAAACTGAAGGTCAGCATTAGCCATCTAAAAACAGAAAAGTGAGAGGGCCAGTGTTTGCTGCCATCCTTCTCCATGTTTCCTTTTATTAAATCACTAATGCTAGCTGTATCTCGCTATAAGATGACCTCCATTTGAGCAGCCAATGTCTTCTCATGTAATTTTAATGTCCACATGCAGAGAGAGCCTCACAGCCCTCAGACCCTTGCTGGAAACAAACCCTGGAGGGTGGGATCTGGGGCAGGGACTAAAAGAGCCTGGGGTTAACTAAGAGTCAAAAGGGAGAGAGTGACTCTCCTAGACATCCCCTGGAGCACATAAAAGCTGTGCTTAATTCAATGAAACAAATCTTTATTAAGTTCCTAATACAGGTAGCTGAGAGGCATAACAACATAGTGGAAAGAGAGAGCAGGCATCCAAGTCAAGGAAACCTGGGCTCAAGGCCTGCCTCTGACATATACTGGCTGTGTGATCTTAGGCAATTCACTTAACCCTCAGGGCCCTAGGCATCTCTTTAAGACTACCAATTGCAGAAAAGGTGCTAACTTACATTGGAAGGGGGATTTTCCTAATCCAGTAATTCTGTAAGCCAATAAAATTATAAGTCTAGTCACTATCTCCAGTCCCTGTGTGCAAGACACTGTATTGGGTGTTGTTGTGGCAACCACACTGGCATACCCAGGACGGCTGCTAACACAGGTTCTTAGACCTGATTTACTAGGAAAGATAGCTATTCAAGGGGTCAGCAATCTTTTAAAAATTATATTAATTAGTTTAAGGGAAAAATCAGCACCCTGAACTTCAGAGAAAATCCAAACAAAGAAAATAGAGAAGATACAAGCAAAGAAATAAAGACCAACAGACAGGGCTTCTAACTGTCTGAGAAATTAGCACAGATTAACAGACAGTTCCAACTGTCTGACCAAGGCAATATATACATAGTTATCAGAGAGAGAAGCACCAACATCTGGGTTTTTCAAAGCCAGGGGGCACTCCTTAATAGCTACCCAGAATCTCATCTGGCCAAATCACATGAACACTCTTCCAATGAGTGAGCCCCAAAGCAAAATACTAACCTCAGAGAGTATATATATATAACCCTTTTTAGAGCCAGAGGGCATGACAACCCTCATGATTCAGTGCCTAATTAAAAATTAACAAAAGGGGGCCTCTAGGTGGTGCAGTGAATAGAGGACCAGCCCTGGAGTTAGGAGGACCTGAGTTCAAATTCAGCCTCAGACACTCGATACGCTTACTAGCTGTATGACCTTGGGCAAGTCACTTAACCCTAATTGCCCTGCCTTCTCCCCTCCAAAAAGACCAAAAGAAAAAAGAAATTAACAAACTGTGTGAAAACCTTCCTACAAGCAAGCCTCCCCTAAACAAGCTTCCCTTAATGGGTTCCATGTGAGGCCTATTAATGGGCAGAGAAGATCTTAAATCCCATTAACATTACATGTGTGAGAGAAAAGACAAAGACTAAAATGAAATGGTCTATGTCATAGGGAGAATTATGGAGGAGGGGCAGGTAAAGGAGAGAGGGGAGAGGATGAGTGAAGTAAAAGATGTACACAAATAAGTAAATAAAAATCTATACAGTATAAACACAGCTTGTTTGTTTTTGGTTTTTTTGCAAGGTGTGTGGAGAGGAACTCCTAGGATTAAGGATGACTTCTTATACCAGGGGTGGGAAGTGGACCTGAGGTAGACCTTGAAAAGAGCTAGGAATTTCAAAGCATGGAAGAGAACAGACTTGGCAGTTACATCTGTGTAGCCCAGAGGGACCACAAACCTGGAAATCTGACCCCAGAGTACTAGGGAGACACAGGAGAAAATATAGGGGCAGTATCTGATTGCCACCACTCCTCCTGCTCATAATAAAGCAGGACAATAAGTTCTGGCAGACCCACCTTCTTTGAACACACACACACACACACACACACACACACACACACACACACACACGCTTGAAGCTTGGAATCACTTTCTCCATTCCCCTCCAACTAGGTCATCTAGGGTTAATGTTGCAATTAAGAGAGGCATCCTTAGGATTCTACTTAGGGAACAATCAGTCACCACCAATATCACATATGCCTCCTTGGCCCATGGGTGTGGATCTTTGTTCCAATTATGTCACTTGGAAAGCATTTCATTCCAACCTTCTGGTAGCTTACATTGCACATGAAAAGCCAAACAAACAAGACTATAGAATATAGTGTGTCCTCAAAGTCTTAGTGCCATGTTAATTGTAAATTTTAATTTATTTTAATTTAACATTTAAATTTCAAAATGGCATTAAGACTTTAAGGACATTTTATATATGTATATATAAATATAGACTAAATATATCATAGACACATTGCTAAAGCAACTCATGAAACTGTCTCTTAGGCAGGAGGATTTTCAGTCTGCATCAGGGTAAATCTATTTGCACCAATGAAATCCTAAGGATCATCAGATCATAGAACAAGCCCTGAAATATCCCTCAGAAGTATTTCCAAGACCTTTATTTCATAAATGAGAAAGCTGAGGTCTGAGGGAAGTTGTGGGGGAAGCATCAGAGGCAGGTTTTGAACCTGGCCACAGGTGGGGAACCTGCAGCTTCAAAGCCACATGTGGCCTTCTAGGTCCTTGGGTGTGGCCTTTTGATTGAGTCCAAGTTTTACAAAACAAATCTTCTTATTAAGGGAATTTGTTCTGTGAGTTTTGGATTCAGTCAAAGGGCCACACTTGAGGACTTAGAGGGTCACATGTGGCCTTAAGGCCACAGGTTCCCCACCCTGATCATAGGCCCTCAGTTTACTTTACCATGTTAACCCTGAAGCCTGTTGTTAATGATTTTTCTGTGCATATATATTATATCCTCAAATATATGGCAGACTCCTTGAGAGGAGGAGCCAGGTTTTGTAATTTTTTTATCTTCCTTGCTTATAACTCCCATCATGAATCCTTGCACAAAGTAGGTGCGTAAGAAATATTTTTGAAGAACTGTGGAAGGACACCCCTATCTCTAGTAATTGCTGTGAATGCATCTTACAGCTTTGTGTACTACACACACACAGGGATACTGACAAAGCAGTATGGCTTCCAGCATACAATGGCAACTCGTATGAATACAAGGCATCCAGTGAAAAGTCATACAATAAAAATCTGATGAATTTATGCTTCTACCTCATTCCAAAGTGGAGATACAGAAAAGACAGAGTGTTGAACTTAAAATCAGAGGATCTGAGTGGCGGCAGGGGGGTCTACCTTTGCCACTTTGTGGGTATGAGACCACAGGTAAGACATTTAACATCTCTGAACGTCATTTAAAGGCTGCTAGGCGGTGTAGTGAATAGAGGATTGGGTCTGGAGTCAGGAAGATCTGGGTTCAAATCCAGTCTAAGATACTTACTAGTTGTGTGACCCTGGGTAAGTCATTTAACCCTGTTTGCCTCAGTTCCTCATTTGTAAAATGAGCTGAAGAAGGAAATGGCAAATCACTCCAGTATTTTTTCCAAGAACCCCCTGCCCCCAAAATGGGGTAATGGAGAGTCAGACACAAATGAAACAAATTAATAACAAAGAGCACCATTTATTTATTTTTGTTATTTTAGACTGACATTTATATATGCCCCTCATGTCTGCAAAGACTTTGTATATACTGTATCATCTGAGTCATGCAACAATCTTAAGAAGTAGATACTACTGGTATTAATATCCTCATCTTACAGATGAAGAAATAGAGGTTTGGGGCGTCGAGGTGGCCCAGTGAATAAAGCACCAGCCCTGGAGTCAAGAGGACCTGAGTTCAAATGTGACCTCAGACACTTGACACTTACAAGCTGTGTGACCTTGAGTAAGTCACTTAACCCCAACTGTCCTGCCCTACCCCGAAGAAGAAGAAGAAGAAGAAGAAGAAGAAGAAGAAGAAGAAGAAGAAGAAGAATGCTAGAATTCAAGAATGCTAGAATGACATGGTCAGCCACCTTGTAAATGTCAGGCAGGATCTGAATCCAAGTCATCGTGTCTCCAAGTCAAGCATTCTTATCTACTATGCCCCACAGATCACTTAATCATAGACCATCAATTCTAGAAGAGCCCTCAGAGATCAGTTTTATCATCTGCAAAATGGTAGACAATTAACACTCTCAGAGTGTTGTTGAGGAGAAAGTGCTTTATAAGATAAAAAGTGTAAATAAATATGAGTAGTCATTAATATTATTACTTCAGTGATTAAGGGTGTGCATCTGTGTGTGAAAAATCTGAGCTAATTGCTTAACTTGCATCTTCTAAAAGTTGGTAATTGAATAAAAAGTATTTTAAAACACCTGGGTATTTAGCTGCTGTTCAATTACCAAAGAATTGCCTGATGCTGTACGGACATATTAAAAACAAATTAACTGATAATTGTGATTTTATATCCTGGATGCAAAAGGAATCATGAGGAGCTGCTTGTTGTGAGTTATCTGGAACATTTCCAGTATTGTCCTTTAATTAATTGGTCCATAATCAGAGCACCTGAGTGCCTTTCCGTGTGTGTTGCATTGTTTTTCCCCAGAATGCACCAGCTGCTGTATTTGGGTCAGAACACCATGGAGAGGAAAAGCCATTTTGTTGGTGGAGGGAAAATGGCCTATCTTCCTGCCATGGGAAGGCTGGTAACTGCAGTGTACAGTAATTATGAAGATGACCATTGTGTGAGAGGCAGCAAGCTATTCCTCTCTTTCAGGGTTGCCCCACCCCCATCTGGTAGCACTGAGCAAGAGGACCTCATGGTGCGACAACCAGAACATAGCTCTCCTCAGAGTTGGGCCAATAGCCAAGGTTGGCCTTGGGCCAGCAGCAGCAGCAGCCACCCCTATTCCAGAGCTCTGTCTCTACCCGTAGTACCAAGGGATAGACAAACTTGTTATCTGGGGGTGGGAGAAAGGAGCTCTTCCAAAGGTATTTGCCTTTGAAGTATCCCTCTTCCTTTTTTTTTTTTTTTTTGGAGGGGCAGTTAGGGTTAAGTGATTTGCCCAAGGTCATATGGCTAGTAAGTATTAAGTTTCTGAGGACGAATTTGAACCCAGGTCTTCCTGACTCTAGGGCTGGTGCTCTATTCACTGGGCCACTTAGCCGACCCAGAAGTATCCCTTCTCAAAGAACTAGGAAAGCTTGGATGCTTGAGTCCTTCTGGATTATAGATCCAGGGGTCTCCATAAGGGGTCTCAGAGTAATATCCTGAATTACCAATCCCTCATCTCCTCCCTGCTTTGCCTCTTTCTCCTGATTGAGGGGAGTTACATTCGGTGTACATTTTCCTCTCCACCACCTTTCCCCTCCAGGACTAGAATAGGTTGTGTTTAAAGGGAAGGCCCTCTTTCCAGAAATATCTCCACCTCAGCTGCCTAACATTCTACCAATTAAAGGTTAATTCAATGTATGGAAGCACTCATTTCTAGAGTGTCAGATTTAATAATATAGTACTCTGCACATGGTGACATAGTGCACAGAGTGTTGGGCCAGGAGTCAGGAAGACCTGAGTTCAAATCTGGCCTCAAACACATACTAGCTGTGTGACCCTGGGCAAGTCACTTAATCCTGTTTGCCTCTGTTTCCTCATCTATTAAATGAGCTGGAGAAGAAAATGGCAGACTACTCCACCCTCTTTGCCAAGAAAACCCCCCTGAAAGGGCCACAGTCAGACATGACTGAAAAATAACAACCATAATAGTCTGCACACAGTATATATTTAATGAATGCTTACTAAATTGAATTGACTCCAGTGTTGTTAATAAGATTACCTACCTGCTATAGGTATTCCTCAGTAGAACATGCTTTTCTGTTTGTAAATCCAGTCCTTGGTACCTAGTAAGCATTAATAAATGCTTTTTCATTCATTCATCTCAGGACCCTTTCCACTGTAAAAATAGATGTCAAGGTCAAAATATCCTCTACTTTTTCCAAGTTTATCAGAGTATTTAATATTTAAAATGTAGTGGAGAGGTGCCTGATGGTTATAAGTAGGCTGCATTATATTTGTAACCAGAAGCTCACAATCTATTGGGGGGGGGGGGCAGGGCAATTGGGGTTAAGTGACTTGCCCAAGGTCACAAGGCTAGTTTTATGTTAAGTGTCTAAAGCTGGATTTGAACTCAGGTCCTCCTGATTCCAGGGCTAGTGTTCTATTCACTGTGCCACCTAGCTGCCCCAGTCACAGTCTATTTTAATGTAACCAGAGCTTCAAAATATTTTTGAGTGAGACTCTCCTCATTGGTAGAAATTCATCGCTCCCAGACTTGGTAAGAGCTTAGGAGAAAAGAGATTTTGGTCTTCTGTCAGCTTCAGGAGAGGTCTTTGAAAGGAAATAGAGGCTCTGGGAAGGGGAGAACATTGTAGAGGAGTTGGCATCTCTACTGTGGCTCTCTCCCTAGTTTAGTGCACAAGAAACCCCATATAAAATCTCTGTGGGTGAGATCTCGGACTCTCTTTGGGTTGGACTGAGTTACCTCAAACCCAGCAGGAGAATTCATTCACTAGTGTATTATTTGTTACATTTTCATTTGTATAAATACTCTTATTTCTGTTTGCTATTAACTTGGATAAATGAGTTTATTTCCTATTCTCTATGTGTGGTCTTTCTCAGCTGGCATTTGGTGGGAAGAGAGTAAAGCCTTTGGATATATAGCTTGGGGCATTCTTCCACTAAGGGACAGTGATCAGGAGCACAGCTTGAACTTCTTTCATTACCCTAGGCTAACAACATTCAGGGGGTAGAGAGATATTCTGGCCCTGTACCCCCTCTCTAAGGAGAGCAGACTGGTCTGCCTCAGGGTCCCAATCTCCTGTTTCCCCTCCTGGCAGGCAAGAAAGTCTTCCTTGGAGAAGGGTGAATGGAGAAGACTCTAGAGATAATTATGTATGCCTCCCTGTGAGCTACATTTGGACCAAACCATGTGGTCACATGTAACCTGGGGGCACATCAGTTAGTAAGAGCCAATCAGCTCTTTTAGCATGAGCACTTAGACTTCGGAAATCAGCAAATGCTATAAATCAAGGTCTGATTTATTGTTTTGTTTAGACCACTTATAGCCTGAATTAGATTAAAATACAATTGGGAAATATTTTTAAAAATAATAATATGATAACATATAATACTACATTTGAAAATTATCACCAATATGTGGCTCACAAAGATCCTTATTACGGTTTAGTGACCCTTGTTTCTATTTGGCTTAAGTGATGGAGAAAGTATTAATAATGCAGATTAAACTTAAAAGTGTGTTGCCTACATTTGGGAGGGAGTGATTGTTAAATATTTACCAGCACACCCTTGCACATAACCTACATAGGCAACAAATATGCCTTTGATTATTAATAAATTATTAATATTAACAAGGAAATTATTATTAATAAAAAAAACTGTAAGTGACACAGCATTAACGGACGTCATCAGCAATCTATGACTGGAAAAGAGGAGAAAAAAAGGGGGAAAGACGGAAAGCTCTAGCACTCCATTGGTATCCAAGCAACATCAAAAGACATTGAGGATGTGCCCCAAAACTTTGGATGGACCCCCTGTAAACGTTTTATGGGAGAATATGGATTGGAGTCAAGTAGACCAAGAAGACATTGGAAGGCTGCTTCTCATCGATAAGATGACAGATCCATCGAAGTATGAAAGTATGGAAGCACAGCTATTATTATGCAGGATGGTATTTAGATTTAATGACTACAATCAAGATTGCTTTTATATCACCAAACTAAATATTTTTGGAACCAACTGAAGAAAGGGATGCTTCTTAGAGGAGAGAGGGAAGAGAAGACTTTGTGACTCCCTACCCCTTCCTCTTCACACAATCCAAATTTCTTTTCAGAAGCATGGTATCCTGACCAAAATGCCACTCCTCCAGCTTCCTGCCTCCAATCTTCAACCCTAGCTGGTCTGTTATTAGGACCAACTGGAGCTCTGCTTTAAGCCAAGTCAGTCCCGTGGTCACCCTTCCATCCTATGCCTGCTCCTAGTACCAAGGGGTAAGCAAACCTGTCCTCTGGGCTTGGAAGAGGGAGCTCTTTCCAGGATACCTGGCCTGGCTTGGGAGTGCACTCTCAGAGAACTAGGAGGGCTTGGCTATTTGAATCTTTCTGGGTTATAGATCCAAGGGTCCTCATAAGAACCTCAGAGTCATATTCAGCTTTACCTAGTCCCTTACCTCCTTCCTGATTTCTCTCTTCCTTTTTCTGGAGTAAATAAGTTGGGAGCCACATACAGTATATTCCTTTCTCTCTATCCCATCTGCTCACTTCCCCCAGAACTGAAACAGCCTATGTAGTTAAGGTTTAAGGGGAAGAACCCCTGTCCAGAAATATCTCTCCCTCAATTGCCTGAAATTCTACCAATTAAAGATTAATTCAATGTAATAAATAAGCCCTAGGAAGGGCTAAGTTCAGATCACAGAATATATTTATGGAGGTTAGTTATGAATGGAGTCCAAGATTTCTAAAGGGGAAAGTGGCAAAGCTTTTGCCATAAGGCTTGTAGAGTATGGCAATCTACTTAATTAATAGGTGATGATCTTTCTTTGTTTAGTCCTTGAAGAGCACTTTGGGTATCTCTTGTGTATCTTTTATAATCTCTTCTGAAAGGTATATATTCAAAGGAATAGTTATTTCATATTTATGTATGTGTCTAATAACCTCCCCACCATGAGGGCAAGAACCATATCATTTACATTTGTATCTCCTCCAATGCTGAGCACAATGTTGTGTACATTACAAGAACTTAAGTATTTTTTTTTGGAGGGGGGAAGGCAAGGCAATTGGGGTTAAGTGACCTGGCCAAGGTCACACAGCTAGTAAATGTGTCGAATGTCTGAGGCCAGATTTGAACTCAGGTCTTCCTAACTCCAGGGCTGGTGCTCTATTCACTGCACCACCTAACTTCCCCAGAACTTAAGTATTTTTGAATGAATTAGATAACAGTAGGAAAAGTAAATCTTACAACAGAATAATCAGTCATTAAAACATATATTAAACACTACCATGTGACAGATATTATGCTAAGTGAAGGGGATACAAATAAGAAAAAGAAAGACAATCCCTGCCCTCAAGGAGCTTATAATCTCATGGTGGAAGATAACATGCAAAAGGAAGATGAAAAACAGAGGGGCAGAGGAGATGGTACCATGTGCAGGGGCATGATGGAGGTCAGTCCTAGACATGCAGCTGGGGAGTAATGAAGAGTTGGCTGGTTGAGGAGCCCTTTGTAAATGGAGGCTTTGGGAAGAATTCTTTGTTCTGCTCTCCCAGTCAGAGGGGCAGAGTGTACTGAGGGTGTCATGGAAAGAGCATTAGTTTGAGAGTTAGAATACTCGGATGTGAGACATTTATTTACTCTGTGACCTTGGTCAAGTAACTCAACCTCTCTGAGCCTCAGGTTTTTTTAATCTGTAAAATGGGATCAATAATACTTTTGCTACTTATTTCACAGGGCTGTTATGAAGAAAGTGTTTTTTAAAACCCCTATAGTGTTATAGAAATATGAGATATCATCATAAGCAGCAGCCAAAAGGCTTTAAAATGAGCAGTAAAGCAAGGAACAGCCTAATTTTCAGCCATTACAGGAAAAATAAACTTTATCTAAGAAAAACAACATCTAAATCTGTCTGTAGTTGCTTCTTAGCGCCCAGAAATTATTGCAGTCATTAAAAAAAAAGAAACACTTATTAGGACACACTATATAAAGAACTTTAGGGAACATGCAAATTTTAGATAAGATACTGGTTCTTTCCTTCATGTAGCTTACCAATTTGGCAAGCCAAAGTACCAGACATATATCTAACCACTTTTGTAGTTCCATATTTAAAACTATGTGTATCAAAGGCGGCTAGGTGGTACAGTAAATAGGGCACTGGCCGTGGAGTCAGGAGGACCTGAGTTCAAATCCAGCCTCAGACACTTGATACAGTTATTAGCCATGTGACTTTGGGCAAGTCACTTAACCCCAACTGCCCTCCAAAAAGCAAAAATTTTAAAAAATAATAAAAAATAATGTGTATCATGGAAGAGAGGACATAGGGTTCCCATATAATCAGATTGCTTTTCTGATTCCTAGCTGGGAGGGAATGGGAGTTTTAAGGAGGAGAGAAGGAAGTGATAGGTCACTGTAGCATACTTTCCAGGTAGGCTAGCCAACCTGGGGGTTTCGGGGGGGAGTGTAGAAGTTAGGTGTTTTGGATGGCATAAGGACTCTGAATTCCTAGTCAAGGTGATAGGGAAACTGAGAGGTAGAAAGATGCCAAAGGCATGCTTTACTTACTTTGAAATTTTACGGCTGCTTTATCTTCTCCCTTCTAGAGATCAATGTGGTCGTCATAAGGTTATAGTTATAGAACTGGGAGGACCTTGGAGGTCATCGATTCTAACCCTGTCACTTTACAAATGAGGATTCTGAGGCCTAGAGAAGTTCAATAACTTACTCAGAGTCACATGGGTTAGAAGAGTTATAAGGTTGCAGGTTGGGATTTGAACCTGGGTCCTCTGACTTCAAATTAAGCATTCTTTCCCTGTGTCATGGAGCCTCCTTAACTCCTATCAGCTTTATTTCTCCCCTCTCCAGTTCATCCTGCATGTAGTTGAGTCATATTATGGGGAGTGGGGAGAGGAAGTGAGAAAGTCACAGTGAACTAGCTTTTAGAGTGACCCTAGTAAATACTTCCCAAGATGGATTAAAACTGTCAAGGTGGAGCAAATAGAAGATATTTTTGGCCAGGTCAAAGGTAGTTTATGGGAGCTGTGTTCAAGGCAAGGATAAGCCCCTGTTCTTAATTGCTATCACCACAGCATCTGGTTTCTCTTTAATGACAGATTTTGTCTCCACCTCATTCCTTGAGGAGTTTTAAAAATTGAAGAATGTTGCTTTTATGAAACAAACAGAGAGACAGAGATAGAGAAAGAGAGATAGGAAGAGAAAGAAAGCAAAAGAGAGATGGGAGAGAGAGAGAGAGAGAGAGAGAGAGAGAGAGAGAGAGAGAGAGAGAGAGAGAGAGAGAGAGATGGAAGGGAGGGGATATATGGGGAATAAATAGGATTTTGAATCTTAGGCAACTAATTTATGAAGTATGGCATGGCTTTTAAGAATGACATTCAGAATGGGATTTTTATTTTGTTTTTGCTGAGGTTTTTCTTGAGATCAGCTCAAAGTGCTCTGAGATAGGCTCACCCTAGTAGGTGTGCTGGAAGGAGAATAAATACTAAATATATTATTTTTAGCTGATGATCATTTCTATGATCACTTTGGCAAAATGCACATGTGGTAGTTCTGTGGCAATTTCCCTCTGGAGAGGGAAAAAGTCATATTTTGAGTCCTCTGGTTTAGTGCCTCCTCCCACGCATTCTGTTTTTCATTTAACCCTACCTCAGTTTCTCTACTCGAACACTGAGAGAAGGTAAATTAAACCTTGACTCTACGGATACATTGAGAAATGACTTTTAAAGGTAGTTAGAGCAGAAAAATGCAGACTTCTTATTTGGAATGATTGTTCCAGCCAGCTGAGGAGACAAAGGCTGGCCTGATGGAAGAAAAGAGAGAAGTCATTATTCATGTAAGATGTTTCCTGTGGGTAAACAGAGATCTTCATTGTCCATCTGTCACCTTTCAGGAGTACTGAATTATTCATTAAAAATCAAATATATCTCCTGAAATCTATCTAATGCCATGTTAGACATGAAATAGAGAACAGGGACACAGCTTTGAAGCAAAGAAAGAAGCATTTATTAAATGCATCCTATGTATCAAGCACTTTACAGATATTACCTCATTAGATCCTCACAGCAATCCTGGGAGGTAGACGCTGTTATTATCCCCATTGTACAGAAAAGGAAACTGAGGCCCACAGAGGTTAAGTGACTTGTCTAGGACCACATATCTGATGCCTCACCTAGTGTTTAATCTGCTGTACCACCTAGCTGTCTCAAAGCTTTGAGCTTTTGCCAGATGGATTAATACTGTCAAGGTGGAACAAACAGATGTTTTTGCCATGTCAAAGGTAGCTCTGGGAGCTATGTTTAAGGCAAGGATAAGCCCCTGTTCTTAACTTCCATTACCACAGTATCTGATTTCTCTTTAATAACAGATTTCATCTCTACCTCATTTCTTGACCTTTACAAATTGAAGAATGTTCAGAGACAGAGAAAGACAGACAAAGAGACAAAGACAAAGAGAGATAGAAAGAGAAAGAGAGAAAAAAAGAAAGAAAGAGGGGGGAAGAGAGAAAAACAGAAGGAAAGACAGAAAAAGAGGTATGTGGCATAATGGAAAAATTCCTGAATGTAGAATGAGAGGACCATGATTTAAAAACTAGTTACTATCATCTTCATTCCTTACTTGCCAGGTGTGTGACCCTTGGGCAAGCCCTCAACTTCTCTGAGGTATGGTTTCCTCATCTACAAAATGAGGGTAATAATTTCTGTATCAAGAGGATTAAGGCTAATATACCTGAAAACACTTTGTAGATTGCACTGAAATTATAATTATTATTGTCTTGGAAAACATGTACACCAAGTGGGGATTGTCCTTCTTATTGCCAGAGTAGAAAATATGGGACCTGAGAGTTCCTTAAGGTCATCAAAAATCTCTTGTCCATTAGTCTGCCCAGGCACCACCTTTCTTTGGCTTCTCAGATGGACATTAGAGACAATACTTGTCAGAATAATCTTCCTAATTGTCCATTCTGATTAAAAAAAAAACACAACAACCAACTTTCATTCTCCCCCATTTACTGCATGAAAAATAGATTGCTAAGTGTCATTCAAGCTCCTTCCCAATCTGAGTCCAAATTACCTTTCAAGTCTTATGTCATATAATTACCCCTTTGAATAAAATGTTTCCAGCCAAACTAGAATAATCTATTTCCCTTGCCCTCCTATTACTTTCTCCTTTCCCTACCTCTTTGTTTATGGCATTGACCATACATGGAACGATACTTCCTCCCAATTCAACAACCCCTACCTCCCAATAAACATTTTTCTATCTATTAAAGTCCTTTCCTTCCTTCAAGGCCTTCAAGGTGCCACTTCCTCCCCGAACACTGTCAAATTAAAGTTCTCTCTCCTAAAATTTCTCATACAACTTTGCCCTGATCTCTCCTCTATGCTTATCTTGGGTCCTACTTGGCACCATGCCTTAACAATATAAGACTGAAGATTCTAGGAAGAGATATGAGTTTGACAAGAATATATTTACCTGCAGTCTTGCAAATTTAATTTAAATTTAAAGGTATTTTGTGAGGGATAAAAGGAAATCATGTTTATTAGTTGAAATTAAGCTTTTTGACCTACAAGAAGGTCTATCAAACTACCTTGATAAAAGCCTTATTGTAATAGCTTACATTAAAAGAATATTTGCTTTGTCATCCAGCAAAATGGAATATATGGATTTTAAAAAATATTTTATATCAATTTTTTTCAAATGACTTGCCTAAATAATTAGCTTTGGTCTTAAATTATTATTATTACTATATCAAAAAAGATTTAAATTGAAAAAGATTAATGTTGTGTGTTGAGAAGATTTGTTCCTTGAGAAAATTGAGAAACCCAAAGGAAGGAAGCTTGATGGATAGCATTTGGGTGAAGAACAATAAAGACAGAAAATAAAACTCTATTAGCATGATGGTCACAAAAACCTAAAAGACTCTCTCCTGGTTCTCCTTCTGTCTATCTGACTCCTCCTCGATGTCCTTTGCTGAATCTCCTTTCAGGTCACAACCACTACACAGATATCTTCTGTCTGGTACCTGTTCTTTTCTCCTTTTATATTATCTCACTTGGTGATCTCATCACCTCCCATGATCCCCTTTCCAAGATATATAAGGAACTGAGTCAAATGTATAAGAATAAGAGCCACTCCCAAATTGATAAACGGCTTAAGGATAATTATAAGCAATTATCAAGGGATGAAACTTAGGCTATCTATAGATATATGAAAAATGCTCCAAAGGACAAATAATTAGAGAAATGTAAAAATAATCCTGAAATTTCACCTCACAGACATCAGATTGGCAAAGATGGGAAAAAAGAGAAAATGACAAATATTGGAAGAACTATGGTACAATGGGCACATTGGGTCCAACGATTCTGAAAAGCAATTTGGAATTATACACAAAAATTTATTAATAAGTGCATGCTCTTTGACCCAGTTGTATCATCGATGGGCCTATACCCTAAAGAGACCAAATAATATAAATATCAAAAATATCTGTAGTAGTTCTTTCTGCAATGAGAAAAAAAAACTGGAAGGAAACCAAGAGGATACCCATCAACTGGAGAATAGCTGAAATAATTGTGGCATAAAAATATAATGGAAAAATATTGTTCTGTAAGGAATGAAGAAAAAGATTATTTCAAAAAGACGTGGATAGACTTGTATAAACTGATGTAGAATAAAGTGAGTGCAACTACAAAAGCAATTTATACTATAACATCAAGACTATTAAAATGAATATGGGGGTGGCTAGGTGGCTCAGCGAGTAGAGCGCTGGCCCTGGAATCAGGAGGACCTAAGTTCCGATCTGGCCTCAGACACCTAACTCACACACAAACAAAAACCTAGCCCTGTGACCTTGGGCAAGTTACTTAACCCCAGTTGCCCTCCAAAAAGAAAAAAAAAGAATAGTTTTGAAGACATATAAACTAATGAAGAATGAAATCATCAGAACCAGGAGAATGACTTATATAATGACAATGTTCTAAAAACAAACGACTTTTGAAAGCTGATCAATGCAATGACCATCCATGATTCTAGAGAACTGCTATCAACCTCCTGACAGAGAGGTCATGGAGTCAAGGTGCAGAATGAGACACATACTTTTTGGACATAACCAAGATGGGAATTTGTTTTGCTTAACTATGCATATTTTATGAAGATTTTGTGTTGTTTGTTTTCTTCCAGTGCAATGGGGTGTGGGAGAGAGAAAAGATTTTTGTTAATTAAAAAATAGAATTAAAATTAAAGAAGACAGAATATGCTTCTCAGTTCCTGCCAGAAAGAAGATGAACTTAAAATGCAAAGAAAGAAATACATTTTCAGGCAAGGCCATTATGGGAATTTGCTTTGTTTAACTGTAAAGTTTATGATGATGATTTTCTTTTTCTTTCCTTTTTAGTTCAGTTGGGGGCATCAGTTGGAAATGCAGGTAAATATAAATAAATTTATTTTGAAATGTTAAAAGTATATCACCTCTATACAGATGATTCTTGGATCTATTTATCTTATTCTGTCTTCTCTTCTGACTTCCAGTCTCAAATTCCCAAGTGCCTTTTGGACATCTCAAACTTCATATCTCGTAGACATTTTAAACTCAATATGTCCAGAACAGAACTCATTATCTTTCCTCCCATCCCTTTTCCCAGCCTAGTTGCTCTATTACCATCTTTCCAGTTATCCAGGCTTGTAACCTATGTCATCTGTGACTTGTCTCTTGCACTCATCCCCCTCCTCATATCCAATCTGTGGCCAAATCTTGTTGTTACTATCTTTTCAATAACTTTCATACACTTCCCCTTCTCTCCTCTGACACTGATGCCTCTCTGGTGCAGGCCTTCATCACATCATGCCTGGACAATTGCAATAACTTGCTGGTTGGTTTTCCTGCCTCCAGGTTCTCCTCATTCCCAGCCCAGTCTCCACTCAGCTGTCAAAGCATCATTCCCCCTGCTCAATAAACTCCAACAGCTCTTGTTGCCTCTAGGATTTGGCTTATAAACCCCTTCATTACCTGGCCCTTCCTTACCTTTCTAGTCTTACATTTTTACTCCTCTACGTTCCAGTGACAGTGACCCACTCCTATTCTCTGTCCACAGCATTCTGTCTTCCAACTCTGCACCTTCTCACCGTCTGTTTCCCAGACCTGGAATGTTCTCCCTCTTTACCTCTACCTCCCAATTTCCTTCAAGACTCAGCTCATTAACACAACTTCTGTATGAGATCTTTACTGGTCCCTCCCCACTAAATAGTGCCCCCATTTTGAGATTGCCTTCTATTTATAACTGTATATATCTTGTACATACATACTAGTTTGCATGTTGGCTCCTTTGTTAGAATAAGAGATCCTTAAGGACAGAGACAATGTTTTTTTGCCTTCCTTTGTATTCCTAGCACTTAGGCCAGTGCCTGAGTTAGGAGTATGTACTTAGTAAATGCTTATTGACAGACTGACTGGGACAGAAAGAGGAAATGCAGGAAGCGTTCAGTAAATATGTCACAAGACTGGCATTGGGGCATGACATTGTAATGAGGGAGGTTGGGTATTTTCAATGATTTGTGCCTCTGCTGGAACTTTCTCTCTGCCAAAATCAGAGCAGCTAATCATTTCTTGACTTGCTTTAATAATAATTTCATCCTTCAAAGTATGGAGAAATCAACAAAGGGAATGTCAATTCTGAATCTGAGGCTCACCAACAAAGAGAAACCTGTTGACATGGAAATGATAGGCACATTAAGGCGGAAGTGGTTGCTCCATTTTGGAATTTGTGATAAAGGAAAAGAAATCCATGTGCCCTAGGTTTGGAGAGAGAAGATTTCAAACAGTTCTGAGAAAGCATAGGTAGAGATTCCTTGGATTGAAATTCTCCAAAGCAAATCAGCCCAGGAAGGATCAAAAGCTTTTAAGAATGAAATTCTGAAGACGCAAAGATAAAATCTCCCAAGGAAGAAGGAAGGAAAGAGTTGTTTAATGAGACCAATGTAGATTCATGGAAAACAGCTTAAATTTTTAAAAGACATGTATAAGAAGCAATAGTAGGGGCAGTTAGCAGAGGATGAATATGAAACTTGGCACAGTCCTTTAAGAAAAGTGTCAGGAGTGTGCTCAAGCTCAGAATGAGCTGAGTTTGGCAGAGAGAGCTAAAGATTTTTTAAAGCTATATTGGGAAAAAGAGGAAGATCAAAGAAGGGACATGATTGCTTCTGGGATGATAATAGAGGACAATGAAAAGGTAAAATGGTTCAACTCTATTTGGCTTCTGTCTTCTCTGGCCAGTTCACCACAGCACATGAATGCTCACAAGCATGTACATGCACACGCACATCACACACACACACACACACACACACACACACACATTCAATTCCAAAATTCTCCTTAAAAATATAAAGAATAGGGGCGGCTAGGTGGCGCAGTGAGTAAGAGCGCCAGCCTCGGAGTTGAGATGACCCGAGATCGAATCCGGCCTCAGAAAATGAGCACCCACGAATAAATAATGACTAGCCGTGTAACCTTGAGCAAGTTACTTAACCCCAATTGCTTAAAAAAAAAAAAAAATATATATATATATATATAAAGAACAACTTAAGTCACCAGAGGAATAGTCAGTGCTTATGGGTGAGGCTAAGCTGCTATAATCTAAATAAAAATACCACCAAGTTTAAGTTACACTTTGTTTAATATAACAAACTAACAAAAAAAATACTGTAAGGAGATAGATAAAATAAATGATATTACTTGGGATAGAAAAAAAAAGATTCAAAATATGAAGAGAAACAAAGGAAGAATAAAGGAAAAATAGCATTTTCAAGCTTTAAAGCAATGACCCAAGCATTTATTATTGGTTAAAAAAAATTGAAAATATGCCTTTGTAATTGGACTAATGTCTAATATGAAAGTATTTGCAGATCCTATACTGCACTATATGCTGCCATGGGGGGTGGGGGGAGGGAGGGAAAGGAAATTTGAAAATCAAGGAACTATGGAATTGAATCTTCTTAACTAAAACTAAACTAATAAATTAATTTTAAAAAAGCATCAATAAAATATTTTAAAAGAAAAAAAATTGAAAAGTAGATCCATAGAACAGACTAATACAAAGGAGAATCAGAAATAAAAAGGGAACTCAATAACCCATTGTTCCATAAACCCCAAAACACAAATCACCTAGGAAAGAATTCCCTATTTGAAAAGAGCTACTGGGAAAACTAGAAAACGGTCTGGTAGAAATTAAGTTTAAATCAACACAGTTATACCATAGTCCACAATACAGTCTAAATATATATTGGACCTGAAACTAAAGGTCATGAAATAAAACAAACAAACAAATTAGAAGAGAAATAGAGCATATTCTTTGCACAGACATGGGAAGGAGATGTGTTCTTTACCAAACAAAGGCTAGAGGCAATTGCAAAAAAACAAACAACAACAACAACAAAAAAACCAAACCCCATAATGTTGATCACATGAAATTGAAATACCATTTCACAATAAAATTTAAGCAGAAAGAATAAGAAGGGGAATGTTGACTGTGAAAAAAAAAAGTTTTGGGTCTCCTTCCTCATCTCTGCCTCCTGATTTCCCTGGCTTCCTTCAAGCCTTTCCAAGATTTCCTTAATCTTAGTACCTTCTGAAACTACCTCCAATTTAGCCTGTATATATCAGGCTTGTACATAATTGTTTCCATATTGTCTCTCCCATTAGACCATGAGTTCCTTGAGAGCAGAAACCGTTCATTTGCTTTTGTTTGTATCGTCAGTGCTTTGCATAATGACTGTCTCAAATATCTCTAACAAAGGATTGATATTGAAGATATCTAGACAACAGAAATACATAATACCAATAGCCTATCCCCAATGGACAAGAGATCAAACAATCTAAATAAATAGTTCTCAAAATAATTATAAACCATTAACCATATGAAAGAATGCTCTAAATCATTAATCATAAGACAAATGAAACTCTAAACAAATCTGAGGTTTCTCCCTCATACCTAGCTAATAGGCAAAGATGATAAAAATTGGAATGGTCAGTTTTGTTGGGGTAGTGAAAATAAAAACACAGGAATACATTGTTAATTAAGCTGTGAATTAAAATGTCCATTCTAGAAAGCAATCTGGAATTATGCAAATAAAGTAGCTAAAATGTCCATAGCCTTTGGCTCAGAGATTCCACTGCTGGGTATATATATCGAAAGTAACTCACTAACGAAAAGAAAGGGTCTATATACAGAAAAAATATATATATATATATATTTATATAAAAATATATATGTGTATACACACACACACACACACACACACACACACACACACACACACACACATATATATATATATATAATTTTCCCCCTTGGAGGGCAACTGGGGCTAAGTAACTTGCCCAAAGTCACACGGCTAGGTTTTTGTTTGTGTGTGAGTTAAGTGTCTGAGGCCAGATCCAAACTCAGGTCCTTCTGACTCCAGGGCCAACGCTCTACTCACTGAGACACCTAGCTGCCCCAGAAAAATATTTTTAACAGCATTTTTGCTATAGTCAAGTGTTGTAAACCAAAGTAGATGCCTATCAATTTAGCAATGGACAAATTGTGGTACATGAATGTATTATTACTATTCTGTATCTGGATGATACAGACAGAGAAGGATGGAGAGATTTAAATAGAGCCAAGAAAACAAATATACACAGTGATTACAGCAATGCAAATGGAAAGAACAATTACCACAAAATGGTTGAAAATTAACATTGCAAAATTGCAAAAAACAAGCTATGCCATATGAAAAGACCCCTTGATCCTTGGAAGAGGTGGGAAGGTCTACAGCAGTTGAACATTACATGTAAAGTCAGATTTTAATCAGTTTTGCTGAAGTTTTTCACTTCTTCCCCTTTTCTTTTTTTTAATCCTTTGTATATAAGGATGGCTCTCTAAGAAGGGGAGACAGAAAGATACAGGTTGAAATTTAGGTCCGTAAAATTAACTGTTATGGATAAAATCTATCTTTTGAAAAGAAAGATTTTGAAAAATTGGAGGTACTTCAAGATAATGGAGCCTGAAGACTATATAAATGAGTTTACCCTCAATTCCAGGAAAAAATGCTAGAATGTGTTGTTAAAGGGATGATTAGTGAATATCAAGAAAAGGAAGTGGTGAGCATAGAGAATGAATCTCTTTTCTTCAAAAATGGGTCATGCCATACACCATTTCTTTCTTTCTTTCTTTCTTTCTTTCTTTCTTTCTTTCTTTCTTTCTTTCTTTCTTTCTTTCTTTCTTTCTTTCTTCTCTTTCTTTCTTTCTTTCTTCCTTCCTTCCTTCCTTCCTTCCTTCCTTCCTTCCTTCCTTCCTTCCTTCTTTCTTTCTTTCTTGACAGAGATTTTAAAATGGAAGTTATAGAGTGCTGGGTGTGGAGTCAGAAAGACACTTCTTCCTGAGTTCAAATCTGGCCTCAGACACTTATTAGTTGTGTGACCCTGGACAAGTCACTTAACCATGTTTGCCTCAATTTCTTTATCTATAAAATAAGCTGGAGAAGAAAATGGCAAGCCACTCCAGTATCTTTGCCAAGAAAATTCCAAATGGGGTCACAAAGAGTTGGACATTGCTGAAAATGACTAAACAACAACTAGTTTATTTAGATATCCACATAATATTTAACAAAGTCTTTGATGCCCTTTTTGTGAACAGTATATGTGAGATGACAGTACAGTCAAGTGGAGTCAGTACTTATTCAATGGGTGGATTGTAAAAGTTGTCATTAATGATACAGCATCAACTTGGGATGCCACTACTGGAAGGTTCTAAGGATCTGTTTTTGGTCTATGCTGTTTAACATCTTTATTAGTGCCTTGGACAATGGCCCAATGGCATGCTATCAAATTTTCAGGTGACAAAGCTGGAAGAGATAGCCAGTATTTTGAATGGCAGAGTCAGGATCCAAAAATATCTTCACGGGATAGAATGCTGGACTGAATTTAATAAGATGACATTTAATAGGGATAAATAGAAAGTCTCCCGCTTAAGCCTAAAAAAACAACTTTATAAGCACACTATGCAGGAAGCCTGACACAAGAACTGGAGGTATTAGTGGACTTCAAACTCCTTAGAAGCTAACAGTGTGATATGGCAGCCAAGGAAGCTAAGACAATTTTAGCCTTCATTAAGAGGGAAATACACTGCTCAGGACTAGTAGAGAAGTAACAAAGCATATGGATAATTCAATGGATAAGCCATAAAATGAATGGAGGGGAATAATGTATAAGACTGAAAAGGTAGATTGAATAAAGATTGTATAAGTCTTTAAATGCGGAATCAGACTTGACATTTGATGTTAGAAGTCATAGGGAAGGGGGCGGAGCAAAGATGGCAGAGCAGAAACAGCACTTCCAAGCCACTCTGCCCCCAGATTTCCTCCAAACTATGTAAAAGGGGACTCTGAACAACTTCTGGAGCCCCAGCACCCACAGAATGACACAGAGAAGCTAACCTCCCACTGAGGACAGCCCAGCAGCCCTGCAGGAAGGACCAGCGCAGTGCTCTGGGAGCCTGCAGTGCGCAGAGCGCAGGAGCGGAGCCCAGGTCTGCGTGAACTGTTTTAGCCCCAGGATGGCCGGGCCAGCAGCCGGCTGGAGGGACCCCAGAACACCAGCAGCTGTGGTGATTCCAGAATTATCAACATAGACATGCCTAGGACAAAGTAAGAGGTTAGTGCCCTATGGACTTTGGGACCAGTATTTGGGGAATGTGTTGACTTCCTCCCCTGGGGGCTAGAAGCCACTGAGGAGACATGCCATTTTGTAATTTTCAGAGGCAGCTCCAGCTCCTGGCCTGCAAATTGTAGGGAGATCCAGCGATCAGTCTTGGGGGGGTAATCGCTCTTGCTTTAACCTCCCTAGATCTGGATTGTGATCTAGGGTGGAAGTCGTGGGTGGGTTTACAGCTTGCCAGAAACGGAAGTTGCCCCCCACACGTTCGGGACGAAAATTCCTCTATCTGGCCTTAAAGCCATAGTGTGGCAACAAGCCCAAAAGTCAAGTAATTAAGTGGAAACATGCCAAGGCAAAGGAAACAAATTAAACAGAAAAATGTAACCCTAGACTCCTACTTTGGGGGCAAGGAGGGTCGAAGCATGGAGTGGGAAGAGGACTGTGAGGTCAGAAGTCCTGCTCCAAAAGCCCTAGGGGAAAACATGAGCGGGTTGCAGGCCATAGAGGACCTTAAGAAGGAATTTAAAAATCAAATAAGAGAAGTGGAGGAAAAATTGGGAAGAGAAATGAGAAGGATGCAGGAAAAGTATGAAATGAGGGTCAATAGTCTGACTGAGGAAAACAACACCTTAAAAAATAGACTAGCTCAAATGGCAAAGGAGGCCCAAAAGGGCAATGAGGAGAAGAATGCCTTAAAAAGTCGAATTTGCCAGATGGAAAAGAATCTCAAAAGTTCACTGAGGAGATTCATTCCTTCAGAGTTAGACTGGAGCAAATGGAAGCTAATGACTTTATGAGAAATCAAGATGCTGTTAAGCAGATCTAAAGAAATGAAAGATTAGAAGGCAATGTGAAATATCTCATGGAAAAACCACTGACCTGGAAAATAGATCCAGGAGAGACAATTTAAAAATTATTGGACTACCTGAAAGCCATGATCAAAGAAAGAAGCTAGAAATCACCCTTCAAGAAATTCTCAAGGAAAATTGCCCTGATGTTTTAGATCCAGAGGGCAAAATAGAGGTTGAAAGAATCCACTGATCATCTCCTGAAAAAGATCCCAAAAAGAAAACTCCCAGGAATATTATAGCCAGGTTCCAGAATCCCCAGATCAAGGAGAAAATACTACAAGCAGCCAGGAAGAAACAATTTCAAGATTGTGGAAACACAATCAGAATAGCCCAGGACCTGGCAGCTTCTACACTGAGGGATCGAAGGGAATGGAATATGATATTCCAGAGGGCAAAAGAACTGGGAATGAACCCAAGGGTCACCTACCCAGCAAAATTGAGTATTTTGTTTCAGGGGAAAATATGGTCATTCAGTGGAATAGAGGACTTTCAAGCATTCTTGAGGAAAAAACCAGAATTGAATAGAAAATTTAACATCCAGACACAAGAAGGAAGAGATGCCTGAGAAGGTAATCAGGGAAAAGAAATCAAAAGGAACTTATCAAAGTTGAACTATTTACATTCCTATATGGAAAAAAATAACTGTGACTGAGGAAATCTTTCTCACTATGAAAATAATGGAAGAAGGGTGTATGGTCATGTGAATACATATGTGAATGTGTGTGTATATGGTTACAGTTATACATGGATAGAGGGAATAGGTTGAATTTGTTGGGAAGGGAGGATACTCAAGGGGTGAAGTTGTGAGGTGAGAGAGGAAAGTGGCAGGAGGAGATGGGGAGAGACAGGGTGGGGTAAACTATCTCATGTAGAGGAAGCAAGGGGAAGTGGTTGCAGGGGAGGGGAAAAATAGGAAGGCAAAAAGGCGAAACCACATTCTCATTGAATTTGGTTCAGGGAGAGAATGACATACATACTAGGTGGGACATCTCAACCTACAGCAGAATGGGGGAAAGGGGGATGAGAGGAGGGATGATGGATAGGAGGGCATCCTTGGGGGGAGGGGAGGTTCGAGGTACCCACTATGGAAGAGGGACAGGATCAAGTGGGGAATGGACCAGGTGGGGGGTGGGATGAGTGGGAGGGTATTATAAGCAGCCCTGTACAATATATCTACTATGATAATGTTTTGCATAGCTAAAAAAAATAAAAGATCTTTTTGAGGTGGAAAAAAAAGGAAAAAAGAAGAAGTCATAGGGAAGTATTAGAGTTTACTGAGTTGGGGAGTGCTATGCTCAAACTTACACTTTAGGAATATCATTTTTGGCAATTGTGTGGAGCTTAGCGAGGAGAGAGGCTTGAGGCAAGGAGAACAGCTAGGAGGCTACTGAAATAGTCCAGACTAAGGGCTTAAATTAGTGCTGTAATTATGTGAGGAAATGTGAACAAATGTGAGAGATGTTCTGGAAGAAGGCTCAAAAGGAATGAGAACCAACTGGTTATGCAAAATGAGACCAAGTACAGTTAGGTGTGGTTGAGATTTCAGACCTGGAAGACTATAAGAATGGTTGTGCCCTGGACAGAAATATAAAAGTTAACCTGGAAAGAAGGGTAAGTTTATGGGAAAGATAATGAATTCTGTTTTGTACATATTGAGTTTGAGACACCTACAGGAATTCTGTTTGAAATGTCTAAAAAGCAGAGACCCTGATGTTGGAAAAGATTGAAGGCAAAAGGAAAGGGGATGGCAGAAGATAAGATGGATGGGCAGTATCATGAAACAATAAACATGAACTTAGACAGACTTTGAGAAACAGTGGAGGACAGAAGGGCATGGTGTACTATGGTCCATGGGGTCATGCAGAGTTGGACGTGACTGAACAACAGATAGGGAAGTGGAGCTCAGGGCTGGGACCAGGGTTGGACATATAGGTCAGGGAGTCATCAATATAGATACGATACATAAGCCCATCACAAAGGGAGAACATAGAGTAAGAAGAGAAGAGGCCTCAGGACAGGACTGGATGTGCACCCACAGTTATTTTGCTTTAGAAAGAGGACAAATTGAAGTTGTGAAAACATAGAGGCTTGATATAATGAAAAGCTTCCTCACATCTAGAGCAATTAAAAAAGTGGAATGGGCTACCTTGGGACATGGTGCTTCCTCGTCATCTAAGGTCTTTGAGCAAAAGCTGGATAACTACTTGTTGAAGAAGGAATTTGTCTTTAGAAATGTTGGATGGGGGGCGGAGCCAAGATGGTGAAGTAGAAGCAGCACTTCCAAGGTGCTCTGCCCCACACCACCTCCAAACAATGTAAAAGGGGACTCTGAACAACTTCTGGAGCCCCAGCACCCACAGAACAACACAGAGAAGCTAACCTCCCCCTGAGGACAGCCCAGCAGCCCTGCAGGGAGTGGCCAGTGCAGCTCTCTGAGAGCAGGCAACACAGCCGATGGGAACCGACAGCGCAAGCTCTGGGAGCTGAGCCCAGGCCCATGTGAGCCTCGGCTTTAGCCCCAGGGCAGCTGGGCCAGCAGCCAGCTGGAGGTACCCTAGAACACCAGCAGCTGAGGCGATTCCAGAATTATCAGCACAGATATGCCTAGGACAAAGTGAGAGGTTAGTGCCCTATGGACTTTGGGACCAGTATTTGGGGAACATGTTGGCTTCCTCCCCTGGGGGCGAAAAGCTGCTGAAGAAACCTGGCACAGAAGCCATTTTGCAGCATCACTGGCGGCTCTAGCTCCTGGTCTATGAACTGTAGGGAGATCCAGCAATCAGTCTAGGGGTTAATCACTCTTGCTTTAAACTGCCTGGATCTGGACTGTAGTCTGGGGGGGAGGTTTGGGGTGGGTATCCAGCTTGCCAGAGCATGTGGAGGCTTTACAGAGGCCACCCAACCTGAAGAAGCTGTGAAGCCCCCACATTTGGGCAGAAGCTCTCCTGTCTGGTGGCAGAGTCCTACTGTGGCAACAAGCCCCAAAATCAAGTAATTAAGTGGCAACATGCCTAGGCAAAAGAAACAAAATTAACAGAAAAATTCAACATTGGATTCCTATTTTAGGGGCAAAGAGGATCAAAGCACGGAGGAGGACTGTGAGGTCAGAACTCCTGCACCAAAAGCCCCAAATGAAAATACAAGCTGGCTACAGGCCATAGAGGACCTTAAGAAGCAGATAAGAGAAGTGGGGGGGAGAATTGGGAAGAGAAATGAAAAAGATGCAAGAAAAGTATGAAATGACAGTCAACAGCCTGACTGAGGAAAATAACACCTTAAAAAACAGACTAACTCAAATGGCAAAAGAGGCTCAGAAAGGCAATGAGGAGAAGAATGCCTTTAAAAGTCGAATTTGCCAGATGGAAAAAGAATCTCAAAAGCTCACTGAGGAGATTCATTCCTTCAGAGTTAGACTGGAGCAAATGGAAGCTAGTGGCTTTATGAGAAATCAAGATACTATTAAACAGATCCAAACAAATGAAAGAATAGAAGGCAATGTGAAATATCTCATGGGAAAAACCATGGACCTGGAAAATAGATCCAGGAGAGATAATTTAAAAATTATTGGACTACCTGAAAGCCATGATCAAAGAAAGAACCTAGAAATCATCCTTCAAGAAATTCTCAAGGAAAATTACCCTGATGTTTTAGACCCAGAGGGCAAAATAGAGGTTGAAAGAATCCACTGATCACCTCCTGAAAAAGATCCCAAAAAGAAAACTCCCAGGAATATTATAGCTAGGTTCCAGAATCCCCAGATCAAGGAGAAAATACTACAAGCAGCCAGGAAGAAACAATTTCAATACTGTAGAAACACAATCAGAATAGCCCAGGACCTGGCAGCTTCTACACTGAGGGATCAAAGGGCATGGAATATGATATTCCAGAGGGCAAAAGAGCTGGGATTGAAGCCAAGGGTCACCTACCCAGCAAAACTGAGTATCTTGTTTCAGGGGAAAACATGGTCATTCAGTGGAATAGAGGACTTTCAAGCATTCTTGAGGAAAAAACCAGAGTTGAATAGAAAATTTGGCATTCAGACACAAGAAGCAAGAGATGCTTGAGAAGGTAATCAAGGAAAAGAAATCAAAAGGAACTTATCAAAGTTGAACTATTTACATTCCTACATGGAAAAACAATAACTGTATCTGGTGAAACCTTTCTCATTATGAAAATAATTGAAGAAGGGTATATGGGCGTATGTTTACAGGTATACATGGATAGAGGGCACAGGTTGAATTTGATGGGAAGGGATGATTCTTAAGGGGTGAAGTTAAGAGGTGAGAGATGAAAGTGGCAAGAAGAGATGGGGAGAGACAAACTATCTCATGTAGAAGAGGCAAGGGGAAGTAGTTGCAGGGGAGGGGAAGAACAGGAAGGCAAAAAGGCAAAACCTTATTCTCATTGAAGTTGGCTCAAGGAAAGAATCACATACATACTAAATGGGATATCTCACCCTGCAGGAGAGTAGGGGAAAGGGGGATGAGAGGGGGAATGATGGAGAGGAGGACATTCTAGGGGGAGGGGAGGTTGGAAGTACCCACTTTTGAAGAGGGACAGGATCAAAGTAGGGAATGGACCAGTTGGGAGGCGAGATGGGTGGGAGGGAAATATAAGCAGTCTATCTATAGATATACTGTCTACTATGGTAATGTTTTGCATAGCTATACATGTAAAACGCATACTGAATTGCTTATCTTCTCAGAGGGAGTGGGTGACAAGGGAGGAAGGGAATGGATCTGAAAATCTAAATTTTAAAATTAAATGTTTCATAAGATGTTCAGGCATTGGGGCTCAGAGATTCACCTTGACCTAATGGCAAAGTTGAAGGGGGTATGGGAGAAGATATGGGAGAGATCAGATTGGATGAGGGGATATCTAGTGGGACTGGTATTCTGGGGTGGTGGGTAGGGAAAAATGGGGGGAAAATTGTAACTCAAAATCTGGTGGAAATGAATGATGTAAACCAGAAGTTAATAAAGCATTTGTAAAAAAAAAAGAAGAAGAAGAAATAAAGAAAGAAAAAGAAAGAAAGAAAGAAAGAAAGAAGAAAGAAGTTGGATGAGAAAGCACGTGAGCTTCTAATTCCTAAGATTCTTTGCTCTCTTTGTAGAATTCCCATTTGTGCATGTGTCTTTCTCTTTTCCATTATATCATAAGATTCCAGAAAGTGACACCTGTATTCAATTTATCTGTGTGTCTTTGGAGCTTATAATAAGAATATTTGACACTCAGTAGTCTAAGGTGTAAAAAGTGTTTTATGCACATTATCTCACATAATCTTCACAATCCACGGAGGTAGTCACTAGAGGTATAATCAGCCCCATTTTACAGACAAGAAGAGTGAAATTCAGTGAGGCCTAGTGACATGGGTATTTATTTCCTTTTGTTCCTGTAGAGTTTCATAATAGGGGATTGTGAGACTCTTTGGGGAGACCCTTTTATGCTAGCCTGTAAGAGAGATTACATATCATACCTGTCTTTTCTCCCTTCCTTCTTTTTCCGAGAGAGACCCTGAGTTATTCATAGTAGCCTTGGAGCAGAAGTACATGGAAACTACCCAAGGACATCAGTCCACTCAGGTGGACTAAAAGGAACTGATGTTGAGCTCCCGACCCCAGCTTTTGATGGTCAGAGTCATAACTTCTCAGACACATGGCAGTCATGGAGAATGGAACCAAGTGGCCAAGTGGGAGGCGTGCCTGAGAGTTGCCACCCTAGCAGCCCCAAGTTTGAGAGTCCTGAATCTGTCCCTTTAGTCAGAGGAGGGGGATTTCCTAGGCAACATGATCCCAGAATCTTGCCTTTTAGCCAGAGAAGGGGGGGTGTAGTTCCTTGAGCAGTTCCAGTCTTAAAGTTAGCATTATAGTTAGCATTACTAACAAAAAAGCTTTAAAGTTCCTGCAAGGCACACACCTCTTACCTGGAGATGAGGATCATGTGTTCTGGCACTGATTCCTGGGAGAAACAGCTACAAAGGACTAAAGACATGATAAGAAGGAGCTAGGCAACTGAACTTTGTACTACAGAACAAAGTTCTATACTCCGGTACAAACTATTGCTATGAGTTATTTGGATGGTGAGGGTGAGTACCTGTCTGGGAACCCTAAGACTCCCTTGGAAGTTCCTCTCCAAGTCCCACATCCTTAAGGGAAGTGTTTCCCTTCCAGGGGAGTCCAGAAGGTTTCTGGGGGTAAAAATAGGACTCACTAGAATGTCAGTGTGTTGCCTGTCTTCTTGTTGTTCAAGTTATATCCAACTCTTCATGACCATTGGGGGTTTTCTTAAGTAAAGGTACTTGAGTGGTTTGCCATTTCCTTCTCCAGTTCATTATACAGATGAGGAAACAGCGGCAAAGAGGGTTAATTAACTTACCCAAAGTCACACAGCTAGTAAGTGTCTGAGGTGGGATTTGAACTCATGAAGATGAATCTTCCTGATTCCAAGTCAAGTGCTCTATCCACTGCACCATCTAGCTGCCCATTTCTTGGCCTGAAACCCCCATTTCCTTTCCTTTCTGAGGGAAGTCCAGACTATAGAATGGTGCTACAGGGTTAGAGGACTTAAGAATTCTGAGGGAAATTATAATTCATCAGACAGGGAAGCAAATTATAGTTATGTGTGTGGACTATCATGAACACTTGATGGGCTTTCTCTATTGTTGATGGTCTCCTCTGAGTACTTTTAAGTGTGTTGCATATTCAGCAAAGTGGGATAAAGGATGTCCAGTTCCTAATATTTGCATTGTTATCTTGAATACTTGTTTGGGATTGAGAGGTCCTTTTATTCACTTTGGTGAGTGTTCAGTGGTAGGTTGTATTAAGAGATTCTTCCAGAATAAACTGGAGACAAAATGAGCTAAAGAAAGAGTGGTTTTGGAGGAATTAGTCCTGAAGATTGAACTGCACCACCAGTTACAATTTTTTTATTTTGGTTCTGATTTTTAAAAAACCTACCCCAGGTGTCCTGATCTCTTCCTTAAGCAGGAAAACTTTTTGATTTCACCTTGGGATTCCTTGAGACCAGGGCTTGTATCCTTGGAACTTCCTTAATACTTAGCATTATCTCTTGCAAACCACAGTTGCTCAATTTATCTCTACTCAGTATGTAGAATATGAATGAGTTTCCCAGAAATCTTATGAAGAGTAAAAGTTTGGGGAGGGATTATAGCATGGAGAAAAAAATTCAAAAAGAGAGATATTAGCAGTAAAGTAACCAATAGTGTAGTAAGGTCTTAAATACACATGATTAGATGAGAAATTCCCACTATGTCCCCAGAGTATTTTAAGTTTCCTAATGATCTTGAGGAAGGAGTAAACAGCACATTAATGGGGATACTGAATTAAAAGGTATCACAGATACCTATAAGGATAGATAAATTCCACTAAAGGGTTTTCTGGCTGAGGAAGATAGACATGAAAAGAAAATGCAACTAAGATTGGAAAAAGTCCTAACTAACTCCTCCTGGGGAAAGGCCACAGAAACAAAGTAATTAACAAGAGGGAAACCTGAAAAGCAGTGCTGCCAAAGGAGACCCGAAGGGAGAGGGAGCAACAAATGAGATTAGAGTTTATATGCTGCAAATGCAGAAGCTGTGGTTCACAAAGAGATGCTTAGTTCTGAAAATCTCAGTCAGGAAGTAGTAAGGCAGCAACCATTGGAATGTAATAACCCTAAGTGCAATCAGTGCCTTCCCAATGCATTCTGGCTGTGATTATGCCAAGAACTTGAAGGAACTCATATGTATGATAATATGAAAGTTAGAATACCAGGCGATCTTTTGAATATTAAAATGTCTGTAACTATATTTCTCTAACCTCATATGTGCCCTGTTAACGGGCTCATAGAGTCCAACTAGCAGAAATTTCAGCACATCTCCAATTCCTTCAGTTCAAGGGGTAGACAATCTAACTTAACATCTGCTCCTCAACTTCCTAAGCCACAAATTCATTTCAGAAAACATGTATTAAGTGACTATATTTATTATGTGCGAGAACTTATGTTAGACACTATAGATTCAAAGATAAACAGTTCTTGCCCTCAAGAATCTTACATTCTATTTGGTGGGATAGATAAGTACCAAATAATTTTAGAAAGTACAAAATAAATTTTATTTTATCATAAATAATATTCATATAAAGTGCAAATTATAAATTAGTGAGTTATAGTGTATAATTATATAATACATATTTATAATGTTAAATTATGAATAAATATAATTTATAGTTACACATTTTTATTTTTCACAAAATTTTATGTTTATATTATAAATAAAATTATAAATAAACAGTTATACTATATAAATATATAATTTATAATATAATATATATTATCAAATTATAAATATAAACTACAAATAATATTTATATTATTTATGATATAAGTATAAAAGAATTTTAGGAAGAAGAGAGACTAGCAATTTGGAGGGGCTGGGAAGGTGGTATCATCATGAAAGGTTTTGAATAGGAACAGAGCCATAACTAGAAATTTATAGACCTGGGGAAAGGGGGAGAGGAAAGTAGAGGAAAGATAAGAAGCTTATCTGGGGTACAACTCCTATTGAGGAAGCATCATTCACTGAACTATTATGAGGTTTCTGAAGGGTTGTTGAAGTAATGGATCCTGCTAGAGAAGTGTGATGGAAGAGGTTCTAGGGTATGGAGATAAAGCTACTATGGGCAGGAGAATGTGAGCTCTAAGATGGTATTTTAAGTGCCTTCTAAATTTTGGTGCCCTGATGCAAAGTTCCAGTTATCCTACCCTAGGTACTACTCTGTGTAGGAGATAAGGTTATGTGCCAGGTATAGGTGATATAAATATAAACAAATAAGACAGTTCCTCACCTCAAGAAGCTTTCATTCAAATAAAGGAAGACAGAACATATAGGTGAGAAGAAAAGGAGGGTAGGACACCCCCCACCCCCCACTGGGGCAAGATGACAGGGGAGAAGGAGGAGTTCCAAGACAAAACCCAGGTGTAAGTGAGTTCATTCTAGGAATAGTGAACAAATGGTCTGGGCAAAGGAAGATGGAAGGTTAAGTTCAAACATTAGTGGACCAGTTTGGCTGCAACATAGAGTGTGTGGAAGGAATTAATGTGAAACAAGCTGGACAGGTAAGTAGGAATCATATTGTGGAAAGCTTTGAAATGCCAGCCTAAAATGTTTGTTTTTTATCCAAGAAACAATAAAGGACCATCAAAACTCTTTAAATGGAGTGCCATGATAAAACTTATATCATGGGAATATGAATTTGGAAGCTTCATGGTGATAAACTAGAGAACAGAAATATTAGAATCAGAGAGAATAATTAGAGGCTGTAGCAATAGTAGTGGTGATGAGGCCCTGAACTAAGTAAATACCTTTATGAGTGGGCAGAAAGGGATGGATGCAAGATATATGGATTTGGTGAAGATGTGACCTAGGCTTGGAGGAGGAGAGGGAGTCACCTCCCTGGAGCTGCTCCTCTCTCCCTGCAGAAAGTGTGATATAGGTGACCTCTCAAGATCTCAGCATCACATCACAATTCTCTGCTCAGACTCATTTAATCAGGACAGAAAAAAAATATAGAAAGCACTTGTTACACTCATAAAGCCATATGGAGCTTTCTGTCTTTAAGGTTTTAGAAATGGTTTCATTTGCCAAGCCATGGAACAGTCACAGGCTCCCTGTCAAATCCACCCACGAGCCTTGGCAGGGCACTGGACTCGAGCTTCTGATGGGCAAGGCCATTCCTACAGACGCTTCTGTTACTGAGTTATGTTCTGGGATCCTCAGAGAAAACCTCCCTTTCAGTTCTCAAACTAGTCAAATGGGGTCTGAGACACCTGTACACACACAAGTGAATATGATCTTAAAACAACCGTTGCAATTACCTTTTTTTCCCCCTAAGCTTCCTCCCTGGGATGCTAACTTTCCAATTTCAATCATACGGGTATTTATCTCTGTAAATGAGGAAAATCATCTCTTTTGAGAAAAAAGATATCCTGGAGCTGTACGCTGATTGGCATCACATTTCCATTAAGTATAATTTTTATCAGGGCATTAATAGTGATCTCATCAAAAGCCTGAGGGTGTCAGTGATTCTGAGACCCCTGGAGGAAAATCAGAGACTTTGGCTCCCCTTTTTAAAAAAGTGGACACTTTGAACTGGTAGGAGATTTACCTTTTTGTCCAGAAGTTTTCCTTTAGCCCAATCCCTAATCAAATACAGATCTTTGAAGGAAATGGCTGTGAAATAGTTTAGAAATCAAAATCAATGATTTGAACATTGATTCATCACTTTTCTATATGGTTAAAGGACAACACATTATTTCTCACTATGCAGGATGTCTGCTTGGTCAAATGTCTCCATTACATCTGGAGAAAGGATCCTCATGACTTGTCTTCCTCTTTAAGAAAGCATTGCTATCTTCCATACTGGAAGGAAAGGAATTGGAGCATGTTTTTATTATGATGGCACCTTCTTATGTCTTTAGATTTTTCGATTGCTGGACTTTATAGAAATTCAATTTCTAAGCAATAAGAAGCATTAGGTTTCTTTTCTTCCCCTTGAGAGCTGTTTAAAGAAATACAGCCATCCCCATGTCCACATTCACAGGAACATAGATTGAGAGTTAAAAGGGACCTCAGAGTTGATCCCCAGCCCATTTTGCAGATGAGGAAATTTAGAAGTAGGAAGGTTGATTAACTTGTCCAGGGAACACAACTATTACGAGACATGATAAGATTTGAATGAAGGACCTCCACACTACCATGCTATTTCTCAAAATGTTGTGAGATTTAAGATGCCCTTTGTTTCATTGCCAAGATCACAACAATTTCTGGTAGAAAGGGAAAGCATTTAGGCCTGATTTATTGATTTATCAGTGTGTTTATGTGTGAATGATGAGTTGGGGAAGGTTTGTAATTCATTGGCACAATATATTTATAGAGAGACACAGAATCTTGGAATTGATAGGGCCCTCAAAGGCAATCTAGTTCGTCCCTTTAATGAAAACACAAATCCCCTTTATGACATCTCTGACATAAGACATCTAGCATCAATTTGAACACTTCTAAGGAGAGGGAGCTCACTACCTCAAAAGTTTATAGCAAAAACCAGTCACAAAGAACAGAAATAGCAACATACACTACCAATGAGTCATTTTGAGATTTTGTGGACTCTGACTAAAATCCTTAAAGTAGATTTCTATTCATATATTTTGTTTTTATATCATCAAGATTTCCCTTTATATCTTTTTCCTTTTTCCTCCCCCCCCAGAGAGCTGTCCCTTAAAACAATTTTTTTTTCTAAATAAGAAAAAGAGGAAAAAAAATTCAGTCAGACTGATCAACATATTGAAAAAAGTCTAATGTTATATGAATTATTTCAACCACTGCAAAGGAGTAGAGGAAGAGGAAAGTGTCTTATTGTGTATCTTTTCTTTGGGACCAGGTTTGCCCTTTAAGATTTCATAATATTAAGTTTTGTTGCTGTTTTTTTCATTTTTCATCTTGTGATAATTATGTATTTTGTTTCATTGGTTCTGCTTACTTCTCATTGTATCAATTCACTCAAGTCTCCTTCTGCTTCTCTGCATTCATCACAGTGGGCTAGCTCACACACACACACACACACACACACACACACACACACACACACACACACTGCTTACAAACCAGGAAGAGTTTGAGATGAAAATCACAACTATGCAGAGGACCCCGCAGGCTTTCTATTCTTTTTTTTTTTTTTTAAGCAATTGGGGTTAAGTAACTTGCTCAAGGTTACACAGCTAGTCATTATTTGTGTGTGGGTGCTCATTTTCTGAGGCTGGATTTGATCTCGGGTCATCCCAACTCTGAGGCCGGCGCTCTAATTACTGCGCCACCTAGCCGCCCCTTTTAGGGCAGTTGGGTTTAAGTAACTTGCCCAAGGTCACACGGCTAGGTTTTTGTTTGTGTGGGTTAAGTGTCTGAGGCCGGATCCGAACTCAGGTCCTTCTGACTCCAGGGCCGGCGCTCTACTCACTACGCCACCTAGCCTCCCCGGGCTTTCTATTCTTACTGAAAAGCCTTGGTTAGGCTGCCATGGGAATGTTAACCACACATATTGTGGACCTACCTCCATACTATAGCCTTTCAATATCTGGGTCCATTTGAGCCCTCCATAGCAAGGCATATGCTCAAAGGTGCTACAGAGACTCATCCAGTGAACTACATGACAGACTGCCTGGCAGTTCAAATATGAGAATTGCTCTAGTGGCATCCCAGGGACATGGGCATGGGACTGAACTTGTTGCTGTTGCTGTCATTCAGTCATTTTCAGCCATATCCAACTCTTCATGACCCCATTTGGGATTTTCTTGGCAAAGATACTGAAGTAGCTTGTCATTTCCTTCTCTAGCTCATTTTACACATAAGGAAACTGAGGCCAACAAGGTTAAATGACTTGCCCAGGGTCATACAGCTAATACATGTCTGTGGCTGAATTTGAACTCAGGAAGATGTTATTCTGACGTCAGGCTCAGCATTTTATCCACTGCACCATCTAACAGTTCAAACCCACTTCAATTGACCATTGCTTCAGGAGGATGAAAAGGACCTTTAGAGTGATCACAGTATACAAAGAACACAGGGTCAGAGCCTCTGCAAGCTGGGGAGTCTTCCAGGTAGCCAAGGGCCTCACTAAAGGCTTAAGGAAGACTCAAAAAAAAATTTTCCCCTGTCAATCATAGATAATCCCTAACTTTGTAACTGCCATATAGCTACATGGACAAAGCAAAGGAAAAAATAGAGAAATGATTTAGTGAACTTGACCTCTGTAAGTAGCTGGATGATTCAGTCTTCTTCCCTATCTCCCTCCCCCACCAAAATAAGAAAAGAAACAAAGTCTATTTCAGGATTAATTTCTAAACTATCTATTTCTACTTGCAAAATTAATCAAATAATTGCTAACTGTCCACTAGACTTTGTATTGTCCTAAAAATGATTTTTTTCTAAGATAGGAAACACATCATAAACCTTCTACATGATTACATGTAATATACATTTTAAAATATAATCTCTTTTACACACATAGGCACACACACATACAACCATAGACATATGCACATGCACACACATATCACAAAGCCCAGAAACCAAAAACAATGAAGCAAATGGTACCCACAGCTCTCCAACAACTGATCTCATCCTAAGCAATCTTACTTCTTATTTCTCTTCACCCAGGATGCTCCATGCCTATCTGGTCAGTCTTCTTACTCTTCCTCTCATGGCTCATACTAATCTCATTATGGAGCTTCTATTTAAGAGGGATGGGATTCATACACAATAATTATAATACAAAATAATGCTTGATAAGGACATTTAAAAAGTACAAAGTGTTGTGTAAGTTCCAAAAGAACAAAGGTCACACTGCCAATGGGGGTGGGAGTAGGAAATGAGGCTTCCCAGGGGAGGTAGCATTTGAATTCAGTTATAAAGGAGGCAGCAGAACTAGAGGAGCCAGGGGTGGGGAACTTGCAGCCTTAAGGCAACAATTGGCCTTCTAGGTCCTTAAGTGTGACCTTTCTAGGTCCTTAAGCACAGCTCTTTGACTGAATCCAAGTAAATTCAAGTAAAATTTGGATTCAGTCAAAAGGCTGCCCTTAAGGGTATTGAAGACCACATATGGCTTTAAGGCTTCAAGTTTCCCACCCCTGAGCTAGACTTTCATTCCAGATGTTCTATTCACTATTTGTGTGAGTTGGGCAAACTACTTGACTTCCCTGGCCGCTTTTTCTTTAAAATGAGGGGATTAGACAAGATGGCTTTGAAGGTCCCTTTAATTTCTAATAGTTCGAGATTTTGTAGATAGTTAAGAAATTCATGTGTGTGTGTGTGTGTGTGTGTGTGTGTGTGTGTGTGTAAAAAGAGGGAAAGCATTCTTATTCAAACAAATTCAATTCAGCCAAATATTTTCCAACCTCCTACTTTGTACATGGCATTAAGCTAGATCCTGGGGTTGTAAAGACAAAAATAAATCATTCTCTGCCTTCAAGATGCCAACATTCTAACTAGATATCCTAAACAGTGTGAGCCCAGGTGGGAAATTGTAGTATGTACATTGAACAAAAGTAATTTCATTTGACTGGGTTTAGATTGTGAAGGGCCTTGAATGCCAGGCAAATAAATCTGTTTTATTTGATAGGCAAGAGGGAGTTATTCAAGCCTTCTATACAACCACCTTCTCAGACTCATACCAGATCATAGTGAGTTTTTTTTTCCTAATTCAGTATAGCACCTTCTCACCTTACCCTATATTTCTCTTTATAGAAATAGATATGTCTGTCCATAGGTCAGGGCAGCTAGGTGACATGGAGTGCCAGGTCTGAAGTCAGAAAGACTCGTCTCCCCAAGTTCAAATCTGGTCTCAGATACTTATTAGCTATGTGACCCTGGGCAAGTCACTTAACCCTGTTTGCCTCAGTTTCCTCATTTGTAAAATGAGTTGGAGAAGGAAATGGTAAACCACTTCAGTATCTTTGCCAAGAAAACCTCAAAAGGGGTAATCAAGTTGGACATGATGGAGAAATGACTAAATAACAACAAAAGGGATAGTACAGATGTATAATCCATGGCCCTATATTTATGTATATATTCATACACACACACCTTGCACTGTCTGTTAGTTTCTACACATAGTTACAACTAAACATTGGCAAGTTGAGATAAGACCTCAAGAAGCCCAAATGTAATCACTCTTTCAGAAGCTGAATGGTATTAGCTCGGAGCTGGGCACACATGGCAAGTGATGTGTAGATGCTTCTTGAACAAATTAGAAGGACCATCATTTCTGTTGCCCTCATGCTCTCCAAATCTTATGTGGGTTTGGCTTTTTTTTCCACGTTGAAAATCTCGTTTTGTGTCTCTGTGTTTCCTCTTTGCAACTGAGCCCTTGCAGCAGCCCACACCACAATTAATTCTGAAATGAGATCAGACATGGGAGTTACTACTAGTTCTCAGTGGGACAAATCATCTCTTCACAGTGCTTGTAGATTGTGAGAAATAACATCAACGATGCAAGTCTGGGAAATCTTGGATATGTTTTAGGAATACGGGGCAACATTGGCGGGGAAGCTCTTGGCTGTTATTTTCATGATGGAGAGATGTTCCTACACAGCATTTACCACCACCAGCTTTGCTCTGTTTTCAGGCACACCAACCCATCCCTAATTTATGAATGTTGCATCTATCAGAGCCTGGCCAATTGTCTTGGAAGGCGTACAATCTGGCTTTCATAGTATGCGTAGAAAATAGAAGAGAATTCTGACTAAAAGAAAAAATGCATTAAAAAAAACTTACTTATCAAGAAAATAACAGTTGGTAGTTCTCTAATTAAGGACCAGGTTGCTTTAAAAAATCTTTTAAAATGAGTGTTGCTGAAGGCAGAAAAGAAAGCTCCCTCTCACAGATGCTATTCAATTTGGAGAGAGGCAGAAACCCTATTTTAAAAAGGGCAGGACTCTTCGAGATCTGGGTTCTACAGAATTCTCTTAAACCTCTATATCATTTTCTTTTACTGAACTTTATGGCAAAAGGGCCCCTGCTTTAGCTCTTTTTTATCTCCTCCAGGATTATAAAACATGGGCTTGTCTGTGACCCTAACACTTCTCTTAATACAGCCTTGGTTGCAAAACTTGGGCTCTTAAAGCAGATGTTGAGCTCTATCATTTAAGAGGTTTGTTTACGGGACCCTGGGGAATGCTGTTGGAGCTCAGTGTCCCTTCAGTATTGTACTATCCTATAGGGAAAAATAGAAGCAGTGACTACATAGTCAACCATCTAACTATGTGAAGCCCCAAGGCTCTCTACTCAGCCAAGCTAACAAACCACACTTCTGCTCTCTTGGTCTAAGGTTTGTGGAGTGTTTGCTTTCACCACTCTTTAACCTTCCCAAATGAAATCTGACACAATTTCAACAATCCTCTCTGTTTCATCCTTTCTCTTGTTACCAAACTCTTCTATCATTTACAGGTACCAAAAAATAAACCCGGGAGAATGAGACCAAAGTAGGTAACATCCAACATGTGACTTGGGGAGAGGTTTGGAGTGGGGTGTGTGTGGGGGGAGAGTATAGGGAGTGACAAAGACAAGAGAAGACTGAGATAAAGACAGAAAGACAAGGAAATATATATTCTAATCTTAACTTTTGGAAAATAATACCTTTCAGTTTATAAACCAATTTCAGTATGGTTTTCCTTGTTGAGAAATGGCCATTCTATGGCTTTGTTGGCCATATCTGTAATTAAATTTGTGCTAGATCATTCTCAAAAGATCATGGAATTTAAAGTCAGAAGAGATATTAAAGATAATCTAGTCTAATTCCCTCACTTTACAGATGAGGAAACTGAGTCTCAGAAGAGAGGTGAATTGACAAAAGTTACACAGTTAGTAAAAGGGGTTTGAACTCATCTTCTCTTTGCCTCCTGCCTGTTTACACTCTAAATGCTAAAGGAAACATTTCAAAAATGAATATATTATTCATTATAAAATAAATAAAGTTCCCATGAAAAGAAAGCATTTTGATTTCTATGCCTATGTGTCAATTGACAGATAGCAGACAGACAATTCAGTCTAAACCGACAGTTAGGTAGCACCACATAGGCATAGCTCAAAAGCATTTCAATTAAAGAATTACTGAGTATCTACCATGTGCAAAGCACTCTGCTAGATACTAAGATTAGTTCTAGGATAACAAGCATACAAAAGTAGCTAGTGGATAGAGATGTGATGTGCTGGACCACCTTCTCATCTCTCTCCACATTCTTTTCTCCAGTGAGCCTTCCCCTTGCTAGGCTTCAATGCCTGTTCATACCCTAAATCCTTCTCATGGAGGAGGATAAGATATATGCATAATTATCTTACAAATGAGATTGTGACCCTGGGGGGGGGGTCGGAAGAGGTTAAGGTAAAGTATACTGAAAAATCCAGTGCTTCAGAGATCATTTTCAAATGGAGGACGGGTCAGGGAGACCTTCTTGGAGGTGTCTCCAGCTGGACCTTAATAGATGGAGATTAAGGGATGATAGAATAGAATTAAAATGAAAGACATGGAATTGGTCCGTTCAGCTGAAATTTCTTTCCAATAAGCATTAATTTTATCTCCCTCTCTCCTCTTCCCCTGGTGGGGGAAAAATTATGCGTTGTCAATCAAAACAAATTCCTACACTGGTCATCCAAAAATGAATGTCTCATTCTGTACCTTGAGTCCATCAGCTCTCTGTCAGGAGTGGGGTAGCAATTTTATCACGAGTCCTTTGGAATCATGACTGGTCATTGCATTGATCAGAGTTCTTAGTTTTTCAAAGCTGTTTGTCTTTACATTGTTTTTGTTTTGTTGTAAATCGTTCTCCTGATTCTGCTCACTTCACTCAGCATCAGTTCATAAAAGTCATCCCAGGCTTTTCTGAAACCATTCTTTTTCATCATTTCTTATGGCACAACAGGATTCTATTACATTCCACATTTTGCATAGTCATTACCCAATCGATGGGTACCCTTTTATTTTCCAGTTCTTTGTGGTTTGGCTTGAAATTTAAAGTATTCGAATGGGAGTAATATATGATATGGCTGGAAAGGAAAGTTGATGCCAAATTGTAGAGAGTTTTGAATGTCAGCATCAGGAATTTCCACTTTCTTAGATTGTAGGGAGAGGCCATTGATGATTTTGAGAATAGGAGTGATGAAACCACAGCGGCACATTAAGAATGTTACTTGCACAGGGGTGTGAAGGAGGATCGAACAGGGGTTAGATTAGAACAGGCAGACCTGGTAGGAGGCTATGACAATAGTCTAGGTGACAAGGGAAAGGGAAGAAGCAAGGGGAACAAGCATTTATGAAGTAACTGCTATGTACAAGATACCATGCTAAGCATTTTGCACTTATTTCATTTGATCTGCACAATCCTTGGAGTTAGAAGCTATTATGATCTCCATTTTACAGTTGAGGAAACTGAGGTAAACAGAGGTTGTTACTTGCCCAATATCACACAGCTGGTAAGTACTGAGGCTGGATCTGAACTCCTATCTTCCTGACTCCAGTCCTATCACTCTATCCATTTCACCATCTAGAAGAGATAAAGGTCCAAACCAGGATGGTTACAGTGGAGATGAAAAGGAAGAGACAAATGTATGGGATATTGCAAAGATAGAAGTGACTGGACTTTATAATTAACTGGGATGAGGGAAAGGAGATGATGAGATTATGAGTATAGGTTACCACTGATGGAAATAAAGATGTGAGGAGGAAGGACAAGTTTTAGATTGAAAATAAGAAACTCAGTTTTGAACATGTTGTGTTTGAGGTGTTGGGAGACATACCCAGAAAATAATTGGAAATCTAGAAATGGAGTTCTGGAGTAAGGTTGCATATTGATTTATGTAGTTGGGAGTCATCTAAATAAAGGTGGTTATTGAAGCTAAGGGAGCAGGTGGACTTACCAAAGAGAATGTAGAGAAAGATTTGAAGGTAGACAAGGAAATCAGCACTCCTGATACCTGCCAACTTTGGGACACTGGGCAAGTCCCTAATGTGGGTCCTAATTTCCTTATGTAAAGTGAGGGTCATGAACAAGATGGTGTCAAAGGTTCCTTGTAGCTCTGAATTTATGCTAGTCTAACCTTGAGTGAAACATAAGGAGTGAGAACATGGTGAGCCCATGAAGGAGATAAAGAAGAAAAAATCAAGAGGCAGGAGAAACATGAGTGCAGTGAAACCAGCACTTAGCACAATGCCTACCTCAGGGTGAGTGCTTGATAAATATTTGTTGTTTTTGTTGTTCTGGCAGATGAAAAAGGCATCAAGAAAGGAGGAGTAGAAAACAGCGAAAAAACGAGCATTGAATTAAGCAATAAAGAAGTCATTGGTGACTTTGGAGAGCTCTTTCAGTAGAGGGGTGGGTAAGGAAGTGATGCTGCAAAGGGATGAGGAGGAGATGAAGCCAGAGAATGTAAATTACTTTTGTTTTTAGCAGTAATTTAGTATAAAGGAAATAGCGTGAGGGGTGGTGTGGTCAAGTCAAGTTTGTTTGTTTTTAGGGTAGGAGATTTTTTAGCATCTTCACAGGGTGAGAGGAAGGAGTCACAGAAATGAAGATACTAAAGATGAAGGGGAAATACACCCGCCTTCAAAAAACAGGAAGGCTTAATTAAGCAAATTTATGAAGGAATATGGGAGTCTAAAAATGGGCTGGGGCATACAGAAAGTACTATTAACTTCAGTTAGGAAGAGGGTCACCTCTCCTTTTAAGACTGGATTAAGTTAAGGACGAAAAGTTTAGAGGCACAGGGGGAAGGGAATAAGCATTAATATAATGTTTGTTATATGCCAAGCACATTTTTTTGTTTTTTGCTTTTGGACGGCAATTGGGGTTAAGTGACTTGCCCAAGGTCCCACTGCTAGTTTTTGTGTTAAGTCTCTGAGGCTGAATTTGAACTCAGGTCCTTTTGACTCCAGGGCTGGTGCTCTATTCACTGCGCCACCTAGCACCCCACCAGGCACTTTTAAAATATATAATTTGATCCTCAAAACTACCGTATGAGATAGGTATTGGTAATATCCCCATTTTACAATTGAGGAAACTGAGGCACTTAAGTGACTAGCCCAGAGTCACACAGCTAGGCTAGAAAGTGTTAGACTGAATTTGAACTAAAGTCTTCCTGAATCCGGGCCCAAATCTCTACCCACTGCAACACTTAGCAGTCACTAGAGGAAACAGAATTTAGGAGATAATGCTCAGAGGACAGGAGTTGAGGCAGTTCATGTCTGTACACCTGAAACAGTAAATAGTGGAAGAGGAAGTACATCTGCTGGGAGGAAAGGGGAAAGAAAAGAACTTGAAAGCTTGAGAGAAGGGAGTATTACGAATGGAGGGAAGTAGGGAGTGAAAGGAATTGCTGGAGACTAGAAATAGATGACGTTATAACCATTTACCAAATCTGACTGAGGAATTTAGAGCAAGAGAGCAGACAGAATAAGAAAGCTCTACTTTTCTGACTGAGTACTTCCACCAACCAAGCTTAGTCAACCCATATGGTCCCTGGACTTGTCTCTAAGTATACCTGAAAGTGAAGCAATTCACCTTAATCCCTTCCCTCCCCAGTAGAGAATATGGATTTTATGGATATGGTTCCTCCAAAGCTGAAGCATGGAAATCAGAGTGAAGACTGCTTTCTAACCTCAACCTGGACCTTTGGGCTATTTACCCAATATTTAGCCAGAGAATAGCTGAACACCAAGAATCTGTGATAGGTCAGGGTTTAAAGGGGAACAGAGATCCTCTGAAAAATCACAAGATTCAGGACTAGGTGGAAAATAAGATCAGAGGGCAGATAGAAAAACTCAGTTTCCACCTACCCCTTGGGACATTTCTGGTAACTTTCTAGGAACTAGGAAAGATTCTTCATCTCCAGGCTGTTGAAAACTAATTCAACCAAACAGAAAGAGAAGATAGGCTAAGATTTGGGTGCCTGAAGGTTCTAGAAGGGTCTTAATCCACTATTATCCACAGATGGGGCAAAGTAGGACTCTGTCAGGTCACTAATATCTCCTCCTAAATATTCTAGGATAATGAATAGGCAAACCTAAGAATTTATTTATATAAGCTGTGCTAAGTTGCCAAATGAAATGAATGAAAAAAAATTGGCAGAAGGAATGGGCTGTGAACAAATGATGAAAATGAACAAATTAAATAAGGATTCTCTTTTAGAAAACTAGTATTACTGGAGTGAGAGGTTGTAGGCTAGTTTAATTCAACTAAGCCAGGGATTACTTCACTCCCCCACTTTTTTTTTGTCCCAAGAGCTTTATTATTCCCCTAGTTTTAACATTTATTTTCAATTTCATGGCCAATGTAGGGCTGAACTCTGAATCTTGGAAGTATCCATGAAAAATAGAGTACACTGTCCTTAGCCCCTCCACTCAACTATAGGTCAATAGGCATTGCAAGGAATCCAAAAAACACCCTTAAAGTAATGGTTTGTTGGGCTGATGAAATCTGGAAGGAAAGTAGTTTTAGAAAAGAGGAGAGAGTACCATTGTCCTTTAAAAATCTCTCTGCAGCTCTGGAGTTCTGGGGACATCTGGTCAGGCGCTGCATTATTGAGATGGAAAAGGTCTCTGATGGAAACAGATATTATATGTTTGGCTTCTTCTGACTTCTGCACTGAAAACAAAGCAAATTACTAAGTATCTTAATGCTCAGGTTTAATGGAAAAGTCCAAAACAGCAGCATTTGACCAATAAGCCTTCACTGTGCAGAAGAAATCCTTAGTTATATTTCAGTGCTTGTTGTCCACACAGAATTCTTTCCCCCCCCAACCAAATCCCTCAAATAAGTTTCAAATGAACACATTATAATGATGATAATGGACATTTATGCAGCAATCTGAAGCTATTAACTACTTAATCCACCTAATACCCTAATGAAGTAGAGCAGCATTTTTTCCCACTTTTTACAGCTGAGCAAATAGAGACACATGAAGGAAAGGACTTGTTTAGAGTTAGTTATTCAGAGAGTCAGTTGTGAAATGTATGTTAGTATTCAGGTCCAATCTTTGCACCAGGCACTGCCAGGCTATTACTGGAATTTGAGAAATCTGAAATCTCAGAGACCCAAATCTGCAGGAAATGACAATCAGTCCTGGAGTGGTTGCTGTTCTGGGCAATTTCTTTATTTAAAAGAAAACCAATCCAATTAGGACACCTAAAACTTCATTTTATTATCCCACAGTTTCTGGCAATCTCACAACCTGCACCACAATAGGCTGAAGTGGAAGGAGGTAGAAACAGCACCATTTGATCAGAGGCCAATTTCATAATCTGACTAGAGGACCAAGGCCACCTTTTAACAAGGCAGGTTCAGTGTCTCTCTTTAGGAACTGTGTTTCCTCATCTTCCCCTTCCCCCTCCACACACCCATCACTAAACCAGGGACAAATGGCACCTTTTCTGTTCTACCCCCTTCTTTAATCTACTCTTCTTGTCTCTTTTAAGTAAAGCCCCCAATATTGTAAGTAAGAGACCCTTGTATTTGTTCTTCCCATTGAACCCTAAACAAAACACATGACATATTTCAGATGGCTTTCAAATCTTGGACATAATGCTTTACTTGCATCTCTGCTGCTTGCTCTGTACCTTTTTTTTCAGCCTTTTAATTTATTTTCATCATTAGATGATTGAAATCTTTCATACTTTCTCAGCACTTCATGGAGGGAGGGGGAAAATCCACTATGGAATGTCTTTCCCCTTTTATTGGTGCTTGCTTGAAGAACAGGGAACAAATTAGAAAACAAGCCTCTCATTTACGACATAATGAGTTTGAATCTTCTCCTTCCCTTACTCCCCATCGTGGGAAATTGAAGCGGTTTTTTGTTTCTTTGTTTTGGTTTCTGATGATCTGACGATTATTACTCTGGAGGTCAGAAGAGGAGGGACTCCCGAAGAGGCTCCTCAGAGGCGGTTCTAAGCTATGATGAACAGCAGCAGCCTGTGTCCGAGGGAGACACTGCACTCTTGATAAAAGCGGTTCATAATGCCCTGCTTCGCTGAACCCCTGCGATAACATCAGAGGCTTCAATTCAGAGTGAGGCAGATAAGCTTAACTAAAAGATTGCTGCTCTGCAGAGACGGAGGCTTGGGCTTGTTTAAGAAAAACTTACCGTGTTCATCCACAGCTCAAACACAGTTGGGAAAAGGGGGAAAGTATGTCGATCCTACAAGAGGAGAAAGAGATAGAGAAAGGAGGGGAGAGAGACAGAGATAGAGACAGTCAGAGATAGATAGAGACAGAGAGAGACCCTTAGGTGCGTCGTCGTTGGCATTCTGCTTACCCTCTCCAGCCCTACGGATCAGACAGGTAGTTTGTAGGAATAGAGCAAAGCGCCCAAACCAGGAGAGGAAGCGGTTCTGCCACGCTGGGAGGCTGGGGTAGGCAATGCCAAGATGCCAACCTTCATTCAGGTTTACCCCCTTTCCATCCGCCCTCTCTTTCCCCCATCCTCCTTTCTCCTTGTTACCTCCCCTCCCCACCCTAGCCTCCCCCCCCCCCCACTTTGGACAGGGAACTAGAACTGCCAAGCTCTTTCCTCTCTCTCTTTCTCCTCTTCCTCACCTTGTTGCTCTCGGGGTCGACTGGAGGGACCCGGCAGCAGGCAGAAGAGGAAGTGGGGTAGGAGGAGGAGAAAGAGGAGGAGCAGGACCGAGGAAGACAAGAGGAAGGGTGGGAGGGGAGGAGGGAAGGGTGCTGCAAGGGGGTGGAGGGGGGGGTAGCGATGAGGGGGGGATGGGTACGCTCCTAAAGAGGAGAGTTAGGAAGGGTAATGATTGCCATCCTGCAGCAATTTCCCTGTGTCATGGCTCCGGTATCTTAGCAACAGCACTGAGTCCGGCCAGCAGAGCAGCGGCGGCGGCGGCAGCAGCAGCAGCAGCAGCAGCCAACCCCATTGAGAGGAGCAGCAGCAGCCGCCGCCGCCGCGGGCTCAACTCCACTCCCCGGAGCCAGAGCCCGAGCGGCGCAAGCCCGCAGCAGCAGCGGCGGCGGCGGCGGCAACAAACAAGAACAGGCAAAGACCTGAGACCACCGCCCGCGTCCCGCCCGCGAAGGCAGGAACCCGGAGGAGCCGAGAGAGAGCTAGGGGCCCGGGAGGCGAGAAGAGAAGAGAAAGAGGAGGAAGAAGGGGGAAAGGGAGGAAGGATGAAGGATGGGGAGGGCATAGCACTTCTTGGAAACTCCTCGCCATGGCTCCTGCCACAGGCTCCGTCGCGGGGGTCTGAGAACATTATTGGGGCGACCTCTCCCGCGGGCTCTCCCGGGATTCTGGGCCGTGGAGAGATGAGCGATGCGGGGAGGCTACATCTTCGCGCAACTGTCCACTCGGGCTGAAAAGTTTCTCCATGGTTCCTTTGTGTCGTCGTCGGAGCTCTCTTCCTGCAACCTTAGACTCCCCCAGTCTTCCTCGGTGAGTGAGACTCTAGTGTTTGCTTATAGTGCTGCCATTTTGATCAAGTAGTTCACTTCTCAGCCCTAAAGCGTCTCCCCATCCTCCCCTCCCCCGAACCCCTTCTCTGCCTCGTTGGGGGAGGGCAGCTCCCTTGTTGTGTCTACAAAGAGGGGGATGCTTAGGAGAAATTCGGTTCTCTTGCTTCTTTCCAGAGGCGGACAAAACATCTGCTGCACTCATGTGACTCAAACCTAAAGACTCAATTAAAAGAAGCGCGCGGCGGGGGTAGAGGTGATGTTGGGGGGTGCCCCTTCACTTCTCACTAATGTTAAGTAATGATTTGAGAGCCTGGATGGTAGCTTATGTTGGATCTCCCAGACCTTAAGCTCTAGCGAGTCCTAGAGCACACTGTGGGACCTAATCCATCAAGAGGGGAAAAGCTCAATGTCTCACTTGGAGGCAGTTGTATTTTTAGACACTTCTTCCTTTCCTCGACCAGCACCCTCCCCCATCTAAGAATCGACTCCGTGCAGCAAAAACTGCAATACAAAAAAGAGAAAAAATCTACAAAATTAAAAGAATTGTCAGAGCTTTAAAAAAAAATCCCATGGTATCTATTTTATTATTACACTTCATACATCCGACACAGAGCTGAAGATATCTTGCTGAAGAGAAATTCATATCCCTTCTTCCCATATCTTATTGTCCACTGGTAACCTTTCATAAACCAAATGTTTGTTTACCTCTCTTCAATCCTAGAAATACATCCTTCAGTGTCAAATTGGGGTAGCTTCTCTAAAATAAAATCTGATTCCCCAAATCTTGAAAGAATCATTATCTGGTTACTACATTAAAGATTCTCTGGAGGTTACTTAAACAGTCCTCAATATGTTATAACTAGATAATAGGTATACTTTAAAAAAAAAAGGCAACAACCATATAACTACTTATCTATAATAAGCTAAGTAGTGTTCTGCAACCTGTTTTAAACTCGTGGGTTGATTCTGACCTCTCCCTTCCTAAAACAATACTGTAAATGGCTTAAAGATAAGTCTTCTGTCCCCTTATTTATCCCTCTGTAACCTACCTCGTGTTTCTCTTTATTGAAAACCACCAAATACCAGGGAGACATTAATTTGCAAACATTTTATGAGTCTGATTACCACCTACCTGCTTTTCCTTTCCTTTGGAGAAAGGATGGTGTTGATATTGATATAATGGAGGGAATTAAGAGCAAAAACTCTTTGCTGATCAACTCATCAAGAGCAAAATTCTACCATGTCAATAACACATTTGTAATACTAAATCATTCTAAAAATAAAGAATTATTTCTTAAGCAGGATAAAATACAAAAGGTCCATGAGTGGTTCTTACCTTCCTCACTCCATAAAATACCCTACATTCTAGCCTCCCCATTTTATTTGAAAATATCTCTATAGCACATTGATCAACAAATTATTCACTCTGGAGGGCCAGCAGGTGTGCAATTTTCCAGGAACCAATGACCCCAAACGTGCATCTATGTGGTTACTTAACAAAGCTTTGAAGTAAATAATTGAACTTTGTACAGTATTATAAGGAGTGGACTATTGATTGCTATTGTGTTCTTTTCTATAAATGACCCCCTGAACCTTGGGAAATGAAGTAGGGGGAGGGGATGAAGGAAAGAGGATAAGAAAAACATCCTTCATCAGAAACATATGATTCCACAAACCATCATTCTTGTGTGGATTGCTCCTTACATAGCTAATCACACACTCTTTTGAATCCTGGGATTATGAATGTTGATAGCACAGTAATAAGGGGATGAATAGCTGTTTCAAATGATATTTTTTAAAGTAAGGGGCTTGTTATTTCCCCTACACAACGAAATGATCTTTCCCCTTAAGTCCAGGGGAGTACTCTCATCCACTAATAAGGCCTGACACTCTTATCTTTAAGGTACCTCCTTTTGGGGGGAGGGAGAGAGACAGAGAGAAGGAAGGGCTCAGTTACATAACCCATTACCTAAAACTACATATTCCAAATGAGGCAACTGTCCAGATGTTTCATTGCAAAGGGAGGGAGTTGGTTGTGAGGAAGATATGCTTATTTTTCCTTGTAGATAAATGAGTGGGGGAAAAACTTTTAAAAGGGAAGTACTTAGTTGAATATGCCACATATCCAACCAAGTAAACCTTGCTGTTTCCCCAGCAACTAATTATCTGTCTGAAGTAAATACTCTTGGCCTGATGATTCCTGATGTATATCTACTTTAAATTCCAATCATTTGAATTAGTGAAAGGAACCTTTCTCCTGTTCCAGGGATTTTAAGTCAATACCCACAGTCAGGGTTCGGAAGCTCCTCAGATCCTTCAGATGAAAGTCCTTGGCAGGGCTCAGATCTTCTGTGTTACCTTAGCCCTAACAAAGGGCTCACGCTGGTAAAGTCCTTGGCAAGTTTTGGGAACACAGGACTTGTTCTTAATTTATTGGAAATGAGTTAGGCAGGATTACTACCTGAGATACCTTTGGCTATGGAAGTTGGTGGTGGATTTTCCTACACAGATTTATCCTTTTCTAATATAAGTGCCTTCAATCACCCCTCTCCCAATGCCAGACCGTCACCCCCCAACCTCCACACAAAACACCTCTCCTGTTTAATTTGCACCTCTAAGGTCATTTCTGGTGAAAGCGGATGGGACGGGACCGGGAGTGGGTGAGGGATGGGGTGGGAGATTTTGCAAGTAAGTACAAGTAAGAAGTGTTACTGCTCCAAGCCCTGCTGTCTTTGACAGTCTTTCTCTTTGCTGCAGGAGGTGGTGTAGAAGCTAGCTCCCCACTTTACGCACACCTTCCCCCTGCAACTGCCCCGAAGTCCAGGGGCCCGCGATGATCGCCACAGGGGGCCTCCTTAGGATCTCCGCTAGAAAGCAAGATCCTCTCCGCCCACAGAGCCAGGTCCCCAAACGTAAGAGGAAAGCCAAAAAGAAGCGCAAGAACGACGTGGTGGTAGTGAAAGGCAAGTTGAAACTCTGCTCCATCTCAGGCCTGATCGCCCTCTGCGGGATCCTGGTACTGCTAGTAGGCATAGCCATGGCCGTGGTGGGCTACTGGCCCAAAACCAGTGGGACCCATCGGGAGGGCGCGAAGCAGCTGTCCCCAGGGGGGAGTGGTCATCGGGCCCTGGCCACCGCCAGCAGCAGTGCCAGAGCCAGCAGCAACAACAGTAGCAACAAGCACCCATCTAGGGACCTCTCGGGGACCCCCAGTCTGGCAGAGTCCAACTCGAGTTTCGTCTTTGCCACTAAGAGCACGCCCCCTACCCGGGCGGCCGCTTCCTCCTCCTCCTCTTCCTCTTCGTCCACTTCAGTAGGTTTCCTCTTCCGACTCTTCTCCGGTTACTTGCATTCTGACAAGCTCAAAGTCTTCGGGCCGCTCATCATGGGCATAGGCATCTTTCTCTTCATCTGCGCCAACGCCGTGCTCCACGAGAACAGAGACAAGAAGACCAAGATCATCAACTTGCGGGACCTCTATTCCACCGTCATCGACGTGCACAGCCTCCGAGCCAAAGACTTGGCGGCGGCTGCAGCGGCTGCGGCTGGGCGCCTCGTCCTCTTCGGCCACCGCCTCGGGCCCCTCGGCAGCATCCCCTCTTAACGGTTTCATCAGCTATGTGCAGTCCCGGGGCTTGGAGCTCAAGCCCGGCGGCAGCAGCCCGGGAGATGCCTACGGGGCGGCCGCGATGCTGGCCAAAGGCTCCTGGCATCCCCCGGCTCTGGGAGGCGGGGCTGCGGGAGGGGGCGGCGGGGCCAGGGGCCCCGTGTCCCCGCCCGACTTGGCTTCGTCCCCCCGCTGCCCGCGGGAGCCTCCCAGCCTGGCCGAGGCGGTGTACAGCATCTATCGGGAGCGCTCGGTGCTGGCGGGTCGTCGACGGGCAGCTGCCGCGGCCGCCGCCGCCGTGGCCGCAGCCGCCGCCGCCGCGGCAGCCAGCAGCAGCAGCCCCACCCCGTGCAGCCCCCCGGAGAGCTGGGGGCGGCAGAGCACGGCCAGCTCGATTGTGGGCTCGTCCCTTAGCGCCTTCGCCCTGCTGCCCTTGCAAGGAGACCGGGACCGGGTCGGGGACGGGGATGGGGATGGGGAGGGCGCCAGCTGCAGCTGGCAGCGCTCTCCCGGGGAGAGGGGCTCCCAAGAGATCCCGCGGGGGGAGTTTGAGTTGAGTTTGACGGATCTCAGCGGGGGGGCCAGCCTCTGTGGCCGCAGGCGCCGGGAGCCCCGCGAGTCGGAGGACGAGGAAGCGGCAGCGGTGGCGGATGCAGCGCTCACGGTCACCACCAGGGGGCAGGGCGGTCGTCTGCCCAGGACCGGCAAATACTTGGCCTTGAGGCGTCAGAGCACAAGCGGTCTCCTCGACTGCAGGAGAGCCGCATCCCCAAACCCCTCACCCACCCCCAGCGTGACCAACGTGGACGTGGCCGTTGTGGCGGAAGCCTCCCCTGCACCCCCCAGTCCCCCGGGGGCCTCTCCTCCCGCCTCGACGCAGGCGACCAGGAGAGACTCTCCGAGCTCCCAGTCGGATCAATCCAGCAGCAATAAGGGCTACACCCCCCTGGAGGAGGCGGGCACCTCCTTGGAGTCTATCATTGACACACCAGCCAGCAAAAGCCAGGACTGTGCAGAGGACCCAACCCGGGAAGAGTGCCCCCAGCAGGGTCCCGGCCAAGATCCCCAGACAGTCGAGGCCCCTCGGCCAGTTCAGAGGCAGTTTACAAAAAAAGAGAAACTCATCATGATCTCCCGGTCTCATGCCACAGGGAGGGAGGATGGAGAATTGGAAAAGACAGGCCTTTAGAAAAGGAGGCTCCTAGAGACGCGAAGAGAGACCAAAAGAGCGAGGGAGCCACCCACTCGAATCCCTAAATCTCCATCTCCCTTTTTCTCTGTGGCTCTAACGGAAGGAACCCGTCCAAATCCAAAGAGCTGCAGGGCAGTTTTCCTAGAATTGAGTTCACAGAATTTCTGTAGATAGCTCCAAGCAATTTTTTCTAAAAAATGCAAACAATCCTCTATGTCCGATTGTGATTGTATGTTCCATGAAAACCAAAACGTATTAAAACATCAGCAGTCTAGTAATTAGTAATATTCCTAATTTTCTTAGGATCAAATTAATATATTTTTGACAATATCTGTGCACTTTATTCCAGCTTTTGATCTGAGTCCCTCAGTTGCCTAACCTGTTTATTCCATCCCCCGGTTTCGTCAAAAGTTACTTGAAAACAAGTTCTTTCCTCCTTTCCTGTGTAAGAGTAGCAAGGGGTTTTTTCCTCAGTTCTCTCAAAACTGATCTTGCTAAATGTTTTCAGGGCCAAAAGCATGAGCAAGCACTTCAGGAAAAGCTATTAGGAACAATTACCTTGCCCCCATCCCTCCAACCTCATCCATCTACCTTCTCCAAATTTTTCCTCTCTGCTCCTCCCTTAAAAAAAAAAGATATTTGATTTTTTTCCCCTACAGTATCATGCTGTAGAGAGAGGATCGGTCAAAGCTGGGATCTAATTGGATTGTTACGTTAAGTTCAAGATATCAAGTACAAGATGATTTACTGAGTATTATTATACATGTATTGACAGCAGCATTAATCTTAAACAACCTTTTTAATAAATGTTTATAAACAAAAGGGGGTTAACATAAGTTACTTAATTTTGCCTTTGAATTAGTGAACCTTATTGAAATAGATCTGCAATGATTAAATCACGAGGGAGTACCAAAAACCTTATTGGTGTAATGCATTGAAATTTTGGTCTCAGAAATTAAAAATTAAATGACATCTCATGGAGGAAAAAAGAAAAGTTTGTTTTTCTGTGACAAAAAGTGATAGTTAACTGGAGTTTACTTCCCGTTATTCTCTCCTAGTAGTATACACAGGGCAGCTAGGTGGTGCAGTGGGTAGGGTCCTGAGCCTGGAGTCAGGAAGATGCCTTTTCCTGAGTTCAAATCTGTGCTTAAACACTAGCTGCGTTGCCCTGGGCAAGTCACTTAACCCTGTTTGCCTCATTTTCCTCATCTGTAAAATGAGCTGGAGAAGGAAATGTCAAATCACTCCAGTGTCTTTGCTAAGAAAACCCCGAATGGGGTCACAAAGATATGGACAAAACTGTAAAATAACTGAATAAGAAGTGTGAAGTTCTTCCTGAACTTGCTTTGATAATTGTCAGCTAGTTAGTTTTCCAAGGTTTTAGGAATATACTACTAAATCAGTTTAACCTAGGATCTTAAATTTAGAGCTGGAAAAGACATCAGAGTTCATCTAGTCCAAACTTCTCTAGTTACAGATTAAGAAATTGAGGCCCAGGAGCAAAAACTACTTGCCCAAGGTCCCGCTTCAGAGTCAGTATTTGAATTCTTGGTCTCTGGGCTTAGAGTCAATCCTTTTTTCACTGCAGCCTCTATCCATATTTTTATTTTTCATACAGCCTCTATCCATATTTATTATTCACTGATTAAATTGAGTAGGGGTATCAAAATTATCCTCACAAGATACAACAAATTGGTGGACAATAAAGGCCATTTGGGAGTTCCCCTTATCTGTAGAAGAACAATTAAGATATAACTTCCAGTTAAATATCAGTTTTTGTTACAGAAAAGCAAATATTTCCCTTTCTTAGGCCATGATTTGAATACACTGCATCAATATTATATTTTTTGTACTGCCTTGGGATTTAGTCTTGGCAACGGTAAAGCATAGTTTTGAGAAGTTACTTGAGACTTCATTTGATAAGTATTTAGTGAGCACCTATCACATACCAAGACTGCTTTGTATCAAGATACAAAGATAAATATGAAATAGTCCTTACTCTCAAGGAGCTTTCATTCTGCCACCATTTTGGTTGACGGCTGGGCATGGACCTGTGTTTATATCAGTGTGAGTCACTCCTGGCACAGAAACACCCTTTCCTTCACAGATGGAGATTAGAAACTCATCTAACTTTTACTCATGATAATATAACAAATACATATCAGAGATAAGACTTGCTGATTCTTAAAATTTGATTTTATACATCATAATAGGGTCAATAATGAGGTGTAAGTAATTTAGCCATCTGGTTGTTTTTAATTATTAAAATATTTGGAATTAATTTCCAAGTACAATATAACTTACAAATAAGTCATAATCTCTTAAAGTGAATTTCCTTGGGAATTTTGGGGGTATAATTTCTTTCTTTAGGCCATTTGGGAAATGTATATCTGTGAAAGCTACATGGTACAGTGGGAAGAAGGGGGGGACTGACACTCAAATATTGAACCTCTACTACTAACAAGAAGTGATACTTTGGACAGTTTGCTTTAACCAGCCTCATTTTCCTTAATATTTACAGATGTAAATGTTCAACCTGATTTTCCAGGTCTAACATTGTATAAAATCAGAACACACTCGACATATTGCTTTAAACACAGTAGGCACTTAATGAATATTTGTCATACAGACCAAAATAAGTGGTTTGAGTGAATTCAGTTTCCCTTCCTCTGCTTCCTCCCACTAAATGAATTCAGTCAAATACAATTTTTTTGTATATAGATAAAGCTTTATAGTCTGGAAAAGAGAAAGTCATTCCTTGCAACTGTTCCATTGAGTGTATTACAAAAATAATAGTATAGTGGGTATACAGTTTACCCAGGATAGGAAAACCAGGACTTACAAGAGTCCTCTGCCTCTGATACGGGCTGGCTGTTTGATGGTAGGCAAGCACTTAACCTCTCAGTGCTCTAGGCAATTCTAAGGCTATAATTTGCAGCTAGGGTGGTAGCCTGCACACGTAGAGTTTCTTTCTTTTGGAGCTTCCTACTCTAAGGAAATCATAAGTCCAGTCCCTACCCCTGTAAATAACAGCCTTAAGATGCCAACATTATTCCCTGACCAGGATAAGAAGTCACTTTAGTGTTGCTTACTTACTTGTTTGGTTGTGTTCATTATAGCCAATGTGAGCTTTCATTAGTAAGAGCTACAAACACTAATGATACCAACAGATTGTGGTAAATCTCAACAATCCAAATTGGTTTAACTCACTTCTAAAGACCTTCAATTTGCACTGGTAAGTTTTTTTCCCCCTAGAATAATTCAGGCACCAAAGAGTCTGATGAGTCATTTTTAAAGGAAAGACATAGTCTAGTAGCTAGAACACTGCTCTCAGAGACTAAATAAAAGGTTTGGTTCAATTTCTCTTCAACAGACAATTTATATAACCTGGAACTGATCACGTATCTCAATTTCCATGTCTGAAAAGTTGAAATGATACTTTCCCCTGAACATTTTAGAAATTTAATATCCTCAGTGTTACTAGAATTGCCCAGGTTGGCCATCTGCACTGGTCAGATTAAATACATATATAAAATTTGTCGCCAAATTCTAGCTCACACTGTTCTATGTGGACACGGTCACACTGGGATGATGTAAGAAAGCCGGCTGATTTGCTTGCCTAAATATCCACCTTGATCTAATTTCCATGTGAGCAGTTTGACTGGGCAGCTACTTGACTACCAAGCTGAAGTCCACCATTACTCTTCAGGGGTTGGAGATTTGTGCTTTTAGTAACTCTCTCTGGGGAGCCTTTTGTGGGTTGTTTCAAGACTATCTAGTTCACAGCCCTTCCCTCTATGGCAACATAACAGCTGTGCATGTGCTGCTCGCTTCCCTAAAGGTATGTAGGCCTACCAGAGCATGTTGGCAGAGAATGGATACAAGCTGAGTGGAGCATTTCTAAGAAATAAAGCACTGGGCCCTAACTCCCTGTTGTATGACTTCTTTGCCTATTTGAGGGACATGTTAGCAAAGAGAGTGTCTTGCAATAGAAAGTACACTAGATTTAGAGTCAGAAGACCCAGGTTCAAATCCTGTCTCTCTCACTGAGTACTGCATGATTTTGAACCAGGTACTTAAATCTCTTTGGCCTCAGTTTCCTTATCTGTAAAAAAAATGAGGGAGTTGGGCTATATGACTGATGAGGCCCTTTGTAGCTTTAAGTCTATGATCCAATGAATTTATGTGTTGTTTTGTCATTTCACTCGTGTCCAAGTCTTTGTCCAAGCCCCATCTGGGGCTTCCTTGGCAAAGCCATTGGAGTGGTTTGTCATTTCCTTCTCCAGCTCATTTTACAGATGAGGAAACTGAGGCAAACAGGGTTACATGACTTGCCCAGGTTCATACAGCTAGTAAGTATCTGAGTTCATATTTGAACTCAGGCCTCCCTGATTCCAGGCCCAGGACTCTATCCTTTGCACTACCTAGCTCCCCTAATAGGTCAATAGCTAGAGTGATAAGAACAATTCTGGCCTCAAACTGAACACAAGACCTAAATCTAGTGGGCTCTGAAGTAGAAGAAAACTCCAATGCCCTGTTACCTTCAAGCCTACCTTGGTGTACTCCTGGGGTCATGGTATTAGTCACATGGCAGCAAATAGCACCAGAGATCTGATTTTTTAATTTATAGTCATACTAGATGAGCATTGAGATAGTGCAAGCTGCTGATAGATTTTTTTTTTAAATGGGATCTTCCTAGTATCCAAAGTACCTATATCTTGGGCTAAGTAAAATTGAATTCAAGGCAAAAATTCAAGGAGCTGATTAGCAGGTTATGTTTATTGCTCACTTAATGGGGACAACCATAAACTTGCTGGAGGGCTGCAAGTTATTCATGATTAGATATATGAGGGACATAATTAGATTGTAATTTTCTTCTTTAGTCACACAGATAAAATGACCAGGCTGCCATGTTGGTAAGGCATTTATGTAGAGTTAAACAGAGACAGAGATAGATGTTATAATATTACATCATAGTATTACATTGCAATGAATTATTATACAGATGGTTTTTACTCTGGTTTGGTTATCTAAGGTTCCATTTACTGAGGTTTACTGTATCACTAAGGGCAGCTAGATGGCACAGTGGATAGGGTCCTGGGTGTGGAGTCAGGAACTTTCATTTTCCTGAGTTCAAATCTGGCCACAAACACTTTTTAGCTGTGTGACCATGGGCAAGTCCCTTAACCTTGTTTGCCTCAGTTTCCTTATCTGTAAAATAAGCTGGAGGAGAAAATGGCAAACCATTCTAGCATCTTTGCCAAGAAAATTCCAAATAGAATCACAAAGAGAGGGACAGGACTGAAAAGCTTGTTAACAAAACAAGGCTATGCAAAGCATAAAACACAGTAGTTCCTTATTCTCCCAGAAATGGACCAGATAAAATGTAAATGGCATTCCTGGAAGTGAAAATGGGTTCCATTTTAATTTATTTAAATCTTCAAAATGAAGGACTCTTCTACTCTTCTCCCTTTCAGACAACTGGGATATGTTTACTTAAAAATGCTTTTGCTTCCCCCTCTACCTTCCGCACAGGTTAATATTTTTAAAAGTATTAATGTTCTCACAAGAGAATTAGCATTTTCCTTTTCTCATTTGGTCAAAATATGAAGAGTACATTAAAGCTGAGTGATTTGTAATTCAAATCTTCTCTTGTAAGGTTTTTTTTCTCCTTCTGTTGACTTGTTTAAGATGGGGACTAGATAAAAAGATGAAGAACAGATCAGACTTGGAGGTTCTTTGCTGGAGCCCAGCTCCACAGTTTATTTGGTCTATAGTTGGAGAGTGCCTTTTTGGATGAAGAACTCGGGAAGTCTTCCCAAGACTTGTTTAATTTTTCCCCTTTTAAATAAAATAATCTTGAATAGGTATTTTCCCTGGCCTGGTTAAGAGAAAGGAGAGTCGTTTTACATGTTTGAAAGCAGCATATTACATCCAACTGTCTCCAGCTGAAGTTCCAGTATATATTAATAGGCCCAATTAAACAGTTGGACACCCAAATCCCAGTGATTTTCCAAAAATCCCAGTGACTTTTAAAATTTGTAGCTATCATCCATTTATCAGAGAAAATAAATATAAAATCACGTGGGCTCTATGGAATAGAGCTCGTAGAAGGACTTTATTCCAATCACCATATGGTACTCCACAGACCGTTTAAGCCATCTCCCAAGAGGCCAGGCAGAGTCCCCATCTGCAAAGACAAACAGTTCTGTGTGTTATAGGGGGCATTATATAACTGTAGGTCAGTTTGAATGGAGAATGTAAAGTTGTGCTCTTAGTTACAGCAATGAAGCAGAGTGAATCTGTTTCATTTTCACTGGAATTGTTCACGTACATTGTGTGAAGCTTAACTAACATCTGGGAACAAATCCTTACTCATACTTTAAAATCCTCTAATCTCCTCCCTCCATGGCAATTTAGCCTGTGGCATCATCCTGATTGGTAATGGTCTTGAATCATGAATTTTTTGTTGATTTATCATCATGTTAGGAAAAGATGATATTTTCTTTCTTTTTATGTAGAGTCCAGATCAATGGACTAGGTGTATATATCTGGAGTGTTATAAAGTCTATAGACATAAGCTAGCCAGGATGCTTATGCATTTCTTTTTTAAACATGTCAGTTCTTGAAAGACAATGACTGATGATCACTGAAGCTATTTCTTCTAATTGCCATTTTGAGTTCCAAATCCAAGAATCCAGAGGGAGGACTGAAAAACAGAAAGGAAAAAAATGCGCTTAGTGATCAAGGAAAAGCAATGGAAGAAAGGCGAGAAATGACAGGGTCGGGGTACTCCAAGGTAAAGAATTTAGGTAAGGAAGGATGAGAAAGGAGGTGCTCAAAAGTCCTACTGTCTCAATGTCCTAAATCTCTATATGTTGTTTTTCTTTCAATATAGACCATTTGGTATTAATTTTTGGGTTTTTTGGGGTTTTTTTGCTTTTTGGAGGGGGGAAGGTAGGGCAATTAGTGTTAAGTGACTTGCCCAAGGTCACACATCTAGTTATTTGTGCGTTAAGTGTCTAAGGTGGGATTTGAACTCAGGTCCTCTTGATTCCAGGGCTGATGCTCTATTCACTGCACCACCTACCTGCCCCATTTGGTATTGATTTAAAAAAAATAAAAAACAATAGTGAATTTTGTTATTTTGAAAAGGAATACATATATATTCGTATATATGTATATACATTTATTTATATATTTATATACTTATATTTGTATATATACATATATGTATATATTTGTATATATGTATAATTACTTATATATATATATATATATATATATATTCTTTCAGTCAAAACATGACTAGTAAGGAATTTGTTCCAAACTTTTACATAATGAAGAAATTCAACAATAACCTTACACCATTGACAATGCAAATTCATTTGATGATAATTTGTTGTGAAATTTTAAGGTGACTCACTAGTATAATGAGTATTGATATTGATTTAGAGAGTTATCTTTAAAATGAGAAATTTAAGAAGCTTTGTTTTTTGTCTCTACACACAAGGAAAAAATGGAATGTATTACAATTGCATAACAATAACAACAATGATGAAGGCAATGACCAGAATCATCGGTACAGTGGTTGGCCAGGCATCACTAGCTTGAGGTCAAAGGGGCTAGAGACCTTCACCATTTCTTGCTCTTTAGCTCCCCTCTCTCTTTGACCTAGGTTCATTGCTTTGGGGTCACCCATTTTCTCAGTAGGGTAACTAGTCTTCCCAGTGTTCTGACTAGAGGCAGCTAGGTAGCAAATAAACAGAGCACTGGACCTGGAATCAGGAAGACCTGAGTTCAAATCTTGCCACAGACACTTGCTAGCCATGTAACCCTGGGCAAGATACCTAACAGCTATCAGCTTCAGTTTCCTCATCTATAAAATGGGGATAATAATAGCACCTACATCCCAGGGTTTTTGTGAGGATCAAATAAGATAATATTGTAAAGCACTCTGCAAACTTTACAGAGCTATGTAAATGCTAGCTATGATAATAGTAATTATTATTCTTATTCAATTCTCAGATTCCTGAGGAACAATTCTGGTTTTGGTTTTAGTCTAAGTAAAAACTAGTCACAGGGCAGCTAGATGGTGCAGTGTATAATTAGAATGCTGGCCCTGGAATCATGAGGACCTGAGTTCAAATTTGGCCTCAGACATTTACTATCTGTCTAACCCTGGGCCAGTCTCTTAACCTTGTTTGCCTCAGTTTCCTCATCTATAAAATGAGCTAGAGAAGGAAATGACAAACCACTCCAGTACTTTTGCTAAGAAAACCCTAAATAGGGTCACAGAGAATCAGATAACTGAAATGACTCCACAGCAACAAAAGGAAGTAAAATAAAGGTCCCCAGAATACAAATATGAATTAAATTGGAAGAGTCAACTTCATTCCCATAGACTAAAGGGAATGCTAAGTAATAAAGGCCAGATCTGAATTCATGAAGATGAGTCTTCCCAATTCCAAGACCAGTAATGTCCACTGGGCCACCTAACTGCCCTCTCTACCCGATGCAGATGTTAGAAAACTGAAGTTAATCCCTGAGTATTGTAGCAATCAATCAACATCAAACATGTGTTGGGTGCCTTTGGAGGCAAAGATCATGTCCAGGCTCCTGGTGAAATACAAAGTTTTAAATTGGACTTGGCCTTTATTTTTATTGGGAGATTTTTCATCCTGTGTTCCATGAGAGACCAGGGAAAATCATAGGGCCAAAGAAAGAGCGTTAATAAAATAAAGTGAGGAGACACGCTGAAAAGGGAAAGAAATTTAGCAACACAAGAAGGAAGACTTCATGCTGGAAGCATCTTCTGCTTCCTAGGTCACAGATTGGGCTTTTATAAGTTTTTAGGCCATTTTAGAGTCTACAACCAATAAGTAGCATTTTGTGGCAATTTAAAATAGATAAGTAAAAAAGGTAGTAAAAAGACGGATTTAAAAGAAAAAAAAAGGGTGGTAGAGCAAAGAAACCTTGTTTGAACATTTGCAAAAGTTTGTTTGTAAGGACTGGCAATTAGCTATTTCACATTTCCCCTTCACTGGACCCAGACCGATCAGTGCCCAGTGGCTTCTTTCTCTCTGGTGACTTCTGTGTGTGATATTTTTCTTTTCAGTCCATCTATCCCTGCTGCTTTTGCCACCCAAACTGCTCTGGTAACCACTCTGCAGATCAGGTTCTCAGTAAAGAGAAAACACCAGCTACTTTTCAAGATCTCACAAGGCCCTATCCTAAAGGAAAGAAGTCACAAAGGAGAGCTAGTCTCATTGCAGAGGTGGCCAGGTGTTCATGGGTGATTGGGGGAAAGGGCGTTTTTTCTCCCTTTCCCCAACCTGACCATCTGCAACTCAGGGAACCATTCTTAAACTCAAAGGCTGGCCAAAAGAAGAGTTCTTAGGGACACATAGCACCCCTTTATTTTTTGTTGTTTTTTGTTTTTTTGTTTTTTTGAGGGGGGAAGGTAGGACAATTGGGGTTAAGTGACTTGCCCAAGGTCACTTGGCTTGTTTTTTGTGTTAAGTGTCTGAGACTGGATTTGAACTTAGGTCCTTCTGACTCCAGGGCCAGTGCTCTATTCATTGTGCCACCTAGCTGCCCCAGCACCCCTTTATTATATCCTTAGAATTCCACTTCATATGAATACCTTAGCCATCATGGCCAATAGGAATAAGTCAAAAGATATCCCTATAGTGTTTGCTGAGGGAATGTCTACCTATCATGCATATATGCTCCAACTTTCTTTTTTATGTCTTTTTGGAGGAGGGGGAAGGCAGGACAATTGGGCTTAAGTGATTTGCCCAAGGTCACACAGCTAGTGTGTCAAGTGTCTGAGGCTGGATTTGAACTCGGGTCCTCCTGACTCCAGGGCTGGTGCTCTATTCACTGCACTACCTAGCTGCCCCTCCAACTTTCCATGAACCTGACAAGAATGCTGACTGAGCATGGGTGGAAGGAGGGCAATGAGAGGGGGATGAGACAGAGGGTCCTATGATACTATAAAAGTAAATATTTCATTCACTTTTTCTTTAGTTTACAGAACACTGAACATAAAAGAATAATAGCAAAATAGCAGCCTTTCCCAGGACTATTTCTATCTGAGCGCCATCAAACGAAGATAAAAAGAACGAGATACTAATAGTAACTGTGTTTTGATAGTACTTAGCTTGCAAAGCACTTGACAGACATTATCTCATGTATTGGTACTATAAGGTGACATTTACACAATTGTTTCCCATACATTCTCTCATTTGTACCACAGCTCTATGGGATATGCAAAGCAGCTATTATTATATAATAATTATCCCTGTTTTATAGACTAGCAAACTGAGGCTCATAGCTCTTAAATGCTTTGTCCCAGGGTCACATGGCTTGCAAATGGCTAATAAATTTGATTAATCTAGACATTGCAATGCATGACATGATTTTGCTTAAATGAAGGGCTCCTGTGATTGCTGTGGTTTGGCCTGAATTAGTCATACAATTAACCCAAGTCTTCAAATTGTTTTCCTGTGATGAGATTGTTTAAGGTGGCACTCTTTACATGCTAGGGCTCCTCTCAGTGTCCCTCCTTAGTACAGTTTGCTCAGTCATTCCTCCACTCTAGGGACACACCAATGGTGGGCTTCTTGTCTGTGCTATCTTCCAACCCTCCAAAGAACAGGCCTGTGGATAGCTAGAGCATCCACTGAAACAGTGACAAACATGAGTAGGAATCCTGGGGCATTATTACCGGTAATATTGTAAGCGTGTGCTGACTGCACATGACACATGCTGGCTTTCTTCTCTCATCTCAGTGCTCCCTACATATATAACTGGGTACAATTGAAAGGTTCTAGCTGGGGTTTTCCTTGGGGATGCTGAAATGCACTTCTGCATTTCTTAGTTCCTACCAAGTTAAGTACTTCTTGGCATAAATTGCTTTCAAAATTGCATTCCTGATCAGGCTGGATCCTGGTAGAAAGCCATAACCGGGAAATCCTCCTCCAGCAACACTTTGCCATTGCGGATGTCCTCTGATTCCTGCTTGAGTAGCTTGTGCATGTAACTGAACTCACATTCTCAGTGCACTCTAAATGACTTACTGTTCCACCTAGTGGTAGAGTCGATAAATTGCAGTTCAGCTGAAATGGACACAACACTGTAGAAAGTCAATCGGAAAAGACTTCAGAGGTCACTTGATCTTATCCTTCTGGATCAGGAATCACTCCTACAGTACCTGAAGGTCTTTAATGACCTCCTTTTAGTTTTAGCCACAAAGCCCTGGTAATCTTTTCATATCCATTGGAATGGTTCAATATAGGCTATTTAAAAGCTTAATGTAGTTCATACATACATAAACAAGAAATTCCAAACTTTGACCCCAAAATATTGATATTCTCCCTCATCCCAACTGCTCCAGATGGGAATAGAGAACGTATTAAATATAAAACATGGCAGCAATCTAACTCAAGAACAGTCTGGATTTTTAAAATTCCCTTTAATGTGTGGCACAAACACATTTAAAATGTAGATTTTTAAAAGTGGAAGCAAAGTATGTATTAAGACTATGGTTCACCTACAACATGTCCTTCACTAACAGGGTACACAGGTAGAACAGTGTAGTCATAGAATGCTGGTTGCCTCCTTAATGAAAAATTTAGAGCACTCATAGCAACAACAAAAATCTGTGAAATGTGTTCATTAAATTTAAACTCCCTTTGGATTAGAAAGGAGATATTTGAAGACTGTTTACATGTCCTTCCCCCACCCCCATAATCCATCTTTTATGCCACTGCCAGAATAGTCTTTCTTATGTATGAATCCAATCATATCACTCTTCTGCACAAGAATCTTCCATGGCTCCCTACTGCATCCAAAATAAATTGAAATTCCTTTGTCTGACATTCAAGGGCCTTTGTTATCTGACTTCATCTTCTATCACTTTCCTCTGCATGTGCTCTATTGTCTAGTCAAACTGGTTGCCTTTTTGCTTTTGTTCTCTTTCCATTCCATATTTCCCTCTTCCTCCATCCAACCCAAAGAAATATTCTGTCTTTTTACCCTCTGGGAAGTATCTTCATCTGTTGAATCTTTCCTCATCCTTTAAAACCCAATTTAAATGCTACTTCTTCCATGAAGTTATCCCTGAACCACTTCTTCCATGGTTATGATCTCAGATTTCAAATAACTTTTTTCCCCCAATTGCCACATGTACTGATCATGTAATATGGGGGATTGTAGTTATCTGTGGTCATATCATATCTTCTATTTGACTCTGTCAGTGAGTTAATAAGTATTTTTAAAAATCCTTACCATATGCCTGGCACTTTGCTGAGTGTAAGAGATACAAAGAAAGGCTAAAACAGCTTAGGATCTGACATTCCAATAGGGTAAATGAAATGTAAATAAATGAATGTCACAAAGATGGAGAAATAAAATACAACAAGTTCTACAAGGATATGGCAAAGCAGAGAAAAAACTATTTGTTATCCTTAGATAAGAGATGCCTGTAACTTTTCTCTTAATGATTACATCATCCCTGATCGATAAATCAAATGGGTCTCTTTAAGAGTTGTAAAAGTATTCATGTGCCGTCTCTTCTTTCCAGCCCTGTTTTCTCATCCTGACAACAGATCGTCAGATGCATTCCAGATACCCCCAGAACTTTCCATTTTTGCTCCCTTGAATAAGTCTCCCTTTCTCTACCACTACCTGTTTTTTTATATCTATCTTTTTTTAACTTATCTATCTCAAATTGCCACAGAATACTATTGCTTGGTTATGGCATGTGACCTAAACCCCAGTCTGTGACCTAGGAAGCAGAAGATGCTGCCAGCAACAAGTCTTCTTTATTGTGTGAATAACTTTCTTACCTTTTCAGCTTGGCTACTCAGTTTATTTTACCAAAGTCTTTCTTTGGTCCTGTGTTCTTGAGCCCATAGGGCTCTCAAGGGACAAAGACTGAGAAATTTCCTGATTAAAACAAAGGCCAAGTCTAATTTAAAACTTTGTATTTCACCAAAAGCCTGGAAGTGATAATAGGTACCTTATACATGATTGATTTTGATTGAGCACTTACAATACTCAGGTCTTTAACTTAACATTGCAGCTGAGGAAGACTGGAACAACAAAAGAAGGATGAGTCATCTTTAATAATGCTGTGCTAACACCCAGAGAGGCAGTTAGATGGCACAGTGGACAGAGCACTGGGCTTGGATTCAGGAAGATTCGTATTTAGGAGTTCAAATCTGGCCTCAGACACTTAGTTACTATGTGACCCTGGGCAAGTCACTTAACCCTGTTTGGCTCAGTTTCCTCATCTGCAAAATGAGAAGGGAATAGCAAATCACTCCAGTATCTTTGCCAATCATGAAGAGTTGAAATGACTGAACAACGACAATATCCTGCTGAGGGCCAGTGAAGAGGACTGGAAGGGTGAAAGAAGGATAGATAACTCACATGTTTGATAATGTTGTGGTAGCACCCAGATGAAAGGGTGAATTTCAGGTATGATTTTTTTCTGCCTCTGGTCCATTTTTTAGATATGTTCACAGATTTCAATAATTAGCAAGATAATTCAAATTAGGGCTCAACCTTCTCATCTTTCCTCATAAGTATTCTGATCCTTTTTTTGTTTTCTACATTTTTTTTTTGTATCAAAAGGAAAGGTAATTTGAGGCCCATACCTTCCTTTGAAATTGAAATCTGTCCTTTATAAAGTAACATAAGAGGGATGAGGCAGTCTTATGATCTCTGAGCAAGGCACTTCAGAAAATTCACTGATGATAACTAGCCAAACTTTACAGTTTACAGGTGGAAAGACCACTAGAAAGGATATCAGGAGATATAGGTTTTGGTTTTGGGGTCTACCCCTACCTCTGTATGTGACTTTAACCAAGTTGTTTAGTCTCTTTGACCTCTGTTCTGGGCTGGGCCTGAGTCAAGCCAGTGCCCTCAGTATGTTGGACATTGGAAGAAAATGAGAGAGTCCTTAGGTTATCCTCTTGTTAACAAGAAGGGATTTACCTAGCCATAATAGAAGGACATTTAACAAGGATTTCAACAAGGCAAAAGACACCTAGAGTTGATTCAGTGAATGAAGCTCCTTAGTTTGAGTTGCCCAAAGTGACCCGTTGGCCAAACCTCCAGATCTCCCCAATAGCCACCTCCTCACCTCCCCCCTTCCCTACCCAGGCTGCTTTTGTACTAAGGGAATGAGGAACGAAATCATTTATCAACAATCTTAGCCCTGAGCCAGCCAAGTTTCATGAATATCTCAATACCTTTTAAAGAAAAAATAGCCTAATCTGAAGGAGAGGTGGGAATTGGTAGGGAGTTAGAGAGGGGATGGTGGTGGGGTTGGGAAGGTGGTTGAGTTACTTTTCGGGAAAAATTAACCAAGAATCTCTTCTCCACAAGCCTTTATGTTTCCTCCACTTAAATTACAAGAAAAGTCAGGAAATACTCAGATATTTGTGTATATTCTCCACTTTACCCTGGATATGTTGACACAGGCCAACAGAGAGTGTAACCATTTTTCCTTTAATTGAAGTGAAATTTTTGAAGGGAAAAAAACCACAATGTGTCCCTATAGATTAAAACCAACAGACATTATTTATTGTAGATATTATTACCAGAATCAGTAAGTAAATCCTGCATGAAGATATATTTATTGGTAAGAAGCTTTAAAATGGAAAATGTTAGGATGATAAAGTTCTCTGGTAAATCTGGCATTTCAGGAAGGCAAATAGAATACTTGAAAAAAGTAAAAGAATTGAAAAGGCTAATTCAGTGACCTATATGCTAATCCTTTAGAGTTTATGTAACCACACGTCTCAGGAATGGATTGTTTGGAGCACGGGAGAAGGCTACAATGCCTTAGAGTCTTGAGCCCTTGATTGTACAGTTTTTCCATTTACATTCCTAATTTCATTTCAGCTTTCAACTTGAGATTTTATCAGCCCTATTTATTATGACTATTTTAGGAGAAAATAAATGCATTTCTATTTAAAACAACAATGTCAACAACTGTGAGGTATTAAAGGAGAAAAGTAATTTAAATATTGTACTAATAACATGGTCATTATTTATTTCCTAAATTTTCCCTCCCTTTTTAAGTGCACCTCCCACCCAATAGAAAATAAATGGATGGTATCTCTTGGAAACACATGTAGCTGAGAAATTTCAATGTAATTTAAGTCCATGTTTGGAGCCTCTTGGATTCCCAAATTATAAGAATGCCAAACAATGGAAACATCCTTTAAATTACAGATTGTCTCCTGACAAAGTCACTAATACTGCTGTGAATGCTTTTCAGGTTTCTTTTAATGTAAGGTTAATGAAAAGGTGTTTTGGTCATGCTATCTCTGTCTGAACAAATGTCAGTTATGAGTTCTGATTAAGTCAGTGACAATTAAATATAATAATTAAAAACAAATTGAATAGAGCCATCTGGCTAAGCTACACACCATGATTTGTCTTTAATGGAAGTTTTAGATCATGGGAAAAGACAGACAATATAAACAGATATGATAAAGAGAAGAGGTGTCCTTTCAGATATGACAAAGACAATAAGCAAAAGTGATCCAAATTGGTACTGAAATTCACACGGTGAGAAATGTCTGTCTGAGTACTGACTCCTATTATAATGAATTTCAGTTCCTTGAGGTTGTCTACAGTCACAATTTTGTAACTCGGTGCTTTGCAAATAGTAAGTGCTTAATAAGTAACTGTTCATCCATTCGCATTGTCACGTGAAAGTGATATATTCCTGGAGAATATTAATTAAGCTACTTCCTACAATGAGACAACTGAGTCTCATCTGAGACATCTACACAATCATTTGTAATTGTAGTCCCAAGGTTGCAGTTCCTGAGCTATGGCAGCAAAGGAATTTAAAGGAAATTTTTTTTAAATTTAAAAAAACTTTTAAAAAATTTAAATTTTTTTAATTAAAAAATATTTAAAGGAAACAGCTCAATTCTATTGCATAAACATTTTTTGAGTTCCTCCTATTGGAGTCAGCTAGTGAGGTGGCACAGTAAACTGAGCCCTGGGCCTCAATTCAGGAAGACCTGAGTTCAAATCCAGCCTCAGATTCTTACTAGTTGTATGACCCTGGGCAAGTCATTCCATGTTGGTTTGCCTCTGTTTTCTCATCTGAAAAATGAGGGTCATGATAGCACCTACATCCCAGGGTTGTTGTGAGGATCCAATGAAATGATATTTATAAAACTTAGCACAGTGCCTGGCACACATAGGTGTTTAATAAATATTTACCTTTTCTCTCCTATGAGCAATGCACCATGCCACCAAATAGTTGCACAGGTGACCTTTGCCTGCAAATTAGAACCAGTTGATCTTTGATCCTTAAAAATCATCTTCATTAGTAATTGTCACATATTTCTCTTCTTTTCTGAACTAAACTCCTTGAAGAAGCCCAGGGTATATATCAAATGGATGCCTCTACTTCCTCTCTTCTCATTTCCTCCAAACATTCTGCAGTCTGTCTTCAAACCTCATTTTTCATTTGAAACTGCTTTCTCCAAAGTTATGACATCTCTTAACTTCTAAATCTAATGGCCTTTTCTCAATATTTGTTCTTCTTGACTTTGCAGAAGCCTTTAGCTGTCAACACTGTGGCTCCAACAGCTTCACTAAACAACTAATGGCATCCCAGTATAAAGATAATTCTAAAGATCAAAAATACAAATCCACTTTAAAAAAAAGCAAACCCACAAAAATCTCTAAAGTGGGGCAAGGAACTTGATACACACCAAATGAACAAACACTTATTAAGTGACTACTATATGGAGGGTATACTGTGTCAGTAGGGTATAATCTCTTGAGTCTAGAAGACCTGGGATCATGAACTTCTTCTGACTCATACTGGCTATGTGATCTTGAATAAGTCACTTAACCTCTAGGTTGTGAACCTGGGGAACTAGGAGGAAGATGGTGCCATGATAGGAATAGGAAATTTCATAAGAAAGAAGAACAGAGCCAAGATGGTGGAGAGAAGGCAGGGACTTGCCTGAACTTTCCCCTAAGCCCCTCCAAAAACTTTATATAATGCCTCAAGACAAATTCTGGAGCCACAGAATCCACAAAAGAATAGGGTAAAACAATTTCCAGTTCAAGACAACTTAGAGGATCAGCAGGAAAGGGCTGTTGCACTGGGGTAAGAGTGGAGCACATTTCAGTGCATGCCCCCATTCCAGCAAACCAGCAGCAGGCTTTGGCAATGACTGAATCAGTGATGGTTTCTGGAGCTCTCAGTCCATAGATGGTAAGAGGGTCAGACAACTGGTCAGAAGGGGCACTGGGGGCAGTACTCTGTTGCATTGCTCATACTTGGATCTAGGTTGCAGTCCTGGGTCTCAGTTCCAGGGCAAGGAGGGACACTAACACACCAGAGTTTTTGACTCCAGGGGAGTTGGGATCCTGATCATAATTCCAGGGAGAAAAAGAGGACTTGTGGTCACTCACAGACAAGGCCAGGAAAGTAATAAACACACCTCTCCCTAGACCATACCACCTTGGAAGAACTAAAAACTTACAGGTCCCCAGAATTATCTCTAAAAACAACTGCACAAAAACCCTCATGGTTGGGATAGTGCCCCCTCCACTCCAAAAGCAGAGCCCTACTTTAGTATACAGTTAAGAGTCAAGAAACAGGCTGGAAAAATGAGCAAATAGCAGAAAAAGATCCTTACTGTAGAAAGTTAGTATGACGACAGGGAAGGTCAAAACACAAACTCAGAAGACAACAAAATCAAAACTACTACATCCAAAGGGTGCCCCCTTATATATTTATATACACACACACATACATACACAGATATACATATGTATGAGGCCATGGAACAACTCAAAAAAGATTTTTAAAATCAAGTGAAAGAGTTAGAGGAAAAATTAGGAAGGGAAAATGAGAGTAATGCAAGAAAATAACGAAAAAAGGGTTAACAACTTGGTAAAGAAGTCACAAAAATATGCTGGAGAAAACAACCCGTTAACAAAACAGACTAGACCAAATGGTAAAAGAGGTACAAAAATCCAGTTAAGAGAAGAACTCCTTCAAAAGCAGAATTGACCAAATGGAAAGAGACACAAAAATTCACTGAAGAAAAGAACTCTTTAAAAAGCAGAATTGGCCAACTGGAAAAAAGAGGTCCAAAAGCTTGCTGAAGAAAATAATTTGAGGGGTGGCTAGGTGGTGCAGTGAATAAAGCACTAACCCTGGAGTCAGGAGGACCTGAGTTCAAATTTGACCTCAGACACTTAACACTTAACTAGCCATTTGACCTTGGGCAAATCACTTAACCCCAAGAGCCCTGCCTTCTACCTTTCAAAAATATAAAAAAAAATTCCTTGAAAATTTGAGTTGGGGTCAGCTAGGTGGCACAGTGAATAGAGCCCCAGCCCTAAAGTCAGGAGGACCTGTGTTTAAATTTGGCCTCAGATACTTGACACTTAACTAGCTGTGTGACTTTAGGCAAGTCACTTAACCCCTGACCTGCCTCCCTCCCTCCAAAAAAAATTTGAATTGGGCAAATGGAAGATAATGGCTTTATAAGAAATCAAGAAACAATAAAATAAAATCAAAAGAATTAAAAAAAAAACAGAAGAAGATGTAAAATACCTCAATGGAAAAATAACTGAACTGTAAAATGGATCCAGGAGACATAATGTGAGAATTATTGACTACCTGAAAGTCATCATTAAAAAAAGAACCTAGACATCATCTTTCAAGAAATTACCAAAGAAAACTGCCCTGATATTTTAGAACCTGAAGGTAAAATATGAACTGAAAGAATCCACTGATCTTCTCCTGAAAGAAATCCCAAAATGAAAACTCCCAGGAATATTATAGCCAAATTCCAGAGTTCCCAGATCAAGAAGAAAGTATTGCAGGCAGCCAAAAAGAAACAATCCAAATATAACAGAGCCACAGTCCAGATAACACATGATTTAACAGTTTCTACCTTAAAGGATCAGAGAGCTTGGAATATGATATTCTGGAGAGCAACCTGAGTATAATCCTTTGTGGGGAAAATGGATATTCAATAAAATAGAGGACTTTCAAGCATTCCTGATGAAAAGACCAGAGCTGAATAGTAAATTTGACTGTCAAATAAAAGACTCAGAAGAAGCATAAAAAGATAGACAGTAAAGAGAAATCATAAGAGTCAAAAAAGTTAAAATGTTTACATTCTTACATGGGAAGATAATACTTGTAACTTCTAAACCTTTCTCATGGCAGTTAGAAGTTGTATACATAGACAGAGGGCATGGGTGTAAGTTGAATATAATGGTATGATTATCCAAAATTAAATTAAATTGAGGGATGAGAAAGAGGAATTCACTGGGGGAACGGAAAAGGTTGAGGTAGCAGAATGAGGTAAATTATCTGATATAAAAGAGGTACAAAATTTTACAATGGAGGGGATATGGGGGAGGTAGGGAACACATGAACTTTGTAATTCTCATTGTAACTGGCTCAAAGAGGGAATAACATACACATTGTGGGCCCTATGAATATTTCATTGATGATACAGTTGGGTATAGAGATCTACCTTACCCCATAGGAAAGTAGGAGGGAAAAAGGATAAGAAAAGGGAGTGGGGTTGATAGAAGGGAGGGTGGATTGCGGGAAGTAGTAGTCAGAAGAAACTTTTGAGAATAAATAGGGTGAAAGGAGAGAGAGAGAGAATAGGATAAATAAGGGAAAATAGGATGGAGGAAAATACATAGTAATCATAATTATGAAAAAAAATTACAAGTTTCTCTGTAAAGACCTCATTTCTCAAATATGGAGAACTAAGTTAAATTTATAGAAATAAGAGTCATTCCTCAATTGAAAAATGGACAAGGGATATGAACATGTAGTTTTCAGACAAAGTGATCAAAGCTATCATTAGTCATGTGAAAAAATGCTTTAAATCACCATCACTTAGAGAAATGCAAATAAAACAACTCTGAGCTACCACACCACACCTATCAGATTGGATAATATGACAGAAAAGGAAAATGAGAAATGTTGGAGGGAATATGGGAAAACTGAGACACTAATGTTGGTAAAGTTGTATACTGATTCAACTGTTCCACAGAGCAATTTGGAACTATGCCCAAAGGGCATAGTTCCATGTGTACCATTTAACCAAGCAATACCACTACTAGGTTGAAATCCCAAAGAGATAAAAAAGAAAAGGAAAAAGTTCTTACATGTACAAAAATATTTATAACAGCTCTTTTTGTAATGGTAAAAAAAATTGGAAATTGAGGGAATGTCCATCAACTGGGGAATGGCTGAACAAATTATTGTATATGATTTCGATGGAATACTATTGTGCTATAAGAAAAGATGAGCAGGATGCTCTCAGAAAAACCTGGTCTTACATGAACTGATGCAAAATGAAATGAGCAGAGTCAGGAGAAACCTTGCATACAGCAATAGCAATATTGTATAATGGATCAACAACTGTGTCTCACTTAGCTATTCTCAGTAATAAAATGACCCAAGACAATTCTGAAGGACTTATGATGAAAAATACTATCCTTCCCCAGAGAAAGAACAGATGGAGTCTGAATGAAGATTGAAGCATATTTTTTCTTTATTTTTCTTGGGTTTTTTTGTCTTTGTTTTCTTTTACAACATGACTAATGTGGAAATATGTTTTGCATGACTGTATATGTATAACTTACATTGAATTGCTTCCCTTCTCAATGTGGGAGGGGGAGGAGGAAGGGGAGAGAGAGAATTTGGAACTCAAAAATTTTAAAAAACAAATGTTTAAAATTGTTTTTACATGTAATTGGGGAAAAATAAAATGCTAAATTTAAGAAAAAATTCATAAGAGGGGAATGGTGAGAAGAGGTGTGTGTGAAGATACTGAGTTCTGTTATATGTATTGTTTGAGATATTTATGTGTCATCCAGTTTGAGATAATTGGTGATAGGAGACCAGAGCTCAGGAAAGAAGTTAGGACTGGATAAATAGACCTGAGAATTATCTGCACAGACATAATTGAATCCATGGGAGGTGATGAGATCACAAAGCAAGATAGTATAAAATGAGAAGAGAAGAGGGACACGATAGATCCTTGGCAGAGGCAGTGAGCGGCAACCATACTGGCATACCCAGGATGGCTGCTAGCACAGGTTCTTAGATCTGCTTTACTAGGAAAGGTAGCTGTTTAAGGGGTCAACAATCTTTTTAAATTACATTCACTAGTTCAGGGGAAAAGCCAGCACCCTGAACTTTAGAGAAAATACAAGCAGAGAAATAAAGACCAATAGACAGGGCTCTGACTGCCTGAATCAACTATATACTTTATACATATCCCTGGATTGAGAGCCTTTACATCTGAGTAGTTAGGAATTTCTGAACATATGGTCACTCAGAATCTCGACCAGGGAATCACAAGATCCTTCTCATAAGCTAACCCCCAAAGCAAAATGCCAACTCAGAGTATATATACACTTCTCAGAGCCAGAAGGCATCACAACTCTGGTGACTCTACCTACTTAGAAATTGACAAAAGGTGTGAAAGCCTTCCTATAGGTAAGCCTCCCCTAAGCAAGCTTTCCTTATGGGCTCCACTTGAGGCCTATTAATGCATAGGAAAGATCTTTTTTTTTTTTTTTTTGGCCATTCATATTTTATTGGGAATCCTGCTGCCCTCCCCTACCCCTGGTTGGCTGAGAAAACATGGGACAGAAGAGATGCCAGCCGAGTAGCTGTGGAGGAGAAAGGCAGGAGCTAGGAGGGGGCCGGCTGCAGCTGCTCCTTGTAGACATATTCCAGAGCTGTGGCGATTGTCCTCAGGTCCAGCTCAATGCTCTGAGCCCAGTTCTCCACACCTCCAATTTCCTTGAGGGCCTGGTTGAAGTTTTCCACCATCCCAATCCACTGGCCTGTCTGCTTGGCAAACTGTGCAGCCTGGACCTGGAGAGTCTTCACCTCATGGTGCAGCTTCCTCTGATTGACATAGGCCTGGGCCATGCCAACATTGAGGTGGTCCACTAAGTCTTCTTTCAGGCAGGTGGCAGCAGCGATGGCTTCTTGCCTCCTCTTCTGCAGCTCCTTGAGCTCGTTCTGCTTTGCTTGGTGCCCCTTCAGCAGGCAGGACAGTATGGCCGGGTTGGGGCTCCCCAGGGTCTCTCCAGCTTTGGCAGCGACGGCCTCGGCCTCTGTGGCATCTGTGTCACATGACCTTGGGAAGATCTTATATCCAATTAGCATTACAGACAGACGTTGGTGCACGTGACCTAAATGAAGGTTAAAAGTCTCCTAAAAGGAGACTGAGAAGGAGCAGTCAGAAAGTTTGGAGAACCATCAGAGAACTGTGTCATGAAAACCTTGAAAGAGTAATCTGGGAGAAAAGAATGATTAACAGTGTTAAAGACTACAGAGAGACTAAGAAGGATGAAGATGGGGGGGAAAGCCATTACATTTGGCAATTAAGAGATTGCTGGTAACTTTGGAGAGAGCAATTTCAATCAAAAGATGAGATTGCAAGATAGACTGCAGTCTCTAGGAGAAAGTGGGAGGAGAGCTAGTGGGGTCCCCCATTGTAGAGGGTTCTCTCCAAGAGTTTAGCTTGGACAAGGAGGAGAGATGTAGGACAATATTGGTCATTGTTCATTTAAGTAAAGTTTTGGGGTTTTTTTTCTTCCACTTAACAGTATTTTATTTTTTCCAATTACCTGTAAAGACAGTTTTCAACATTCACTTTTAGAAGATTTTGAGTTCTGATTTTTTTTCTCCCTCCTTTCCCTCTCTCTCCAAGACAGCAAACAATCTGATATGGGTTATACGTGTACAATCATATTAAACAGATTTCCCAAGTGAAGGTTTTTAAGATTGAGGAATGCACTCACATCTCAAAATCTATTTTGTTCTGCATTATTTGTATATTTTAACTTCCTAACTATATCCTGCAGGGTAAGAATTGTTTAGTTCTTTTTATTTGTGTATTATTGACTTTCTCTTTGTCCTAGTGCTTAGCTTACAGTAGGAGCTTAATTAATACTTGTTGGTTGATTTTTAGAGAGAAAGAGAAGAGGCATTGCATTAACCAGTCGACAGTGGATGTTCGTGGGATCTTCCTATTATGTGGGTTTCACAGAGCATCTAGGAATAGTGGAGAGACTGGTTTGGGAATCAGAGGACCTAGGTTTGAATTCCAGTTCTGTTACTAGCAAGGCAACCTTGGACAAGTCCTTTAATTTCCCTGAGCCTCAGTTTCCTCTATTATAAAATCTGGGGGATAAACAGTATGACTCCTTCCAGCTCTAAATTCTCTAATCTTTCTTGTTTGTAAAGGGGGCAGATGTCAGACAGTGCATATAATTTTCTTCCCCTTGCCCACTTTACTGCAAGCTCAGTTTCCTTCCCATGCAAATTATTCTCTTCCTCTGTCTACTTTACTGCATGCTTTGTAAACACACACTGGCAGGACACACACAAATCATTTGGAAACAAATAACATATTTAGAGATAGAGTGGGATGGTGGATAAGATGTTGGGCTTGGAGTCAGGAAGGACTGGATTCAAATTCTGTCCCTGACACTTATACTCTGTGTGAACCTTGCTAAGTCACTTATCCTCCAAGGGTCTCAGGTGACTCCTGTAGCAGTAAGCACCCCAGCATACCCAGGGTGGCTGCCAACATAGGTTCTTAGATCTGCTTTTCTAAAGGAAGGCAACTCAAAATGGGTTAACGATCTTGCTTTAATCAATCAAACATATCATTTACCTAGTTCAGAGGGAAAAGGTCAGCACCCCGAACTTCAGAGTATACAGACAGAAACATTTCAAGCAGATAGGCCTCCAACTGTCTGACCATTACATCCATAGCTAGTCAGTTACCTGAGAGGGAATCAACATCTGGGTTTTCAAAGCTGGGGGGGCTCTCAATGGCTCTCATCTGGTCAAATCACACAACACTTCTCAAAGTGAACCCCCAAACAAAGTCTCATATCAGGGATTATATAGCCTTCTCCCAGCTCAGAGAAATGTAACAACCCTCTTCACCCACTGCCCAATCACAAAGTATCTCTTGAAAAACAAGGCTCCCACAACAGGTTCCAGGTGTACTTAAGTGTAGGGGCAGGAAAGATCTTAAAAATTTACATTCCCATTACAACTCCTTAGGATTTAAGTCATTGTTGGGTTGAAATTTGCCTTGGTAAAGAGAGTTCCTTGCCCTGATGAAATCACAGATTTTTCAGAAGAATTATGTTATATATATAAATATCTACCTTATATAGATAAGACTAGGGTGTCACATATGCCTGTAGGATGGTAATAAAAAAAAAGCATTCATTAAGTGTCTACCATGTGCTAAGGCACTGGGGATACAAAGAAAGACACAGTAAAAACAACTATAGTTATCCTTTCCACACTGTGGGGTTAAAGGCATGTCCCCCACAATCTGGAAAATCCACGTAAAAAGTTTTGACCCCTTCCTTCATATGAGAAAAGTCTGATTTTTCTTTTTCTTTTATGGGGTGTTCACAGTACCTTATTGTAAAATTTGGGTTGATATTATACACTACTATACATATATTTTATGCATTTCTGAGTTTCTGAACTTTTTCTGTATCATCTGCTGACCTTTGAATGTCATTTGTGACTTCAGCAAAATTCCCCCTAAATTCTCATTTAATTTCTTATGCCAACCCATGACATATTAAAGCCATGATGGGGAAAGTTGTGATGTGGAAGGGATAACTATTTTATTTTCCAGTTGCTTACATTCTGTTGGAGGAGTTAGACACATATACCATAATGTGGTCTGAAGTGGCTAAGACTGCAGGCACAGCCCTTGCAGCTAGGCACATAGTAGATGCTCTAACAATGTTAGCTATTATTATTTCTGGGAAGGTCCTTATATTTTATCTGGTTCAACCTCCAGCCTTTTACAGATGAGGTCAGGACAAGTGAAGTAACTTGTCCAAAGTCACACAGCTAACACTGGATAAAACTGAGACTAGGAACCAAGGCTTCAGATTTCCAGTCAAGGGCTATCTCTATCCCACCATGCTGCTTGTCAGACATCATTTCTATATATTATTCAATACTTACTGTCAGAGCATAGACTGGATCCAGCTCAGATCTTATATTAAAGGTAAAGGGAAAGGCCCATTGATAAACTTCCCAGGCAGTCCTCACAGCTCAGCTGAGCTCTCATCTCAAAGGGCCTAGGATGGTTACCATTGAGTATATTTACTGAGCATCAATGACATATTGGTTGTTTGTAAAATAACTGAGCTTTGCCTAGGGCTTACTGAGACTTGTAAAATTATCTGAGAGGGAAGTGAGTAGAATCATTCAAAATGGCTGGTAACAGATTGAGAATTTGGTCTCAAAATGGTTTGTTGTTGTTCAGTCATTTTCAATTGTATCTGACTCTTCATGATCCCATTTGAGGTTTTCTTGGCTTTACTTTCTTGGTTTACTAGAGTGGTTTGCCATCTCCTTCTCCAGCTCATTTTACAGATGAAGAAACCGAGGCAGAGTTAAGTGACTTGCCCAGGGTCACACAGCTAGTAAGTGCCTGAGACCAGATTTAAACTCAGGAAGATGAGTCTTCCTGACTCCAGGCCTAACACTTCATCCGCTGAGTCACCTAGCTGCTCTCAAATAAAGCTTCACAACAATTCATATATATATATATATATATATATATATATATATATATATATTTAGGTAGAAAAGTTGATTACAATTTGTATTTATAAAGACTGAATGAATAAAGAAATAAAAGGCTTTAAGATGCTAGAAAACTAGCCAATTTACACAACCAGGATTTTTTTATAGGGTTCTTTATCTAGGATTAGGATTTTTTACTCTAATTATATGATTCAGAGATGGTCCAGGTGGTCCATAGTTTAGTATAGTTGAGTTTTCAGATGGGAGACTAAGAAGACCTGGATTTGAATTGTGGTGCTAACACTCACTGACTGGGTAGTCCTGGAAAAACTGTGAAGAAAAGTACTATATAAACCTAAGATTATCTATAAAAATGCTAGTCATTGTTAATTCATTCCCCTCATCCCTAATTTCAAGCTAAATAGATCAGATGCCACAGGACATTTCAATAGGTTGACAAATATTTATTAAGTGATTACTATTTGCCAGGTGCTGTGCTAAGTGCTGGGTATACAGAAAAGGTAAAAAACCCAGTCTTTGTTCTCAAGGAACACATATTCCAATTGGGGGTATTTACCAACAAAATATATCCTAGAGAAACTAGAGATAATTTCAGAGAGAAGTTACTGAGATTAAAAAGGGCTGGGAAAGACTTCAAGCATAAGGTGGGACTTTGACTGAGATTTGAAAGGAGAGAAATCAGGAGGCAAGGAAAGAGAAAATTTAAGGCATGTCGAGAGTCAGTGAAAATGACTGGGGGAAGGAGGGAGACAGAGAGAGAGAGAGAGAGAGACAGAGAGAGAGAGAGAAGAGAGACAGAGACACACAGAGAGAGACAGAGAGACAGAGACATAGACACAGAGATGGAGACAGAGAGAGGTAGAGAGACAGAAAGAGACGGAAAAACAGACAGAGAGGGAGACAGAGGTGGGGAAGACGCAAAGAGGAGAGGAGAGGAAGGGAGGGGAGGGGAGGGGAAATGAGGGGAAAGAGAGACAGAGAGACAGAGAGATGGAGAGAGACAGTGGGAGAAAGAGGCAGAGACAGAGGAAAAAGGTGAGGGGAGGGGAGAGGAGAGGAGAGGAGAGAAGAGAGAGAGAGAGAGAGAGAGAGAGAGAGAGAGAGAGAGAGAGAGAGAGAGAGAGAGATTTATTATCATTTATGTCACTACTCTTCTGGACCTCCCCTAATAGGCAGGTTCTGAGATAGCACGTGTGTGTGTGTGTGTGTGTGTGTGTGTGTGTGTGTGTGTGTGTGTGTGTGTGTGTGTGTGTAGTCCAAGGAACAGCAAAGAAGCCATTGAATCAGAGAGTACATGGAGGGGAATAAAATGTAAGATGACTGAAAGGTATGAAGGAGCCAGGTTAGGAAGGCCTTTAAAAGACAGAGGATTTCATATTTGATCCGGAAGGTAATAGGAATATATTGGAGTTTATTGGAGGGGGTGAGGTTGTATGATCAGAACTGCACTTTAGGCAGAAATATTTGACAGCTGAATGGACCACAGTAGGGAGAGACCTGAGGCAGGGAGAGAGACCAGAAGGCTACTGTAATATTCCAGGCACACCAGGGTGGTGGCTGTGTCAGAGGAAATCTGGGGACATAGACAAGAAATGAAGGTAGAAATGACAGGAAGTGTGTGGCAACAGATTGGATGTGTGAGGTGCTTTTGAATGAAGAGCAGAGGATAACCCGCAGGTCTCGGGTCTGAGTGACTGGGAGGATGGCGGCACCCTCAGCAGTAAGGGGGCAGCTAGGACAAGGGGAGGGTTTGGGAAGAAAGATAATGGATTCAGTTTGGGACCTGTTTGCATGGCTTCAGCCCTAGGTAACTCACTTGTGTTCTTATGCTATTGTGTTCTCTGGTCTGAGCCTTGAGATTTGCCTACATCTTGCTCCCCCTACTGCCAAATAGCTATGCGTGCTCCTTTGGGTGAAAATTCTTCAGCTCAGCTCAGTCCATTTTATAACCTGCTTTCTCAATGGGAAAACAGACACCTTTGTCTTAAAGGAAAACAAAGACAAATCCGGAAGCCATCGGCATCGGTACTTTTCCTTTTCCTTTTTCCAAATCCACAAGCAACGTTATTTCCATCAATATGTTCCTTATTTCTTTTGTGAGTAGCTCAAATGGTACAATGTATAAATAAATCTTGTCAAATTTCAAAGTACTATGGAAATGTAAGCTATTATTATTATTTGTCATAGTTCATGTCCAAGATCCCATCCTATTAGGCAGAATTTAAGGTAGCCACAAACACAAATATATTTTATATAGATACATATACATGTATAAATATACACAGAAACACATGCATGTTGTATATAGGCATGATATACAGACATACATATGTATACATGTACATGCACATATACATGTGTGTTTGATGTGTCCTCCATCCACAGGACCCTCAAAGAAAGCAGTGACCATTCATTCCAGAACTGATGTTTTGGGGTCCCTATTTGCTTCCCATTTTGCTGTGAGGAAAGTGAACTGTGGCACAAACTCTCATCAGCAATGATCCCAGCTGCCAGTACAAATGCTTATCTCTAACCAAGCAACTTCTCACAAAAATTTCTTGTGCTATCTTAAGCACAAATTATGAAGACCAAATCTGGTCTCTAACACTTTTTCAGCTGGGTAATCATAGGCAAGTCACTTAACACCTCAGTTTCCCCATTGATAAAATGGGAATAATGATGTCTGTAGGACTTAAAAAGAGTTATAGGGAGGTTCAAATGGGACAATATGTGTACCTTGTGAACCTTAAAGTGATACTATTTTATACATTATATTATTTTAATTAATAACAATTAATACTTGAGTGACAGAGAGGGAAGCTTTTCAATATGATGTTGTTTGTTTGTTTTTGAGGGGAGTGGTTTGCATTAATTTGACATTAACCACCTTAGAGTTTAGGAGAAAACCTGGTTTCAAATCTGGTCTCTAACACTTTTTTAGCTGGGTAATCATGGGTAAGTCACCTAATACCTCAGTTTCCTCATCCATAAAATGGGAATAATGATGTCTGTAGGACTTAAAGAGTTTTAGTGAGGTTCAAATGGGATAATGTGTGTACCTTGTGAACTTTAAAGTGATATTATGTTATTTTATATATTATATTATTTTAATTAATAACAATTAATACTTGAGTGACAGAGAGGGAAATCTTACCTTCCCCCAAAATATCATCTCCAAGATCCAATAATTATGGATTAATTCATTTTGATCAACAAAACTTGGGCTCACATTCAAGCTCTGCCACTTACTCAATGTATAACTAAGTGAGCCACTTAACCTTTCTGAGGCTCTGTTTCCTTTATTAGTAAAATGGAACTAGCCCTATTTGTATTATCAGTTACATAGAGGTGTGAGGAAACCTAGCTGCCAAAATGATATCGCCAAAGCCCAGGTCTGATGATACTGCTTCCTTGCTCACTCATACTATTGGTACGTGTGAAATACCTCCAGGTTTAAGTTCAAACTCTTCTGTTTGGCATTTAATGATCTTTACAGGACCGCCCAGTCTGGCATGCCCTCATTAGAGAAGGTGATATGCTCTATGAGCAAAGCAGAATTGAAGTAACTCAAAAAGAAATGTGAGATGTGCAGATTAAGAGAACCAACTTCAAATGTTCACAGGGACTATTTGTACTCAACTTGTGGTAGAACATTCCGAGCTCATATTGTATTGGTCTGCTCAGCTACAGTTGGATGCACTGAAACTGGGCTCTAGAATAGTGATGTCATTTTGGTTCTCTTCAGGAACAAAGGACAACAACCAACGATCTTTACAACTAGTTTCTAATCTATCTTTTCAGGTTTATCCCACAATTATTCCTTTCATACAATCAATATTCTAACCATACCATTACTTGCCTCTTTCCCAGCATTCCATCTCCAATCTCTGTATGTTTGCCCATGCGGTGCCTCATGTCTAGAATCTTCTCCTTTCTCCCCTTAGACTCTCTACCTCCCATCAAAGCTCAGTTCAAGGCTTCCACTCTGTGACTTTTCCTGAATTCCCCACCTTTTAGTGCCCTCGAGGTTACTCTGTATTTGCTTTGTATTTTGGTCTATATTTTGTATCTCTAGTATCTTCCATACATTTTGTATAAACACACACACACACACACACACACACACACACACACACACACACACACACATCATTTCCCGGTGGATAGAATGTAAACACCTTGATGCAGGAACTATTTCATTTTGCCTTTGTCAGCCCCAGTGCTTTAGGGGATGAATAAATGCCTGTTGATGGATTCATTGCTATTTAGCACCTATAAATGCTACTTTTGGTGATGAAAATCTCACTCTGTTCAAGGAGCCTAATGGGTAACTTGATACTGTAATAAGCATAGTTTTTGCCTTGTCTTATTTTGAAAAGCATCTCAAGTCTCAGAGCTTCAATTTTCATACTCATAATTTTTTTTGCTATAAATCTTCCCTACCCATCATCTATATCTTAGAGTTGTTAGGGTTTGACAATTAAAGTTCAAATATCAAGTAGCTTCTGATGTATACTAGTGCTTTCCTAAGATGTCATCTTGGGTAAATCACTTACCTTTTGTTGCTGCTATTGTTCCATAGTTTCAGTTTCGAAAAAAAAAAATACCAGAATTTCTGGGTAATTGATAATCAGTTTAATTAGGCTAGCTAATAATCAATAAATTGATAGCTAGTGGTTTCCCTAGGCAACCAAAGGACTCCCCCCACCTCCACCCCCCATGAAGACACAATGCCTTAAATACCTTTGTAAAAGGGACTGCCCCTGAGGAGTGAAAATCAACCCTGATTGGTGGACATTTAATGAGGAGGTGAGCTAGAAGTCTTCAACTCCTCCTGCTGAGAACATGGTTTGATCACGAGTCTCAGCGACCTCCAGAAATCTGGACAGGGGAATTCATCTATATCTAGACCACTCTTGTTAGTTTTCTCCTTCATGAACTGAGAAACCTTAAACTCTAATGGAGGGGTACCAGGACAGGGATTCATCTGCTCAGGTAAGATCTTGCCTAGATTAAATTCTATTTCCATCCTAAACAGAAGTAAGCCCACCTACTTGAGTGGGGTCCAAGCCAAGAGACTGTTTCTTGAAGGTTTGGGTTAATCTCAATCAGCCATGTCCTTCAGAGGCTGACCTTCCACAGAAGTTGGGTCTCAATGAAGAAACAGAGAAGAAAAAGCCTGGATCTTAATTTAATAATTAGTTATTAATATAATAGAAAATAATTTCTCTCTGTTATGGTAATGGGAATCTGAAGATCTTCCCTGCCCCTTGGCCTTTGATAGGCTTGGGTGAATCTGAGAACCTTCCCTGATTTGAAAATATACTCTGCCCCCTAATAGGCTGAATGTAGTCACATGGAGCCTGTGGCAGGAAGCTTGTTTTTCAGGAATACCCACAACTTGTTACTTTGTGATTGGGTGGTGGGTCAAGAGGGTTGTGACATTCTCTGATCCAGGAGAAGGCTCCATACACCCTGATGTGAGGTTTTGCTTTGAGGCTCACTTTGGGGAAAGTTGTGTGATTTAGCCAGATGAAATACTGGGTAGCCATTGAGCCCACAGCTTTGAAAACCCAAATATTGATGCTTTCCTCTCGGGTAACTAAGTAGGTATGGATGTAATGGTTAGACAGCTGGAAGCCCTGTCTAATGAATTGTGTTGTAACTTCTGTTTGTATTCTCTGAACTTCAGGGTGCTGATTTCTTCCCCTGAACTAGGTAAATGATACATGTTTGATTAAAGTAAGATTGCTAACCCATTTTGAGTTGCTTTCCTTTAGAAAAGCAGATCTAAGAATGTGTGCTATCAGTCATCCTGGGTATCCTAGGGTACTTGCTGCTACACACTCACAGTTGGGTCTGACTCTTCATGACCCCATTTTGGATTTTTTTGGCAAAGATAATGAGACACTTTGTCATTTCCTTCTCCAGCTCATTTTACAGATGAGGAAACTGAGGCAACCAGGATTAAGTGGCTTGCCCAGGGTTACCCAGCTAGTATATGTCTGAGGCTTGATTTGAACTCAGGAAGATCATTTTTCCTAACTCCAGACCTAGCACTCCAACCACTGAACTAGCTAGCTGCTCCTATTTCCTCTCTAGACCACAATTTCTTCACCTGCAAATTGAGGGGCTTAGATTACCTCTAAAATCCCTTTCTAGCTCTAAGTCTGTGGTACTGTATGACATTCTAACCTCAAAAACTTTCTTTATTCATTATCTTTTCAAGATAGAGAAAGGACTTTTCCTTTTAGCTGTGATTTCCCAATACATATGTCAGTTGTTCTCCATTTCAGTTTCTCCAAATTCCAATAAGAGTGTCCAGACTGGTCTGCCCATCACGAGGTACTTCCCACACAAACGAGACTACTTAGGCATCTCTAAAACACGAATTTTATGAAGTCATCCCATGGCTTATGAACCTCTACACTATTAGATCAGTTTTCTCACTTTACATGGACAATATCCTGTCCCCTCCTGCCTCCACGGTCTCGTTCCCATTGTTTTCCTTCCATAAAATGATCTCTCTACTTATTTAGGGCCTAACTCTCATCCTACCCATTCTAAGTGGTCTTTTCCCACTGAATTAATAGGCAATAACCTCTTGTTCAATGTAATAAACTTGTTAAGTACCTATTATATGCAGGAACCTGGCAATGTGCTAAAAGAAAGTAACACAGGTGTCCTGCCTTTATGGATTTTACATGGTAGTAGGGAGATATGAGAGATATTGGGTGGGATTGAACAGGTTAAAAAGAAGGAAGGTATAGAGAGTGCAGAGAATAGTATAAACAAAGACATGAAAGCTAGAAAACACTAGTTATAGTCCAGAGAAAGAAAGCAGTCCAATTTGGCTTGAGTATAGAGCAGTCACCTATAGTACTCTGAGAACACTTAATTTTATGTGAATCTATATTACTACTTAATGGTTTTGTGGGAGGATATATTATCTGGCCAACTGGATGGGAAACTCTTGGAGGAAGAGAATCATATTTTATACTTCTTTTGTAACCCCCTCCACAAGATGACTTATAGGAGGACATCCCAAAAGTCTTAGCATAGTTTTAAGCTATTAAATCTTACTACAGTAATTAAATAATTAATAGAGTAAATCTTCAATAAATCCTTGTTGAATGAATAATCACAGGGTATCTAGTTCTCATTATCCTTTGATTAGTCTTGGGAAAGAAAGAAAGGGAATAAATGAAAGGGGAGACCAATATGATTTAACTTCTAACTAATCAGAATATTACACCAATTGCCACTCTCCCCCTTATCTCCCATTATACTGGATAACAAAGCTTTGGTTGTACTGTGAAAATCTCCACAAATTAAAAAATATGTATTTTTGAGTCACAGAAAATGACTCATTTTAGATAAAATTTGAAATAACAAAATTTCGGTACAACAGAAGAGGTTACATAGTCCCTTAGCATTACTGTAACGGGATAAGACTCTGTCTAGTTACTTCCTTTTTTCAATCAATGAACATTAATTAAGTGCCTACTATGTGTAGGCACTACGCTAAGTGCTGGCGATACACAAAAGAGGCAAAAGACAGTTTAAACCCTCAAGGAGTTTATAATCTAGTGGGAGAGACAACATGTAAACAAATACATACAATGCAAGCTATATACAGGATGAACGGGAAATAAATTACAGAGAGAAGCCATTGGATTTAAGAGAGGTTGGGAAAGCTTTCCTGTAAAACATGGGATTTTAGATGAGACTTAAAGGAAGCCAGAGAAATCAGTAGTCATGTATTCCAGGCATGGGGGACAACTAAAGAATGTGCCTGGAGGGGATTGATGGAGCATCTTGTTCATGGAAAAGCCAGGAGGCCAGTATCACTGAATCAAATATGGTATAAATAAAAAGCCTGGAAAGGTAGGAGGGGGCTAGTTTATAAAGAGCTTTGAATGCCAAACAGAACATTTTGACTTTGATCCTGGAGGCCACAGGGAGCCATTGACTACTTATGGATAGTGGCTTGGGGCCAATACATCTAAAGTTTTTTTTTTACCTTGAGGGATACAGATCCGATAGAAAGTTTTAACATGAATGCATTAATCAACCTGCAAATTCATACAGTACATCAGGCCCTGGCACTTACTTTGCCCTCTTCCTACTGGGTTAGCAGGACAGTGCTGACTCATAAAGAGAACGACAAAAATAGATCCAACTCAAATAGCATTTTGGGCACTCATTCACCTTACAGGAGCAAACATATGGATGCAATAGATTTAGAACAGTAGAGTCAAGACAAGGCAGTTATGCCTCGGTCAGAGTTTTCAAATCGCCCTCCTGGCTCCACTTATATCCAAGGGGGACTTCATAATTTATTTGACTCACCATAAATCAATATCTCTACATCACAACAGATAGATTTATAAATAATCATATTCAATGGCAGTCACCCTGCCACCATTACCCTAGACCTCAAATTGGTTTCACTTTGGGCAATTGCCTGCTTTACCTACCACTAGTTCAGGTTCTGGATCTGTATATAATTTATCAGGGAGACATTTCAGGCTGTTTTTGTCACTACCAATAAAACATATTACAGGAGATCCACCTAAAAAATCACGATGGTCCACTGTACTCTGGGGACAATTCTGCCTCTAAACACAAATACTGATGAAGTAATAAAACGGAGTGTATGGGGTGTGAGATTTGGCATCAAAAAGACCTGTGCTTAAATCTTACCTCAGATATTTATTAGCTATGCAAATCTGGGAAAGTCACTTAGCCCTTGAGCCTCAGTTTCCTCATCTATAAAATGGGAATAATAATAGCATTTATCTTGCTGTTGTGAGGCTCAAGTGCAATGACACATATTAGCTGTGTAAACTTTAAAGAGCTGCATAAGTGTGAGCTATAATTGCTTTCCTAATTAGAGGCAGCTAGGTGGTACCATGGATAGCATGCTGGACATGGAGTCAGGAGAACCTGAATTCAGTCAAGTCTAGTCTCAGACACTTCCTAGATGTGTGACCTTGGGCAAGTCACTTAATCTGTTTACCCCAGTTTCCTCCGCTGTAAAATGCGGACAGTTACAGTACCTACCTTGCAGGGTTGTTGTGAAGATTAAATGAAATGACATTTTAAAAGATATTAGTACATTGCCTGGCACTTAGGCACTTAATAAATGCTTATTCTCTTTCCCTCTAAACAGCGCCCCTGCCCCCCCTCCCCCGCCCCAGCCTATGGGCAAATAACATAGCAGTCAGTATGACCCTTTCTAGATGATTTTAAATGTAGCATTATTATCAATCAGTGTTTGAATTAAGAATCTACATGAAGATGAGAGTATGTAAGAGGGTTGTTGGGAATCTTGTAAAGATGTGATAATAATGTCCTGAGACTGATTTATGTGTGACTTAGAATTAGTTTTAAGACTTTAAAGCTGTAACATGTATAAGGCCAATTCAACTCACCATATAGGTATTGAATGCCTGTAGCCCAGTGCAGTGAAGAGCGGTGGGTTTTGGGTTTGAGGCCCTGAGTTAAGATGTGAACTTTGCCACTTAGCATCTATCTTGTGATAGTCACTTCATCTCTCTGGGCCTCAGTTTCCTTCTCTGTAAAATGAAAGGGTTGGGGGGTCAGCTAGGTAGTACAGTAGAGAGAGCACTGTCCCTGGAGTCAGGAGGACCTGAGCTCAAATCTGACCTCAGATACTTACTAGCTGTGTGATCCTGGGCAAGTCACTTAATCCCAGTTGCTTCCAAAAATAAAAAACAAAAAACAAACCAAAAAGATTGGACTGGATGATCTCTAAGGTCCCTTCTAAATCAATGAATCCTTCAGTGATGGTTAAAATGGAGGGGATGTGCACAGGAGCTATAGCCATCCTTTCCCTTGCTTTCTGCAATCTACAGAGAGGAAAGGAAGGTTGCCAATTAGTTCATTAACTGACTGGCCAAGGAATGTGGTACATATTTTGGCCACCAAATGGTGGTATCCTCAGGCCACTGGCCCAGTGACTTCCTCAGGGAGCATTTGTTGCCCATGCTGGGTTATTCTCAATGCTGCAATATCTCCCATTGTGCTTACCAGGGTATTCAGACTACCTAGGAGCAGACTATGTTCCACTGCCACAACCTTGGAGCACTGCAGGGTTCATGTTCTATTTAGATCTATGAGGAGGCTCAGTGGATAGGGTGATGGTTCTGGAATCTTCCTGACTCATTTTCCTGAGTTCAAATCTGGCCTCAAATACTTACTAGCTGTGTGACCATGGGCAAGTCACTTAACCCTGTTTCCTCAGTTTGCTCATCTGTAAAATGAGCTGGAGAAGGAAATGACAAACCATTCCAGTATATTTGCCAAGAAAATCCTAAATAGGGTCACAAAGAGTCAGACACAACTTTTTTTTTTTGCTTTTTTTTTAATTTTTGGAGGGGGAAAGGTAGGGCAATTGGGGTTAAGTGACTTGCCCAAGGTCACAAGGCTAATTTTTGTGTTAAGTGTCTGAGGCTGGATTTGAACTCAGGTCCTCCTGACCAGGGCCAGTGCTCTATTCACTGTGCCACCTAACCGCTCTGAGTCAGACACAACTGAACAACAACAACAACAAAAATCTAACATATGACAAAATTATTCTATTTAAAATATTTATTTAAAATCTCTCATGTTTTCTCTGAGCCCCACCACTCCTTAGGGAAGCCAAGCTAGGAAAACTTTATATGGGACCCAGTGATGGACTGGCTGAATTCCTATCACCTGAAGAGCCAACTAGTTGAATTTGGAGAAGCTCATTAAGTGAATTCCTGATGAATTTTTTCAGCTACAGTGACTTGGAAAAATTAATCCCTAAGTTACAGAAGGGTTGCTATCTGTATTAGTGCAGGAGTACTCATACAGTTGGAGTTATAGCTTCTTGAAGTAATATTATTAATGACAGTGACAATGATAAGATTTTATATAGTGCTCCAGTTTAAAAATTGGTTTCCTCATAATAACCCCTTCAAGTAGGTAGATTGAGTATTATTTATCTCATGGGATCATAGATCTGGAGCTGGAAGGGGCTTTAAGGGAATTGAATTCAATCCTATCATTTTAAAAATGAGGAAACTGAGCCTCAGAGTGGTCAAGTGGTTTGCCAGAGGTGCACAATTAGAATCTGAGGAAGGACTTGAACTCAGGTTTTCCTGACTCCATGTCTAGTCCTCTATCCATTCCATCACCCTTCCCATTTTACAGAGGTTGACACCAAGGCTCAGAGAGATAAACTGACCTGCCCAGTGTCACCCAGCATCCTCCTAGTGCAGTGTTCTTTCCATGCAGAGTTAAGGGTAAGACTCAAGGGGGAGAAAGGCTTTTATGTAAGAGGAATGGGAAAACTGAAGGGAGAAATGGGGACAGACCAAATTTTAAAGGCTGTGTATATTTGCTGCCCCTACTACTCTGAATGCTCCATTTCCTCTTTGTGTTGAAATGATTACTCACCGTCAGGGGACGTTTCCCACATTTTATGTGTTGATCCAAATGAAAATCGGGCATTCGCTAATCAAGTCTGTGAGGGGAATATTGTAAATATGTTATTTGGCATAGATTGATCAGACAAACTGGTCCTCGCTGGCAAAATCCAATTATTTCTCTGATAAGAAACAAGTATTTTAAGCCTCAGTTTCTGCTGTGAGCAGTGAAAGGGTTGGTATCGGCACAGACTTTAAGATAGCTTTACTGTCTTCTGACCTTTCTATTTACAAGCGGCACATTCTACCTTGACAACAAGGGCATCTCTTATTGAAAGGAGATATATTTTCGATAGATTATGACTCCTCTCAGTCCTCAGCAGTTCACAGATTCCTGGCAACATGAAAGTAGGGAGCAAAAAAATGGAACACTTCCTGAATATGGTGAGATTCTGGTCCTTCAGTCTCTTTGAAGAAGTAATAGTGTCAGCAACACCTTTCAGCCAAGATTATCATCACCCCAAAGCGCACTGAGGAGGTGGGAGAAACAAGGCTTCTGGAGCAAGCGGTCCTACCTACCAAATGCAAGCCAGGGAAGTCCTGGTGACTGAACATACTGAGACTCCCTATTAATTGGTCTATCAATCATAATTACTCAGCAGGCTGGTATTTAGGGAAGGTTAAGACTAACCACAAGAAAATCTAAGCAGAGTAAGCAATTCTGTTTAATCACTTAACAGAATCCCTAAGGGCAGAAAGCCTCCCCTGCCATCATGCTTTGCCTTTTGTTACTTAGGTGATGGAAAAAATTATTAAAAAAATTTTTTTTATCAGACCTGTAATTTCGCTAATGTAAAGAACTCCCAGTGAGAAAGTCCTTATATTAATGCAAATTAGCACCTACTCTGCAGCTTTCAGTCTTCCAGAGAGTTGCCCAAGATACTGAGAGGTCACTGTGTGACCCTTGCAGGCAGTCCAGGGTGGGACTCAAGCATGAGTATTCTAGACTCTGAGGCCATCTCTACTAGGCCACGACAGATAATGGTATGGTTAGATTATACTTTCGTGCCTAAACTATGGCCCTATCAATGGATTTCTGGGGAAGCTCTTTAAAGAGGGTGGATATTCATTCTCTTTTTTTGCTTTTTGGAGGAGGAAGGCAAGGCAATTGGGGTTAAGTGTCTTGCCCAACATCACATGACTAGTGTTTAATGTTTGAGGTAGGATTTGAACTCAGGTCCTTCTGACTTCCAGGCTGATGCTCTGTTCACTGTGCCACCTAGCTGTCCCAGGGAATTCATTCTTATCACAGTGGCGATGTGGTAAAAACCTTCTGCAAAGGGAAGAAGTTCTTTACTTTAATCTCTTTATCTAGTGTTCCTAGGTTGAAGGTGTATCACTTCCCTCTCTGGGCCTTATTTTCTTCATAGATAAGGAGAGGAGGTTGAACCGAATTCTCTCTAACATCCCTTCCAGCTCCAAATCAGATATAGATATAGATATAGATGATAGATGATAGATAGATAGATAGATATAGATATAGATGATATAGATATACATAGATAACTTATTAAGCACTTACTACATGCCAGGAACTGTGCTAAACCTAGGGTTATAAATTCAAGAAAAAAGACAGCCCCTATTCTCAAGGAGTCTACATTTTAATAGTGGAAGACAATATAGGAAGGAGAACTAGAAAGCAGGAATATTAGGGTACTCACATGGAGAAAAGGCTACTTAGGAGTCAGTGCAGTCTGGAGAATAAGTGGGCTGGGAAATCTATATTCCATCAGCAGAGGTAAGAAGCAGGCTTCACTTCTTTGCTAGAGCCCCACAAGAGACGTCTTAGTAGAAATTTCTGTTGATAATAACAGTCAGCATTTCTATAACACTTTAAGGTTTACAAAGTGCATTACATATGTTATCTCATTTGATGCTTTCAGCTATTTTCAGTTGCATCCCACTTTTCGTGGGCCCATTTGGGGCATTCTTGGCAAAGGTACTGGAGTGTTTCAACATTTCCTTCTCAAACTCATTTTACAGATGAGGAGACTGAGGCAAAAAGGGTTAAGTGACTTGCCCAAGGTCACACAGCTAGTTTTTGTGTTAAGTGTCTGAGGCCAGATTTGAACTCAGGTTCTCCTGACTCCAGTGCGGGTGCTCTATTCACTGTGCAACCTAGCTCTCTCTCTGACCTTCTTGAGCAGGGGAATGACATTATCTGACCTATACATTATGAGTATGACTTTGGTGTCTTGTGTGGAGTAGGACTGGGGCGGTGAGAGCCTGGAGGTGGAGAGACTCATTAGGAGGCTATAGCAAGAGTTTAGGCAGGGAGGTGATAAGGTACTGGACTAGACTGGTGGCTGTGTAAGTAGAAAGAAGGGAATAATCAGAGAGAAATATCCCCAGAGTCTAGTACAGTGTCTGGCAAATGTTCTTCAGTCATTTTTCAGTCATGTCTGACTCTTCATTACCCCATTTGGGATTTTCTTGGCAAAGCTATTGCAGTGGTTTGCCATTTCCTTTTCCAACTCATTTTTACAGATGAGGATACTGAGGCAAGAAGGTTAAGTGACTTGCCTAGAGTCATACAGCTAGGAAGTGTCTTAAGTCAGATTTGAACTCAGGAAAATGAGTCTTCCTGACTCCAGGCCCAGCACTCTGTCCCCTGTACCATTTATCTGTCCTGCCAGGCCTGGTAAATAATGTTAGTAATAAAAAAAATACTTTCTGATTTTTAAAAATAGAATTAACAAGGCTTAGCAAGTGGTTAGGTAAGTAGATGAGGGAGAGTGAAGGGGTTTGGACAAGATCTCCACTGAGGTCCCATCTAACTCTAAATCTAAAAGCAGCAGCAGCAGAGGTGGATTCTTCCAAGTCTGAAGACCTAAGCTAGAGTCTCCACTCCATCACTGTTTAGCTGGGTGCCTGTGGTCAATTCATTGAACTTTTCTGACTTTGTTTCCTCATATACAAAATAGGGATAACACTCTAACAGGGTGTGTGTGTGTATGTGTGTGTGTGTGTGTGTGATACTTTTTAAACCTCAAAGTTGCTAACAGAAATCTTTGCTACTGTCTCCTTATAGATGATCAAGTCCTATGGCATTTCACCTATGTAGAAAAGAGAATCAATGCCCTGGGATTATCATCATTTCAGAATCATAACTGCTTTTTATTATATACATACCTACATGTATGTACATATACATGCACACACCTATATATACATGCATATCTCTTTCTTTCTATGTATATATCTATATATACACATATGTATATGTATAAAATGGCTCAGTTGCAGTAAATGAATAGAGATTTTAGTAATGATGCATCACATTTTTAGAGTGTTTATGATTTACGACCACCCTGTGGTTGGGTATTAAAAGTATTATTCTGTTTATTTTATAGATGGAGAACCTGAGGCTTAGGATGGGTTAGGGTGATTTGCCTCTACTCACAGAGTAGCAGGATTGAGACTAGAAACCAGTCTTTTTTTTTTTCTTGGCTAGGTAATTGGGATTAAGTGACTCGCCCAAGGTTACACAGCTAGTTTTTGTGTTGTGTCTGAGGCTGGATTTGAACTCAGGTCCCCCTGACTCCAGGGCCAGTGCTTTATCCACTGGACCACCTAATTGCCCCAGTAACCCAGATCTTCTGACTCCTAGGCCAGTGCTCTTTCTAGTAACCCAGAGATTGAAGAGACATTCTCTCTCTTGAAGGAACCTCAAAGGACTTAGTTTCAGAGTCAGCACATTATCATCGAGGGAATAGGGGGCCTGAATTATGCAAACTTGCTTTGAAAACCACCATTTCACATTGAAATGCCACTGAGGATACATTCTTCTGGTTCACAGCTGATGCTACACTCTACAGCTCACTTTCCCAAGGGAAAACCTCTTTATTCCATTAGCCTAAGTTCCAATAAGTGCCCCCTTGGTTTTAGATTAAAAAAGGAAAGCGAGCCTTCCCCAGACCTAACTTCCTTCCCTCTCCCCTGCCCTTCCCCATTCAAGTTCACATCTCAAATTTAAGCTATAAAGTTAAGAACCCCCTCCAGGACAGAAAGGGATCCCAACAGCCCAATTTTACTCTCCCCACAGCTACCAATATGGGGATATTTTCTTCCCTCACCTCAGTACTAGCATAATTTTATAGTGTGTACTGGGTGCTAGGATACATCATCCATTTGATGTATTCATCACAATAAGATGTGCCTGTCTATTTTTTACCCTTTCCAGATATGAATTATTAAACACTCCATCATTGTTCCTCAGTCACTTGTATTTAATATAAAGCTCATCTGGAGATGAAAGAAAATGACTGAGAGACTACATAGGGTAAGCAAAGTGAGAGCTCAAGCCTTAAGTTCAAGACTCTTACCGTAAGCAAAAGCAATCTCTTGCACTTTTATACAAAGGCAAAATTTTCCTGTTTTGTTCCCATTCTGGGTGCACAAGATAATTGCCCTTCAGAGACAGGTACAGGGAGAGGCTCTGTCTAGAATGACGGAGGACCGCTCAGGCTGCTCTGCCCCAGACCATCCCCCCAACCCTTCCCCCCACCCCAATCTTTCCTACCCCCACCCCCAAACCAAGCTGCCCTCTCCCCAGCTCGCAGCATAACGGCTGCAGTGGACGAGGCGGCTTCCTGAAACGTGCAAACATGGTTTTCAGCCTACTCCAGTGCCTGCCAGGCAAAGGCTTGTCAAACAGTGAAAACACAGAAGTTTAATAAAGATTTGCATGAAGCGCAAAGCTGCCAGCCTACCCATGCTCTACCGGTGCCTGATGAATATCCCACCACCTGCTGCCTTCCCAATATGGATAAGCAAGTTTTATGGGAGTAGCTCTGAAAAAAAATGCTTTAATGGAAACTTGGCCTCCAGTGCACTTATTGATGATAAAATACTAATCTTCCAGGTTCCTAAAGACCAGTATAACCCAACGCTCAATACTCAAAAGGGGGAGAAAAGAGGATACTTTGGAAATTTGATTTTACTTCCTTCCAAAATCCATTTCCCTGCTTCTCAATTGTAATAGATTTCCACCCCCCACCCCGCCCCGCCCTCTTCCCCATCATCTTTAGCCTGAAATTCTAGCATTCCATAATTTCCATCACTGGCTAAATCTCAGGAACAGTTGGGATTCACTAGCACCATCTACTGGTTTCAATACTCTTTAATTTTCTTTGCTGTGAAAGAGACAAAAAATCAAAAAGTACCATTAAATATGACCAAAAAGTCTTCACAACTTATTTTGTGAATGCATTTTTATTACATGTGGAATGTTGAGCCCCTTCCTCACCCAAGAAAGATTATAATTCCTCTCAATAACTGAAGTCAAATATTTAAAGGAGGATATTTTTTCATTTCAGTTTATGTCATGTTGAGGCACTAAGAGCAGCATTTTGTCCTTTTAAATGGTCAGAGGATTCAGCTTTGGGGAGCTCAACCCAAGGCTTCCTGAAATAAGATATTTCAATTATTGGAATAAAACACAATTCCAAAAGATTTAAATTCAGCTTTTCCAAAAGCAGAAAAATAAGCCCTGGATTGAAAAAAAAAATGATATGAAATCAGCCCACAAAAATATACAGGCAAGTTAATAGATGATGATAGTCAGACAGCTTTGTCTTCTGAAGTTACCAAAAGGAGAACTCTGTCATCTGGGTTTCCTTGTTTTTTGGTTGAGACCCTCCACATTCCTGGATGGGTTTCACTTTTGTTTTTGTTACCTCATTTACAAACATGATTTCTGATGTGGCTTGCAAAGTACTTTGCTCTCCAGATGGCATTCAAAAGAAGTGGCACATCTCAGTTTCTGTGTTGTCATCTCAGTCCAGGGGGCACCTAATGGATTAGTTTATAGACCCTCTTGGCACCGTGGCTATCCCTGTAGTTAGCTGAGCATTGGAACAAGTTTTACCTTATCCTGGGCAAGCAGGCTGATGAGATACAATTTCTGTTGATTCAACTCTTTACAAATTACCATCTGTCAGCTTCATTTTTTTTTCTGATCCCTCATCATGTTCTTCATTGCATCTGGTTGTGCTGGCAACATCTCAGGAACTGGCTTAAAGCAAGACCTTCCCATCTATAGTAGAGATCTCATCAGAAACTAACACACCTGTCTTATGGTCTGCTGTCTCATATCCAGCCCCAGTTGAGATTATATACTCAGTGGGTTTTTCATCATCTTCGGCTACACAAGAGATACATTGGCAGCATTTGGTGGTTCTGGCTTCTGGGCAAGGGTCAGGAAAGAAGAGAGCATGCAAGTTTTTCAAATACTGTATTTCTATGGGTAGCTTCTGAGCCTCATTTGTGCTCCTAGGAACAACAGAAATGGTACATTCACAGTGATAGTATCCAGATTCTTGCTTCTTTTTATGCATGGAGCAAAGACCAATTTGACTAAAGACTTCAGTTCCAAATAGACAGTCTTCATATTCTTTATATAATTCAGAATAGATCTTTCTAAAGCCCTAAAAACAGAAAAACAATTAACATTATATTTCTAGGAAGTAAATTGAGTGCATATCATTTTGACTCTCTGCCCTATTGCTATTAAATAACATTAGAAAGATTATATTTAATCTTTAATTTAATTAAAAATCTTAATTTTAAAGTAATTGTCCCCTTTCTGCCCCCTCCCCCCCCCCCCAGTGAAGCAGTGAGCATTATGCATAATGGTACAGAAAGTGAAACACTATTGTTCAAAAGAAGCCCTGGACTGGCAGGTCTGGTCAGGTTAGTTGTTTTGTACATGGTATCCCTATGAATGAGGGTAAATGATTTGGGACATACTGTACAGTTTTGCAGGGGAATTCAATCCAGGAAATAGGGGGAGTTCTAAAGATGAAATTTTCAAGCCCTAAAGAGAAACAATTCCAGTGAGAAAGAAAAGGAAGCTAAAGAAACCCATGTGAGTAAAAAGTGAACTTATCAACCAACTTGTCAAAGTTTAAAAGGCACGCAGAGAAGATAAAAGCAAGAGCAGATAACAGAAGATGAATTTGCAAGTGTCATGGTCCTCTTGGAACGTCAGAAGTGCTGCAGCTCAGGATGTGCTGAGCTTGGCAAAGCAAGCTGAGAACAACAAAAATCTTCTAAGTTATGTTGGGGAAAAGAGGAAGATCAAAGAAGGGATAAAATCACTGCCCAGGTGGATGGGACAATGATAACTGATAAAGAAAGCAGAGCTGCTTCCACTCAGTTTCCTCTGCCAGAAAATGAGTCTTTGGGCTGGAAAGCTTTGGATCCACGATGGCTAATAGGGAGTTGATATCGAAGGAAAGGGGAGAAATAGTAAGAGAACATTTAGTTGCTCTTGACAAGTTTAAATGAGTAGATCCAGATCAGATACATGCTAAGGTATTGCAAAACTGGCAGATGTGTTAGCAGAGCCATTATCGATGATTTCTAAAAGAATGTAGTGGAAAACAAAACAAAAAAAAATGTAGTAAAGGGAAGAGGTATTTACTACAAGACTGTAGAAGGACAAACGTCCCAATTTTAAAAAAAGAAAAGAGAATGGAGTCTGTAAACTATAGACTGCTAAGTTTGACTTGAGTTCACGGCAAAATTCTAGAATGTGTTATTAATGGGGTGATTAGTGAACATTTAGAAAAGGAAGTGGTGGTCACAAAAAGCCAGCATAGCTTTAGTCAAAACAGGTCATGTTCAACCAAAGACTTTCTTTTTAGACAGGGTCACTACATTAGCAGATCAAAGTAATGCAGTAGTCGTAATTATTCTTGTAGGAAAGGAAAGATGTGGCTAAATGATTGATTAGTAGAACGAGAATTGACTACTGGGCCCGTGACAAAATTATTATGCAATGTTAACTTCTGAAGGAAGTGTTCATTGAAGTGGACCAAAGATCTATCCTTGATGTTGTGCTGGTCAACATTTTTGTTGATGATTTTATATTAAAGCATAGATGTCATGCTTATCAAATTTGAAGACGGCACAATGAGGATCCCCAAAGACCTTGATCATCTGGAATAATGGGCCGAATATAAGACAGTGTAAGGCAATAGAGATAAAATGTGAAGTCCTATACTTATTATATCAACACTTCACCTCACCAGTAGAAAATAAAGTCAGTTTGGTTAGATAGCCATTTATCCAATAAAAACCTAGGTTTTTAGGGGTCTGATAGCTCAATATGAGTCAGTGGAGTGATATGGCAGTCAAAAAAGTTGTAATAAGATCTTAGGTTGAATTAAAGAGGCATAGTATCCAGGATAAAGGGGGTCAGTATCCTGCTACAGTTGGAGCACATCAGCAATCTTGTTTTCAATTTTGAGTGCTACATTTTTAAACTGACACTGAACAGATGTTCAATGCACAAGATAATTACCCTTCAGAGACTCCTACAGGGAGAGGCTGTGTCTGGAATAGCTGAGGATTGCTCAGGCTTGCTCTGCCTCAGACCCTTTCAGCCCCTCAGCTGCCCCTGCCCCTGCTTGCAGCACAACCCACTTGGAGACTGCAGTGTATAAGAGGGCTTCCTGAAATGTGTAAATATGGTTTTCAGCCTACTCCAACTCATGTTGGACAAAAGCTCCTCAAACAGTGAAAACAGTTTAACAAAGATCTGCATGAACCACAAAGCTTGCCTTCACTTCCTTTCCTCTCCTAAACCCTTTGAAATCTGGCTTTGAGTCTCTTTCTTTAGCTTAAACTGCTCTTTCCAAAGTTACCAATCATTTCTTATTTGCAAATGCCAGTGGTCTCTTCTTGGTCTCATTCTTTTTGACCCACAGCCTTTGATCATTGCTGATCACTCTTTTCCTGGATATCTTCTCTCCAGGCTTTGGTAACACTGTTCTCCCCCAGTTCTCCTCTACCTGTAAGCACTCCTCATTTTCTTGGCTGACATGCCCACTAACCTTGGCTGTCCTGGACCCTCATCTTCTCCCCCTGTATGTATGACTTGGAGATATCATTGCCTATCATGGGTTCAACTACCATCTCTCGATGACTCTCAGATCTATACGTCCAGTCCTAATTCCTCTCCTGAACTCTAATCTTGCATCACCAGCAGCCTTTTATGCATTTCAAATTGGATGTAAGCACCTGAAACTCAACACATCTGAAATGGCACTCACGCTTTTTCTCCCAAACTCTCCCCTTTTCCCAACTTTCCTATTACTGGTGGGGGCACCAAGATCACCTTATTCACTCAGGCTCACAACCTTTATGTCATACTTGACTCCTTGCTGACACTCACTCAATAACCTCATGTTGTCAAATCTTGTCATCTATATCTTTACAACACCATCTATTGTACGCGTCTCCTCCTCTCCATTTACACAGCCACCATATTGGTATAGGCCCCTCATGGCTTCTATTGGTCTTTTTGTTTCACTTTTCTCACTAGTCCTACACTCAGTTGCTAAAAGTTTCAATGAAACTACATACATATTTCTGTTGGTATATGTTAGTAAATCTCTTCCTCTAAACTCTGGAGTCCCCAGTGAAAGGGCTTATCTTCTCTCCTTTTGAATTTATATAGTACCTGTTAATATGCTCAGCACAGTGAGGAGTTTGGTAAATTCCACTAATTTACTAATTGATTTTATCAGCTCCACAGAATCTCAGTATAGTATATAGTCTGAATATGTCACCACCTTATCCTGGCTCAACTCCAGTGTCTCCCCATTACTTCTAGGAGCAAATATAAAAGTTTCTATTTAGCTTTTAAAGCCCTTCACAAGCTGGGTGTTTCCTATCTTTCCATTAATTCTTCTCCATACACCGGATGATCCAGCTACACTGGCCAACTTGTGTTCTTTGTACACAATATTCTATTTCTTGCTCCATGCAGGGAACACTCTTCCTACTCAGCTCAGCCTCCTGGTCCCTAGTTTTCTTTAAATCCCACCTTCTGCAGGATACCTTTACCAGTTCTTCCCATAGCTAGTGCTTTACCCTCTGAGATTAGGTCTCATTATTCTGTATATATATATGTGTGTGTGTGTGTGTGTGTGTGTGTGTGTGTGTGTGTGTGTGTATATGTGTATGTATGTATGTATGTATATATATATATATATATATATATATATATATATATATATATATATACATATGTGAATGTAGTTGTTGGAATATTGTCTCCTCCATTAGAATGAGAGCTGCCTTTTCTTTTGGGTTTCCAGAACTTAGGAAGTACTTTATGTTTGTTGATTTACTCACCAACTGAGGGCAACTAGGTTGGACTTTGAAATCAGGAGGAACTGCAGATGTTTAGCTTAGAGGAGAGAAGACTTATAGAGGGCATGAAAACTATCTTCAACTATTTTAAGCACTGGAAGAAAGATTATACTTGCTGTCCTTGGCCATGAAGGGATTAGCCAGGAGCAGTGATTTGGGTGAAAGTTGCAAAGGGCCAAGTTTAGGTTTGGTGTAAGAAATGACTTCCTAATGATTGGAGTCATCCCAAAGTAGAAAGAGCTGGCTGTCCCTGAAACTAGTAGTTTCCCTTTCCCTGGAAGTCTTCAAGCAAAGGCTAGACTGCTTGTCAGATATCTTCTAATGGGAATTCTTGCCTAGGAATTGGCTTCTGAGGCTTGTCCCTATTCTGAGATTTTGAGGATCTCTAATGGTAATGGTAATTTGAAGATCTTCTCTACCCCTTAATAAGCCTAAATTGAACTTGAGGACCCTTCCTGATTTGAAAATAAACTGTTGGGGCAGCTTGCTCGCTCAGTGAATAGAGAACTGGTCCTGGAGTCAGGAGGATCTAAGTTCAAATTTGGCCTCAGACACTTAACACAAAACTAGCCGTGTGACCTCGGGCAAGTCACTTAACCCCAATTGCCCTGCCTTCCCCCTCCAAAAGGAAAAAAGAAAAGAAAAGAAACTCTGTGCCCAATAGGCTGAATGTGGTCACACAAAGCCTGTGGCGGGAGGAGTTTGCTGAAGGGTGGAGAAGAGCCCACAGGAGAAGATGGCTTTGAGGGAGGCTTGTTTTTCAGGAACTTTTGTTACTTTGTAGTCAAGTGAGTCATGAAGGTTGTGATGTTCTCTGACCCTGGAGAAGGATATATATATATAGATATATATAGATATATCTATATATATCTATATATATATAACCTCACTCTGAGGTGAGGTTTTGCTTCGGGGCTCACTTTGGGAAAAATTGTGTGATTTGACCAGATGAGACTCTGGGCAGCTGTTGAGCCCCCTGGCTTTGAAAACCCAGATGTTGATGCTTCTCTCTCTGGTGACTAACTAGGTATGGATGTAATGGTCAGACAGCTAGAAGCCCTGTCTACTTAATTGTTCTTTTCTCTGCTGTATTTTTGTCTGCTTGTAACTTCTGTTTGTATTCTCTGAAGTTCAGCGTGCTGACTTTTCCCCCTGAACTAGGTAAATGATATATGTTTGATTGATTAAAGAAAGATTGTTAACCCTTTTTGAGTTGCTTTCCTTTAGAAAAGCAGATCAAAGAACCTGTGCTAGTAGCCATCCTTGGTATGCTAGGGTGGTTGTTGCCACAGGAGCTAATAAAATCAATTAGTGAATTAATGGAATTTACCAAACTTCTCATAGAGCAGAACATTATTAATAGATGCTATGCAACATTCCAAAGGAGAAGAACTAAACCCTTTCCTTAGAGACTCCAGAGTTTAGAGTTATATTAATATGTGCAAATGGAAATATGTACATACAAACACACACATACAAACAGTGCTATTATTCACAAAGTAAGATACATCCACTGAACAAGGTCAGTAGAGAACGAAGTGCCTTTCATAGTGGAGATGTGTTGTGCTGATTCCACAACAGGGCTGGTAGGATTCAGGCAGGTGGTCTGTGACTAGGAAACACAATAATGATATCTAGCCTACATGGAAATTAACATGGACTTAAATTTCCCTAGCAATATGTTCTATGGTGCTCTCAGTACATGATCAGGAAAATGGTCATTCTGAATGGGGTTGTTCGAATGTTAGTTGCTCCTCAACCCTTCCCTAAAGGGCCCCTAAGCTTCTCATCATCTTGTCCTTTAAGACCTCATTGTCAAACATTGTCTGGGTTTAGGCATTCTCGTGTTTACTGAGGATCTTCAAGCTATATCTCAGGATAATTTGAGTCTCTGAAGCAACTGTGAATCTTGAGTGAGAGCCAGAATAGCCCCAAAGATTATATAACCTCTTCAATTTGGCAATTATTTTTTTTTAAATTTAGGGACAAATTAACATAGACTATAGAATCCTACTAAGATAAGGTCTACTAATACCTGGATTTACACAAACACACACACACACAAATCTACATATACACACATACACACACTCACAAACACACACACATCTGTAAAAACACAGATGGTAAGTAATTGACAGAGTAGATTTGGAACCCATGGTTTCTGATTCCAAATCTGTTGTTCTTCCCACTACAGCACAGTTTAAAAGAGAATAGGACTTCCTAATCAAAAAGAAAAATTCATGAATCCTTCTAATCATTATAACTTGTAACTTTCAGTCTCTCTACATATAACACATATTACAAATGTTATGTATTACCTATCTATTTATCTATCTATCATATGTTCTGTGCAGAATGTAAATTCTCTCAAGGAACCATGAAAAGAAGTTCGAAGACTTCACCAAACTGCCAAAGGGGTCAAAAAAGGTTTAGGACTCCTGCTCTGAATATAATTTGCATTAAAGGTTGCCAGTCTGACTTGATAAAAGGAATTCTTTTCCAGAAGATTCCTATGATGGTGAAATCACAAGTCCAGGAAAGGAAAAAATATGACTGTTTTTTAAATATGGGGATTGGTACTGTTCCCCAACCCAAGATATATATACATATATATGTGTGTGTACACATATACAAACATATACATATGTGTATGTATATGTATATATACCCCCACATATAATTTGAGTGTATATATATATATACATACACATATATGCATATATATGGACATTCATTTAAAATAAGAAATAAAATTTCATCTCTTCTTAAAAACATATTGTCTGAGGGCAGCTAGGTGGTGCAGTGAGTAGAGCGCTGGCCCTGGAGTCAGAAGGACCTGAGTTCAGATCCGGCCTCAGACACAACGCACACACAGACGAAAACCTAGCCGTGTGACCTTGGGCAAGTTACTTAACCCCAATTGCCCTCCAAAAAGAAAAAAAAAACAAGCAAAAAAACATATTGTCTGCTTTAATAACTTTGGGCTAGTAGAAGCCAGGATACATACTACTATATAATAGAAACCTCTACCTTTATTAACTGATAAAAGTCATTGTCCATTATCGCATTCTTTGTGTCCTTCCACTAATTGGTCACCTGTATGATGAACCCTATCATATATTCACTGTCCAATTGTGTGAGTTCCTCCCCATGAAACGTGATGGCCAATTACAGAATAAAACTCATTATGAAGTTCTTACAAGCTGGCATATACTGAGCAGTAACATAATCAACCCTCTGGAAATTAGATTCAAGCCAGGTGAATTGTGAAGAGAACACATATACTCTCTCCCCCTTTTCAATTTGCTTCCCATTTACTTTCTATTGATTTATCTGTGCCCATGTCCTATTCCCCTTCCTTCCTCTCCACTGTGCCCCTCCCCACCCCCCCAGTAGAATACAAGGGCAGGGACTGTCTGTCAGTTTTGTCTTTGTAATCCAAATACCTAGGCACAATGTCCAATGTAGTAGGGGCTTAATAACTGTTTCCCGAATTCAACCATGAAGGAGAAAGTGGGGAAAAGAAGAAATGGCAGTTATAACATCTAAAGGAATTATTTAGTACTTGGTGATTCTGAAACTAAATTATATTGCAATCAAACTATATGAAAGGAAATAAACATGATAGAGAGACTTTCAATGAGAAAATAGGTTCTTGTCACTAGGATACTAGGCAGTTAGAAATCTGCTTTGGGAATATCTTGATAACTGGGAAAAGCTCACCCAAAATGAAAATGTAAAAATTGCTAGTTGATCCAGAAGAGGGGAAAAATCACAAACATCTGCGTCATTTTTATTGCTGACCATTGTATGTGACTTCTTTTCTTATAAAACTTATCAGAAATCTATGTTCTTCTCCTCTGGCCCAATCATTGAAGGAAAGCTTATGGTTTTGCAGCAAGTTCTGACTGCCCAGTGCCAGAGCACCTGCCTCCCAGTATGGCATGGTCTGCTTTTCTTGTACTTTTCCAGAAGGGGGAGAAAGAAACCTAGTGCTTTTTTAATATTGGAAACAGTTCAGTGCTTTGACTTCTTGGGAGAATTTATAGCTTATTTTGCAAAGGTAGGCCAAGGCTGATGAGAAATGACATTGGTGAGATTGAAAGTGACTAAGTTGTAATGATTAGAAGGAATCATGAATTTTTCCTTTTGATTAGGAAGTCCTATTCTCTTTTAAGTCATACTGTAGTGGTAAAACAATGGATTTGGAATTGGAAACCATGGGTTCAAAATCGACTGTCACTTATCACCTATGGGGCCTTGTATAAATCCGTAAACTGACCAGTGTCTCAGTTTCTGCATCTATAAAATGAATCAATTGGACAAGATCACTTTTAAAGTTTCTTCTAGGTCTAAATCCATGAGGTAGAGCAGTATCTTTTTTTAAATGTTATCAACTATAACTCTGGTTGGAATTCAAATTGAGACCAGTAGAACTGGGGGAATAATATAGTTTTAACCCATAGAAAAACATGGGAACTCTGCAACTGTCCTTTCTGTAGGCCAGCACAAAAGCGTGGTCCAAGGCAACCAGTTCACCTCCTGAGTGGTCCACTACAGCCCAAGCCAACCAATTTATACTCAATGGATGAGGCAAATCAAAGTCCCTAATCCCCTACCACAGAATTCTTCTATCCCTAACAACACTATCCCTCCTTAGCCTAGAGAGGTGGGTTGTGTGTATGTGTGTATAGATAGGTAAAGCCAATTTTTAAAGTACTATATTTATTGACATAGAGACCAAGCTTCAACTCAGTTTTAATGGAAGCTGATAACACACTGCTTTAGTGGTAATAACAAAACCTTATAACTTTCTTACAAAGCAATTTCATAGAATCAATGACATTAAATATATATTTATATATATGTTTTATATATATTTATATATACATAAGATATAAATATATTATATATTTACATGTATATAAAAGATTTATAGATAATATATAAACATATATATTTTATATAAAATATTTTATATACACATATATGTATTTATGCATACACCACATGCTTATGTATAGTTATACATATATGTGGGTATGTGTGTATATAACCACATGTATAACATATGTGGGTATGTGTGTATATACCTACATGTATAATATATGTATTGTGTATATACACATACATGCAACACATACATGTAAGTATATGTATACGTGTGGGTATATATACAGGCACATATACATATATGTGTGCATATATATATACACACATATATATAATCTCATTGATCTTATGAAAAGGTTGTAAGATAATTATAACATCCAAGGTTTTGTTATTACTACTAAAGTAGTTTATTATTAGCAGTAAGACTGAGTTGAAGCTTGGTCTCTATGTCAATATAGTACTTTAAAAATTGACCTTGCTTGCACCCTTACCAGCACTTTCCAGAGTTTAAGATATCCCCATTGTAGCACAGAATGCGAAGGCTGCTTCCAAAATATATATTAATTGTTTTTCCAGTTGGTTCATTTTAATTAAGAACCAAGCATTCATTGTTGCAGCTTGCATTTGATAGGCTGGATTTTTTTGGAGGGAGGTATGTTTTTTCTTTCCCTTATTCCTTCTTGCTTTGAGGTAGATTGATTTTTATATATTATTTGTGAAGATAGTGCATGAGGACAAAGAAAACAGTTATGTCAAATAATCAATTAAATGGACATAACATGGATTCTACATACTATTTCGTCAGTGTTTTTCCCAAATGGCAAACTCTCTCCCTCACTACCACCTGATGCCTCACCACTGAAAGGCATCCTTTCCTTTGCCTTTCAACATAAGAGGTCATCTTTGCTAGACTAAATGGGAAGTATTTTCCTTACTTAAAAGAAATGACTCCCCATTTCCTTGCATTCTAGAAGGCTACCCTTGGACTTCTCATTAACAGTCCTAGAGCAGGACATCTGGTGTGAAGCAGTTAACCAGAGTGCCATCCCAGTAAGCTGGAGACAGGGGCTACTTTGATTTTCCACTCCTTTGGTGGATTCTATTTTCAAATGACAAGCAGGAAGCCTTGGCATACTTTTTAATGCCAAAGTTAGGAGAATCACATTGGCTGCTACCCTAATCTTTTAACTGAAAGTAAACCTCTATTATAGATTTGTAGCTCTGAGACTTTAGGGGAACTGTCCTTAAACATTAATTTCCCCCCAATTATAAAATCCAAAGGCAGTGCTATTTTCACCCATAATGTCCTTCCCCAATTCTTATGGAAGCAACTAACACAGTTTTGCCTCAAAAGGGTCCTTCTGCTGGAATTTACAAGTGTGGGATATGAAGAATCAAATCCTGTTTCAACCCTGAGGGTTCTATTCATGCTGGACACCAGTGTCGATTATTCTTAAACACAGAAATTCAGATGGAGACTGTCTGTATATTACTCAATAGCATGTGAAGCATGCCATTTGGCATCCTGCCCATATCCTATGTGGTGAGCAGCTGGAATCTGACTGCTTTTGCAAAATGTATTAAGGTACAATCACAAAGGAACCATATACAGATGTCAGTACACTGTGGCACATCTGGAAAGGATTGGGCTTGTTGAAGCAATAACCATCATATCCACCCACCACACCATCTTTGGTGAGCAACAGCTTCGGGCTTGCAAATACAAATAAAATCTAAAGAAAAGCTTTTCTCTTCGTGGCAGATTTTTTAAAAATGTAGGCTGAAGTTGAGAATGTGGCTGTGTCCTTCCACAGAACCCCACGAATACAGCTATTAGGACCTTACCTGTGGATGACTTAAGTATCTTCCCTAATACTGTATTGAAATTCAGTGTATAAAAAAAGTTCAGTGTATCAAAACGTAATTATAGCCAGTAGATGGCATCATAATAGCTAGAACAATATTTTGGTGCCTTATTTGCTTGACATCATATCTCCTGTGGTATATGAACTCTCCCCTTGATTCTTAGAAATTGGGCCATTTTAATTTTCAGCCCTACTTATGCTTTCCTTTTCAATTTTCACCTGACAGATATTACTAACTTTTTTTTTTAAAGGTTAAACCTCACATTCCTGCTATTAAGTGACTCTGTTGTAAAAGCCATTAAAAGGCAAATTGACATTCTTTAATTTTCTAAATGAATGCTTAAGATATTAATTTTTACAAGTTAGGTGTAAGCCCCCCAATAGAATTCATTCATTATGATTGACTGCAGTCTGCAAAGCTGCTCAACAACAGAACAGGATAGAAAAAAGGGTGACAGTGATGTCCCAACCCCCCAACTTAGATCAATTCCCTGGAAATCATCTAATTGAAGTTTCACAAATAATTCTGTTACTGAATAGAAAACAGAAAGAAAAAAAATCTAATTTTGTTCCTCAGAGTTAAATTTGCCTCTTAGTTTACTGTATTTAGCGATCTGCAATCCCAGCAAACTACTTAAGTCATTAAAATCCCATTACTTTCTCCTTTCTATGCAACAAGAACAGAACTTAAACCTAATTCTTCATATAAAGACAGTAACACCAAGCGTGTGAGGCTCCACACTTTACATTTGTACATTGCTTGGCCAAGCTGATATCCAAGCTTAAAGACATTTACGGTTCAAGAATATCAGGGATTTCCTTCTTGCCCCACATTTTCTGGTTTGGATGGATGTTATTTTGGTGGTTGGATTTGTATTAGATTGATTCAATAAATAAAAGAGTGTTCTTGCAGATGGGAAGGACAATAATCTGCTCAGGAGAAGACTAATCTAATCAGAGAATTGTTTCTTACTTTAAGTGTAAGTCATAAAAACAGCCAAATCCCATGTCATGCTGCAGTAAAGGTTACATCAGCAGTTCATATAATATTTATAATTGTGAAAGAAACTCTGCAGTCTGGATTCCAACATGACATTAACCTCCCCCTCCTCTTTCTTTCTCCCCTTCCCTCACTCAAGCTAAATGCTTTCCCCAGCCCCTGTCTGCTAATGGGAGTAAATGATCTCACAATCCTGATATAACAGGAAATCTTGACCACAAAAGCAAATATAGAATCACATTAGGTCCCAAGCTGGCTGTAGCCACACACTTTACAGACATGCTTTGTGCCTTTTGTATCTGAAGATCCCATAAGCGAAACCTTTTCACCTTCATACTGCAAAGAGATGCTATCCATCACAAGGTTAGGAGTTTAAATATACTGCCAGTTACTGGGGAAGACTCTGTTGGTGCTGCTGGTTTTGGTAGGATGTTAATGAGGCCAGGGCCACAGGTTTATTTCCCACATGGAACAGCTAACTTCCAACTGAGACCAACTCTCTGATGACCACAAACCACCCCAGAACCTGAGCATCTGTTTCTATAATTATAAGGTCATGGTGTGGACAGGGCTTAAGATGGTAAGAGTGTCAGTGCAATCCATTACCTATATTAGAACACCAGCTCAAAACCTGTTCTGTTGAGGGTGGCTCAGGGAACATCATCTTCAATATATCAAGGACAAGTGATGTTATAGTACACACCTGTAGTCCTTGCTACTGGGAAGGCTGAGGTTGGTAGATCCTTTGAATTGGGGAGTTCTGAGTAGGCCTAGAACAGGTTTAGTGTCTACACTAAATCTTGCATTAATATGATAAACCCTTGGAGGAAGGGTAAAGGGAGGTGGGCACTGGGCTGCTGAAGGGGGTGTGAATCAGCTCAGGTTGCAAACAGGGGCAAGTCACAAATCAGAAGTGGGTGAGGCTTACCATTGTACTTCTAGCCTGACTGAGAGAGGGAGACCCAATCTTAAAAAATATGCATATATACACACACATATATACTTACATATTCACACAGATACAGACATATGGGGGTGTATGTGTGACACACATACACACAAACCAAGAATAACATAACTTTAAAAATATGTTTATACCAAAAAAATAATAAAATGAAATGAAAAATGAAAAAAGAATACTTAGCAGAAAGACTTGAATCAATTTAATTACCTTTCTCCTCAGGGCAGGTGCTTTGGATAGCTTCAGGAAAGTCAGATGTGGTCGGAAGTCTTTGCTACCTGTGATGTCTATGTTCATTTCCTGAAAAGAGCTCTCCACAGCCTCTGATAAAAAAGCAATTTGTAGTTATCTTGGCAGTCAGGGAGGGGCACGGGTTGTATCATTGCCTTTATCAAAATATCTCGTTAGTTGCCGCATATGATTATGACTGATTGAGCAGCCAAAGTTTACGTTTTCACAGCTGTCACATATTCAAAATAAAAATTCAAAACGTGAAAAGCACATTTGTTTTCATCAAAAAAAAAAAATTTAAGTGCTGGCAAGTTGATGAGTTCTGATGATGGGAATGACATGGAATCCATGAATTGTGCCATGATATAATTGGCATATGGATAGAGTTGAAGCTCTGATCCATAAGTCCTCCCCTGGTTCCTACCACTATGTCTCTGCCTCAATTGGATTCAATGCAGCAGGTTGGCTTACATGGTGCTTTGCAACTACAGATGGAAAATTTAGTGATGATATAAATTATAGGAACAATTTTCCTCTTTTTTTGTGTGGAACAAAGAAACATGCTAACATTAAGAGATAAATGTGCTAAAAACTTAGATGGCCAAGACTGTCATCCAATGGCTAGGTTCTTTTGGTTGAATAAAGGGATCTTGGAAACCCATTGAAAGATTTTTTAGAGTAGTGGTATCAGACTCAAAAAGAAAGGGGTCCACTGTCTGCATGTGCATATTGACTTAGAAAAATATTAACATTATCTATATTCTATTGGATTTTTATTTCTTTGGCAAACATTACCCAATTACATTTTAATCTGGTTCCACACACTTGGCAGTGTTGTGGGCCTGCTTTAGAGCAATGCTGGTATTGTCTTTAAGCTCACTGAATGAAAGGATTATACCTTACAGCTATAACTCTAGCATAGTTCTAGGCTCATAGTCTGTGATCAGAAAATACTTGTTGATTAACTGAGTCAGAAGGGTCCAACAGGTGCCTCTGATTCAGAATAAAAGTGGTGACCTACCTGATATAGAAATGTGAGGCATTTCAGCCCTATGTACAAAGATGATGCTGGACCTTAGTAATTTATCACCTTTTGCAATTACTTTTTTTATTATTCCTTATTTCAAACTGCTTGAAAAAATCCCCAGAATAGTTTACTGAGCTCCCCAAGGAGGAAGCATGGTGGGTGACAAAAAGAACAGTGGCCTGAGAGTTAGAAGACCACACTTCTGGTGCCAGCTTCACCACTAACTGACATTGTAACCTCAGGCAAATCTACATCAACTCCCTGGGACTTGGTTTCTTGAGGGTTAGGATGTGGTTTGGAAGCACAGAGGTTGTTATTGTCCAGTCATGACTGATGAGGTATGGGCTCTGGGGGCACCCTCGAGCTCTCCTTGAGTTCTTGAGGTACAGGCTCTAGGAACCTCCCTTGGACTCTTGATTAAATTGTCTCACTTGATGAGACATTTGCATAAGGCAATAAGCCTTATATTGTGGCTGGGCCCAGACCTCTAGCCTAGTTTCTAACTGTTAACTACTAGTCTTGTTACTAGCCTAGCTCTCCATTGTTCATTTACTTCCCACCCTTGAGCCTATCAAAATATCAATACACCCTTCAACTGGCCTAACCCACCACTGTCTGTGGTTTCCAGGTATCCTCCAGCAACTGCCCACCCTAAATCACTCATTGACCTCATTAACTCCTCCTGAAGACCCTTGCCAAACTCCTCCTCTAGACCACCCCTAGATTCCTCCCACAACCTTCTGTATATAAGACCCCATCTCACACCATGTGGTATGAGAGCTCCATAGAATAATGAATGCCATAGAATAGCACAGACTTACTCTGTGTCTAATGCAAGTGAACTTTTAATAAATTTTATTTTTCTTTGGCTGAGAGAAGACTTGAGTGAAATTCATTAGGCAGGACCTGGCATTTTGGTATTTTGGGGTCTCCAGAGTGACCCTAACCTAACCCTCTTAGTGGGTAACCTCTTCAATGACCAACTCTTGGTGACCCCGTTTGGGGTTTTTCTTGGCAAAGATACTGAAGTATTTGTCATTTCTTTCTCCAGTTAATTTTATAGATGAGGAAACAAGAGGCAAACAGGGTTAAGTGATTTGTCCAGGGTCACACAGCTACTGTCTGAGATGGGATTTGAACTCAGGTCTTCCTGACTCAAGGCCCAGCGCTCTATCCACTGTACCACCTAGCTGCCCACAGAGAGGGCTCAGAATGTCTGTTTTTTTTTTTTTATCATTTCCATAATCTCTGAAGGTATTTAAAACCTAAATGGTGAAAAAAAATATTATTTGAGAGAAGAAACACTTGTTTTAGAAAGCAAAGGCATGTTAAGGACCAGGGGAAGGAACCAAATGAATGAGAAGTAGAGATTCCCAGTGCTTTCGGGGGTTATGAAAACGGGCTAGAAGATTCTACCTGGATTGAAAAGGAAGAAAGCCATTGACTCTAGCACACTGATTGTCTGATAAAGCCAGTTCATTTTATGCTTGCTGCATAGTCAAACCATCCCTGCTGCAGCTGGCAGGCAGTCCCTCAGAGGCCAATGACTCATCCATAGTGTAATTCTCTGATTCAGAGGATGAGCAAATAAAAGTTCAGGCATATTGGGAGAATAGGGAGAAGGGTAACTGCTGCTCTTCTCCTAGTGGTACTTATTCGGACGGCTTGAGAGCACTTACATCTACAAGGCATATTAGTTAAGCACATTTCTGAGGGAAAAATATTCAGTCCAGTGACCATAAAATCAGAGACCCTGAAAGAATATTGAGAGGCCATTTAGCCCACTCTCCTGCATTGAGGCTGGTTTACCCTAAACAATTTCTGCCTGATGGGTGTCTCTGCCACTCTTAAAGATCCCCAAGTAAAGAGATTCTAGTTTTCAAGTACTTCAGCAGCTTGGCTGGGTTTCCACTCAGAGGGACAGCTTATCCTAGCGTGTATCCAAGCTGACAATCTAACAACAGGCTCACAAAAAAATATAATGAATCTGGCTTCATCTCATTTCACTTTTGTGAGATTGTTACTATATTCTTGAGTTAGTGCTGTTACTGTTGGGTGCTGCTGAGATTTGGGTCACTCACTATTCAAATAATGGCAGGATCAGGCTCCCCCATAATGCACTAACCTTTCTGGTCCAAGATCTCCTATATGTTCATACTGCTAAAGTCTGAAAAGCTAGGCTTGATAAAAACCCATTGTGATTCAAATGGAGCTATTTGACTATGCCTTTAAACCTTGCCCATTCTTTGGGTTTTGATGGCTTAGAGTGAGTGTAAATAACAATTGTTTCAGTTCTGTCCAGAAACCCTGAGGGTCTCCCCCTTCCAGATAGATTATTTTGTGAAGGCAGACTAGGCCACCTTTTGCCCAGCCTTTCTTACCTAGCCTTTAATTATTAAATGGGTATGGCCTCAGAAAAACAGATCTGGGAAACACCTTAGCTTAAAACGGCCCAGGTCTCCCACCGCATCTGGGGCCATCTCCAGTTAACCTGACCTATGTCTTACCACTGGACTCCAATGAATCTGAAGGAGAGAGTGAGAGTGATAACTGCACAGTTGTGCCAGGGCTAGAGTCAGGAAGATCTGAGATCAAATATGGTCCCAGACACTTAGTATCTGTGTATCTCTAGGCAAGTCACTTGACCCTGTTTGTCTCAGTTTCTTCATTTGTAATATGACCTGGAGAAGGGAATGGCAAACCACTCCAGTGTCATGGCCAAGAAAACCCCAAATGGGGTCACAGAGTGTCAGAGACGACTGAAAAATGCTTGAACAACAACAATTCAAGAAGCAGAAAGAAATGACGGATAAAGCACTATGCTTGATTCAGAAAAACCTGGGGTCCAAAGGTCCAACCTGCCTCTAACATACTGGCTGAGTGATCTGGGCCTGCCTGCCTCAATTCTCTCCCCACCTCTAATCTGTTCTCCATTCAGCTACTAAAGTGATTTTCCTAAAGCAAAAGCCCAGTAATGTCATCCTTCTACTATATAAATTCCAGTGGCTTCTTATCACCTCCAGGAGCAAATACAAATGCTCTGTTTGACATTCAAAGCAGGCTTCTTACACCTTGCTCCCCACCCCATACTCTTCAATCAAATGACACTGGTCTCCTGGCTTTTCATAAACTAGGCACTCAGTCTCTTGGTTCTGAGCATTATCTCTGGCTATGCCCCCACCCATGCCTGGAATGCTCTCCCTCCTAAGGGTTTTTTTGTTTTCCTTTTTGGAGGGGTGGGGGGGTGGGGAGGGCAGGGCAATTGGAGTTAAGTGACTTGCCCAAGGTCACATGGCTAGTGAGTGTTAAGTGTCTAAGGCCATTTGAACTCAGGTCCTCCTGACTCCAGGGGCAGTGCTCCAATCACTGAGCCACCTAGCCACCCCTTCACCTATGCTTTGACTAATGGCCTCCATGGCTTCCTTTAAATCCCAGCTAAAATCCTCACTTCTTGTGCTGCTAGGTGGCGCAGTGAGTAGAACACCAGCCCTGGAGTCAGGAGGACCTGAGTTCAAATCTGGCCTCAGACACTTAACACAAAAACTAGTCTGTGACCTTGGGCAAGTCACTTAACCCCAATTGCCCTGCCTTCCCCCCTCCAAAAAAACAAAAAACAAAACAAAAAAACAACAAATAAAATCCTCCCTCCTCCAGGCAGCCTTCCCAATTCCTTCTTAATCTCAGTGCCGTCCCTTTGGATTATTTTCAAATTTATCTACTAAATAGCTTGTTTTGTATATATTTGTTTGCATGTTGTCTCTCCCATTAGATTGTTTTTTTCTAATTATAATATTTTATTTCCCCCCAATTACATGTTAAGGCATTTTTTAACATTAAAAATTTTTTTTAAGTTCCAAATTCTATTCCTCCTTCTCTCTCCCCTCCCCCATCCCTGAGATAGTAAGCAAGCACATAGATCCCCTATTAGATTGTAAGCTCCTTATGGGCAGGGATTTTTTTGTCTTTTTGTATGCAGCACTGAGCACAGTGCCTAGCACATAGTAGGTACTTAATAAATATTTATTTATTGATGTCCAACTTCTAGTCTTAGAGGACTAGAAGCTACATACAAATTTCTCATTTGCGGCAGTGAAAGGAGTTAAAAACTTAGGTTTTACGCACTGATGAAATCACAGGTCAAGATTCCCTCCCCACGGTAAGATATGGCATGTTTTAGATATGTGCACACACATCTATATGTAGCCACATGCATGCATGCACACATAAACACTATAAATATGTGTATATTGTGACCATGCATCTATATGGGTATTAGTATATATACCTACGTATACACATATGCGCACACATACACGTACACGTCACATATATACCTACATACATAAATACCTATTGTGACCACAGATCTGCATATGGATATTAGTATATATACACCTATGTATGCACACACGTGCCCACATATACATATACACATCACATATAGACATGCATCCATAAATACCTATTGGAGGACCTGAGCTCAAATATTGGGTCTATCATTACCTTTGTCTTATTTTTGTCTCTAGACTGTCCTGGGTTCTTTTAAGTCCCAGCTAAAATCCTACCCTCCAGAAGAAACCTTTCCTGCCCTGCTTCATGCTTCATTCCTTCCCATTTTTCACTATCTCCAAGTCATCTTGTATCTATCTTGTCATACATGATTGTTGGCAGGATAGATTGGCAGGTTAGGCTGGGAACTTCTTAAGAGCAGATACTGTATTTTCCCTCTTTCTTTGTGTCCCCAGCACTTAGGATGGTGTCTGGCAAATACAAGGAGCTTAATAAATGTATGTTGACTTGATTTGACTAACCTTGCTTGGATGGGTCACTTGATCTTTCTGGGCCTCAGTTGTTTTTTGTTTGTTTGTTTTTTTTTGAGGGCAATTGGGGTTAAGTGACTTGCCCAAGGTCACAAGTCTAGTTTTTTGTGTTGTGTCTGAGGCTGGATTTGAACTCAGGTCCTCCTGACTCTAGGGACGGTGCTCTATTCACTGTGCCACCTAGCTGCTGGGCCTCAGTTTCTTTATAAAAAGTATGACTATGGGTTATAGGACTTTTTAAGGTTTCTTTTAGCTCCATATCTATGAGCCTATTACACATAATGTATACACAATATATATTATCCATGAGGTTCATATAAATCAACATTTATTAAGTGCCAACTATGTGCCAGACACTGCAATAAAAAAGACACTGGGGATAAAGACACAAAAGACAGCTCCTGCTCTCAAAGAGCTCATAAGCTAACTGGGAAGATAACATGCAAACAAATACATACAAATGAGCTAAATCTTGTGTTAATAGGAAATAATTAAAAGAGGGAAAGCCTTGGAATCAAGAGTGGTTGGGGAAGGCTTCCTGTAGGAAGTGAGATTTTAATTGGGACTTAAGGGAAGTCAGCAGTCAGAGAAGAGGAGGGAGAGCATTCCAGGCATGGGGGAAGAGCCAGAGAAAATGCCTGAGACTCAAGAGATAGAGCATCTGGTTTGTGGAACAGTCAGGAGTCCAGTGTCAGTAAATGCAAGAGTAAGTGGCAGGGAGTATAAGAAGACTAGAAAGGTAGATGCAATTAGATCATGAAAGGCTTTGAATGACAATATTTTGCATTTGATCCTGGAGGCAATAGAGGGTCACTGGAATTTGAGTGGGGGAGGGGGACAGGATTAGATCTGCACATTAGGAAAATCATTTTAGTGACTGAATGAAGTAAAGATGAGAGGAGGAGACTTGTGGCTGGCAGACCCACCAGCAGGCTATTGCAATAATCGAGGTGTGAGGTGATGAGGGTCTGCACTTGAGTGGCAGCACCGTCAGAAGAGAGAAGGGTGCATATTTGAGAGACACTGCAAAGGTAAGATAGGCTTTTGGCAACAGATTAGATTTGGGGGCATGAGAGAGGGTGAGGAGTCCAGGATGGGTCCTGCATTGGGAGCCTGAGGGCTTAGGAGGATGGTGTTGCCCTCGACAGTAATAGGGAAGGTAGGAGGGAGGTGGGGTTTAGGAGGAAAGATAATAAATAATAAATTAGTTCAATTTCGAACATATTGAATTTAAGATGTTTACCGTACTGTTTACTGGCCATTCAGTTTGAGATGCCTGAAAGGTAGTTGGAGATGGGAAATTGGAGGTCAGCAGAGAGGTTGGGATAGGACAGATAGATTTGAGAACTCAGCATAGTAATGCCAATGACAATACTTTGTCAGCATGGCTATTAAAACCATGGGAGTTCATGAGATCAGCAAGTGAAATAGTATAAAGGAAGAAGAGAAGATGGCCCAGGACAGGGCGCTGGGGGACACCTATGGATTAAAGAGTTCGATCTGGAGGAGGATTCAGCAAAGGACACGTAGAAGGAGTGGTTGGATGGGTAGGAGAACCAGGAAGGAGAGTGGGGTCTTGAAAACCTAGAGAGAAGAGAGAATCAAGGAGGAGAGGGTGATCAACAGTGTCAGAAACTACAGGGAGGTCAAGGAGCACAAGAACTGTGAAAAGGCCATTGGATTTGGCAGCTAAGGAATCATTTATCAATGGCATATATTTAAGTGACATAGGCAGCCTACCTGATGTTCTTCGCTGACCAACAATACTTCCCCCTCTGACATCTAAAATCTGCAGCAATATCATTCCTACTTATGGGAATTAAAATGGCATTTGGAATTTTCTTTGCATCAAAGCATCATAACATTTGGAAAAGGTAACACTTTAGCACAGGTGAGCTTATCTTATTCAAGTCTTTACCATGAACTGTAGTGTGGTACCCTTGGGTGTGGTACCACACTTGGTCAACTTCCTTATCTATAAAATAAACTACCAGCTTTTCTTTCAGTCTATGAGGACTATATCCCTGAAAACATGTGACACCGAAGGGGACAAGTTTTGAGGAGAGTTAGGAGGTTTGGGACATGCCTAGACCCAGAGGAGAGAATTATAGGGAATGGACCCTAGGCCTACAGGGAGGGTCACAGGGGTTGGAGGAGAGAATGCAGATAAAAGCTTCAGTGGGCGACTGTAGATACACTTCACTTATTGCGCAAAATTGCCAAAGGTCAGCCTTGCCATTCAACATTTCTTTGTTTCTTACACTTTTCCCTCTAACGGGTATGAAGGGTTCAAACAGGGCAGTTAGTAGAACACATACTAGTCAGAGCAGTCTGAAGGACTGAGGGAAAATGCCTGAAGCAAAGATCTTCTTTCTCTTGGCCTCAACCTGTGAAAATGAGTTAGTGAGAGTGATTGGAAAGTATTAAGGGTTACATGTTATATGGAAGTAAGATTTAATAGAGTTTTGAATGACTGAAGGAAGTCTTGCTAACCCAGCAGGACTTGTCTAAAGACTGATTTGGGAGAAGATAGCTGCCTGTATGTTTAATGATAAAAAATATCATTTCTAGAATAATTGACTATGAAAAGAGTTAGTTATCAGCACATTGTCTCTATGCTGCCTGGGTGACTTTGGACAAATCACTTCACATCTCTGGTCCTCAGTGTTTGTCTACAAAATAGTGGGCTAGATGACATTTAGAGTCTTTTCCTATTCTAAATCTAAACAATCTAAATGATTGTCCTTGTATCTCCAGTGTTTAGAACAGTGACTGGTACACAGGTGGCACTTAATAAATGCTTATTGACTGATTGCTTAGACAATCATAGGTCCTCTTGGTGCAAAGAGGAATGGAGTCTGTTCTTTCCCTTCCCTCAAGCTTTGCTGTGTTCTGACATATGTTGTTGTTTGCTACTCTTCATGACCCCATTTGGGGTTTTCTTGGCAAAGATAATGGAGTGGTTTGCCTTTCCCTTCTCCAGCTCATTTTAGAGATAAAGAACTGAGGCAAGCAAGGTTGAATGATTTGCCCAGGATCACACAGCTTGTAAGTGTCTGAGGCCAGATTGGAACTCATCAAGATTAGTCTTCCTCCCTCCAAGCCCAGTACTCTATTCACTACACCACGTAGCCTTCCTGTTTTGACACCTGTATATAAGGAAACCCCACAAACACCACCATGCACACTTACTCTACAGATTAGTACACTCTATGTGACATAATAGAGTCATCATTTACACCTACACTTGGTCTTTGGCCAAAACAAAGACCAGTGCAAGTTAACAAGGATAGTAGACCTACCTTATAATATAGAACTTAAGTTCTTCTGAAGCTCACTGTGAGAAGCATTGTGATGTGGTAGATATAGTACTTGATTCAGTGTCATAAGAGACCTGAGTTCAAATCCAAGCTCTGTTACTTACTTCATTTGTGACCTTGGGCAAACTTTCTGGGTCTCAGTTTAGCTGTAAAATTAGCTATTTGGACTAACTGACCTCTAAGATCTATGATCTTAGGATCCTATATTACTTATTTTTCTATGATATTTAATTGGGAAGAAACAGAAATTGTTGGAACTGTATTATGAGTTCTGAAAGCTGCAATGAGCATCAAAAACAAAATTCCCATTTTTCTAGGAAGGCGCAGGTTACTAAGGAGGACAACACATGTTTTGCCACATTGGCTTGTTGATAGGTGTAATATCTTGAAACTTAAGGCTGTTGGATGTGGGTAGCATTGAGTCGGGAGTGTTGCCCTGCATTAGAGGGTAGAGTCACATTTAATTTAGCTGTCTTTTTCATATACAATCAGTGCCACGGCTGGGATTGCTAACACATTGGATGGCAGAACTGGGATTCAAAAATATTTCAGACTGAAACAATGGGTCAAATCTAACAATATGAAATTTAATGAGGAGGAACACAAAGTTTTGTATTTAGGTTTGAAAATGCAATTGTTTGTTAGTGGAGTTATAAACTAATCCAACCATTCTGGAGAACAATTTGGAGCTTTGCTCAAAGGGCTATAAAACTGTGCATAGCCTTTGATCCAGTAGTACCACTGCCCAAAGACATTCCAAAAAAGGGGAAAAGGACCTATTTGTACAAAGATACTTATAACAGCTCTTTTTGTTGTGGCTAAGAATTGGAAATTGAAGGGATGCCTATCAAATGGAGAATAGCTAAACAAGCTGTGGTACATGATTGCAATGGAATATTAATGTGATGTAAGAAATTATGAGCAGGAGGGTTTCAGAAAAACCTGGAAAGACTTAGATGAACAAATGCATAGTGAAATGAACCAGTACCAGGAGAACATTGTACACAATAACAGCAATACTGTTCAATGAAGAATTGTGAATGACTTAGCTATTCTGAGCAATACAATGATTTAAGACAATCCCAAAGGACTATTGATGAAGTATATTATTTGCCTCCAGAGAAGGAAATGATATTGATTGAATATAGACTGAAGCATGCTATTTTCACTTCCTTTTATTTTTTTCTTTTGTCTTCTTGTACAAAATGACTAATATGGAAATGTTTTACGTAGTTGTACATGTATAACCTATATCTGATTGTTTACTGTCTTAAGAGTGGGGAGGGGAGGGATAAGATTTGGAACTCAAAACTTTAAATAAAAATATTTTTTGAAAAAGAAAATGCATTTGTGCAAGTTGAGGATAGAGAGGGATAGAGACAGCAAATCATGTGAAAAAGATCCCCCAGCTTTAGTTGACTGCAAGCCCAACTGTGTGACTCAACTACCAAAAAAGCTATTTCAATCCAAAGTTGTATAAATAGAAATATGACATGTAGAATATAGGAGGTATTAGACAGCTAGGTGACATAGTGGATAGAGCACTTGGCCTGGAGTAAGGAAAATCTGAGTTCAAATCTGGCCTCATATACTTCCCATGTGACCTTGGACTAGTCACTTAACTTCTGTTTGCCTCAGTTTCCTTGTCTGTAAAGTGGGGGTAATAACAGGTACCTCCTAGGACTGTTATGAGGGTCAAATTAAATAATATTTCCAAAGCACTTAACATAGTACCTGACACATAATAAGTGCTATATAAATGCTTCTTAATAGTCATTATTATAATTTATTATAATTTATTATTGTTAGATATTCTGGATAGGGTAGATAGGCGGCAGAGTGGTTAGAATGCAGGGCCTGGAATAAGGAAGACTCATCTTCCTGAGTTCAAATTCAGCCTCTGACACTAGCTGTGTGACCCTGGGCAAGTTACTTAACCATGCTTGCCTCAGTTTCCTCATCTGTAAAATGAACTGGAGAAGGAAATGGTGAACTACTCATAGTAGTTTGATACTACTCATAGATACTACAGTATCTTTGCCAAGGAAACCCCAAATGGGATCACAAAGAGTTGGGCATGACTGAAAAACAACTGCACAACAATTGAACAGTATTCCAGATAGGCCTATGACACTCTATCCTGTTCAGACAGGAGGTGAAGCATTGAGATTAGTTCTGAATCCCATGTTTGTAGGAGTGAAATTGCCCAAAAGGAGCATAGCTAGTAGAAGACCATCAGGATAGTGAGGGGGACTCAGAGCTATGTCATATAAGACTTGACTGAGGAAACAAGAATTGTTTGAATTACAGAAGAGAAGGCTTGTGAAGGAGGGACAAGGAAGATAAGATTGTTTACAAATATTTAATAGACTGTCATTCAGAAGAAGGAGTAGGTGCTCTGCTTGTATCTATAGAGACAATGAAATAGTGGGTAGAAGCTATAGGAAGAAATATTTTGGCATCAATATGAGAAGAAACTTCTTAATAAGAATTGCATGAATATATATGTCTATATATGAGTATGATTACAGATGTCTAAGTATATGTATGTGAAGTATATATGTATGCATGTGTATATATTGTGTATGCCTATATGTATATGTATATGTGTGTGTATACATACATACATACATATATATGTACACACACACTGATATCCACACTTAATTGAAGCCTTTGGGAAGGGTGGAAGAGGGAAAAAAGAACAAAGTAAAAAGTACACAGCAGAGAACAAAAGAAGATTTATAAGGAAGCAAAGAAAAGATGTACTGCTCTCAACACAATATGTAGTATCTTTCTTGAAATGGAAACTCATTGCTATATATTTTGAGTTCTCTCTTACGTTCTACTGCATGTGACAAAATCTTTTTTCTTTTCTTATTTCTCATTTAAGTTGTAATATTTAAGTTTATGTTTCTTTTCTTATTGTGTATGTGTTTTAATATTTAAGTTGAAAATAACTAAAACAAAATTGCCCAAATAAGGAATGAACAGGTAATAAATTGCTCTTTACTGGAGGTTTTCCAGGAAAAGCAAGCAGAGGACTTGTCAGCAGAGTAATAGCAGTAGGTGATTTGGTGGACAAAGCACTGTATTTAATAATCTCCAAGGTCCTTTCTAAATCTGATCTGCATTTCTCTTACATTAGTGATATGGAGCATCCTTCCAAATGGTTGCTAATAGTTGGCAATTCTTCTTTTGAGAACTGTTTGTTTATATTCTTTAGCCACTTATCCATTGGGGAATGTCTTTAGGTCTTATATTGTCTGGTAATTGTCTGTATGTCCTAGATACCAAATCCTTCTCTGAGAAATCTGATACAAATATTTTCCCCCATTTAATCGCTTCCTTTCTTATACTAGATGCATTGATTTTGTTTGTGTACAAGTTTTTCCATTTCATGTAATCAAAATGATCTATTCAGTCTTTTATAATTGCATCTATGTCTTGTTTGATTAAAAAATATCTCTTACCCATAACTGTGAGAGGCATATGATCTGACTCTCTTTTTTTTTTAATGGAGTGATCTTTAATATTCAGGTGACATATCCATTTTGAATTTATTATGGAATATGGCACAAATTGTTGGTCTAAGCCTAATTTCTCCCAGACTACTTTCTAGTTTTCCCAACAGTTCTTATAAATAGGGATTTCTTTCTTAATTAATTTATATTTTCTGCATTATAGAATGCTGTACATTGAGTTTCGTTATTTCCGATTCTCCCTTGTTGAGTCTGCTCCATTAATCTATTTCTCTATTTCTTACCCAGTTCCAAATGGTTTTGATTACTACTGCTTCATAATACAGTTTGAGGAATGGAAGTGGGATTCTTCCCTTATAATCCTGAAATGTGAAATGCTACGCTTATTAGTCAAAAAAGAATTGAGTTAGAATCTTGTTTTAAACATTTACTAGCTGTGTGACCATAGATAATTCACTTAACCTCTTTAGGGCTTCAGTTTAATAATCTGGAAAATGGAGCTGAACAATAGCATTAGGTAACAGGATTATTCTGAGGACTAAAGATGATACTATATGTAAAATTGTTTACAGACTTTTAAGCACTGTCTACATGGGAGCCTTAAGGGGGAGGATAGCAGAGGAGCAGGGGCTGAGGTTGGGGAGAGGATTCCAATCTGTCATTTCATTGGTTTAGAGATTTTCCAGTGAGGAAATTCCTTTAAAACTTGGATCATTAACTATAGTACTCTGTAATTTTTAGTCTTAACAAGTTGCCTTGGTCACAAAGAGGTTAAGTGACTTGTCACATAACCAGTATGTGTTAGAATTAGGACTTGAACCTAAGTCATCTTGTCTGAGGCAGTTAGAAACCCACTTCCCCAGACTACATCTCTTGAGCTATTGTGATGTATTTACCTACACAGATAAGTGATGTGAATAGGTACATATACATGTGTGTGTGAAAAAGACAAAGTACATATACAGATCAGTTTCCAAATGACCTTGTGACAAAGAGAGAATTTAATTTTCTTCCCTCTTAGAGTATTTGAGTTGTGGGAGGAAGAGCTTTCATCTTAGGGACTGCTTTTGGTGCTAGACCTCTTGAAATTCCCGATGTTAAATGAAATGCAAAAATTACAGGGAAGAAAACTACTATGTGAAAACCCCATATGTTGGCAGAAACGAGATAATGGAGGACAATACACTGTCTCTCAGGCAGGCAGTTTTGAAGTAACACAGGCAAACTCTGCTTATGCAAGACCCATTAAATGCAATCAAAGCTGGCCCCCTCGCCACAAGATATTAAATTAAACCCTTTAAACCAAGCCTTTGCCTACTGTCAATGAGACAGACATCTTACTCATGGTGTGCTCACAATTCAAATCCAAGGTAGATATTCCAGGAATTTATTCTCTGTTGCCCTGTCCATAAAAGGGATAGCAGACTATGGCTCAATATTTTGTCCAAGATCCAGATCTGACAATTTTTTTTGTCTTATTCACTGTTCAAATGCAATGTTATGGTTAGGAAAGCACAGTTAACAAATGGAGCAATCACCTGCTTTGCTTTACTTGTATGGAAACCTAGAATTACCTGGTAATGTCTATTCACACTGGCCCAGAGCCCGACTTTTTTATTTTTTAAATAAGCTTCCCCTTGGGAGATAAATCATGGTGAATCTTCTGAATTTTAGGATGATGAAAGTGGGCAGAGTGCTATTATGAGTCAGGTGCTTCCTGGTTGTAAGTGAAGGCCCATTTCCCAGTGCCATTAACCCTTTCGAGGTCTCACTGCATTGGTTCAAACACTGAAGCATTAGTCATTGGAATACCAGGGTATCTTTGTAGCCCAAAAACCTGATACTTTTTCAAAAGATGCCTAATTCACCACTAGGAAATGACTTAGCTAGTGTATGACCCTAACCTTTTTTGAGTTTCTGAAAAAATGAAGCTGTGTGCAGAGAAAGTGTTAGCACATAGTAGGAGCTTAACAAATAGTTATTGATTTGACTTGTTATGTTTAAATTCTGCAATTTGTCAGTATGAAGTAATAAATTAGTTCCAACAAGTTTGAAAAGCAACCTATTTTATATTAAAACATTTGATAACAAAAAATGATGAAAAATAAAATGCCTTTAGTATTTTTCTCCCAAAGCATTTCAAAGTACTTCCTATGTCATACTTAATCTTATAAAATAGTTTTAATGGCTAGGTGGCACAGTGAATAGAGCACCGGCCCTGGAATCAGGAGGACCTGAGTTCAAATTTGGCCTCAGACATTTAACACAAAAAACTAGCCATGTGACTTGGGCAAGTCATTTAACTACAATTGACCTACCTTCCCCTCTCCAAAAAAAAGCAAAAATTAAAATATATATATATATATGTATATATATATATATTTAATATGAGAGATTGCATACCTACCCTTCCATTATGTGGAGTGAGAGACATCAAGACCTAGCAGAGGGGTGAAATCCCTCTGGCTGAAGTCACGCAGGTAGTCAGTGTTAAAGCCATAACTGGGGGTCAGAGGTCTTGAGCAGTTAGGCAACATTCACCAATTGAACTGGGCAAATTCCTTGGATGCCAGAGCACTAGGTAGACTTTCACATGAGGAACAGGTCATTATAGCTGCTCCTTTCCCCTCTGATAAAACACAGGTAACTATACCAGCCATGCCTATTTGTACTCCTTGGTATAGCCTGTAGTCAACATTCTCTATTTTATTCTGCCTTCTAGTTTAGTAACATATGGAGGCATTATGTCTTCTATGCCAGTAACTGTTTCTACCCTAGTTCAGATTAGGAGAAAAAGTCATTTCTTGTGTTGTCTCTGGCATCCTCTCAAGGGTCTCATATACTTTAAAATTGTTACTTTTGTTCTATTCTAAGTAACTGAGCTCTCAGTTCTAAGGGACAGCTAGACAAGAAGACTACCATGATAGGAGACAACTTCATTATAAAGCTCCACAGAGGGTAAGAAAACATAATTTTAAAGCAGTAAATTTTGACCACAAAATCCAAATGGACCAACTTCAGGGAAATACTTGGATATTTTGGCAAGTCCCTTGATGATCTGTTTAACTGAGCATTTTGCAAAGATTGAAGAAAGTCACAGACCTGGAAGGGGGCAGGCAGTCTTTGTCACTTTGGTGAAAATGATTGCTTTGTGAAAATGCATACTGAGGGACCATACTCCAGGCCTATTAGAGGCTGCATATATTCCCCTACTCGGAGAAAACTACTTTTGCATAGTGAGGAAAGAAAAGAAAATTAAAACTGCATGACAGAGCTGCTTTTCAAAAGAGCTATAATCCTCCGAGTCGAAAAGCTGAAAATGGATAGGGGAAATTCCTTCTGTAAAGAAGCTGCGAAAACACATTTTGCAGAAACAAATGTGGGGCCTGACTCATGCTATGACGACAAGCAGCTAAACAAAGACCAGCAGTAGACACATCCTGGGAGTGGGGGTGGGGATCATTTGTAGGGTCCCTCTTCTTTAGAACCACGAAATGCTTGAACCATAAGGGAAAGAGGAGGTGGGGCCTTCCTGACAGTTCTCCTGAAGGCCTAAATCAATGCTGCCATTTCTCTGTAGCCCCCAAATCATCTTTTCTTAGTAGAGTATTGCTTATAAAAAGAGTTGGTGCTTGGTTAGAGATTTGAATAATGGTGATGATGGGCTTAAATTGCTGGAGTCAAGGCTCATGCAAAAGACCTATACCCCAAATCACTTTTTAATTACTCATTCTCAAAATAGCCTGTGGCCCTGGGTGGGTAAAAGCTAAATCACTGGGGAATAATTATGATGATCCTCCCATCTAACTGTGAGACCATAGGCAGTCCTGTTGATCAGAAGGCCTCTGCTGACTTCAACTCATCCCAGATCTTTGCCCTCTGTTCGATTTTTTTGTTTTTCTCCCTTTGAATCAAGTCAACAAGCATTCATTAAATACCTACTATGTACCAGGCCCTGTAAAAAGTGCTTCTTCCCCATCAAGAGTCATCCTAAATGGTGAAAAAGAAACCTAGAGGTTAAAAGAGATCGAAGGGAAGCCAGCCCCAAGGGGATAATAAAACAGAGGAATTCATAAGGATGAGTGTTTCCAAATAATATTTTCTAATACACTTGATGGAGAAAAAATTGACTATTTTTTTCCTTTCAAGAATACATATTTTCTTTCATCTGCAGAAAAAAATGCCCAGTAGGGCATAAAAATGTCAAAAACTATTTAAATAGACCTAACATTGCAGACCAACAACCGTGACTGATTTTACTCATACACACATTTAGGTACTCAACCTGCAATTCTGCTCAGCAGCCGTCGCTCCTGCTCTCCAGACATCTTCACATATATCACTTGATTGCTAAACTGGCCAATCCCATGAAATGTCATAGTAAGATGTTTGCCCTCCAAAAGCTCTACCACACGAACTTTGCTCTGTTCCAGAGCTGAAACAGCCCTGTCAAAAGAACACACAAGAGAGGAAGAACCATTGGGCACTGAACGGGTCTCACATTACGGTCTTCTTTCTGGGAAAATAATGGAATATGGCAGATTATTAAAGTAGCGTGAGTTAAGGGGGAAAATGTCATTTTAAAAATTCCTGTATGGAAAAGGCTTCCCCTCCCAGTCCTCTCCCTCTCGTCCTCCTTTAGCAAAATTCTGGCTAATTGGTCCAAGATGGTTTCGACATGTTGTAGTGCCACAACATATACATGGTGTTTCCACTACTAGGATGCCAGTGTCCATTAGCATATTAATAAAAGAATGCACAAGTAGTCAATGACACCCAGATAGACCATGCACTACACTTTTCTAATCAGAATTAATCCCTCTAGGCACATAGTATGTGAGACATCAAAGACTTAATATTTGATACATCAAAGGCTCTCTTACTGATTCTTTTGAGGAATCAAAAACTATGCTAATGAAGGTATGGGATATGGGATTTGAAATCAGAACCTTTTCCCCCCCTGATTTTGGATAAACTTTTTATAACTTCATTTGACAGATAGATAGCATCAGCAGGGCTGGCCCTGTGATTAGTCAGAATAGGCAGCCATCCATCTGCCAACATTTGAGTCTCTGGAAGTTTCAGTCAGTTTTGCAAAATCTCTCCCTCTAGGGGCAGCTAGGTGGCACAGTGAATAGAGCACTAGCCCCGGAGTCAGGAGGACCTGAGTTCAAATCCAGCCTCAGACACTTAATACTTACTAGCTGTGTAACTAGCAAGTCACTTAACTCCAATTGCCCTGCCTTCTCCCCTCCAAAAAGACAAAAAGAAAAATCTTTCCCTCTAGTCTGCCATGGTACCTCAAATTCAGTCCATACTCACTTCCTGGGATTGAGTGCCTGTTAACCATTCTTAGTCCAAAGACGCAGTCAGTCAATCAGTCAACAAACATTTATTAAGTATCTTCTCTGGCCAGGCATTGCCAAGTCACTGCATTAACCTATCAGATTGCCTAGTCAGTCACCTAGCAGGTCCCTGAGGGCATAAGATACCTGCCAGTTCAATCTTGCTGGAAATTTAAAGGTTCAGAAGTGGAGTCACTCACTGGCCAGCTAGTCCAGGAAAGACAGCAAGACAGTGAGCAGCAAAAGGAAGATTGAAGAGGCCCTGGAAAGAGATTCTGACTTTTCACTAAATTGCCTGGTCTTTCCCTAATCGTAAATATAACTCCCTTAGGCAGCCAGAGTGCTAACAAAAGAAAACAATTCTGCTTCAAGAGAGAGCCTTATTTTCAATTAACAAATGGCAAAAAGGGGCCTCTCTGGAATATGCATTTATGGCGCTGACCTATAGTTGTTGTTTATTTTAACAACATTTCAGAGAAATTGCATGATAGGTTTCTGTGGTCTTGGATCGAATGAAGCTGTATGACAATTTCCTAATGAAAAAACATAGAATTGAGGAGACGGGAGACCTAAGCTTAAATTCAGAATCTGTTACTTTGGCTATGCTACTAAGGCTATGCAAAGCCTTAGTTTTTTCATCTATAAAATGAGGGGATTGGATTAGATGCTCTCCAAGGAACCTTCCCAACTGAACATTCCATGGTCCTATGATTCTTAGAATTGGATCTATAGCTAACATAAGTCCTTGACTTGCTTTGTAGCTATAAAAGCAGTTTTTCTTTCTCCTCTGGTACTACCTTATCTCCATCTTATTTTCTCCCTGTATGTTTAAGCTGAGATCTAGGAGTCTGTGGATGGTCTCTCTTAAAAAATTGGTGGTGATCCTATGGAATATTCCTAGAACAGTTTTTCATATAACCTAGGAGCAGGGAGTGAGGTCTCCCTGCCCCAGGGCAATATAGTCTTGACTGACCCTGTGAGCAGGGTCTGTTACCTCTGTGGTAAGAGGTAACAGAAATAGTGAAATAACAGATTAAAAACAATTAACTTCAGCATAGGTAGAAACTTTTGCTTGAGGTTCAACGCCTCCAATAGCAAAGGCCCCCAAATGCTGTAGGCTGGTTACAACCCTGAATGTGAAAGAAATAAATGTCATGTGAATTATAATCCTGCCAGGAGTCTGGGCTTTGGTCACAAAGGACAGGCCTACTCAGGCAAAGTGACCTGGTAGAGTGATTGATATTGGCAATCTGGATGATAAGCTTTTCTTAACATTCACTCTTGACCCTCCACATCCATTTCTCTTTTAATAGCCAGGTTTTCTCTGTTCTCTAGGCGACTTTCCATATAATGTGAGTATGACACTGCATTTTGCTATATGAATTTAAAACATTCCAAATTAAGATACCTGGTACACATGGAAGGAATGAAAATCCTTGGGAAAGGCATCAACAGGGTAGAAGCATATTAAATTTTACTCAGTTCATTGCACTTTCACAAATCACATCTCTTTAGACATACATGCCCAAAGGCAATCGATGATACAAGAATGGACTTGGGGGTGTTTCTAATTAAAGTGTTTTGGCATTAGCATAATGAGGTCCCAGGAAGCATTCGCTTTTTCATGATTATGTCAGGAGATTGATGGAGGAATGTTAGTCCAAACATCTCCCTCTGCCTGGGTTTTCAGTAAAATTCAGGAGTATATACTCAGGCTGGAAGGGCCACCTATTCTGGGTTTGGTGAATGCAAGAAGGTGATTTTACACAAATACTATACAGTTTTCTTAGTTGAGTATCTGAGTCTTTTCAGGCAAAGCCTAGTTCACCCAGTATTTTTCTGCGGCTAACATGGTTTTTTTTTTGCATTAATGCAGGTCTGCGTTAATGGAACTTCCTGCACACTGGATTATGGGACCATAGATTTCAGAGTTGAAAGGAGCCTTAAGGAACATCAAATCTAACTCTGCAACTTTGCCAGTGAGGAAACTGCGGTTCAGAATATTGAAGTGACTTTCTCAGGGTCATAGGTTTAGTAAATATCTGAGTCTTTCTGACTTAGGGCCTGTATGGGGCCCTCTCTTCCATCGCCCTGGAGCTACACTATGGGAGCTCCCAGGTTTTGGTCCACAGGATCTATGAACAATTACGTGATCCAAATATTAATCATATTAAAGAAGGCAGAGGGTGGGAACACAGGTGCAGGGAACAGCATTACGTATGGAAGCTCCCAGGGTGATGTTTGTTATTTTCTATGAAAAGTTCTGAAAAAAACTCTGAAATCCACTTACAGTGGCTGTCCTCTTCTGCTTCTCGAAAGGCAGGAAGGGTCTGGCCTCTACAAACCCGCTAGTGGTTAGTTCTTCACCCAGTAGGTTTCTATTCATTGCTTAAACTTGTCCTGTTTACTGTTTCTGTCCCCGCTTGGCTCATGGTGCCCACTCTACATTCCAAAGACTACTCTTGAAAAAAAACACTTTGCCACATATCTGTTCTCAACCCTTCACAGGCTTTAATCATAACTTCTCATTCCACCTGAAAGGCACTCACATTCCCCACTGCCATGACACAAAGCTAAAAATTTGATTTAAAGTTTACTCCCTGGAAACCAAGGACAGATAAATGGAAAGTACTTCCCATTTATCTTCTATAATAGGTCCCGCAAAGATCCGGACATCTCAGAACTAAAAAAACCTAGGTCATCACTGCTTGCCTAGCCTGAAAAGTTTAACTCTTTTAAGTAATGTAATCCAGATCATCCCAGAGTTTATTTAGGAAGGGGAGGGTACAGGCATTTATTAAATGTTGGTACTGTGCTTAAACACTTTTAAAATATGACCTCACTTGATCCTCACAATGACCCTGGGAGGTGTGTGTTATTATGGTGCCCATTTTATAGTTGAGGAAATTGAAGCAGACGGAGGTTTAAATGACTTACCTAGTGCCACGTATCTGAGGCAGGATTTGATTTCAGGTTTTCTTGACTCCAGGTTCAGTATTTTATCCTGTGCCACCTAATAACCTCTAAGTGATTGTAAAAATGGGATAATAGTGACTTGATAAAATTAACCAACTGTATTAGATGCTAATATTGATTAATTCTGGTAGAGCTGATTATTATTGCCATATTGTTATTATGCCTGCAAGGAAACCAATCATACTGTGTTTTCCCTACTTAAAAAAGACATGAAAAGGGAAATAAGACTAAACAAGAGATTATGGTATATAAATTAAAAACAATTCAGCTCTCAAATTTCTCAGTTCCTCCATTAAAGTCCTACTCCAATGCTTTATCATAGAATGGAGATAATTCTGGTTTTTTTTTTTGTTACTAATTAATTTTTAGTCATATCCAACTCTTTTTATTTTCTTGGCAGATAGTAGAATGGTTTGTTATTTTCTTTTCCAGTTCATTTTCCAAGTGAGAAAACTGAGGCAAACAGGGCTAAGTGACTTGGCCCGAGTCACACAACTAGTAAGTGTCTAAAGCCAGATTTGAACTTAGGAAGATAAGTCTTTCTGACTCCAGGCCTGGCACTCTATTCACTGTGCCACCTAGCTGCCTGGTAATTTTGGCTTGTCAGATGTTTTGTCTGTGAAGTATGAAGGCTGATGGGTCTTAATGGAAAAAAAGCTTTGTGACTGATTGTGCCCCTGTTACCCAAAGACCATCCTAAGTTGGGAGAATCTCTCTCTTTTTTTTTGCTTTCTTGGAGGGGGGAAGGCAGGGCAATTGGGGTTAAGTGACTTGCCCAAGGCTACACAGCTAATAAGTGTTAAGTGTCTGAGGCTGGATTTGAACTCAGGTCCTCCTGACTCCAGGGCCAGTACTCTATTCACCCACCACATAGTTGCTCCCAAAGTTGGAAAAATCTTATTCTCTACCTCTTCTCCACCCTGGTTTGGGTACAGGGGTGATGGATTTCTCATCAGTGAGCATATTCTAAATTGCTAAAATGTTACACAGTGTAAGTTGGTAGGCAGGATAGCCATACAGTTGGTTGGAGCCTTGAAGAAGTCCTTCTTATCCTGCTCCTGAGAAACAGGGTAGTAGAAAGAACCCTGCCTTAAGAATAAGACTTGGACTCTTTGAGTAATGGCTGGGACCCATTAGTCTTACACTAAAGAGGCAGACTTGAAAAGTAAATATGTAGGACCCAGGGATCCTTGGACAAATAAGGATCTTTTATGATGCCCCCACTTTCTATCATTCCCTTCTCAGTTCATTGCATTCCTTGTGGTTATTCAACCATACACTGGCAATGCTAGGTTTCTCTTGATTATCTTACACTTGTATTGTCTTCTCCCTCTTTATGGACTAGATTTTGGCAAAGGATCCTGGTTTGAAATTGGTAATATCTCTATTCAGTTCCCTTCTTGGGAACTCCCACTTTAGCTCCCAATATCTGTTGTTATAGGCAATTCCCTGAATAATCCAAGACTTAGACTTGGTCCATCAGTACCACTGGTTTAGGCTTGGGGGAGGGACAAGATAAGAAAGGGCTTTCTGAATTTATTCTTAAGGGGCTAGTCAGAGTTAATTCAGTGTTGTCTTTTCTAGAGGGCAGGTAGGTGGTGCAGTGGATAGAGAATTGGGCCTGGAGTCAGGGAGACCTGAGTTCAAATCTAGGCCCAGACATTTAGTTGTAGTGTGACCCTGGGCAAATCACTTAACCCTGTTTGCCTCAGTCTTCTCATCTGTAAAATGAACTAGTGAAAGAAATGGCAAATGACTCCAGTGTCTTTGCTGAGAAAATCCCAAATGGAGTCACAAAGAGTCGGATACCACTGAATAACAACATCTATTTTAGTCCTTGTAAGGTGGAATCTGTGTATTAAAAGTGGAAGGATCTTGGAAGCCACTGATTCCAACCACCTTATTTTACAGATAAAAAACTGCGACCCGGATAGGGTAAATGATTTGCCCATATCTAGGCAGAGCTAGGATTCAAACTCAGATCCTCTCATTTCAAGTCTAGCCCTTATTCTGTTGCCTCTTCCTGGACAGCTGGGGACTTTAGCTTGAAGTCTTCTTCCCATTCTTTCGTCTCTAGCTGAAACTAGGCTTGGTCCACGGAGTTGGTCAGTCTTTGCTCCCTCACTTACTAATTGTAGACTCTGGGAAATTAACTTTCTGTCTCTAACTCACAGTGTCCTCATCTATGAAATGGGTATAAGAATGCTGCCATTACCTACTTCACATGGTTGTTATAAAGGAAATGAAGTGCTATACAGATCTAAGGCAACATTAAGCTCTGGGCACTTATGAGGAAACTAATTTAATTCCCCAGATCTCTATGTAAGGTGCATCTAAGAATATTCCCACATAATGACCCCCAAAGGGTTTTAAAGAAAACAATGAAATGGACGCCTCTGGTCACTAATTCCCAAAGCATTCAATTTCAGCCATCACCCAATTTACTAAGTACCTTTAATTCCCTCCCTCCAACCCCCAAACTAAAAATAGGAGATTCCATCATGTTAAGACTGCCAAACTGGTTTGCCTTTTGTTTTTATCTCCTGCCCCCTAGGTTCTGTACTTCTAACCTGATTGGCCAGCAGCAATGAATGAGCAAGAGGCATGACCATCCAAATTGCATGCAAATCCCACTAGGGCAGTTCTTTATAAACTAAACTGATGATCATGGAAACATAGTGTTTGTCCTAAATACCCAAGATTAAATGTCCTGTTCTATCCTTATCCCTGCAGCTTCCTCTCCTCAAGGAACTTGGTTCACCAAATTAACCATTTTTTTATCCTGGTATAATAACTCCCCATATTTATCTTTCAAAACTTTTACGTAGATGGCCTAATATTAAGGAGATTACTTTGTCAAAATATTTGATTTTGTAGTTTCTATACAGAAATTTCCTAAATCACTCTCTCATTAATGCTGTATTGTATTACTGTTTGGCACTGGATGGCAGAGTCACTTTTAATTCAGCTATGTATTTTTAAACATGCAGTTTAGATGACACAGAGAATGCTGAACCTGAAGGCAGGAAAAGTCAAGTTCAAATCTGACCCCAGATATTGACTAATTAGGTGACCCTGGGCAGGTTACCTAACCTCTATCTGCCTCAGTCTTCTCAGCTATAAAAAATGGGGATAATAGCCTTTATCTCCCAGGGTTGTTGTGAGGATCACATATTTGTAAAGAGCTTAGAACAGTACCTGGAACATAGTAGGTGCTTAATAAATCCTTGTTGCCCTTTATTTAAAGACCTTTTCCATCAACTCAATTAAGTACAGTGCCCACCACCCTACCATAGGCACATAGGTCCCTTATACATATTCCAATGCTAAAAATCCAATGAATTACAAATACTAAATAACATTTTTAAGAGCAGAAAAGGATATTTATGCTATATGTAAAACATTTCTTTAAATATCTTCTTTAAGTGGAGTGAGATTTGGAAAAAACAAACACCATATGAATAAAATCAATTTTGTAGACAAGCTAATGGAGTTCTTACTTTTGCACTTCTTGGTCAGTTCTGAGATGAGCTGTAACGATGGTGATGTGCATGGTCTGGACAGGGATCAGGGCTTTCAGCAGTTCAGGTTCCTTACCATAAATAAACTCCTGCACATCTTCTATTTTATCCAGAATCTACAATGTTACATGTGAAAAGAAAGACGTGTTTTGTTTCATTCACATATTAAATTGTATGTTTTCAATTCAAGTCTATTCTACAACTATTTATTGAGTGGTTTCTATGCGAAAGATCCTGTTGGGCATACCAGGGTGATTATGATGTGTCTGCCCCCATGGAGGTTACATTCTAGAAGGAGGGAATCAGATGTGAACACAGACAACTACAATAAGTAGAATAAAGATGTGCAATAAAATAGGTATGTAGTGCTTGTTTCAGAGGAAAGATTAATTGTGGATGGAAGCCATAGGGAAGTTTCATGGAAGACATAGTATTTGAGTTTATCCTTTAAGAACCGATAAGGTTAGAGATGGCAGAAAGGGCATTTAAGTAAAAAGTCATAGAGGCAAAGATATATAGATGCTATTCCAGGAATAATGGATACTATAGTTTGGGTGCTTCATAGGATTTGTGAAGAAGAGCACTGAGAAATAAAATTGGAAAATTATCTTGAGGCTAGACCATGGAGGGCACTGAATGCCAGGCTAAGGACTATGAGGATAAATACCTTCAGGTTCTCTGGTGACCATAGATTTAAGAGGAGTTAGTAAAATGAGCTGTTTTAAGAACATCATTTTGGCATAGTGTGTAGGAGGATCTGAGGGGATAGATAGGACAGAGCAGAAGTAGAGAGACTGGGCAGAAGACCACTGTAATGGTAGAGGTAGGAGGTAATGAGGGTGGTTGCTCTGCTCTGCTCATGTGCCTACTAAATTTTAGGAAGATTAATTTAGCAGCAGTATTGAGTAGATTAAACTAGTTGACCCCTCAAATCTTTTTATGCTCTAGGTCCATGATCCACATGTGTTCTGTGATTAATTCTTTCCACAAACATTAATCACTGGCTATGCTAGGATAGATACAATAATGAATTAGACAGGGTCTATACGCAAGGAGGTTATACTCTACAATAGAGTAGATGTAGAGCTCAAACACATGGGCAGAGTAGGCAACTATAGATGGAATGATTTAGTGGTAACCCAAAGACAAATTTGCCTGCCTATTAAATCTCTCCCTCACTAGTTTGAAATTCCCAATTGGACTGTTACCCTTAGGTTGCTACATGGTATTTCCAAAAGGTCTCTGGTTAAATGCAACAAACTAGATTAACCAGTTATCATCTTGAAAAACAAGCCTTGGGGGGAGAAGAACATTTTGATGGTAATTTTTGATAGAGAAAGGAAAAGAAGAAAGTTTTGAATATGAGGCACTATAAAGAAAAGATTGTAGCACCAACATGATATTCACAGCACTGACAGCATCTATGAATATACTGGCATAGTTCTGAATCACAAAATATAACAGATTCTCCATACAGAAGACAGAAACAAAACATTTATTCAGACACAAGAAAGTCAAATCCCAACACCAGAAAACCAAATCCATCATAGCAACAAAGAAGTTAATACATCTTATCACCTCAGGAAACAACATCATACCTAGTGTCTTCTTGCCTGTGTCCTCTCCTCCCTCCTTTCTAATAGGTCTGACTCCAAGCTTCCTCTCAGCTCCACCCTTCAGCAAACTCCTCCCACCACTGACTCCATGTGATTACATTCAGCCTATTAAGGGGCAGGGAAAATCTTCAAAGCAGAAAAGATCTTCAAATTTCCTTAGACCTATTAAGGGGCAGGGAAGATCTTCAAATTCCCATTACCATTACAAAGATAAAGTCAGATGGTCCAGGAAGAACCAGAAAGAGAACACTTGATGCCAAGAAGTAACGTGGGGAGTACCTTTAGAAAGGTAGAAAAGGATACTCCATCTTCTCAGTCCTCTAAAATGGTGACTGGGAATACCAACACGTTTCATCTAAAATATTTACCATGTATTTTACATTTAAGCATTGAACAGGTGATGAATAAACATGAATAAGCATATTTAAAGCATAAATTCCATAGAGAAAATGCCAGGGACACAGATATCACCGATGCTCTTGACTGCCCCTCCCAGAGGACTAGTGACCAGTAGCATGGACAAAGACAAAATGGCTAAATGTGTGGGAGCATCAAACCACAATTATATTGCTCCTACAAGTGGAGTGGTTCCACCTGGCCCCTGCTCCTGATGCTCTCTTATTAATGCTATCTCTGAAATAGCATCACTGTATAATTTAGTTTGAGTTTGCTAACGCTGGCAGCATTCCAGTTTCTCCCATATTTTATGGGCTAGATTCAAGCAGATTTAGTGTAGAAAGGCAAATGGTATAAGTTCTTAGGGGTTCTTTGACTGTAGTTGTTCCCTTTATGTCCCTGGAGTATAGCTGCCCAGCCTTCCCTACAAAGTCAGGTGGGGGCTATTGAAGGGACAGCAAGAGGACAATGTCTCAAGGTAGGAAAGAAGAACCATCAGAAAGGCAGAAAAGAACATGCTAACAGTTTTGCCAAAAAGTCTAACCCTACCTGCATCTAACTATAAGAACTTATATTAAGTCTTCCTTTTCTAATGTTAGATAGATGAATTAAAAAAAGTGGCAAAGCCCTCAGAGAGGGACATAAAAAAAATCTTTGGGATTTAAAGATAGTTCCCATGGCTTCTTAGAAAAGATCTTTATAAAAGGGGTCATAGATTGTGAAAGAGTTGCTACTCATCCTGATGTCATAAGACCTGAACTTAATGACAAGTGTCTTGGAGGAATCTTTGAAGGGATACCATCTTGCCTAGATATTGGTCCTGGATAGGAAATCAATAATAATTTAATAAGCATTCATGTAAAATCCAAAGTAAATCTATCCTCTTTCTTGAATGTCAAATTCATTTGAAAGACAATATTAATCAAATTCTCTTTAAAAGTCTAAATATGCTAAATCAAGGCTCAGAGCAATGTTTACAGTACAATAAAATTATTAACGGGGTCTTTGTGCAGCTGCCTGCTAATTGACTACAAAAATTGAACAGCATTTCCATAATTAATCTCATGCCATTTTCCAATTACAAATTTGATATAGTGAAACTTATGGGTCTTCAAAAGCAATTGTAAGCAGTGGATGAAATCGTTTTCTCAGACAATTCAGTATGGTTCCATGGTCAATCTTTAGCCAGATGCACTGCTCACTCTCTGAAACTCCTGGCACATGGAGAATAGAGGGCAAGAAATCAAGAAATATTAGAATGAATCAGTGTTTTTAATAATCTGAGGAAGGCAAAATTGCTTGGTAAAGAAAAATGACCTATGGGATCAGATGCACTGAACTGTTTCAGTTAGCTACTCAAGACAATTCCTGAAGTGGAAGAACCAATGACAATTATAATCAAATTTGGTTAACTTCATTCTGACAGCACCATATGCTACCTTAGAGAGGAGCGTGGTGTGGTAGGAAGAGCACTGTTCTTAGAATCACAAGACCTGAAAGCGTCTTATAGCTAGAGAAGGATTGGGGAGTGGGGGAGGAGTTGGTTTAGTGCATAGTAAGCTCAGGGAGTCAATAACTTATACTAGAGGTTAATTAGAAATGCCTGTCTCAGTTACCAAGCATTTATTCATCCATTACTATATACTACTCCCTTTATTAAATACTGAGGATAACAAAAACGGCAAAATCACTGTCACTGTCTTCAAGGATCTCACTGTAATGGGAGAACATGCAGATAACTGTTCATATAAGCTATACATAAGACACATAAGGTGGTATAGTGGAGAGAATGTAGTGCCAGGACTCAGGAAGACTCCTCTTCCCAAGTTCAAATCTGCCTCAGACACTTACTAGTTGTATGACTGAGGGCAAGTGACTTAAGCTTGTTTGCCTCAGTTTCATCTTCTGTGAAATAAACTGGAGGAGAAAATAGCAAACCACTCCAGTATCTTCGCCAATAAAACCCCAAATGGAGTCAGAAAGAGTTGGAGACTACTGGAAGCAAGTGAACAACAACAAAAGACATACACGTTCCAAATGGATGAGGAAATCTAAAAAACTGATGTGATCCTATGATGCACTGAGAGACAACTATTGTCCAGAAAACAGGATGGTGATTCAGTAGCTCTGCCTGGTCAGATAACAACTGGAATGTGTTCTGTTTAGTTCTGGATTCCACATTTTAGGAATGATATTGATAAGCTATAGTGCATCCAGAGGATGGCAATCAGGATAGTGAAGGGCCTTGAGGTCACGCCATATAAGGACTAGTCAAAGAAATGGAAGGTGTTTATTCTAGAGAAGAATTGGCAGAAAGGATATGATAACACTCTTCAAGCATTTAAGAGGAAAAAAAAGTCTTTTTTAGTTTGAACCCTGAAGTCAGAACAAGGAGTGATGGGTAGAAGTTTCAAGAGAGACGTCCATAGTATAAATGTAAGGAATACAACTTCCTAGTAACTAAAGCTATCTCAAGAGTGCAATGAACCTCTCTAGGGGTTACTGAATTCCTTCCCAGAGAACACCAAGCAGAGGTTGGGGGACCACTTGTTAGGCTGTAGAGTGGTTTTTTGTTTATTTATAAGATGCTGATTCTGAATTCTAGCTTGGACACATACAACTGAGGGATTCTGGACAAATTATGTGGTCTCTATGCTTCAGTTCCTATAAAAAATGAAATAATATTTCCAATACCTACTTCTCAAGGTTGTTTTGAAGAACGTGCTACATAAATGTGAACTAATAATCCTGTCAGAGCAAAGTAGATGTGAGTTACTGAAGGCTCCTTCTTAGCCTCAGTCCAAATATCAAGAGCTAGTTAAGATCTGCTGTCTCCAGCATAACATAAAAGATTGGCATGGTCATAGAAATTTGTCTGCAATTAAATAATTCTCCTATAAAATTGACCTACCTGTCTATTACAAAAGGACTATCATGGCCCTGGGAAGAAACCCTGAGCCATCTGTCCACCTCTAGTTACCATTGACAGAGGAACCATTCCTTGAGCCAATGGCCTAATTCTTCAGTGCTGGACAGAATATAGAGACAGTGACTTACACAGCAGGAGGGAGAATAGGCACAAAATTCCTACAAGGGAGGAAACCATTCAAGAGCGATTCACCTGCTCCCAGAGAGAGCATGGAAGAGTAAGCCAGTTGTCCAAAGAGTGAAGATGTGAGGGAGGGCGGTGTTATGAACAGTAGCCAACTCAAAAATAGCATCATAATATCTAGAGAGATAAGGGACCTTTGAAATAATTTAATCCAATTCCTCATTTTACAGATGAGGAAACTGAGGATGAAAGAAGGGAAATGACTTGTCTAAGTAATGCAGAGGTAAATGGCAGAATTAGGACTTGAATCTATGTCCTTTAACTTTAAATCTGCTGTTCTTTTCACTACTCAGCAAATCACAGTATTTGAGATTTGGAAGGGACCTCAGTGTCCCTCTGGTCCTACCCATATACTAAAAGAATTCCCACTGATGCATACCCAACAAGTGATCTTCTGGCCTCTGATTAGCAAAGAACTTCTAACTCCAGGCTGCCTGTTCTGTTGTGCCCATTATTGTTATTGACCCTGATAGGTTGAGGGCATCTGTTTTGACCTCTCTAGACAATCCATGGTGATTCTAATCAGAAAGCCCTCTTTGGCAGGCCTAAGCATCCATAACATTGGAGAGACAGAAAATGTGTTCACCTATAGGATGTGCTGTAAGGTCTTACCTGCCCTAAAAGTATATACTGTTGACCAGTCTGAAGCCACTGCCTCTTGTGGCCTGACCTGTAATCTCTACTATGAGTGCTAGACAGCAAAAGCAGAATATTTGTCTCCAGAAGGCCACTGCTATAATGTAGTCATAATATCTTGGGCAGGAGAAAAAATCAAGGACTAGCCCTCTATGATATCTAGCACCTAGTAACAAATTTACAAGTTAGTTTATCAGCTTTGTTCATTTTCACCTTGGAAAGCTAAAATAAGGCTCTAGCACACTGAAACCAGGATAAATTAAATGTAGGGAAAGTATGGATTTGGAGTCTAGAATTGGAGTCTAGAGCTAGGTTGATGCCAGATTCTGGGTGGGGCAACCTCAGTAGGATGCTATGGAGAGAGTTGTGTGGAGGCAACATTAAGAAGACATTATAGGAAGAGATCACTTTTTTTTTGCTTTTTGGAGCATAGTTGGGGTTAAGTGACTTGCCAAGATCACACAGTTAACTTTTTGTGTTAAGTGTCTGAGGCCGAATTTGAACTCAGGTCCTCCTGACTCCAGGGCCGGTGCTCTATTCACTGCACCACCTAGCCACCCCCAAGAGATCACTTTTAAAAGAAGCAAGTGTAGAGATTGTGGAAAGAAAAACAATGCCAGCTACGTCATAATGTTGCTTAGGATCTGTCCTGCTTGCAACTTTACTCTTTGTCAGTTCATACACATCTTCTGATGTTTCTCTGAAATTGTCCCTTTTATAATTTCTTATAATGTAATAATATACCACTACATTCTTGTATCTTAATTTTTGGGCTTCCTCTTCATTTCTAGGTCTTTGCTTCAACAAGTGTTGCTATAAAAAAAAGATTTGTACTTATAGGTCTTTTTTTTTCTTTTTAAAATCTCTCTGGATTATGAGCCAAACAGTGATATTGTCGAGTAAAAGTGTAAACGTGGTTTAGTGAATTTTTAGGTAAAGCTCCAAATTACTTTATCAATTCACAGCCTGACCAATGGTATGTGTGTCCCTTGTCTTCCAACATCTCCAGCAACTATCATTTTCTTCTGTCATCTTTGTCAATATGTTGGATATGAGGTAGAACCTCTCAATGCTTTAGGCAACTAAGAATATAAGCTACAGAGAAAATGTTCATCTGTATTAGTAGGAGTCCCCTCACCTGGAAGCTAGAAGGCATAGTGGATAGAGTGCTAGCCCTGGAGTCAGGAAGACCTGAATTCAAATACAACCTCAGCTCCTTATTTGCTGTGTGACCATGGTCAAGTCACTTAACCTCTCTTTGCCTCATTTTTTTCAACAGTAAAGTGTAGATAACAGTAATTATCTCCCATGGTTGTTGTGAAGATCAAATTAGATGTTTATAAGGTATTTAGCATGTTTACCTGGGACTTAGTAGGTGCTATTTTAATGCTTCTTCTCTTCCTCCCTCTAACAATGAAATTACAGACTTAGTTCCCATCTTTTTTTCCCTTTTAGTTTTAACTTCAATGATATTACTTGTGCAGAAGTTTTCAATTTATGTGCTTGATTTTTGTAAAAGCACAACACATATCTTAAAGGCATGTATATTCCTTTCTATTTCTATTCAGTAATTGCAAAAGAGCTAGAATGTCTATTTTGTCTAAAACTTTATTCAAATCTTTAATTTATTTTTTGTTATATTTATCTGGCACCAAAAAGTGCCTATCGGGGTCCCCCATCTACTATAATGTTACTTCCCACTGTAATTTGATTTTTAAAAAAGCGTATAGGTGGAAACAAGGGTGTCCACTATCACCCCTCTTATTCAATCTGGTACTAGAAACACTAGCAGTAGCAATTAGAGAAGAAAAAGAAATCAAAGGAATCAAACTAGGCAAAGAAGTGACCAAGCTATCACTATTTGCAGATGATATGATGATATACTTAGAGAATACTAGAGAATCAAGTAAAAAACTACTTGGGACAATAAATAAATTTGGCAAAGTTGCAGGATATAAAATAAACCCACATAAATCCTCAGCATTCCTGTACATCTCTAATGAAACTCAACAGCAAGAGATAGAAAGGGAAATCCCATTTAAAGTCACTGTAGACATTATAAAATATTTGGGAATCTACTTGCCAAAACAAACCCAGAATCTATATGATCACAACTACAAAACACTTCTCACACAAATAAAAGCAGATCTAAATAGTTGGAAAAATATCAATTGCTCATGGCTGGGTCGAGCTAATATAATAAAAATGACAATTTTACCCAAACTAAACTATATATTTAGTGCCATACCAATCAGTTTACCAAAAAACTACTTTCTAGAGTTAGACAAAATAATAACAAAATTTATTTGGAAAAACAAACGGTCTAGAATATCAAGGGAATTAATGAAAAGAAACGCTAGGGAAGGTGGACTAGCTATGCCGGATCTTAATCTGTATTATACAGCAGCAGTCATCAAAACTGCTTGGTACTGGCAGAGGTGTAGAGTAGTGGATCAATGGAATAGATTAGGTACAGGAGACCCAGCAGTTAATGAATATAGTAATCTATTGTTCGATAAACCCAAAGATCCCAGTTTTGAGGATAAGAATGCACTATTTGACAAAAACTGCTGGGAAAACTGGGATACAGTATGGCAGAAACTGGGCATAGATCATTATCTAACACCATATACCAAAATCAAGTCTAAATGGGTGCATGATCTAGGTGTAAAGAATGATACCGTAAGCAATTTGGGAAAGCAAGGAATAGTTTATCTGACAGATTTGTGGAGAGGGGAAGACTTTAGGACCAAACAAGAATTAGAGAGCATTATAAAATGCAAAATGGATAATTTTGATTATATTAAATTGAAAAGCTTCTATACAAACAAAGCCAATGTAACCAAGATCAAGAGGGAGGTGGGAAATTGGGAAAGAATTTTTACAACTTGTGTCTCTGATAAAGGACTCATTTCTAAAATGTATAGAGAATTGAGCCAAATCTATATGAATAGAAGTCACTCCCCAATTGATAAATGGTCAAACGATATGAACAGGCAGTTTTCAGAGAAAGAAATTAAAGATATCTATAAACATATGAAGAAATGCTCTAAATCACTATTGATTAGAGAAATACAAATCAAAAAAACTCTGAGATACCACATCTCTCCAGTCAGTTTGGCTAAGATGAAAAAAACAAGAAAGTGACAAATGCTGGAGAGGATGTGGACAAATTGGAACATTAATACATTGCTGGTGGAGTTGTGAACTTATCCAACCATTCTGGAGAGCAATCTGGAATTATGCCCAAAGGATTATAAATAATTTCATACCCTTTGACCCAGCCATACCACTTCTAGGGTTATATCCCAAAGAGATCATAGAAGTGGGAGGAAGACCCATATGTACAAAAATATTTTTAGCAGCCCTTTTTGTGGTTGCAAAGAATTGGAAACTAAAGGGGTGCCCATCAATTGGGGAATGGCTAAACAAGTTGTGATATATGAATGTAATGGAATATTATTGTGCTATAAGAAACGAGGAGGTGACGGATTTCATAATTGCCTGGAGAGACTTATACAAACTGATGCTGAGCGAGAAGAGTAGAATCAGAAGAAATTTGTATACAATCACAGACATACCATATCTGTGATGACCAACTATGACAGACTGGACTCTTTTCAGCAATGCAGTGATATAAGTCAATCCCGAAAGACTCAAGAAAGAGAGAAATGCACCATCCAGAGATATAACTAGAAAGAACTGAGCCTGAATCCTGATGGAAGCAAACTAAATGGTCTTTTTCTTTTCATTGTTTGGTTTTATTTCTTCTTTACCATCTTTCATCCCACCTAGTACAATACACCTTTGTAATTGGAATAATGACTAATATGAATGTATTTGCAGATTCTGTACTGGACTATATGCTGTCGTGGGGGGAGGGGGGAGGGAAGTAAAGGAAATTTGAAAATCAAGGAACTATGGAATTGAATCTTGTTAACTGAAACTAAACTAATAAATTATATTTTTAAAAAAGCATATAGGTGCCAGTTCATTTGGTACATGTATATTAAGTACTCATATGTTATTTCATTGACTAGAATGTCTTTCAGCATAATATAGCTTCTTTAATTATGTTTATTTTTCTGTTGCCTAGCTAGAATCATGACTTTTAGCCATGCTTTTTTGAATTCACTTGAAGCATAATAAATTTTATTTCCAACTATGTGAATATTTATGCTTCAAGAGTATTTCTTATGAACAACAAAATCTTAGATTTTGCTAATCTATTCTGCTAGCCCTTTTTGTTTTACAGGCAAGTTCAAACTTCACATTTTCCATTGATTGTCAATTGGGTATTTTAATTTGTCATTTCTTCTTATACTTTTTCTCTTTTTTCTCCCTGTTCTCTACTCTATAAGGAAAAAGCTAGTGGTGAATACAAAATTTACTCAATGCTGCCTCATAATTATTGCTATTTTTTTAGCTTTACTGCCCCTAGTTTTTTCCCCCTCTCATCCAGATTCTGATCCTTAGTTCTTACTCTTTCTTTTTCCTCCTTCAGGATTATGACTATTCCTTTTCCCATGTTATTGTCCTTCCTAACCCTCTCTCTCTACTTCCTCTTCCCCTGTTCATTTTGGTGTATTTCTACAGCAAACTCTCCTTCTCTATTCAACTCTTTTGTCTGGTTGAGATAAGAATGAAGTTCAATCCAGTACTTTCTCTATAAACATCTTCCTTTCTGTTTGTATATGTATTCCAATTTTGAGAAATAGTAAATTTGGCCTGCTTTCTCTTTTCTACCCTAGTATATTCCTCTTACTTTCCTTTTTTTTTACTCTCTTAAATCCATCTGAACAAATCCCAAATCCTTTGTGTGCTGGTCTTATTTAATTCACTTTATGACCTTTGAAGACATTAAAGGTCTAAGAAAACCCTTATTTTCTTCCCCATATTGGGAATATTAGCGCTTTATCAACATCATTTGAGCCCCTTCTAATTGCTCACTTACTAGGTTTCTTGCCTTGTGTTTGAATTTCAAAGTTTCTGCTTGGCTTTGGTCTTTATTTGCTCAGTTTAAAGGTTCTCTATTTTATTAAAGATTCTTTCACCCCTTGAAGATTATACTCAGCTTTGCAGGCTAAGTTATCCTTAGTGGTGTGCTTTCACCTCGTGGAATATTGTATTCCAATTCCATTTCCTCTCTTCTGTAACTGAAGTTACTAATTATTTAATCACATCATTTCTTGGAATCTGAATTCTTTCTGGCTATTTTCAGAATTTTTCAGAATATTTTCAGAAACTCTAGATGTTGGCTAAGATATCCCTGGGATTTTTCCTGTTGGGATTTCTTTTATAAGGTGACTGACTGGTGGATTCATTCTATTTGTCCTCTAGTTGTAATAAGTCTGGGCAATTTTCACTAAAATTTCTTGAAATACAGTATCCAGGAATTTGTTCTACTATTTATTGTTGTCTCATGGATTCATTGATTTGTTCTTTTCTGATTTTGGGGAAGTTACTTGGGTACCACTGACTACTTTCTTTTCTAAGCTGTTTAATCTCCTTCCAATTCTTTTCCTCAAGAACTCTTATTTAATTTTTTAATGTTTTGGTTTGTTTCTTTCAGGCATTCTTGTAGTCCTTATATCCAATCAATTTTTCTTTCTCGAGTGTCTGCAAGTGTCGTGAAGTTACTTCTTTTGAATATTTTCTTCTGAAATAGAATAGTTTCTTCTGTTTTCTGATATCTTCAGGCTTCATTACTGAATTAGGATTTTGTGCCAGAGACAGGCTCCTGTCTGCACTTTTGGGTTGGATGATTTGGCATAATCATCTAGCATAATCATCTGAGTCATCTAGATTCCTGCACTGACCTCAAAACTCCAGGGGTGTATCTATACTCAGAGGACTGGTAGGTTTTGGGACACCTTTTATCTTTGAGGTTCAAAATGCTGGATCTTCAGGGTCTTCTGTGGAATCTCAAATTATATTGCCATAGACTTCTGGTGCCCCTGGGCCTGGCATGTCCCAGTCTGAGCTCTGCTTTCATAAATGATTGCTAACACTCTGATATGTTTCCAAGTTCTTAGTACTGTGGTTTCTGATCATAAGGTTTTATTCTGCTTTCTCTCTTGTTATTCACATAAAGTATGACATAATTTAGATGATCCATATTGGGAGGATTTCTTCTTCCTTGCCTGTACTGGTGCTACCTTTTCTTATCACCTACTTTTTGAATAGTTCTGGGCTAGATGAAATCACTTATCACAGTGTTTCACTGAATTTCTTGACGATTATTCAGTCTGGTGCTATTTTTAGGTTTTTGCTAAAGTAGGTAGGTTAGTAAAGTAAAAAAGTTAGTAAAGTTAAAGTAGGGAGTAGGCAGCATATTTTTTCTTCTTCTTCAGGCTGCCATCTTTAACCAGACTAGGATTTTTCATACCATTTCCTTGCCATGTTTGGATAATACCAGTTGGCTGATTGGGATGAGCAAGGAGAGAGTATTACTTAAGACTGTTCAAACTCAGGGCTAAAAATGAAAATTTTCATGAGATTCAAACTCCACCAGTGTGGTACAGTAAGGCAGAAAAAACCAGAGTGGCAATTCTAGTTCCTAGCTGTGACACTAATTCCTTGTGTCCTTGGGCAAATCATTTAATGTTTGATCCTCGGTTTTTCAACTTTTAAAACGAAAGCATTAGAATTCTAAAAGCAGAAAGGTAGCTTAGAGATCCATGCTTCTACCTTTTTTTCCAAAGTAGCAAAGAATAAGAGACTGGGACACCAGAAGTAAGGAGACTTATTTGCATGTTTTCAAAGGTTCATAAATCCTTTGACCTCCACATTTTAACATTCTCAGTTAAATATGTGAAGGAAGGATCTGGGATTTTGTCCATGAGAGGAACTCCCACCAAGGCAGATTGCAGCCTACCTATGACTTCTTAGATATCTAAGGACATTGCCTGAAAAGTATGGAAATTAAGTAACTTGCCCAGGGTCACACAATTAGCAAGTCTCAGAGGCAGGATTTGAACCAAGTTATTCTCAACTTCAAATCTAACCTTCTAGCCACTATAGCAAACTGATGAAACTTTGGCTAAATCTCCTACAATTCTCATTCAAGTCACCTATAAAACTGAAGTCTTCAATTCCTCCTTCAGGTCAAAAACTCAGTGTTCTTCCAAACCCAGAGGTCTTTTCCATAAATTTGGATGGCCTTGTGCCATTCAATTTAGTGAACAGGGCTCAGGATTAAGCCATTAACTACTCTATTCAATCAAGAAAATTAAATTTAAATTCCCCACACATAGACTTTTCCATTACCCAAGATGCAAAATTTGTTTAAAACATTACAATGGATATGGCAGATGAGTGAACAGCAATAAATAGGACATCCTGGAATAATCATATAACATTACAACATTTCCAGTACAAGCCTTCCTCATTCAAGGATGGCTAAGCATTTTCACTTAGGCTAGAGGCCAGTTCTCTTTAAAGAATATTGAACTGACCTCTTGAGATTTAATACATTTATCCATTAGATTAAATTTTGCACCAACCACCCCACCCTTCCAGAAGGCGTCAAACACATCTTTTAGGATTAGGTTGCAAAGATATGTGTCAAACACCTACTATATAAAAAACAAACAAACCCAACAACCTTTCAAAATGAAGAACTATGCAGAAGAGTAGGGGAAGGCCAGGATATAATTTATAATTATGATCTTATAGATTAAATAACTCTGCAACTACTATCCCCCCTAGAATTTAAACACCTTAAAATGGCATGTGGCAGCAGCCTCTAAATGGACAAACATTCAGAGAATTCAAAAGGTTTCATCAAATTAAACAACTAATGGTGAACCTAGGAATCTATCTTAACACCTATGGAATAGGTAAAGGTGGTGAAGCAAGCATTTAATATAGAGCTTACTATGTCTCAGACATTGTACAAAACATTGTATATATATTATCACATTTGATCCTTACAACAACCCTGTAAGGTAGATGCAATTATTAACCTTATTTTATTTTTGAGGAAACTGAGGTAGGCAGAGCTTGCCGAGGGTCGTGTCTGGGGTTGGATTTGAACTTAGGTCTGATTCTAGTTTTCCGTCCACTGCCTCACCTAGCTGCCTCAGCTCCTAAACAATCTTCCCCTCCAACCTCCCCACTGAATGATTCCAGGTAAAGAGGCACTAGGATGTTGGGGGAATTGGATTTGGAAGCTAAAAGAGTTAACCTTTAACATTTTTGCTTGGGGGTAGAGGGGTGGAGCAGTTTTTGAATATAAATTTATCATTCTGAAGTATGGAAGCTGTCTCTGTCTTTGAACTCTTTAAGAGGCTTTCATTGTAATAACCATAAACCACATGTCTATAGTAGTTTACACTTTATAAAGTACTGGTCTTTCAACCTCATGTTTATCAAGTATTATTTTCTCCATTTTAGAGGTGGGGAAACTAAAGCACAGAGAAGTGATTTGTCCAGGTCATGCAATAAGTTTCAGAGCCAGAAATCTGATTGTGATTGAACTCTGATCATTGAAGACTGAGCTCCAATTTTCCATTTCCATTACTTATTACCATAATGCTTATCTGTAATGCTTGCCCTATAATTTCAGCCACCACATGATTTTTTGCTGAAATAGCATCCTAAATATTCTAAGACAACAAGTTCTCAACAATGGTGGGGAAGAGGGTTAGTTAAACTCTATGGGCAGACAGTGGTGGCACTTCAATACTCTTGCTGGGAAGACTGCTGCTTCTAAGTCTGGGAGAGGAGGGGACAGGGAAGGAGAAAGGGAGGAAATGGATGGCATGTACTTTCCCTGGTAGTTTTCTATATTAAATAATCATTCTTACTCAGAGCTAAACTCAATTATTGCTATGTTTCTGAAGAACTAGAAGTGCTATTCACTTCCTGGGACAAAGTCCTGATTGTCTCACCCTAGTTATAGCTCAGAATATCAATTATAGCTTTCAATAGTATTTATTTCCTCTCTTTTTCTCATCTTCCCACCTTTTTAGTAATAAAAGTTCTTCCCACTTTTGTCACCATTACTCAAAGGACTTTCCTTTCGAACCTGCCTGTGATTATTCCTTGTTACAGTCTTGTGCCAGGGAAAGCTGTTGTGGAACATGGTCCTTATTCCTTATGAGTTCTTGCTTTGTCCCACTTGGAATTGCTGCAGCAATGCCCCAGCATTTTGTTTTGAATAAGGTTTTTGTCCAGAGCAGTTCACAGCAATCAAGTTGGTCATTCTGAAGGCCTACTTAGATCACGCCTGCTTACAAATAACCAACACAATATCCTGTGTGACAAACAGAATGGAATTTTGCTGGATCTGTATAGTCATGCAATGCCCCTCTCAAGTATTCTGGCAAACAGCTGAATAAAATGTGAGCTTTCTCCTTGTTTGGAAATGGCTTCTTTGGGTTATCAGAGCTGTCCAAAAAGGTGGACGGACAATCCGGGTAGGCAGAACTCCTCAACAAGAGGAAGCTGAATGACTGCTCAATCTGGGATGTTACAAAGGGATCACAGGATATCAGAGGACCATTGATGTGGCACTGGAAGGAATGTTAGAAACCATCCAACTCATCTGCTTCCATTTTTACAGATAAAAAAAAAAACCCAATAGAGAGTTGAAGGACAATTCTTCAGTAACAGATTGGACTAACAGATGACTCCTGAGGTCCTTTCCAGAACTGAATTTTGTGATTCACTTAGCTAACTAACTAGAATTCACATAACAAGAGCATTGAGAGAAACTGAAATGTCTTGAAGCAAATAGAATAAAAGATTCTTAACAGTGGGGTCTTATATTCTTGACAAACTGTGGGTCTCAAATATACACTTCAAACAAACGCTACTACTATGTGCAAAATGCTGTGCAAAGTGCTGGGGGTTCAAAGGTAAAAATCAAAGTCTTTGCCTTCAAGGAATTTGAACTCGGGAGTTTGGGAAAGCCACATGAACACAGATGAGTATAGTACAAAGTGGAGAGGGAGGGGAAAAGGGAGAGAGCCAGAAAACATGCTTGATGACTCTGAAGAGGGAGAAAAGGATCAAGGAACAGCACATGGAGAGGCTGGCATCTGAGCTGAGCCTTGAGGGAAAGAGGCTTTGGAAAAGGAGAGAAGAAAGAACGGTTGCATTCTACTTATAGGAAGGAAGGAAGAAAAGAAAGAAATAGATATTTATTAAGTATCTGCTACATGCCAAGAACTGCGCTTAACACTTTAAAAATATTGTCTCATAGGATCCTTACAACAACCCTGGGAAGTGGGGGCTATTGTTATTCCTCCCCACCCCCTTTTTATTATTCTTATCTCTTTAGTAATAGGAATGTCCCCATGGCTCAAAAGTCCTTCCTTTTTACTTTTACTTCATGTACTCCATGTACTCATTATATTCTTGTGCCAGGGGAAGCTATTGTGGAACATGGTTCTTATTTCTTATGAGTTCTTGCTTTGTCCCACTTTGGAATTCCACTTTACAATTGAGGAAACTGAGGTGTATGGTGGTTAAATGACTTGTCTAGGATCACATTGCTAGTAAGCATCTGAGGCAGGATTTGAACTCAGGTCTTCCTGAGCCCAGGCCCAGTGCTTTATCTACTATATCACCTAGCTGCAGGGAAGACATCATGGACAAATTCATAGAAAGGGGAGATTACATGTCAAGTGTTGGAAAAAATAGCTGGGCTATTAGGGACTTAGAAAAAGTGAAGATGGGGGGTGGCTAGGTGGTGCAATGAATAGAGCACCTTCCCTGGAGTCAGGAGGACCTGAGCTCAAATCTGGCCACAGACACTTGACACACTAGCCGTGTGACCTTGGGCAAGTCCCCTAACTCCAATTGCCCTTCCTAGCCCCCTCCAAAAAGTAAATAAAAAAAAAGAGAAAAGAAAAAGTGAAGATGAATGAACTAGGCTAGAAACAGACTGTGGAGGGCTTTATATGGCAGGGCAAAGAGTGTATTTTATTATGGATCCAGTAGGGAACCATTGAAAGACTTTTTAAAAGCAGAGCATGGAAATGGTCAGAGAAGATTTGGCAAAAGGGATGTCATGTCATAGCACGACCCCTTACCATTCCATTCATGCTTCACCTACAACATATAATGAATTGTATGCTTACTGATAGGAAGGCAGTAGTGGAGAGAGCATTGGTCCTGGAGTCATGGCCTGGGTTCCAATCCCACCTCTGATGATTTTCACCTGTGTTAGATCCCTGCTCCTTCTCCAAATCAATCCAAATGACCAGAGCTTTCTGCCTTTCCCAACTTCCTAAACTTTCACTGATACCAACTAGGAATTCCACCAGGCCATCTGACCTTCCTTGGTCTTATAGCCTGCTTAGCTCCCTTACTTCTGCCATCACAACTGAGCGCCTAATTCTAGAATCTGATCCAATTTCCCCTTCTGTTCCTTGCTGCTACACACTCTAGACCATAAGAATGTATTCTAAGGGTGATTTTTTATAAGGGAAAATTCTGGTGCAAAATACCAGGATAAGGTATAAAAGAAAATCTAGGTGGTGCAAACTTTCCAAGTCATTTTCCATTTAGCTAACGCCAAGCTTAGTAGTCCATCAAGATTCTCTCTAAATCTAAAACTTCCCAATGCTTAATATCTTTGTCTTCTCTTTCCTAATGAGGTAAAGTCACCATGCACTTCCAAGGCTATTTCCAAATCTGACTGCCACACAGTACTTCTGCCACTTTCATCTCTGTGGTTGTTGTGTCACCTTCCTCCATTAGAATATAATCTCCTTGAGGGCAGGAACTGTTTTGCTTGTTTCTATATCTCCTGTGTTTAGCACAGTGCCTGGTACAAAGCAAGTGTTTAATAAATGCTTTTTCATTCATTCCTGGGGACTCTGATTTCTAGGACCTCATGAATAGTAAATAGTTAAAAGAAATCCTGATAGTGGGATATACAGAACACGGACCAACAGAAAGATGCCAGTAAGTCTTACATTGTTTTATCTGAGTAGACAAAAAAAGGAATGTGAAAACAAAGCATCTAGTGTCACTATCAGTGCTGCTGGTAATCTCTCTCCCAATATACAACCCATTCAATGAATAATAAACCACAGAGTCAATGGGGGTTTTTCCCATACAACCCTAAAAGAAAAAGTCATTCAAACCCTGGGAATATACAGTTTCTAAAAGTTTCTCCCCCTCCCTTCCCCCTCCCCAACAATGACCTTTGATAAGTCATATCACTGGCTATTGGAAAAGGGTAGTCCATGACTTTGGATTTGCCAATATCAGGATGTAGCCATTCTGGAATACTTAGCAATCACTGACTTAATAGATAAAGCATTTATTAAGCACTTACTGTATATTCCAGATACTGTGCTATATACTAGGAATACAAAGATGAACAAAGTCAACAGTGTCTATCCTCAAGGAACTTATGAATGGTGAAAGACATAGTATAAAGAGAACTGGAGAGCAGGGCAGTGGGTTAGGAGAGTGAGGGGGAAGGCTGATGGTGAGGAGGTGGAAAAGTCCTAAGAGTCAGAAGCAGAGCCAGAAGTGAAGTGGACATGACATGGGTGACTTATGAAATGGTGGCCCAGGTTAAGGACTTACCAATCGGGGGGGGAGGGCCTGAGAACAGCCATCTCCCAGGGGAGAAGGCTGCTGGTGAGAATAGGGAGACCATCAGGGTCTATACTTTTCTGTTATGATGAATCACCATTTTTTCTTATCGCTGAAATGCGATCTCATGGTATTGGGATTTATTAAAAAAAAAAAAAAAAGACGAAGACCCTATTGCTTTCAACTCAGGAGCAATGTCATACTGAATGGAACTACTAATGCATTCCCAAAGATGCCCTTTTTGCCACTGAGAGAATCAAGAAACTCCATTCACTTTACCCCATTGTCTTTATGGCCTTGAGGCCACATGTAGCCCTTTAGATCTTCTAGGTCCCATGGCCCTTTGAATCCAAACTTCACAGAATAAATCTTCTTAATAAAAGGATTTGTTCGGTAAAACTTGTACTCTGTCAAAAAACCACACCCGAGGACCTAAAGGGTCACATGTGGCCTTGAGGCCATAGGTTCCCCACCCCTGATCTAGGTCATACATTGGCATGTTAATTGCAAAAGAACTCCCCCTCCTAGAGGGACTTGACAACAATTAGAAAGTCCTCCTTTGAAGCCACTGGACTAGCCAGAGCCACAGAATAAAGGATGCAATCACTTGTCTGGCAACTGTACCTCCTGCAGTGGCATTACTTGGTATTTCTCCAACCAATAGTACATCATGCAGACATTCTCACAAGAGGGGAAAGACTCACTGACTGCAAGATTCCATTAGCTAAGTACCTAGAGAGGGTAGGGCACAGGAGGACATTCTGTATGCTTGCCAGAGGGCTTGGGGAGCCAAAAGTGGGTGTTTTTCCTTTGCAGTTTGAGAGCTCCTTTGGTTATACAAAGCAATATTTCTCTCCCACCTCCGCTCCAGGATGGATTTTGTCAAGAGTAAATAACAATGAAGTTTGCTGACTTTGAAGGCCCACTTGTCCCCTCACTGTCATCTGATGGCTCTAGAGGCAAATCTACTAACTTTGTTTACCAACCTCTTAACCTTGGGCAAGTTATTTAAGTTCCCTGAGCCTCAGTTTCCTCATCTGTGAAATGAGGGCTTGGACTAAATGGTGTCTGAGAGCCCTTCCTGATCAAAGTCTATGATTCTGTGTTGATAATATGATTCAGAACTTGAAGTGAAGGTTTGAATCTTGGCTCTGCCCCTTACAATTCATGTGACCTTGGGCCAAGTCTCTTAGCCCCTTTGGGCCTCATCTTCCTCATCTATAAAAACAAAGAGTTAGGCTAGATAGCTAGCATTCAGTAGGCTCTCTTAAAGTAAAACCTGAGCTTGGAAAGTGTTTGACATATGTTATTTCATTTGATCCTCGAAAAGACCCTGGGAGATGGGTGCTATTATTATCCCCATTTTATAGATGAAGAAACTGATATAAATAGAGGTTAACAATATGAAAATGTGTTTTTCATGATTACGGGTTTATATCCTATATCAAATTGCTTTCAGTCTTAGGGAGGAGGGCGAGGAGAGAAAGGAGGGAGAAAATTTGGAACTCAAAATTTTAAAAAATATTAAAATTGTTTTTATATATAATTGAAAAAAATTATTCAGATACAGGTTAAATGACTTGTCCCGGGTCACACAGCTTGAGACTAAGGCGGAATTTAAACTCATGTCTTCCTTGCTTCCACACTATTCACTGGACCACCTACCCAATGAATAGGGGAAATTTGGAATAGGCTACTTCCAATCATCTCTAATTTCTATAGCTGTGGTCCTGGCTCCTTCTTTACATCTCTAAGGGTTTTGTTTGTTTGTTTGTTTGTTTTCTTGTAAGAAAGACAATTGGCTTACACTGGGAGATCCTCTTCAACTTTCTTTTCCACCAGAACTCCTTAGGGCATTTTTTGTTTTTAATTTCCCAATAACAAGTTTCCTTATCTATAAAATGAGGACGTTATAGAAGTCTATTCTGATGTCCCTTATGACTCTTGATCTATATTCTGATGGTACTTGAAAGAATGTATTCTCTCTATTTGTTCTACAAATTAGCTACCCTCCATCTAAATCTCTCCTTAAGCATAATTCTTGTGAAATTTTGAGATACACTAATAATGTAAGTCTGTATAGAAGAGCACATATACACAGGATGCCTCTATACTTTGGTTACACAAGGAATATGGCGACCATTGCTTTTGAACATAGTGAACTGGGGCAGATCTTGCAGGTCCTGTGCCATAATCAGGAGACAGTGACTTAGGGAAGGACTGGGTCAGCTGGTTAAAGTGATGAGAGGATCACATAAAACATCATCAATCCCAGACTTTCTCTTTATTAGCAAAGTAAAAGAGCTGTGTCCACTCAGCAATTACATACACCCTGTCTCTCATTCATTTTTAACCTGGTTTCACCTGATTAGTCTTACTAAGGCAAAGAGCACCACATAGAGATATGGCCAGGACCCTCTGGGTCTTTTTATAACACAAGCTAAGGCAAGTCATTTAACTGTTCAGTACTGTAGGCTACTTTCTAAGACTAGAAGTTGTCAACTTGCACTGGTGGAGGGAATCGCCCCTCTTTAGAGTTCCTTATATCAATAAAATCACAGATCCAATCCCAATGTCTAACGTGTTTAGGTGAAAAGAAGAAAGAAGACATTTCCTTGCAATTTCTACCCCAATCCCACCTCACCAACCTAACTTCCTTAGTTATAGTTCTGGGTCACGTATCCTACTAGATGTGGCTTAAGTCACAGATGTTAAGTCATCAATGGTGAAGGGGCACAGAGGCAGCTTTTCCTTTCTTGAAATTGTTCATCATTAATCCTCTAAGGCAGGATCTGGGAGGTAGCTGGGAGGTGGTACTCTAGATAGAGTACCTCAATCCCTCATCTGTAAAATGAGCTGGAGAAGGAAATGGCAAACCCCTCTAGTATCTCTGCCAAGAAAACCAAATGGAGTCATGAAGAGTCAGACAGGACTGAACAACAGCAGAGATATACCTATTATGTTTTTACAACTAGGTGGTACAGTGGATAGAGTTTGGGCCTGGGATCAGGAAGACCCAAGTTCAAATCCAGTCTCAGAATGGGGTCAAGAAGAGCTGGACACAACTGAAAATGACTCAACAACAACAACAAATCCTCTAAAGCAAAAAAGCCCCCTTCCCACCCCAGAACTGTGAACAATAAAAGTCAAAGAAGTGACTGCATCCCCTGAGAATGCACACTTTCTAAAGAACTACTTCTCAGAATCAGGACTATGTTTCAAAGACAAGACTCACTATAAAGAGGGAAGATGAGAATTTTCATGCCTTGTTCATCACTTTGTTTGCTATTTCTACTGCCTTAAGCATAACATTAAACTAAACAGAACATGAAGAATCATCTGTGGAGTCAATGGATGCCCCAAACTGATGCATCATCAGCTGATGTAGAGTCAAATTATTGTTTTCTCCAGCTAAAGCAATGATGGTGAATTTATCATTAGGGCTATTTGCAACTTAATTTATATGCATAGAAGTCAAAATCTAACTCACTTAAAATTGCTGTAGACTCAGCTTAGAGCCTTTTTTAAGCCCATTTTCTGAAAGCCCCAAACACCATTTTTGGTCTTGCATGTTTCAACATACAACACAGATAGTACATTGGCTAACATTTGACTCTGGACAGGTCTATCCTTATTTATAAACAGTTGGGATACTTTGATATGATAATAGCATTTGTGCACTTATTATACACCTACTAAGTGCAAGGTATCATAGAAAGATTAAGCCAGGACATTCCCAGCTTTCATAGAGTTTGCATTCTACTGGCATAAAATAGATATGCACATCAGCAACTAGGCTGATAACGACAAGTCTCTTACAGGAAGTGACCCCTTGAAAGAAGATGAGAATTCTGAAAAGTAGAAATGAGGAAGAAGTGTCTTCCAAGCTTGTGAAAATGCATGGAAGTAGGAAATAGACTAAGCTGAGAAAGAGTCTAGTTTGGCTGGAAAAGACTATATACAGAAGAGTAATGTGGCATAATGCTGGAAAGGTAGGTGGGGACCATAAAAGTCAACCCTAAGGAGTTTTCATTTTATCTTCTAGGCAATAGGGATCCATCGAAGATTTCTGAGCAAGAAAGTAACCAGTTCTGACCTATGCATTAGGAAGATTATTATGGGGAGGTGGGTTAGCAAAGAGAAAACGAAGGTCAAGAAACCTGTTAGCCAGTTTGGCTTATGGCACCAGAAATTTCTTTTGTTTCATTCAGGGCGAGAAGATGATAGTCAGGCAGCTAGTGACTTGAGGACGAAACACGGTATATCTGTCATACCTGCACAACATCCAGCCTGCCAAAGAATTTCCCCAATCTGTGAAAAATGTTGGGTTGCCACCACTGTCTCCTCTTTGTCATGTGACCCAGGGCAACCAAACATCATCAGTCTAACCTATCTACAGACAGAAATCTACAAGTTGTGCAGGTTTATGACAAAGGAACAGGGAGGAATTGGACATGGGAACATGTCCTAGTACTGTGGGTCACAGTGAATGAAATAATTTAAAATGTAAAGAATTTAAGGCACAACATTTGTTTACATACCCATTCCCCAAATTTCTACCATTTTTTAAGCAGAGGGGTGTGCATGTATGAATACATGCCAAAAACAAAACAAAACTCCCAGGAAAAACATTTAAATATGAATAAAAACCTAATAGTTGTATAGGGAAGGCATGGTATATAGGAGGAAGAAGGAATAAGTTTGTACAGGATAGATAGTAGAAAGTTGTCCTTTGTCTTTCACATAGGGTGGAGAGAGAGAGAGAGAGAGAGAGAGAGAGAGAGAGAGAGAGAGAGAGAGAGTGTGTGTGTGTGTGTGTGTGTGTGTGTGTGTGTGTGAGACACATGCATATATACACACAAGTACGCACCTATATATATTTATGCATATAAGTATATGTTTAGTAAACTTAAAATTGAACTGACTGTATTATAATTTTATGTTATATATTATATAACAAACAGTACAAATTTAAGAGAATATGTTTGAAATCCTTAATATGACCCTAAAATTTCCAAAGAAAATCATTAAATTTGCAAAATACTGTACCTGATCATTGGTTACTGGAATTGCTACAAAATAATTAGGAATGTCTCTTTTGTGTTTCTTTAATTTCTTTTCTTCCTCTTGGTTCTGTTCTGCTACTTTGTTATCATTCTCCTCTTCACATGGCCCTTGATGCCCCAGCTGCCTTATCACTTTCAAAATTGCCTTTTCTTGGGATTGCAGCTGCACCTTCATAGTCTTCAGAACGGCTTCCATTTGGCACTGCCATCCTTGACGCATGGCCTCAATAACCACCTCTACTTGACATTGCTGACCAAAGGCCTTTCGAATCGCCTCTTCTTGATGGGTCTGCTGCTGGTGCATCACTTTCAAAATGGCCTCCTTTTGGCACTGATGCTGCTGTTTTATCACTTGCAGGATTTGGGGTGTCCCTGTTAAGCTGCTAATGTTTTCCTTTTGCTGTTCTAGATGCAATACTTTGGGCTCATCATCCTGTTGGCCATCCTTTTGGGATAATTCTGAAGCCTCATCTTCTTGTATTGGCCATCCTTCGTCTGGACTTTGTTGCTGCACAGTTTTTTGATCTTTTCTACCTAACTGGGCTTCTGTGGATAACACTTCAGACAATTTTCCATCTTGTTGGGGCAGCAGGGAGATAACTCCTTCCTTCTTCTGGCACTGATCCCAATTCCCCGAGGAATGCTCACGGTCCTGTCTCCTCTGTGGTGGCACCAGGCTTCCTAGCTCCTTTCCAAAGCCATGCTGGATGCGGCCTTCTTCCCCTGTCCACTGTTGTTGTATTATTTTCTGCATCTCTTCTACTTGGGAGCAATGCTGTTCTTGCAGGACTTTAACCACCTCATTCACTTCCCACTGTTGCCATAGTTTTATCACCTTTACAACTTCTTCCTCTAGCCACCCAAGGAGCCCCCTTGATTGTCCTTTGCCTTGTTCTTGCTGCTTAGCTTTCAGATCTTCTTTATCATGGATTTGTGGTTCTGTTCCATTTGACCCCTCTGATTCATGAGGATTTTCTGAACTCCTGCTCCCTTCATGGCACAGCTCTGTCTGAACCAGCCCTATTTCACCAAGGCCAAGATGATGGGATTCTTCTTGAGTGACTTCTTCCTCTGTCTCCTGAAGGATTCCCTCCTTTTGGCGAGGGTGCTGATGCTCTAAAACCTTGAGGTCATCCTGGTGGTCCTGCTTTTGTACTGGCTTTGTCAGAGGACTCTCATCTGGGCACCAGCTTGACAGCTCTGTTGGGCTTCCTTCAGGTAAGAACTGCATCAGCTGCTCAGGTGAGGGCTTCCTCCTTTGGTTTCCAGTGACTCCATTTTCTTCTCCAAAATTCTTTCCTTTTCTTTTGGGACTTGAAGTCATCTTTGATAGCAACTGAAAGATTGCAAGGAATGTCATTGCTAACAAAGTCACCATTCTACCCATGAATAAATGCAATTAGATGCTCTGATTTAACATAAAGCCTAGCAAATGAATGGAGTGGGAACTTTGGGAAACAAATATCTTTGTATTTGGAGTTGGAAGAAATATGATTATAGCTTTACAATAGCTCATGCATGGTTTATTTTATGACACTATCTCCAGCTTTGTGAATAGCCCAGGTATTTTAAAGCATGCTAGCAACCTACAAGTCAGGGCCCAGTTGCCTCTTCCATTCCCCATTTACTGGACAGTGTCATAAGGAGTGAAACTGTTGGGGTTCAGCTCATGTACTCCCTGTTTCCTTCCCCCATCTTCCCAGTTCTAGGTGACTGGTACAAGAAAAGATGCTTAGGATGAACTATTGATTTACATATTTTTTCTATGCAAGGCCCCCAAACCTTTGCAAAAGAATTCTACATCTCCTTATCCTCTCACTTAGAAATGGGTGGTGGTGAGGCTGACATGAATTGAGGGGCAGGCAGATACATTACCTGAATTGTTTGGACAGGTTTTATGGGAGACATGTAGGTCAAGCAGTACTAGAATCCAGAAGAGCCTGGATAAAATTCTATTCTTCTTCTTCTTATTATTATTATTTTTAAAGCAATGGGGGTTAAGTAACTTGCCCAAGGTTACAAGGTTAGGTTTTTGTTTGTGTGGATTAAGTGTCGGAGGCTGGCTCCGAACTCAGGTCCTTCTGACTCCAGGGTCAGCGCTCTATTCACTGCGCCACCTAGCCGCCCCTATTCTTATTATTTTGCCAATTTTGGAATGTCTCATTCTCTTAGCCTCTGTTTCCTTATATCTGTGCAGTGTACATGAGAATGGCCACCTTTTACCTAAAATTACATGACTGTTACAAAGACTTAAAGACTAGTCATGTAATGTCACTATTGCATACCATTATTGTTACAAAAAATCACCACCAAAAGTGGATTACTATTTAAAACCAAGAGTTAGGGCGGAGCCAAGATGGAGGAGTAGAAACAGCTCATCCAAGCCACTCTGCCCCCACATTCCCCACAAACTATGTAAAAAAGGACTCTGAACAACTTCTGGAGCCCCAGCACCCACAGAACGACACAGAGAAGCTAACCTCCCACTGAGGACAGCCCAGCAACCCTGCAGGAAGGACCAGCGCAGCGGTCTGGGAGCCGGCAGCGTGCAGAGCGCAGGAGCCGAGCTGAGCCAAGCCCAGGTCCGCGTGAGCCGAGGTTTTAGCCCCAGGGTGGCAGGGCCAGCAGCCAGGTGGAGGAACCCCAGAACACCAGGAGCTGTGGCGACTCCAGAAATATCAACATAGACATGCATAGGACAAAGTAAAAGGTTAGTGTCCTATGGACTTTGGGACCTGTATTTGGGGAATGCGTCAGCTCCCTCCCCTGGGGGCTAGAAGCCTTTGAGGAGACACGCCATTTTGTAGTTTTCATAGGCATTTCCGGCTCCCAGCCTACAAATCGTGGGGAGATCCAGCGATCAGTCTTGGGGGGTAATCGCTCTTGCTTTAACCTCCCTGGATCTGGATTGTGATCTAGGGTGGAAGTTGTGGGTGGGTTTACAGCTTGCCAGAAACGGAAGTTGCCCCCCACACGTTCGGGACGAAAATTCCTCTATCTGGCCTTAAAGCCATAGTGTGGCAACAAGCCCAAAAGTCAAGTAATTAAGTGGCAACATGCCAAGGCAAAGGAAACAGAAAAATGCAACCCTAGACTCCTATTTTGGGGGCATAGAGCGGGAAAAGGACTGTGAGGTCAGAAGTCCTGCTCCAAAAGCCCCAGGGGAAAACATGAGCGGGTTGCAGGCCATAGAGGACCTTAAGAAGGACTTTAAAAATCAAATAAGAGAAGTGGAGGAAAAATTGGAAAGAGAAATGAGAAGGATGCAGGAAAAGTATGAAATGAGGGTCAACAGCCTGACTGAGGAAAACAACACCTTAAAAAATAGACTAACTCAAATGGCAAAGGAGGCCCAAAAGGGCAATGAGGAGAAGAATGCCTTAAAAAGTCGAATTTGCCAGATGGAAAAAGAATCTCAAAAGTTCACTGAGGAGATTCATTCCTTCAGAGTTAGACTGGAGCAAATGGAAGCTAATGACTTTATGAGAAATCAAGATGCTGTTAAGCAGATCCAAACAAATGAAAGATTAGAAGGCAATGTGAAATATCTCATGGGAAAAACCACTGACCTGGAAAATAGATCCAGGAGAGACAATTTAAAAATTATTGGACTGCCTGAAAGCCATGATCAAAGAAAGAACCTAGAAATCACCCTTCAAGAAATTCTCAAGGAAAATTGCCCTGATGTTTTAGATCCAGAGGGCAAAATAGAGGTTGAAAGAATCCACCGATCACCTCCTGAAAAAGATCCCAAAAAGAAACTCCCAGGAATATTATAGCCAGGTTCCAGAATCCCCAGATCAAGGAGAAAATACTCCAAGCAGCCAGGAAGAAAAATTTCAATATTGTGGAAACACAATCAGAATAGCCCAGGACCTGGCAGCTTCTACACTGAGGGATCAAAGGGCATGGAATATGATATTCCAGAGGGCAAAAGAACTGGGAATGAACCCAAGGGTCACCTACCCAGCAAAACTGAGTATTTTGTTTCAGGGGAAAATATGGTCATTCAGTGGAATAGAGGACTTTCAAGCATTCTTGAGGAAAAAACCAGAGTTGAATAGAAAATTTGACATCCAGATGCAAGAAGTAAGAGATGCCTGAGAAGGTATTCAGGGAAAAGAAATCAAAAGGAACTTATCAAAGTTGAACTATTTACATTCCTATATGGAAAAGCAATATCTGTGACTGATGATATCTTTCTCACTATGAAAATAATGGAAGAAGGGGGTGTGGTCATATGAATACATATGTGAATGTGTGTGTATATGGTTACAGTTATATATGGATAGAGGGCATAGGTTGAATTTGTTGGGAAGGGAGAATACTCAAGGGATGAAATTATGAGGTGAGAGAGGAAAGTGGCAAGAGGAGATGGGGAGAGACATGGTAGGGTAAACTATCTCATGTAGGGAAGTGGGTGCAAAGGAGGGGGAGAATAAGGAAGGCTAAAAAGGCAAAACCACATTCACATTGAATTTGGTTCAGGGAGAAAATGACATACATACTAAATGGGATATCTCAACCTGCAGCAGGATAGGGGGAAGGGGGATGAGAGAAGGGATGATGGAAGGGAGGGCATCCTTGGGGTGAGGGGAGGTTGGAAGTACCCACTATAGAAGAGGGACAGGATCATGTAGGGAATGGACCAGGTTGGGGGTGGGATGAGTGGGAGGGAATTATAAGCAGCCTTGTACAATATATCTACTATGATAATGTTTTGCATAGCTAGACATGTACAACATATACTGAATTACTTATCTCCCAAGAAGGAATGGGTGACAAGGGAGGAAGGAAATGGATCTGAAATTCAAGGTCGTAACATTAAATGTTTCAAATATATATATAAATACTATTATTAATACTCTTTTGCCTATAATTGGGAGATAAGATGTGCAGGCATTGGAACACAAAGATTCATCTTCCTCTAATGGAAAAGTTGAGGGGGGTATGGGAGAAGGTATGGGAGAGAGCAGATTGAAGGAAGCGATATCTTGTGGGACTGCTATTCTGGGAGGTTGGGTAGGGGAATAATGGGGGGAAAATGATTGTAACTCAAAATCTGGCAGAAATGAATGATGTAAAACAGAAGTTAATAAAGCATTTGTTTAAAAAAAAAACAAGAGTTAATTATTTCTATGCTATTGAAAAACTCTATCTTCTTCATATTAGTCTTAATAGCTTTTTGGTTTTTTGAAGTACAAGAGATGATTTAAGGTAAAGGTATGTTCAAAATTGTTGTTGCTTAATCATTATGAAGATGTTTCAGGTTGAATGCTTTGCTCATGAGGTCCTTTCCCTAGTGCACCACATTATGTTCTTCTCAGAGCATTCCTTTCCAAATGCAAAGGGAGGCAATCTTCCAGAAAGAAATAGGGAGGACCTTTGTATAGGGTTGGGATGGAAGTCCCCAAGAAAAATCTGTAATAATTAACATTTCTTACAGGTGCTTTAAAAACAAACAAACAAACAACTAGCTGTGTGGTCTTGGGTAATGCCCTTAACTTTCCTCAGTTTCTGTTTCCCGGGCTGTAAAATGGGGTCACTCCCTCACTTGGTCTTTCTTAGGATGAGATGAGATATTGCATACAAAATGCTCCAAAATCTTGAAATGCTATAGAAATGCTAGCTATTATTTTTTTAAGTGATTCATTTTTTTACTTACAGAAAAGCACAGGGGGGGCTAGGTGGTGTAATGAATCCTGGTGCACCAGCCCAGGAGTCAGGAGGACCTGAGTTCAAATCCGGCCTCAGACACTTGACACGCTAGCCCTGTGACTTTGGGCAAGTCACTTAACCCCAATTGCCCTCCAAAATGCAAAAAAAAAAAAAAAAAAGAAAAGAAAGAAAATAAATGAAAAAGAAAAAGAAATGCACAGAGGGTAGCTCTTATTGACCTGAAAAAGGCATGGAATTCACTTTCAAATATCTGCTATCTACATCCACAAAGGGAAGCACATTGTTCTCTGCTTTGTTCAAGATCAGTTGAAGTGAAAGCAAGGCCTCCAAAAGATGTTCCAAACTGGCCCTCAGGAAGGAACCAAATGGCTTCAGAGAGTGTCCTAGTTGGGGAAGTGCTCTCCTGCCTCAGCCAGGAGGCTGAGGAAAACCAGGGGAAAGTAGATTTAACCACAAGTTTGATGTCCTGGGGTGAGATATAGGTAAGACAGAGAAGGACTCACAGTGAAACTGACCTTCAACAACTTTTAGGATCTCAGGGATGGAGGCACCCCAATATAGTAGAAGCTCTGGAGTCATAGGTTGTTGCTGCTGAATCACTTCAGTCATGCCCGATTCTTTGTGACCCCATTTGGGGTTTTCTGGGCAGAGAGACTGGAGTGGTTTGCCATTTCCTTCTTCAGCTCATTTTACAAAAGAGGAAACTGAGGCAAACAGGGTTAAGTGACTTACCCAGGGTCACACAGCTAGTATGTCTGAGGCTGGATCTGAACTCAGGAAGATGAGTCTTCCTGACTCCAGGTCCAGAAGAATCCATTGTGTCACCTAGCTGCCCTAGGGAACTAAATAAGTGATTAATGAAGTGGAATATTATCATGTGAGTAAATAAAACACGTTGCAAATTTCAAAGCACTATGTTATATATATAACATTATTATGAAGCCTCAAGTATCTAGGTAGAATCTAGAAGTCAGATGTCCTTATATCCATTGACTACACCATCATAGGGACCTCCTAGCTGCTTTGGTTCTTTATGGTAAATATTATTTTCAGGATTTACTTTAAGTGACTTTTAAATACATGACTTTTAAATTGTCTAGAAAACAAATAGTAAGCCTTCCAAAGCACTACACAATTCCCCAGGGCAAAGATTGTTTCACCAATGCAGCTCAGCTTAAATCAGATAAAAAGGTCACTGACAAACAAACAAACAAACAATGGCAGCATGGGAAAGGCTGGGAGGGAGTTCAAGTAATGAAATGCAGCCCAGGGAGCCTAGGCTAGCTTTAAGTTGGTGTCTCAAAATTCCCAAAGCTAATGTCAGAGCTGCAAAGCTAGTCTCTGTGTTCTGAAGTGGCACATTAACTTTGGATAGGAAATGTCCATGGAGGCAACATGGCAGAGTCAATAGAGAACTGAGTTTGAAGTCAGAAAAACCTGGGTTCAAGTCCAGCTGTATGACCTTGGATAAAAGATAACTTTATGCTCAGGTGCTCCCTGCTAGGATGAGTGGAGGGAATTCTCACACCGGGAGTGCTCCCAAGTTGTTAGTGGGGAAATCCCAAGTATTCAAATAGGTCTGTGATCTTGTAGATTTGGACCTTTCATTCAACCATCCATAACTACCTATCTAATTCTCCTGTGAATTCTGGAGGTCTTCCTCAATTCATTCCTGACCTCAGAAGGATTCAAGAAGAGCTGTCTGGTTGTCTCTTGCCATTCCTCTTTCTTGCTATGTGAGTAGCCCACCTTCTCTACCAATTATATAATTCTTTGATATGGCCAAGGAAATCAGAAGTAGTTATATTCGAATTCAGGCCACTGGACAAAACATAGTCTGAAAGATTCCCATATTTTAACCTTGTTCAACCTTTGGGTGTTGTGTTCAGCCACAATGTAGGAAAGGATGAAGTGCCCTTTAGATTACTCCAATCACTAGAGAACTAATCTCTCCCAAAGATGCTATAATGGGGACGAAGGGAGATGACACTTATGCTACCTCCTCATTAAAATGTCAACCAATCCGACTGCCTTACCTTTTAATGTAAATTGTTCTACTACTGTCTATAAAGCAGGCTGGAGCTTGGATTTAGCAGCCTGCCCCACTTCAACTGTCTGATACCTTGGGGTACCAATAAATTCTTTTTTTTTTTTTGGACTTACATCCTGAATTTGCCTTTAATTGATCAGGGTGAGGCCTGAACCAGGATTTTTTAAAAATATAGTTAATGAAAAGAAATTACATTGAGACTCTTTCTTTTTTAATTCCACCAGTGTTCGAATAAGTTGATATGCTTCATCATATAAGGAGTTTGTAGTGACCTGTGGTCCACCTACTCTGGGGCATCAGGTCACAGAGGTCTAGCCCCTTGAGTACTGGGATCCTTCCTTGCCATCTTAGAGTTGCCTGATTAGGATATCAGGGTCTAAGATCTGAGCCCCCTTATCATTCACCAATGGTACCTTATCCAGTCCTGCCTCAGTGGGGCTGTTTTGATGTCAGGCACTGGTCATGGGCCTGCTTTGACTGTTCTTCCTTCCCACCCCCACGCCAAATCCCTGGTGCTATTCACCTGAGGATGGCCCATTCCAATGGCAACTCCTCCTCTGCTTTTCTAATGGTCAGAAGGTTTTGAATAAACCTTCCTGCTTTACCCACTTCCTGCCTCCATAATTCTTGCCACTTTCTTAATCATGTCACAGGAATTCACCTTGTCATGACTGTCCTCTGGCTTTCTATCAGGACTTCTTAAACTTATAAAACCTTGGACACAGACTGGGAGTGTGAATATCATGTCTTAAAGGGCAGGGTTACATGGTTCCCTAACAGACATCTGGTCTAATACTAGGGCCTAAACTTGAACCCTGTTTTCTTCGTTTCCCTCTCCCGTAACCTCAAACAAGTGCAGAATAGAGTTTCAGGCAGATATGGTAAACACTTATCTATCATTCTATTAATCAAAACTCCATTAACCCTAACTCTTACTTTGCACTTACAGGCCAACAATAGTAAAGAACATGGAACATGGGACACCAGCTCTCTCGTTTCCTAGGTAAATAATTATGAACAAGCCAATCCAAATCTCTGAGCCTTATTTTCCTTCTAACAACATGGTTTTTGTAAGGAAAGTGCTATGGAAATTAAGGCTTTTTGTTTGCATTTCTATTGGTCTATGGAGAACAGCCAGGCTGGTCTTGGAGTTAAGGAGACCTAGGTTCAAGGCTGCCTCTGTGATTGTGGACAAGTTCCCTTACCTGTCAATGTCTCTATGAAATTCTCTTTGACTATAAATTGCAGAGAAAGAGCTAATCTACATTGGTAGAAACCTGCTTGGATGAATCATCAAAGGTTAAATTGCATTCAGTTTATTTCCTTGTTGTTGCAATTTCTTGCATGATAATTGTTTGAAAATTGCTGACTTATTTGTGATGACTTGCTATATCCAAGCAACTCTCAATAACCAGAACACCTCCATTCCCTGACAACATCCAATAATAGAGTTTGCTGTATTTGTGTTAAAAAAAAATCACCCAGGAAAATTCCATGTAATCTAATATGGTAATTCACACAGTTGCCAAATGTTTTATTATCAACTAATCAACTGTTTGCTGTCATCACTACAGGACCTACAATATTTCCTCTATGGAGAAGCTATTTTCTCAATAATGGACACAACAATTAGCTCAGACCAATGAACAGTTACCTTCAAACTCTGGGCTAACCCAGATTCTTCTCAACTGTCCTGTTACAAAACCCAGTGTTGGAGAGAACATTGGTTCCTCAGATAATGACCTCATTTTGTTACATAACCGGAAAACTCTGCTTTCTTTCCATCCTTGCAGACTACGGCTCATCAGAGGATCTGGGGTTTCAGTTCACCCATTTTAGCTCATTTCAGAAACAGGTTTTCAGCAAATTTGCACCCAATTTCCACATGGGCTGGCCAAGCCCAATCAACTACTAGAAGACCAAATGGGATTAAATTCTAGCATTCTCCTCAGAGCTGAGTCTGCCTCAATTTCCTTCCAAAGTCAGACTTTGAGTTTAGTTAGAAGAAAAGTTAGGGGGTCATGTAAGTTGTTGAAACCCTAAGAATACCCAATGTTTCAATCATCTTTGGCAAGTATCCCTCTCAAACACAATGAAGCTCATGAGATCACAGATTTAAAGTTGAGAGAGACCACATACCACACCTAGATCGATCCCTTCATTTTAATAGATGAAGAAACTCAGGCCAGAGAAGGGATTTGCCCAAGGTCACACAGAGCATATGACAGAGATGGGATTGATACGAAGGTTCTCTAGCTTTTTACTCAGGGTTTTCCATTATACCATGAGGAAGTACAAGGAAGTGAGGGTTCAAATGGGACCCAGATAAAAGAATATAACCATCTACCTTTTGACTCCAATATGAACAATAACAAAGCAAGAGAATCATTCAGAATATTTCTGTCTTCTTTCCCAAGAAGATGGGGATTTCAGTGGGAATAATAAAACAATAGTTAATCTACTTTGGGGCCCATTTCCCAACATACACTTACCTAGGTGTCAGCCAGCACATTCTTTCCTGCTCCTTCCTCCCAGGAGCTGGGCAAACTGATTTGTTTCCATGGGGAGGAAACAGGTGGCTCCTGTGAATAGATCGTGGGCGAGTTGGCAATACCAAAACTAAAATAGAAAACCCAAATGGGAAACATTTGCTACGATGAACAATGTAGAAAATATGATTTTAAAAGATTGGTTGGTTTATCTATAGGTAAAGGACAGGTTTACCTTCTCTCTGAAACACCTGAACTAATTCTTTTTTTTTTTTACTTTTCTTAATCTTTCTAAATTTCGGTGCTAAGGGCTGATAGGGCTCAGCTGCTGGGAAATAATGTTTTGACAAGAGTAGGGAGGATGTTTAAAACAGCTTTTCAAATGGTTCTTCATTAGGCCCACGCAAATTCTATTGTATCTGCTCCACCCACGGGTACCAATGCTACCCTTCTATTTCTTGTCTTTTCCAACCACTTCCTATTGATTGTATGTCAATTCAGTTCAACAGGTGTTTGGTTAGTTTTTAAACAACAGTTGGGTTCTAGACACTGTACACATTAAAAAGAAAAGGGGAACAATCGCTAATCACAAGGGGTGTATATAATACTCTACTAGGATCCTGAATGCTTTGATCAGACCCATGGAACTCATGCTACAGACACAACTTAAGGGTCTTTCAGAGTTGGGGGTGTGGACGGGGCAGTAAGACATTAAGCAACTTGTCCAGGGTCATTCCCTCCGTATTTGCCAGAGGCAGGCATCAATCCCAGATTTCCTGGCTTTGACAGCATCCCTTTTCACCAAGTTGCTTCTATAGAGGGTTTGGGTCACTGCAGCCTTAGTGTTGTTTAATAAAAATATCCCATAAAATTTTAAAAAAGAAACATAAAGTTGGCCTGATTTTTTTCTCAGGGACATTTTGCTTTTGCTTTTAAGTCTTAGATATTTGCTATGACTGTGTTGAAAAGATAGGACTTTAAGATATATTAATTCATTCTTTTATTCATATGGTCACTTGCTTTATAGTAGTAATATCAAGCTCAAATAGAAATGGATCTCCAAGGGCTACATATTTCCTTAAAAAAAAACACAAATTCGCATTATCGATGTCATATCTTATTTTTATTTATTTTGGTAAACAACTCCCGATTACATTTTAATCTGTTCCTAACGGTACCAGCAGGCCCCAAGTTTGACACCTCTGCTTTATAGGATCAGACCTCTTTCTTCTCACACAATCATTGTCCAGTTCTTTTGGTAAAAAGACTGCAAGAGAGACACTGAGCTTACTGAGTTCTTCTTTTGGTTCTTTTGGTATTTCTTGGCTTACAGAACATCACTCAGGTTGCCCATCTGTTCTTATCTCTCACATTTGGTATATGACTGGCCCACTTTCTGTTCTGGTTGTACATATTCTTGTTGATTGAAAAGCAACATTGTGTAGTGAAAATTTTAATGGATTTAGAGTCAGAAGAACAGGGTATGGATTCTGGCTAATTCCATTTACTATCTATGTGACTTTGAGCAAATAATTTCTCCCCTCTGGGGGTCAGTCTACATATATATTTCCTATCTGGGGCTCTGTATACTCAGTAAAACATGAGGAAGTAGGACTAGATGAGTTCTAAGGTCTCCTTTAGTCTTAAGTCAAATGACTCATGCTCAAGTTCTACACCTACATTAACACAACTGAAAATTTGGGAGCTTGGCGAAGATTCTGGGCCATATTCTAGAAGAGATCAGACATATGTTTGGTGAGTGCTTACAAAGGGGAAGTGATGGCCAAGGCATCTCAGTTTAGCATAAATACCAATGAATTAGCAATCAGAGGAACTGGGTTTGAAATCTGGCTCTGCTTTTTACCAGCTCCAAATTTCTGATGAGGTTACTTCTTACGTTTAGGTCATGTATCCAAAACTTATTTTGGTGTATGGCATAAGATAATGGTTTGAGCCTTATTCCTGCCTAACTGAGCAATTCTTAAAAAAAAAAAAAGAGTCTATCCCTCTATGAGAAATGTTCTAGAACTTATAGTACACTGGGCTATAGTGTTCAATTGCTTTGGGGGTCTTGATAATCTAGTCTGCTGCTTTTTAATCAGCACTAATTTAAAAGAAATTAACTACTTTATCATGTAGTTGAGGTCTAGAAGTGCTATACTTCCTTTAGTCTTACTTGAGATTATAGGTCATTTTCCTTCAATTGAATTTCCTCCTCTGGTGTCACTTTGGTCATATCATTTGACCTCTATGGGTCTTAGTTTTCTTGACTGTAAAATTAAGGAGTTGAACTAGAAGACTGCTAAAGTTCCTTTACATTAAAGTCTTGTGATTCTACAAGAGCCAGCCTGGGTCCTGCCATGATTCATGTCTTGAAAGGTTATGGAAAGCTATTATCTCCATATAGTTTGACATGCTTATGTGACATCCAGTTCAAAATGTTCAATAGCCAGTTGGTGATGTGGGCCTAGAGGTCAAGCTAGATATCGAGATCTGAGAATCATCTCCATTAACACATTGAAGGGTTAAAGCCACAAGCAAAGTCAAATAAGATAATTTTTGGAAAGTTCTTAGCATAGGACCTGGCACATCTCCCTTACTCCTTCTTTTGATAGTTTATCATGGCACAGAGGCAACTCTGAATTCTTACCCATCAGAACACAAGCTTTTGAGAAGATCTACCAGATTGGACAGAATGATAGACTTTCTTAGATATCTTGTCTGTTGACCAATCTTGCTAAATTCAGAAAGGCTTATTGCTAGAGTGGCTACAGAGTGATGAATCCTTCCATTACAACCACTTTTGAAAATTATCTGCCAATTGATAAAGAAGCTTTACCCTGTGCCTGTGGAGAGAATATCCACACTTATGAAATAATGGATTTTTGAATCATTGAAGGAAGTAAATAGGTTATACTCTGATAGACTAAGGAAATGCCATAAAGATGCTTTATATTTATTTATATACATATATGTGTAACATGTATAATATATGTGTATATATGCAATATGAGTATTTTAAAATAGCCTATAAAATCATTAGCAAAAAAGAGAGAAATTTCAATAGGATAGTAATATAACCAAATGGGGAGGGGGAAGGGAAGGAGATAAGCATTTATATAGTGTCTACTACATTCCAGGTACTGAGTTAATATTATGTTATTAATATCAATTATTAATAATAATATTATTTAAACATTAATGTTTATAATTTTATATTATATTGCAATAATATTAATTTAAAATATTAGTAATTATTTTATTATATTATCATATTACCTCATTTGATCCTTACAACAACTCTGTGAGATAGGTTTTTTTTTCCTTATTTAGTAGTTGAGAAAACTGAGATAGACAGTTGCCTAGGGTCACACCACTATTAAGTTTCTGGGGCTGAATTTGAATTCAGATCTTCCAGACTATGTGCCCAGCACTCTATCTGCTTCACCACCTAGATATTTCAGCTAAAGATTGAGGGGTTTTAGCAGAATGACAGCTCTATATGTGTTACCATGTGTGATGCCATGCCAACCAGAAGAGCTAATGCAATTTTAGTCTTCACTAGTAAAAGTAAAACATCCAGAACAAAGAGAAAATAGCTCCTCTCTGCCACAGCCAGACTCCACCTGGAGGATTGTGTCTGTGCTAGGATTCCCTTTTTTAAGAGGGGTGTTGACAAAGTGGAACCAGTCCAGAGCTGTGGAACTAGGATAGACAGGAGTCTGAAAATCACATCCCATAAAAAAATTGTTGAAGGAGCTAGGAATGTTGAGCCTAGAAAAGAGAATAGAGGGAAGGATGTGACAGTTGTCTTCAAATAGTTAAGGGTTTACTATTTGGAAAAGACTTCTGATTTATCTGAGAGAAGACTTATTGTGGCTAGTTCCAGAGTTCATGGGGCAAGGACCAAGAAATAGAAGTCACATGGAGGCAGATTTTAGGTCATCATAGGGAAGAACTTTTTAACAATTAAAGCTGTGACAAAGTGGAATACTTTGTCCTCTTGACAGATTGTCCTGAATCCTGTGATTTACTACCTGTGAGTTAGTAGGATTCCTTCATTAGTTGTAGACTCTTAAATGACCTCTCATCAATCAGTCAATCAATCATCAATCATTTATTAAGTACTTACTATATATACCAAACACTAGAGGATACAAAGAAAAAGCAACAACAGTCTCTGCTCTCAATGGACTTATAGTCTAATAGAAAATACATACATGTAAAGTAGTTACAAGATAACTTCTGAGGGGAAGGCAGTCAGGGAAGAGAACCAGAAAAGTCACCTACAGAAGGTAATGTTTAAGCTGAGTCTTGGAGGAAGCCAGGAGGTAGAGGAGAGTTCAGGGAGAATTCTGGGCATGAAGGGAAGTCCCATGAAAAGGCATGGAGATTAGGAGTGTCTGAGGAATGGCAAGGAGGCTAGTATAGCTGGACTATAGAATGTTTGCAGGGGAGAAATGTGTAAGAAAATTCAATAGACAGGGAAGAGCCAAATTGCAAATAACTTAAAATGCCAAGCAGAGAAGTCTATATTTGATTCTAGAGGTGCTAGAGAACAAATAGAATTTATTGAATTTGGGGGTGACAACACTTTAGGAAAATTCATTTCACAGCTATATGGGAGATGGATTGGAATGGGGAGTAGCTTTAGGAAATCAAACCAATTAGGATGCTATTGTATGAGTCTACATAAGAGGTAATGAAGACCTGAACTAGGGTGATGCTTATATTAGTAGAGAGAAGGGATATATACGAGAGATTTTGTGGCAATAGAAATGACAAGATTTGACAATTGATCCATATATAAGTGAGGAAAAGTGAGGGGCTGAAGATGACATTGACATTGCAAACCTGGGTGATGAGAAGGATGGTGTTGTTGTCAACAGTAATAGAGAATTTCAGAAGAAAGTTGGTTTTGGGGAAAAGATAATGAGGTCTGTTTTAGGCGTGCCTATGGGACATCCAGTTCAAAATGTTCAATAGCTAGTGTAATGGGAATCTAAAGATCTTCCCTGCCCCTTGGCCCCTTGATAGGCTTAGGTGAATCTGAGAACCTCCCCTGATCTGAAAATATACTCTGCCCCCTAATAGGCTGAATGTGGTCACATGGAGCCTGTGGCAGGAGGCTTGTTTTTCAGGAATGCCCACACCTTGTAACTTTGTGATTGGGCAGTGGATCAAGAGGGTTGTGACATTCTCTGAGCCAGGAGAAGCTATATATACCTCTGAGCTGAGGTTTTGCTTTGGGGCTCATTTTGAGAAGAGTTGTGTGATTTGGCCAGATGAGACTCTGTGCAGCCATTGAGCCCCCTGGCTTTGAAAACCCAGATGTTGGTGCTTCTCTCTCTGGTAACTAACTAGGTATGGATGTAATGGTCAGACAGCTGGAAACCCTGTCTGCTAAATTGTGTTATTTTCTGTTTGTATTCTCTAAAGTTCAGGGTGCTGACTTTTTCCCCTAAACTAGGTAAATGATATATGTTTGATTGATTAAAGTAAGATTGTTAACCCATTTTGAGTTGCTTTCCTTTAGAAAAGCAGATCTAAGAACCTGTGTTAGCAGCCATCCTGGGTATGCTAGGGTGCTTGCTGCTACAGCCAGCTGGTGATGTGGGACTAGAGGTCAGGCTAGATACAGAGATCTGAGAATCATATCATAAAGATGACAATTAAATCCATGGGAATTGACAAGATCACCAGGAGAGACAGTATACATTTGAGCTCCCTTGGAGGAAACATACTTGGGGCTGCTAGACAAATGAATACCCTCTCATTCTAGTGGGTCCTCCTGCCCCTCTAACATTCAGAACTATCTTTCCTTTCTGGGGGAGCCTAAGCCTTCAGAGCCTCTCTCACACAGAGCTCCCAAGAAAGGAAACATACTTTGGAAGACTGTGAGGCAGGTGACCCTATCTCATTGGTCCTGTACTGTCTAACTCAGCAAGGGCAGAGAGAAAAATTCAGGTCTTTAACTCTCCTTTATTATTCCCTGACTTTTTTTTCCCACCTTTGGTACTATATGATTAATCCTCTTCTTCCTCCAACAGACATGCTTCAGAGAACATTCCCTTTCTCTGAATAGGAAGCTATATCCCTGACCCCACAAACTTGGGGTCACTTGTGAGCTAATTCATAGGGATAATGCTACCCAAGACATCTTTCTTCATTTGGAAGGCTAAATTCTGGTATCCAATTGCCTAGGAAATTCCTCTTTTCTGGAGAGAAGACTGAATTGCAAGACTCTTGAACTTGATAGTTTCAAATTACTCCTTGAAGTTGGTGCTGCCCAAGAAATTTCCTTTCTTTGGCTAGAAGGTGAGATTCTGAAATGGTGTTGCCTAGGTAATTCCTTCCTCTATAACTAAGAGACAGGGACTCATCAATAGCTCTCTTGAGTTCTATAGGCAAGCAGCTGTCTGCCACCTGTTTCTTTCAAGCCAACATTAATAGTTCCTGCTATTTATTAATGGTTCTCTGATTCTTTTCTAGAAGGTCAGAAAGGAATGAATCAAGAAGCACTTGTAAAAATCCATAGGACATTTACAAGCCAACACTGAGATTTTGGGTCAACCAATTAATTTTGGGAGCAGGTTTCACTCATTGAGACCTAATTAAGTGTCCTATGACCTTTCAGCAGGAGTGGATATGTCCACTTTAAATAGGGAGATATAATTATAACATCCAGTCACTCTTAGGTTTTTATATACGGGTCAGATTCATAAAATTTGGCTTTATTCATATTTATTCTGTCTTTCAAAGGCAGCCAGGTGGTTTGGTGAATAGAGCCCTTGGACTAGGCAAGGAAGACCTGAGGCTGATCTGGCCTTAGATTGACTAGCTGTGTGGCTGAGTACTTCTGTCGGTCTCAGTTTCCTCTACTGCAAAATGAAGATAATAATAGCATCTGTGTGCCAAGGTTGTTGTGAGGACCAAATGAGATAATATTTGTAAGTACTTAGCACAGTGCCTGACACATAGTAGGTGCTTCAAAAAAAATGCTTGTTTCCTTCCTTCCTTGGGTAGGTATTTAGTTGTGAGCTGGCTTGTGTTAATTCCCCAGTTAGTGGACTGGGAGTTGAACTTCCAGCTTTGGGCTAGGAAAAGTGACTCTAAATTATGGCTCCTTCATAGTACCTTCATGCCCCAAAAGGACATCAGACAAAATAAGGGCAGAGTCAACCACAGGTGATTATAATAAATCATATTAAATTCAGAAAATATGTTCTTTAATGGAATTTTAAAAAGCAAACAAAGTAGAGGTGATATAGGAATCAGTCATTTCTTGAGGCTAAGGTTAAAAAAAAATATCACAGCCATCCACCTCTCTGTTTGGTCATTTAGAAGTCATATTTCATGGTCTAGAAGAAGGGGACACTGGATGTCATGGTCACAGTGACTTTCACCTCTTCATTCTCCTCTCCTCTTTCTCTCTTGAGAGTTCCTCAAAACTCCCATTGAATGCTATACCTTTCTATGTGAGGATTCATCTTGTATTAGTTTCATCTCTTCTCAAATTTGGAAGAACTTAAAACCTCAGGATTGAATGGCTGCCCAATGTCTTACCAGAGTTTATTACATAGTCAAAGATTTACCGCTCTGAAAGCTGGTTAGTTTCATTGGAGACGTTTCTTGATCAATATCTTATACCAAAATCTCATATAAAAGCTCACCTCTTAAGAAACTTATCAAATTGATTAGGGAACTCTTTTAGTCAATCCTCTATGTATACATAAACGACCAGGGTATTCTAGTGGGCTACAAATGTAGAAAGAAAGGCTTGGATTCATGCTACTGTATATGAGCATACAGTATGATATTATTATAAAAAAATGAGCCCCATTTTAGGCTGCATTAAATAGAAGTATACAATGTCCCCAAAAGGGAAGTCTCTTTATTCCTACTTTTGAATTCTTTAGTTAGGTTGCTTCTCTGAGCTCAACTTACTCAGAATGTGGAAAAGCAGAACCATCTATTCTTAACACTTATAGTCTGTAAATGTATTTATCTGCACAGGCCTCAATTTCCTAATCTGTAAGATGAGAGGGTTGAACAAGATGATCTTGACAGTCCCTTTTAGCTCTCAAAGTCTATGTGACTCCAAAGATTAAAATAGTTTACAAATTTAAAAAAAATTAGATTATTATCCAAAGACTAAAATATTTTCTTGTCTTTGAAATGTTTGATTGCTTTTTCATAAGTGGTTGTCAAAAAATATTTTGACTAAAATTCCAGAGTCATGGTTCTATATTAGACAAGGCCAAACCAAAGACAGAAGGGGAAGGTGCTGAAATTGCTTCTTAAAGTTGCCAAGCAATGCTGCCTTGTATATTTTCATTTAAAACAAATAATTGCATACTCCAAAATGGATTGGTCTCAGCACAGTATTATTCAGTTATGACGAGATAACAGCTTGAATGAGCCCTTGTCTCTTATCACTGAATCATTGCACTTTTGATCTCAAAGCAGGGATGTTTCAGTTGGTTCATTTAATAGGAAATATGACAGCAATGCCTTTTGCATTAGCTGGGGAAAAAAGCATATTTACCTACTGTATGGAAGCCCAAGACTACAAATAAAATTTGTCTTGCTTTCAAGGTGCAAATCAAATAGGGGGAGAGCTAGGGAAAAGTGATGAACTTAAGAGTCAGGAGATCTGGGTTGGAATCCTACATCAGTCATGTCACATATCATAACTCAGTTTCCTTATCTATTAAGGATATTTGTAATATGTACTTGCATAGTTGTAGTGAGGAAAGCTCTTTGTAAAGTTTAAAACACTTGATAAATGTGACATATTATTACATGGCTGTAAATTTATGTTGCTTTTCTATCACTTTTATGATTACAAAAGGACTTTCACATGCATTATCTCATTTGTTCCTTACAACAACCCAATGAAGTATCTATCAATTAAGCATGTGTGTCATCATCATCATCATCATCACAATCAAGGCTTCTTTGACCCGGATCCTTCACAAAGAACCCTGTTTCATCCCTGGATCCAGGCCACTAGCTTCTGACCTTTGTCTTTACCACAAGCCCTTCTCCAGTCTTCTGGAGGCTTTTTCCAGACCAGATCCACCTCAAACTACCAGTTTCTGCCTCTTATCTGAACTCCTCCAGGACATACCTCCACCTGTTCCTGTCTACTATGAAGTGGGTCTCCTCATCCTACTAGGAGGACATATCACCACTTTCTACAAAGTTGGACCTCAAGGGAATGCTTTGAATTGTATAAGCATCTGCTGATGTCAACAGGCCTCTCTCTCTAGCCACTGATGAAAGAAAGGCTTGGATTCATTCCTCAATGGTTAGTGTATTCCCAACCCCTCTTGTTGATGATACTATTATCAGTTTTAGACTGCATTAATAGAAGTATAAAATACCCCCAAAAGGGAAGTTTCTTTATTCCTACTTCTGAATCCTTTTACAAACCAAGCCCCATTAACTATCCCTGACTCCATCCCTCCCTCTCACCTCTATTCCCCTTCTCGATGTTCTACTCTATCCCTACTAGCCTCTTCTTAATTCACAAACTTGCTTTAATCTTAAAGCTTTTACCTTTTATAACCAGGGTCTGATGTATATGCAGAGTTCCTCAAATAGTATCTCCACATGCAGAAGCTGAGAGCCTGTTTCTGGGAGTCATGATGAAGTATAAGAGATGTACCTTGGAGAGACGACTGGGCATGTGCCGGCATTCTGTCTTTGGCTGCTAATCACATGATGAATGGGAGATTATTTAATTGGTTGTAGAAGATTTCAAAACTCTAGTTGACTTCTGCCAGATTTCTCCTGCCTCTATCCATTGGGTTGCTCTGTTTGTTGCTGGACTCCCCAGATCACATATGATAAGAGACCAATCTGTAAGGAGAGAGGCCTTGTTGTCTTCTCCCTTCTGAGGCCATGTTGTCCTGTGAATCAGGCACTGGTCCTTAACTTCTCTTTCTGGTATTTTCTCTTCTGATTAGAGTGGAATACTTTTGATTAGTTTTTAAATTTAAATTGTGTTTATTGGGGCGGCTAGGTGGCACAGTGAGTAGAGTGCCGGCCCTGGAGTCAGAAGGACCTGAGTTTGGATCCGGCCTCAGACACTTAACCCACACAAACAAAACCTAGCCGTGTGACCTTGGGCAAGTTACTTAACCCCAATTGCCCTAAAGGGGCGGCTAGGTGGCACAGTGAGTAAGAGCCAGCCTCGGAGTTGGGATGACCCGAGATAAAATCCAGCCTGAGAAAATGAGCACCCACACATAAATAATGACTAGCCGTGTAACCTTAAACAAGTTACTTAACCCCAATTGCTTAAAAAAAAATAAATTGTGTTTATTAATACTTTAATTTGAAGTTGAACTAAATCCAGTTGCATATGTTTCTAAAGGTAAGGAAAGCAACCTGTAGGAATAGGAGAGTTGAAGTCCAGGCTGCAGTTTGCATCCATCTCCATAGTGATGCCCTGAGGAACCTTCTAGACACAGGCCAGTAGAATCTGAAACTAGGACTTATTTGGAAATCATGCCATATCTGGACATGAACTTGGTAGGGCCAACTCTATATAGGATCTAAGCTAAGTTGAGCCTTCACACCCCACAGACAAGGTGGTGGAAGGGAGAGTATACCCTGAGGTACTGGGAATTTGTTCTTGCCATATTTTTGAAGCATATATCCTTTTGTAAATGGTAGTGATTAAGTGGAACTTGGGCCCTGGTCACCAGTGGAAACTCCAACTGAGACAGTAGAGAAGAGATACTACAAATTCCTTAGGTACCTTAAATCCCCTGATGGATAGGGTAACTAGCACTATGCATTCTTACTACCTCCATTTTTTGCTCTCATTGAGACTTGTATCATCTTGATGGGGGAGTCACAAGACTTCTAACTCCTTGTTATCATTTCCAGACTTTCCCTCTATCACCATCACTCAATGACTTTGCCTCTTTTGAGTTTCTTTCAGTACAAATTCATGATCTAATCAAGATTCTGGTAGGTGTAATCTACCAACCCCCAAGGCAGTCTTCTTTCTTACTCAATTAATTCAGTGCCTGGATCTCAGTCTTCCTACCCCAATTCCTACACTTGTACAAGGAAGTGGTTTCAACTTACATACTAATACTCCCTCAAATGCCCTAGTTTCCCAGTTTCTCAATCTAATAAATTCCTATGACCTATTCCACTCCAGTTTCTCACAGAGATGCTCATGCCCCTGATCTTACCACCATCTACAACTTTCATGTTTATGATCTTCAAAATCCTTTATGTACCACCCAAGCATTTATTAAATACTTACTATGTGCTAAGTACTGTACTAAGACTTGGGATGCAAAGGAAGATGAATACAGTACCTACCCTCAAGGAGTTTGCATTCTAATAGATTGTAATCTTTTATTATTCCATCTTTTCTTTTGCCTTATGACCCTTAATCCTGGTATTTATCATCACCATGACCTTCAATCTCTCCACCCTTCAGTTCTTTCCCAGGGTATCACCTCTGCACTGCATTTTCTTCCCTTCCCTAGCTTGTCCCCTTATTGAACTAGTTCAACTCTACACTATCCTCTTTCCTTGAATCTCTCTTCCCCTTATTCTATTATTGTCTATCATGACATGTCAGATCCAAGCCTTGTGTAACTCTCACTATCTGCTGTCTTCACTCCTTTTCATGCTGAAGAGAGCTAGAGAAAATCACAAAACTGTGCTGATTGGGTCCACTGCAAATTTATGTGAAATAATAACTGGGTCCTCACTGCAGCAAGGCAATTCCTTTTTACCTCTCTATTATTAAATTTGTTATCCCACTCACCACAGCAACTATTTCAAACCTTTTCATCCTACCTCAAGCCCTCCATGGTACTCCTTGTAAGCCTCTCTTTTGTCTGGCTATTTTGTAACATACATACATATATATTTAAATATTTATATCTATATATCATGTATATATGAAGTATATATTGAGGTCATTTACCAAGAGCTCCTTTTTCCCTCCTTAACTCCCATCACTAGGACAGCACGTCCCTCTCTCTCCTCTTCTGTCCCTGTTTAAAACGAAGAGATGGTTCTTTTCCATGTCAAGGCAAACCACTCTACATGCACCCTCGATCCCATTCTATACTAGCTTCCCAAATAGACTATCTCCTCTGTCATTCCCATTCCCCCACTAATCTTCAATGTTCCCTCATTTATTCACTGTTTCTCTACTTCCTAAAAACATATTCATAGGTTCAATTATTGTTTGTATGCAGATGATTCTCAGATCTATCTCTCCAGCCCTAACCTCTCTTCTGACCTTCAATCCTGCATCACCAACTGCTTCTTGGACATCTTGAACTAGATATCCTATAGAAATATCAATGCCAACATATCCAAAACCTAATTTCTTATTTTCTTCCCCCAATTCCTCCTCTTCTAAACTTCCTTGCTATTCTTTAAGGCACCACTATCCTTCCAGTTATCCAAGATTGAAACTTCATTGTTGTCTTGGACCTCTCACTGTCAACCCACATACTCAATTAGTTCCCCAAACTTGGCTTTGCAACCTTCCCAATATCTCTTGTATATATCTCCTCAACACTCACACAGCCACCATGCTGGTGTAAGCCCTCATCACATCATGCCTGTACTAATACAACAGTGTTCTAATTGGCCTCCTTGTCTCTAGTCTCTTTTAGTCCATCATCTCAGTTGCCAAAGAAATCTTCCTAAAGCCCAAGTTTGACCCTGTTACTGCCTTACTCAAAAATTCCATTTTTTCCTTATTATTTCTAGGATAAAATATAAAATCCTTGTTTGACATTTAAAATCCCTCACAAATTAGTCCTTTCCTGTCTTTCCAGTCTTCTTAGCTTTACTGCTCTCCATATATTTTATGATCTAATTATATCGGCCTTGCTGTTCTTATACACAGACAGTCTATCTACCAACCCCAAGCTTTTCCAATAGTCATTCCCCATGCCTGGAGTGCCCTCTCTCCTCATTTTGCTGCCTCTTTCATTTCCTGACTTTCTTCAAAACTCAAATGAAATCCTACCTTCTTTAAAATGGCTATTTAGAAAGAAAAATTTTAGGAATTCGAATAGACTGGCCTTGTAATTTTATCAGCATAGGGAATAAAGTATTAGAAATCCCTTCTGTAGATGCAAATTAGCATCTTCTCCCCCAACATATGATCTTAGAAAGATGCTTAGACTCCTGAGAGGCCCTACGGTCATACAATCAATATGTGTCAGAGGTGGAATACTCTAAGAATTATAAAATGGACCATAATAGATTTGGAAACTATTCTAACAAGAATCTGCACAATAAGTCCCATCACCCTAAGGCAGTTAATTATAGAAAGATTAACACTTTCTTGCCAAAAAGGAGGAAGAAGATTGATATTCTCAAAGCACGTGATAAACAGATTAAAAACTCAACAGAAATACTTTCAGAACATGTAGACATCACTTAACTGATCAATAATGTAGGCTGAAAAGAAGTACATGGCATTAGGTTTATCTAATATAGCTACAAGTCGGTTTCACTCTGGATGGAGACCAAGAAGCGACTAAGCTCCATCAATGAAATCAAAAGGTCCTCCATGGGTGATATGTATGAGCTCTTATCCTAATGCTTTCATGTAAACAGGGAAAAGCAATTCTTTTATTCACCTACAGCATATTCTGCAGATTAAAAAAAAACATAGAATTGTTGTTTTCCAGTTGTTTCATTTATTTCTAACTCTTTGTGACCCCTTTCAAGGGCTTCTTGGCAAAGATACTGGAATGGTTTTTCATTTCCTTCTCCAGCTCATTTTACAAATGAGGAAACTTAAGCAAAAATGACTTGCCCAGGATCACACAGCTAATAAGTATTTGAGGCCTGATTTGAACTCACAAAGATAAGTCTTTCTGACTCAAGGTCAAGTACACTATTCACTGTGTCACCTAGCTGCAAAAGAATAATAGCAAGATTTGTCCCAGGATCATTTAGAATAATAAAAATAGTAATAATAGTTAGCATTTAAAGAGCATTTTAAGGCATGTGAAATGCTTTACAAATATTATTTCATTAACTCTGAAGGGTAGGTGCTATTATGACCTCCATTTTATAGATCAGGAAACTGAGGCAGACAGCAAAATTAAAGTGACTCACATAGACTCACAAAGAGCTAGTAAGTATTTGAGTTCAGATTTGAACTCAGATCTTTCTGACTCCAAGCCCAGCACTCTATCCATTGTACCATCTGACCACCTCTATCCAAGAGGATAAGAATAATGATACAAATAACTAATATTTACATAGCACTTCTGAACCATAGCTAGTAAATTTTTGTATAAAATTATTCATGTTATTCTCTCATTCATACATTGTTTGTCCTTTGTCCTTGAAGAGGACCCTGGCATCAGGAAGGTGATGTTATGACTTGTAGGTGAATTGGATTTGAGTGAGGGAGGGCTGTGCAAGGTCACCAGCCTCACTCTCTCCTCCAGTGTCATCTGAGTCCAGTGGTAAGATTTAGATCAGGATGACCGGAGGTGGCCAGATGCAGTGGGAGACCTTGGATTTTTTAAGTTAAGGTCTTTCCCAGGTCTCAGTTTGTCTAAAGCAACACCCATTCAGTGATTTAAGGTCAGGTAGGAAATGAAACAAAGAATGGCCTCTTTTACTGAGTCAACTGTGTATTCAGCTCAATACTACAACGGATCTATGTCTTCATTGATGCAGATGTTCCTTCCAGTGGTACAGATCATAATTCATCTTGTACAACCTCTCATCCTATTCGCGTCTTGTCCATGTCATATGTGTAAATGTACATGTATACCTACTTGTATATATACTCATAGTTGCATAGCTGTGCGTGCATACATGTATATACATGTATGCATACACATATATGTGATCAGTAAGGCTTGCACATAGATAGATATAAATATATACACACATATGTTTGATGGTTTTTATATACATATATGTCTTATAAAGAAATTCACATAAGATTACTGATAAACAACAATGAGGAGGTCCTTCAGAAATGGGATATTTTGTCTCAGGCTGTCTTCATGAAGAGAAAATGAAGAAATCTAGGTCCCTTGAGCATTGAACTCTTAACTAGTGACTATAATTGCAAGCCCCAGGTTAATCTTCCAATGCACATGGTATGTGAAGGCTGAAAGGCCACATTTGACCAGATATTGACAGTTGTTGAAAATTGACATTTTCTAATACAAATGAAAAAATCCGTATGATTTATGTATAATGTACATATGTACACAGGAAATAGAAAAACATGACATACCATTTTATTTTCACTACAACTTTTCCCTCCTTTCTTGTTCCTCACCAAAATAGAAGGATAAGAAGAAGTAAAATGGATGCTATCCCAGTGAACATTTATCATTTTTAAGTTTAAACACTGAATTCACTGCATTTTGAGAAAGCCCCTTACCTAGAAATCTCTCCTCATTGTTGGTGATGAATTCCCTGTCTAACTTGAAGGGAGGGGGCAAAGTTGGTGAGAGGCAAGAGAACTACCCCTTTGGGACACTTCAAGGCCAATCCCTCAGGAGACCCTTCAGGATGAATCCCCTTTGGGAACACATCAAGCTTTGAGTCTTCTTCAAGAGTCAAATCAGTTCAGGCTCTTCTTCCAACTTTGAAAGAGAAAAGGGAAGAAGCCAACTCTACCTCAGGTCACTGAAGGAAAATACTGGGAACATAAAAGTGGAACTGGTCTTAATCACATCCCTGTCTCCAGCTTAGTATACTGGAGACTGCAGGGAGTTTTCCTTCTTTGGGTGAGTTCCAGGGCATGCTCCCTTGGTTGAACTCCTTTATTCTGTTTTTGTCTGGGATATCTATCTATCTATCTATCTATCTATCTATCTATCTATCGATGGTTCAGTGGATTAGAGTGCCAGGTCTGGAGTCAGGAAGACTTGAGTTCAAATTTGACCTTACACCATGTGATCCTGAGCAAGTCACTTAACCTGTTGGCCTCATTTTCCTCATCTGTAAAATGAGCTGAGGAAGCAAATAGCAAACCGCTCCCAGTGTCTTTGCTAAGAAAACCCCAAATGGAGTCGCAATGAGTCTAACAGAACTGAAATGACTGAACAACAACAAAAATATACTCCTATGTATGTGATTTAGATGAATTTCTTTGCTGTCCTCTCTGTGTGTTCGCTGTGCAACTGTTAGTTGGTGGGAAAGGGGTCAAGTCTTAGATATAGAGCTTGGGGTCTTCCTTATCCCCACAATAATGACAAAGGGATCAGAAGTTAGCTTGAACCTGACCATATCCCTCAGATGAACAATATTTAAGTTAACAGATACTTCCACCCCAGTATCTTTTCTTTCTGAGGGTATCAGAATGGTGGCCCTTGACCCCAACCTCCTGCTTCTCATCCTGGCATGAATGAAAGTCTCCCTTGGAGAAAGGTGGGGGTGGAGTGGGGAGGGAAGAAGAGGCTAGAGATATCTATTCTGCCTCCCTTTAAACCATACATGGTCAAAATCCTTGCAACGAGGGACCCAACTACACATGTGGGGCTCTATTCCTTCCTTGTGGGAGCTAGAAATATCTATTTTGCCTCCTTTTGAGCTATCCTACCACAGCTCCCTTGCCATAGGCAGAATTCTCTCTGCATAAGATTCATTGGGTTTTGACAAAGAGCACTTACCTATGAGGGACTTATCTGTTTCCTCCTAATTGTACTGCTCCCCCAGGAAGGGGAAGTGGCTGCCCAAGTGCTGTGATGCTAACTGATGCCTTCCTGTCTTGGCAGAGCACCTGAGAGGTTTTAGAGCAGGCTGTGATGCAGGGAAGGAAGGGCAGGGATAAAAATCAAATAAGCAGGGATTGGTGTCTGGGAATTATAGTCTCAGAAGTGAAAAGGCCGGGCACTTACATTGTCTGAAACACAGGCCAAGGTCAGTGTGGTATGAATGAACCAGAGGCAATTGTAGTGCCCAAAGAGGAAACCAGGTCAAACCAAAGGTACACCGAGGTTTGGGGCTAGAGATGGGGTGGGGAAATGGTAATGGTGTCTAATGGGAAATGAGGGTCAGTGGTTAGGAATCAAGGCTAGAGTAACAGGGTACTGAACTAGACAAGGGGAATTCCAGTTTGTTGCATTCATTGTTCTGTGTGAACACAGGGTTTTTAAGGTAGACCACATACCAGCAGGTTTCTCCCTCCAGCTTCTCCTGAATTCTCTTCAGTTGGAGAACTCCTGTTGCTGCTCTCATTAACTCACATAGCAACCATGGAATGTGTGCCCTGGTCATGGACTGATAACAGTCAATTTTATTTGTTATACCTTGTACTTAGGAGCAAGGTAGATGTTTATACTTAACAAATATTTGTTAAGCAACTGCCATATGCAAAGCACTTTGCTAGACCCTGGGGATACAAAGACAAAAATTAATATAGTCACTGCCCTCAAGGAGCTTGCATTCTACTGTGAGAGATCTAACATGTGCTATTAACATAGAAAATTATCCTGGAAATAGAATCCTGGAAAGTAAATCCCTCTAAGGAGGTTTTAATTGTTCTGGGAAAAGTGCTTTAAATTTTTAAAACTCATTATCCTTTGCTGGCCCGTAGCAAGAAACTAGGAACCACTGAGATCAAAAGGCCATATGTTTAGTAATATGTTTGTATCTTCTTGACCAAAGACTCTCTTTTTTTCGATCTGAGTGGATATGCCTTGAAACGAATAAGAATAAGCCCTGTTGTCTCCTGTACTAATCCATCTGGGGCTAAGGAAATTCATATTTGATTTCATTCAAATTATGCTCTGTCTCTGGGTGAGTGATAGATGCTATTTGAGAAAATGAGGAAGATGATCGCCTCTCCAGTTAATAGCCCATGAAGAGAATTTTGTATGTGTATATTCTTTTACAGAAGGGGTGGCTTATTTTTTTCCAAAGGAACATGGTTAAGCTTGTGGTTTAGGGATGTTAAGTATTTTATGGTCAAGTCTAGTAGGAGTATACTTAAATAGTAATTGATTTGTGATACGATTACCATTTTGATTAATTTAGCCCTTCCCTGAGCACTAGAGGTGGTGGGAGGACTAGCTGTTAATGGTCTTTTGAATTACTGTTTCATGTTTTGGGTACTGAGTCGAGAAGTCTCTCTTAAATCATTGGTATGTCACAGTCAAGTATTTTATTCAGTTTGGTTTCTAATTAAAGTTAAAAGAGGACACGTCTGTCATTGTAAAGGCAGAATATATTAAAAGTTAAGGATGTTTGCCTTATTGTTTCTCTCAATTTGCACCTGGAAAAATTAGAATTTATCTATTGCTCAGAAAAATAAATAATAAATGAATGAAGAAGTAAACAAATAAAACCATTTTCTATCAGGAAGGCAAAATTATGAGCTCATCATGAACTTTGAGTTGGAAAAGAACCTTAGAGATCATGTAACCCAATCCTCTACTCTCTCTCTCTCTATACATCTGATAAAATATGAGCATTTTAAGAATGGAGATTACTTCATTTTTTCATCTTTGTATTCCCAATACCTGGATCAAATTCTGACAAATATTAGGCACGCTTATCTAGGCTTACTCACTGATAGATAATTTGATGGATGGATGGATGGATGGATCTTCTCTGACACATCTTAGCATTTTCTTCTGCTCTTGTCTCAGGTTCATAGATTTAGAACCTAAAAGGACACTTAGGTCCATTCTCCAATTAATGGGCACCCAATTTATTTGCAATTCTTGGCTCTCGCAAAGAGAGATGTTGTGAATATTTTGTTACAATATACCGGACTTTTGTTTCTATCTTTGACTTCTTGGGCATATAATGTCCAAGAATAGGATTGTTGGATCAAAAGGAGCTGCATAGGGGAGGCTAGGTGGTGCAGTGAATAGAGCGTCGGCCCTGGAGTCAGAAGGACCTGAATTCAGATCCGGCTTCAGACACTTAATGCAGACACAAACAAAAAAACCTAGCCGTGTGATCTTGGGTAGGTTACTTAACCCCGATTTCCCTCCAAAAAAAAAAAATTAAAAAAAAAAGGAGCTGCATGGATGGTTTAGTAATTTTTCTTGAATAATTCTAAATTGAAACACAGAATGGTTGAACCATCTTCATAGTTTCATCTTCAAGGCATGTCTTCCCACAGCATCACCCCACCCCTACCCCATCCAACATTGACTGTTCTTATTTTTATTCATAAGGAAATACCTTTATCTTTTATGGTGACCAGTAGCATCACTGGCATGGACAAGTTCACCATCCTTTCCTCTTTGGTGTCTCACAACAAAATCCATTTATTTTTCCCCTGACTCCCCAACCTATAGCTCTGCATTATCTGCAGATCTCTGCCTCCATGGTTGGCCTTTACTTTAATAGCTCTAATGGTCATCATCTGCCACTTACCCCCATCCCAAAACTACATGTTCCCCATCAGCAACTCAGGACTCTGGCTTTTTATTGATTCATTTCAGTAATGCTCAGGTGCTGTCTTATGGCCAGGTAGAATAGAGAACAAAAACCTTCCTTCCATAACTAGCAATGAGGCTTAAAATGGTTTTTGGGAGAAGTAATATATGGATTAAAATTTAAACTAAGCAGTGGCTTACAAACATTATGTAATGATAATTCGTTTTATATAAAAAATTGTCATGCATCCACATTTTTCATAAAACAATCTATACAAAATAATTTCCTAGGATTTCTATTCAGATAAAATGAATAATTCTTTTTAATTTTACAAAATGTGAATCAATGTTAAATAGGCAACAAAATAGCCCAATATAGATTTTGATTGATGCAATCATTTATAATGCTTATATTCATGATATATAAACTTATAACCAAAATAATTCTGTTTTTGTGATGCATGGACTGTTTTGGCACAAAGTTATATTGATGATATTGTTATTTGCATTATTTTTCAATTGCTAATTGAAATTGACATTTTGTCTTTATGACAGCTACAGAATAAATGTTCACTTCACAAAAAGAAGCTATAGGTATTAAGGTTTGAATAACTTTGTTTTATAAAGCAGAAAACTTCATTTACCTGAAGCCAAAAGATAATAAGATTTTCAGGTTAAAATGCTTGTTTCAACATATTAAAAAAGGGGTGGGACAAGAGACTTCCTTTTATTTTATTTTATTTTTTGCTGGAAATGTGATTTCATCAATATAAGGAGTTCCTAAGGAAGAATTTATTCTATTAATGCAAATTTGCACCTGTTTTGCTTGGAGTCATTAAAATGTTTAGTGACTTGGCTAGGGTTACATAGCCAGTATGCATTAGAGAGCTCCTAACTCCAGGGCTGTTGTGAGGAAAAAAATGAGATAATATTTGTAAAGCACTTTGGAGATTTTAAAGTACTATATAAATGACACTTATTATTATTATTACATTTTAAAGTAGTTCTTTTTTTTGGGGGGGGGGAGGATCCTCTACCCTTTCAGGGGCTTAGCTTTTGTCATCAGTTGCCCTGCCCAGCCCCTGACCCATGCAAGTCCGCCACCTCAGATGGATACAACAGCCCAGCTCTCCCAGGGCCCTGAGCCTGAATCTGGGGGCCCCAAAGCTGGTAGCCAGGGCCTGAGCCAAGGCTCATCCCTTTCTAGACTCTACCTCCTTCTGCTTCCACAGGCCCTTTGGCAAGGGTAGGAAAAGCCCTCCATCTCAAGAGGGCCCAGGGGTAGTGATGCTGGCTCCTCCCCTCTCAAGGAATTGGGGATTTAAATGGGGAAACTGAGGTACAGAGAGGTGAAGTAGGGACACAGGATTTCAGAGCTGGGAAGGGACCTCAAAGATCATATAGTCCAACCCCCTCATTTTGCAGATGAGGAAACTGAGGCCCAGAACGGTTAAGGAACTTGCCTAAGGCCAGCCAGGCAGTGGTGGGGGTGAGGGCCACAAGGGGTCCCCTGACAGTGAGGCAGAGGGCAGCTGGGCTAGAGGGTCAAATGCAGGTGGGAGACTCCCACGCCCCAGGTGGTGCTGAGTCACCTCTGCCTACCCCGGACTCGGTATCCCCAGAAAACACCCCCCTTGATAGAACCTGAGGTGCTGGGGGGAGAGCAGGCAGCCTGGCTGGAAGGAGCAAGCTTCCCCCTCTCCCTGGGGCACCGGCTAGAGTCCACAGTAGTAAGGAAGCCCAGGTCCCTGAGTCAGCAGGTCAGAAAACAGGAAGAAGCCTTCTGACTCAGACAGACGGACAAATAGACCAACCAATGAATACTAAGCCACCCGGGTGAGCAGTCTCGAGTCCCGCACCAGGAGAGGCATGAGGGCGCCCTGCCAGCCCTGACTGGCCCAGCCCCGCCCCCCAATGGGAAGGGTGGCCTCATGCCCACGGCCAAGGGGGCAGCTCCTCAGCAGTCAGTCACAGGCCAGCAGGCACACCTGTCCCTGCTCTCCATGGACACCCCGAGCTCCTGGGCAGTGTGTCATCCTCGGGCCGGCCGTGGCGGGGCCCGGCCAATGTCCACGGTGATGTTGGTGAAAAGAGGCTGCCTGGACACCTTGAGCACACGGTAATGCACTGAGCCGATGCCATCCCTCTTCATGGTCAGCTTTGTGTTCTGGATCTTGGTGAACCTCTGGGGGTTGGGCTCATTATGCTTGTCCTGATCATGCTTGATCATTCGGTATCGGCCGATGCGGATGTCTGGGCGGGAGACCTTCATCCCTGAGAGGGAAATGCGGTTGAAGATGTCGTTGTCCTCACCCCCACCCCGCCCCCCCAGCCCCAGTACTCGTTGGGGAAGCCATTGATCTTCAGGAACTGGGCCTTGCTCAGACCTGATACACCCCCAAAGTAACAAGCATAGGGTAGTCGGAAGCCAAACTTGTCCATGGCGATGGCAAAGTGGCGAGGCTGCTCCCCACAGCGGTACAGGTTGCGGTCATCCATGGGCACCAAGTCTACATCACTGAAGATAAAGCAGTCATAGGCAGGGTCTTCCTTCAGTGCCTCTAAGAAGCCAACATTGAGGAGCTTGGCCCGGTTAAATGTGTCCTCACCATGCTGGCTGATGACGTAGATGCCAAACCGCAACTGCTGCAGGTGCAGGATGGGATGCAGGTAGTGTAGCCAGTATCGAAGGTGGTGCTCCCGGTGGCGGAAGGGAATGATTATGGCCACAGTCTGCCGAGGGGTGCAGTCAGGGGGGGCGTAGCGGCCCCCCCCCCCCTTGCACACCAGGGTTCTCCTGCTGGACCCAATCCATTGGCATGGGTGAGTTAAACTCAATCAGCAACCGTCCCACTAAGCCAGGCGGCATATCAGGGCACGGAAGCAGGGGCAGCACGGTGACTGAGTGGTTGGTGCCCAGCCGGGGGCTAGGAGCCTCGGAGCTGGGGGCTGTGCCGTTGGGCCGGGAGCAGTTGGTGCCAATGCCCAAGGCGGCGGGGTGTGGCCAGTGAGCGGCAGTTTGGCGGCCGTGGGCACTGAAGCAACTGAAGAAGTCGAGATGCTGGGTATAGACGTCGTAGTAGAGGATGACGGCAATGAGGAAGTGCAGCAGACAGAGAAGCAGCACAGCCTTGCAGATCCCCTCCAGGGTCCCCCCCAGCAGCCTGCTCATCTTCTGCCTGCCCAGCTTGGCCTGGGCATTGGTCCTGCCAACAAACAGCCAGCTGGCTCCACCCTGGCGGTGGGCAGCCCCAGTGGCTGCGCTCCGCGCTCAGGGCCCTGCGGGGCTGGGCTTGGGTTCCGGGCTGGGGCCGGGCCAGGCGGGAGTCTGCTTAGAGCCTCCCCGAGGCCCGATGCCGAGTCCGCTCTCACTCCTCCTCCGCCGCGGGGCATGGTGCGGCCTGCGGAGCTGGAGTAAAGTATAGACCTCAATTTCATTCTGACTTTTACATCAGTGCAAAGCCAATGCAATTTCTCGCATTATATAATATTCATTTAAAAAATCTCAATTATACTGAAATTTTTTCCTGATGTGGCATTGCTAGCAATAGCTTTGCAAAATAGCACATCTTTTCTAATATCACTTTAAACAATACTCCCTACATGCATAATCGAATGATCATCATTTTGAATGTGAATCAGAAAGATTTCAGTTTCTCAATAATCACAAAGGTCTTTAGACAATTATTCTTCTCTCTATATTATCCACGATTGAAGTTATTTGAAACTGCTTTACATATGAGGCACTAGATGTCTTTTTGATCATGTCAATAGCTATGGATAACACCAATGTTTCTCCTGTTGCTTGAGACTTTTTATACTTAATTTTGTAAGCAACCTTATATAAGTAATCTTACTGATGTCACAGCCATTATTTTCTTAAAAGTTTGTCATTGCTTATTAAAAGCACTTTGTTTTTTGTTGGGGTGGAGCTAAGATGGCGGAGTAAAAGCACAAACTTGGTGTGGGCTCCAGCTCCAACCACTTCCAATACCTGTAAAAAAATGACTCTAAACAAATTTTAAAGCTACAGAACCCACATAAAGACAGAGAGAAACAAATCTCCTGCTGAAGGCAGCCTGGAAGTCCAACAGGAAAGGTCAATCGAAGCTTGCTGAGAGCCGAGAGCAGTCTCCCATGAGCCAAGGTTCCAGCCCCAGGGCAGCCCAGACTGGCCAGAGCAGACTTTAGGAGAGTGAATCACCAGCAGCTGTGGTGGTTTCCACACTTCTTGACCCATAAACACCAAAGAGAAAATAAAAGGTCATTGGAAAACTCTGTTGGAAGGGTGAAGAAAGAGTGTGGTCCAACCCCTGCCCCTGGGGCAAGAAGTGGCAGAGGCATGGTGGCTGCAGATGCTGCAGTGTGGCTGCTTCCAGAGCTCCTGGCCTGTAGATTGTAGGGGGCCAAGTGACCAATCAAGAGGGTAATTGCTCTTGCTATGACCTGCTTGGATCTGGATTGTGGTCTTGTGTGGCAGTGCTGGGGTGTGCATCCAGTGTGCTAGAGCTTATGGGGGTTGGAGGGAGATCACCCAACTAATAGCTTTGGCAGCTGAGAAAACCCCAGCGATTTGGGGCAAAGCTCTCTCCATTCTGTAAGCAGAGTTCTGCTGTAGCAAAGAGCTCAAAAGTCAAGTAATTGGCAACATGAGCAAGGAGAGGAAATGCAATCAGACCACACAATCCTTTTTTGGGGACAAGAGCCCAAGAAGGATTTTGAAAATCAAGTAAGAGAAGTGCAGGAAAAACTGAGAAGAGAAATGAGAATGATGTAAGAAAGTCATGAAAAGTGAGTCAACAGCCAGCTAAAAGGAGACCCCAAAAGTACTGAAGAAAATAACATCTTAAAAAATAGACTAACTCAAATGGCAAAAGAGGCCAAAAAAGCCAAGAGGAGAAGCTTACCTTAAAAAGTCAAATTTTCAATTTGGAAAAGGAATTTCAAAAACTCACTGAAGAAAATAATTTCTTCAAAATTAGATTGGAGCAATTGGAAGCTAATGACTTTTTGAGAAATCAAAATCCTATAAAACAGATCCAAACAAATGAAAAAAATAGAAGGCAATGTGAACTATCTTATTGGAAAAACCACTCACCTGGAAAATAGATTCAGGAGAGATAATTTAAAAATTATTGCACTACCTAAAAGCTATGATCAAAAAAAGAGCCTAGACACCATCTTTCAAGAAATTGTCAAGCAAAATTGCCCTGACATTCTAGAACCATAGGGAAAAACAGAAATTGAAAGAATTCACCAATCGCCTCTTGAAAAAGACCCCCAAAAGAAAACTCCTAGGAGTATTATAGACACATTCCAGAGTTCCCAGATCAAGGAGGAAATACTTCAGGCAGTCAGGAAGAAACAATTCAAGCATTGTGGAAACACAATCAGGATAATACAAGACCTAGCAGCTTCTACATTAAGGGGATTGAAGGGCTTAGAATATGATATTCCAGAGATCAAAGGAGCTAGGATTAAAACCAAGAATCACCTACCCAGCAAAACTGAGCATAATGCTTCAGGGGAAAATATTGTCATTCAATGAAATAGAGGATTTTTAAGCATTCTGGATGAAAAAACCAAAGCTGAACAGAAAATTTGACTTTCAAATACAAGAAGCAAGAGAAGCATGAGAAAGTAAACAGGAAAAAGAAATCATAATATTAAAGTTGAACTATTTACATTCCTACATGGAAAAACAATAGTTGTAACTCATGAGACTTTTCTCAATATGAGGATATTTGAAGGGAATATATATGTATATGTACATATGTATGTATGTATAAGAGGATATATAAATGTATATGTGAGTGTGTGCATATGTATGTACATGTATACATAGAAAGAGGGCACAGGATGAGTTGAATATGAAGGGATGATATCTAAAAAATAAAATTAAAGGGTGAGAGAGGAATATATTAGGGGAAGAGAAAGGGAGAGATAGATTAAAGTAAATTATCTCATGTAAAAGAGATAAGAGAACACTGTTACAATGGAGGGGAAGAGCAGGAAGGTGAAAGGGAATGGGTCAACCTTACTCTCATTGAATTTGGCTTAAGGAGGGAATAACATACATGCTTAATTGGGTATCTAGCTGCTTCAGAGCTCCTGGTCTGCAGATTGTAGGTGGACCAAGCAACCAGTCTGAGCGGTAATTGTTCTTGCTTTAACCTGCTTGGATCTGTATTGCTGTCTAGGGTGGAGGTCCTGGGGTGTGTGACCAGGTGCCAGAGCCAGTGGAGGCTTCTGAGAGGGCATCCAACTTATAGCTCTGGTAGCTGAAAACCCCCCAGCAATTTGGGACAAAGCTCTCCTCTCTGAAAGCAGAGTTCTACTGTGGCAAAAAGCTCAAAAGTCAAATAATTGAGTGGCAACAAAAGCAAGCAAAGGAAGCAAAGCAAGCACAGCAATCCAACTTTGGATTCCATTTTTGGGGACAAAATGGATCAAAGCATGGAACAGGAGAAAGACAATGAAGTCAGAACTCTTACACCAAAAGCTTCCAAGAAAAATTATGAACTGGTTACAGGCTATAGAGGACCTTAAGAAGGATTTTGAAAACCAAATAAGAGAAGTGGTGGAAAAATTGGGAAGAGAAATGAGAATGATGCAAGAAAATCATGAAAAGAGAGTCCAATAACCTGACTGAAGAAAATAACACCTTAAAAATAGACTAACTCAAATGGCAAAAGAGGCTCAAAAAGGCAATGAGGAGAAGAATGCCTTAAAAAGCCAAATTTGCCAGATGGAAAAAGAATCTCAAAGGCTTACTAAAGAGAATCATTCCTTCAGAATTAGATTGGAGCAAATGGAACTAGTGACTTTATGAGAAATCAAGATACTATTAAACAGATACAAATGAAGAAATAGAAGGCAATGTGAAATATCTCACTGGGAAAACCACTGACCTGGAAAAGAGATCCAGAGGGCAATTGGGGTTAAGTAACTTGCCCAAGGTCACACGGCTAGGTTTTTTATTTGTGTGTGCGTTAAGTGTCTGAGGCTGGATCCAAACTCAGGTCCTTCTGACTCCAGGGCCAGCGCTCTACTCACTGTGCCACCTAGCCGCCCCAGGAGAGATAATTTAAAAATTATTGCACTACCTGAAAGCCATGATCAAAAAACGAATCTAGAAATCATCCTTCAAGAAATTCTTAAGGAAAATTGCCCTGATGTTTTAGAACTAGAGGGCAAAATAGAGGTTGAAAGAATCCAGAGATCACCTCCTAAAAAAGATCCCAAAAAGAAAAGTCCTGGGAAAATATTAGCTAGGTTCCAGAATTCCCAAATCAAGGAGAAAATATTACAAGCAGCCAGGAAGAAACAATTTGAATATTGTGGAAACACAATCAGGATAACACAGGATCTGGCAGCTTCTACACTGAGGGATCAAAGGGCCTAGAATATATTTCACAGGTCAAAGGACCTGGGATTAAAACCAAGAATCACCTACCCAGAAAAACTGAGTATCATGTTTCAGGAGAAAATATGGTCATTCATGAAATAGAGAACTTTTAAGCATTCTTGATGAAAAAACCAGAGTTGAATAGAAAATTTGACATTCAGATATAAGAAGCAAGAGAAGCATGAGAAGGTAAACAGGGAAAAGAAATCATAAGGAACTTATCAAAGTCAAACTATTTATATTCCTACATGCAAAAATGATAATTGTAACTTATGAAACTTTTCTCAGTATGAGGATAGTTGAAGGGAATATAGGGAATATAAATGTGTGTGTATATGTATATACATATATATATATATATACATATATGTGTATATATATGTATACACATAGAGAGATACATGTATAAATGTATATATACATACATATATATGTCTATATAAGGGAGTATATGGGCTTATGAATACATATGTGAGTGTGTGTATATATGTGTACAGGTTTATATAGCCAGAGGGCACAGGAACAATTAAATAGGAAGGGATGATACTTAAAAGGTGAAATTGAGAGGTGAGAGAGAAAAATAATGAGAGGAGATGGGGAGAGACAGAATGGGGTAAATTATCTCATGTAGAAGAGGTGAGGGAAAACTGTTACAATGGAGGGCAAGAAAAGAAAGGCAAAAGGGAATGAGTCAACCTTACTCTCATTGAATTTGGCTTAGGGAGGGAATGACCTACACACTAAATAGGGTATCTCATCCTACAGGACAGTAGGGGGAAAGGGGGTGAGAGGAGGGATGATGGAAGGGAGGGCAGGCTGGGGTGGGGGAGTGAAGTTGGAAGCACCCACTTCTGAAAAGGAACAGGATCAAAGTAGAAAATAGAACTAGTGGGAGGTGGGATAGGAGGGAGGGAAATATAGTCCATCTTTCATAATATATCCACTATTAAAATGTTTTGCATAGCTACACATGTACAACAAACACTGAATTGCTTATCTTCCCAGTAAGGGTAGGTGATGAAGGAGGAAGGGAATGAATCTGGAATTCAAAATTTTAAAATCAAATGTTTAAAAAATGTATTATTATTATTATCATTATTACATGCAACTGGGAAATAAGATATACAGGCACTGGGGTATAGAGATCCATCTTACCCTACTGGAAAGTCAGAGGGGGAATGGGGGAGGATATAGGAAAGAGCAGATTGGGGGAGGGGGTATACAGTGGGATCATTGGGGTGGTGGGTAGGGAAAGAAGGGGAGAAAACTTGTAACTCAAAATCTTGTGGAAATGAATGATATAACCTAAAAATAAATAAAAAATTAAAAAAAAGAAATAAAGAGTTTTAGAACCTGACAAGAAAAAAAAAAGAAATGGATGTTGAAAACTAAAAATAAATAAATAAGTTGGGAAAAAAAGAAAAAAGTATATGTTTTCTCTGGAAAAATTCTTATCTTTATATAATACAATTTTTTATGTCATGTGAAGCTAAAGCATTTATACAAAACAAACATAGCAATTTTTCTTCTCCATCCATAATAATACTTTTGAATTCCAGTGCTAAGTATAGTGGATCATATTTTCTGGATTTACACTTTTAATATGTGTTCCTGTCTTTTATTTCAATTGCTTCAGTTGTTGTTTGTGCTAATTTTGTTTCAATGGATTTTTTCTTCAAACCAAGTATGCTTTGATGTTGTTCATTAAAAGAGCACTTTTTCACTTTTTAAAATTAAAGAAACTAAAAAAATTAATGGAATTAAATTTAAATTTAACTGTTTAAAATTTCAAAGCAACATATTTATCTATATCAAAATAGACTTTATTGATAAAATAGTATATAAAATACATCATGTAAATAATAAATAATTTATATAAAAATCATATGTGACATATATAAAGTCATTCCTTAGTTATTAAAATTTTAAAGTGCAGTTTTATTGCAAAGCCATTTGCTACATTTTAATCACCAAAATTACATGATAGCATGTTAACTTCTACACAAATAAAGCAAGGTTTATGGCAAAATTTCTCCAAGTCATGAACCTAATGATGATGGTAGCAGATGATGTCAGCATCAAGATTTGACATGTGCTGAATCAAATGTTACCTTGTTTTCATATAGCATATTAAATAACTGTTGCACTTCATTCTCTGTTGTTTGGAGTTAATACTCAGTGTTAGCTTCACTTTTGTTGTCTTATATTTAAATTTTGTTTTTATTGTGAAAAGCATATGAACTTTAGAGATGTGACTAAAATTAATGGAAAAAACTTCAGTACAGTATCAAAACATAAACTCTCTCAAAACATCAGTCTTTCAGCAAAATGAAAAAAATATCAAGAAGAGTTAGAAACAGAAATTCTATTAAAATTAACCATAGAATGTGTAAACTATTTGAGAATTCACTTACTGAGATACACCAGAATTATATGAATAAAATTACAAACTATTCTTTCTACAATATTCTTTACAGAAATAAAAACCTGAATAATTGGAGAGATATTAATTTTCATGGATGGGCCATGCCAGCATAAAAAAAAAAAGTACAATACTACCTAAAATAATTTGTTCACTGCTATCCTAATTAATCTATCAAAGGTTTACCTTACAAAGAAAAAGAAAATTACTGCTCCTCTGGAGTAATGAAAGATCAAGAATGATAATGAAAAAAGTGAAAAAAGTGGGAGCAGGGGGCATATAGTAGTACCAGATCTCAAATTATACTAAAAAAAACTTATCATCAAATTAAAAAAAAAGACAACTAGAAAATTTGATCAGTGGGATAGATTAGGAATGCACAAAAACACAGTAGCATCATGTTCAATAAATCCCTAAATCCCAATTACTGAAATAAGGACTCACCATTCAACAAAATTTGCTGGAAAAGCTGAAAGCAGTCTAGCAGAAATAAAGTTTAGGCCTACATTTCATACTATATCCCCGAAATAGCTCCAGATAGAAATGTAGTATGTAACAAAGCAAAGGAGTGGGAAAAGAAAGCTTTCAGAGTTATGGATAGGGGAAGAGCTCTTGATTAAATAAGAGATTGAAAGGATTATAGGAGATAAAATTGGCAACTTTGATTACATAAAATTGAAAAAGCATTGTGCAAGCAATATCAATGCAGTGAAAATTAGAAGGGAAATTATTAGGAAAAATATAGCATGTTCCTCTAATAAAGTTATGCTATCCAAATATACATGGAACTACTTAAGTTTGTAAGAATAGAAACCATTCTCCTATGGATAGTCAAAGGATATAATTAGAAAGTTCTCAAAGGAAGAAAATCAAACTGTTAACAGCCATATGAAAAAAGAAAAACCTCAAGTCACTAATAATAGGAAAAATTAAAATGAAAATAACTGGAATTCTACCTCACACTTACCAGATTGGCAAAGGTGACAGGAATATAACAATTGTTAGAGGGGACATGGGAGTGCAGACTTGTGTATTATGGAGCTCTGAATGGTCTACCCATTCTGAAAATCAATTGGCAAATAAAAATCACTAACTTATGTGCACTACTACTTGCTACATACCCCAAAGAGATCAAATAAAGAAGGAAAGGATCTATGGATATAAAATTATTCATAACAGCATTCTTTTTGTTATAGCAAAGAACTGGAAATTAAGGGGATGTCAATCATTTGGGGAATAGCTGCACAAATTATGGTGTGTGAATGTAGTATAATATTGTATGGTAAGAAATGATGAAAGGGATGGATTTAGAGAAACCTGGGAAAATGTATGAACTGATGTAATAAAAAGTCATCAATCAGGACCAGGAGAACAATTTATATAATTACTACAAGACTACAGAAAAACAACTTTGAAGGATTCAACTCCGATCAATGTAAAGATCAACCATGATTTCAAAAAACCAATGATGAACCATGCTTACCACCTATTGATAGAGGCATAATGGACTAGAGGTATAGGATGAGATATACAGTTTTGGACATGCCTAATGTGTGGACTTGTTTTGCTTGAATAGTGTTTTTTTATTGTTTGGGGGTAGGGAGAATTGAGGAAGAAAAAGGATACCAAATTATGCCAATAAAATAAAATAATTATGCCAAATGAAAAAAGAAAAGGGCATCAATGAAACATTTTAAAAATGAAATAGAAGGGGATAGAAGGAGATTCACTGTAAAATACAAACAAAGCATTTTTAGTATATAATTAAACAAAGAAACTATGTAACAGAGATTCGTGGTTTCACATTGGGGGAAGGAAAATAAAATAAAGCTTAACAAATATTACTTCATTTGATTATCCCATAATTATTATCCAACAATTCTATGAGGTAAGTGCTATTATAATCCTTATTTTATAATTGAGGCAACTGAGGCAGACAGATGTTAAATGACTGACCCAGGCTTATAAACTGGTAAGCAATTGAGGCCATATTTGAACTCAGGTCTTCCTGACTCCAGGCCTAACACTCTGTCCACTGTACTACTTTGCTGTTCTGAATTACAGTCTTCTTTTCCTGTTTTTGTTTTTTTTTTTTTTTTTTTTTTTAAATTAATTTATTAGTTTAGTTTCAGTTGACAAGATTCAATTCCATAGTTCCTTGATTTTCAAATTTCCTTTACTTCCCTCCCCCCTCCCCTCATGACATCATATAGTACAGTATAGGGTCTGCAAATGCATTCATATTAAACATTATTCCAATTACAAAGGCATATAGTACTAGGTGGGATGAAAGATGGTAAGGAAGAAGTACAACCAAACAATGAGAAGAACAAGATCATTTAGTTTGCTTCCATCAGGATTCAGGCTCAGTTCTTTCTAGTTATATCTCTGGATGGCACATTTCTCACTTTCTTGAGTCATTCGGGATTAACTTATATCACTGCATTGCTGAAAAGAGTACAGTCTGTCATAGTTGGTCGTCACAGATATGGTATGTCTGTGATTGTATACAAATTTCTTCTGATTCTACTCTTCTCGCTCAGCATCAGTTTGTATAAGTCTCTCCAGGTAATTATGAAATCCGTCACCTCCTCGTTTCTTATAGCACAATAAAATTCCATTACATTCATATACCACAACTTGTTTAGCCATTCCCCAATTGATGGGCACTCCTTTAGTTTCCAATTCTTTGCAACCACAAAAAGGGCTGCTAAAAATATTTTTGTACATATGGTTCTTCCTCCCACTACTATGATCTCTTTGGGATATAACCCTAGGAGTGGTATGGCTGGGTCAAAGGGTATGAAATTATTTATAATCCTTTGGGCATAATTCCAGATTGCTCTCCAGAATGGTTGGATAAGTTCACAACTCCACCAGCAATGTATTAGCGTTCCAATTTGCCCACATCCTCTCCAGCATTTGTCACTTTCTTGTTTTGTCATCTTAGCCAATCTGACTGAGAGATGTGGTATCTCAGAGTTGTTTTGATTTGCATTTCTCTAATTAATAGTGATTTAGAGCATTTCTTCATATGCTTATAGATATCTTTAATTTCTTTCTCTGAAAACTTCCTATTCATATCCTTTGACCATTTCTCAATTGGGGAATGACTTGTATTCATATAGATTTGGCTCAATTCTCTATAAATTTTAGAAATGAGTCCTTTATCAGAGACACAGGTTGTAAAAATTCTTTCCCAATTTCCCACCTCCCTCTTGATCTTGGTTACATTGGCTTTGTTTGTGCAGAAGCTTTTCAATTTAATGTAATCAAAATTATCCATTTTGCATTTTATAATGCTCTCTAATTCTTGTTTGGTCCTAAAGTCTTCCCCTCTCCACAGATCTGTCAGGTAAACTATTCCTTGCTTTCCCAAATTGCTTACAGTATCATCCTTTACACCTAGATCATGCACCCATTTAGACTTTATTTTGGTATATGGTGTTAGATAGTGATCTATGCCCAGTTTCTGCCATACTGTATTCCAGTTTTCCCAGCAGTTTTTGTCAAATAGTGCATTCTTATCCCAAAAACTGGGGTCTTTGGGTTTATCGAACAATAGATTGCTATATTCATTAACTGCTGGGTCTCCTGCACCTAATCTATTCCATTGATCCACTACTCTACACCTCTGCCAGTACCAAGCAGTTTTGATGACTGCTGCTGTATAATACAGATGAAGATCTGGCATAGCTAGTCCACCTTCCCTAGCATTTCTTTTCATTAATTCCCTTGATATTCTAGACCTTTTGTTTTTCCAAATAAATTTTGTTATTATTTTGTCTAACTCTACAAAGTAGTTTTTTGGTAAATTGATTGGAATGGCACTAAATATATAATTTAGTTTGGGTAAAATTGTCATTTTTATTATATTAGCTCGACCCAGCCACGAGCAATTGATATTTTTCCAACTATTTAGATCTGATTTTATTTGTGTGAGAAGTGTTTTGTAGTTGTGATCATATAGATTCTGGGTTTGTTTTGGCAAGTAGATTCCCAAATATTTTATAATGTCTACAGTGACTTTAAATGGGATTTCTCTTTCTATCTCTTGCTGTTGAGTTTTATTAGAGATGTACAGGAATGCTGAGGATTTATGTGGGTTTATTTTATATCCTGCAACTTTGCCAAATTTATTTATTGTCTCAAGTAATTTTTTACTTGATTCTCTAGGATTCTCTAAGTATATCATCATATCATCTGCAAAGAGTGACAGCTTGGTCACTTCTTTGCCTAATTTGATTCCTTTGATTTCTTTTTCTTCTCTAATTGCTACTGCTAATGTTTCAAGTACCAGATTGAATAAGAGGGGTGATAGTGGACACCCTTGTTTCACGCCTGATCTTATTGGAAAGGCTTGTAGTTTATCCCCATTGCATATAATACTTGCTGATGGTTTTAGATAGATGCTAGCAACTATTTTAAGGAAGGCTCCATTTATTCCTATACTTTCTAGTGTTTTTAATAGGAATGGATGTTGTACTTTGTCAAAAGCCTTTTCTGCATCTATTGAGATGATCATGTGGTTTTTGCTAGTTTTGTTGTTGATATGCTCAATTATATTGATGGTTTTCCTAATATTAAACCATCCTTGCATTCCTGGAATGAATCCTACCTGATCAGGGTGTATTATTTTTGTGATAAGTTGTTGGAGTCTTTTGGCTAATATTTTATTTAGAATTTTTGCATCTAAATTCATGAGGGAGATTGGTCTATAATTTTCTTTCTCTGTTTTATCTCTTCCTGATTTAGGAATCAGTACCATATTTGTGTCATAGAAAGAGTTTGGTAGGACTCCTTCTTCACTAATTTTCCCAAATAGTTTGTAGAGTATTGGAATCAATTGTTCTTTAAATGTTTGATAGAATTCACTAGTAAACCCATCTGGCCCTGGAGATTTTTTTCCTAGGGAGTTCATTGATGGCTTGTTTGATTTCTTTTTCTGAGATGGGGTTATTTAGGTAATTCACTTCCTCTTCAGTTAATCTGGGCAACTTGTGATTTTGTAAATATTCATCCATTTCACTAAGATTGTCATATTTATGTGCATACAATTGGGAAAAATAATTCCTCATTATTTTTTTGATTTCCTCTTCATTGGAGGTAGATTCACCCTTTTTATTTTTGATACTCATAATTTGGTTTTCTTCTTTCTTTTTTTTATCATATTGACTAAGGGTCTATCAATTTTGTTGATTTTTTCATAAAACCAGCTCTTGGTTTTATTTATTAATTCAATGGTTTTCTTAATTTCAATTTTATTAATCTCACCTTTGGTTTTCAGTATTTCTAATTTAGTACTAAATTGGGGATTTTCAATTTGTTCTTTTTCTAGCTTTTTCAATTGCATGTCCAATTCACTGACCTCCCTTCTCTCTGCTTTAATTAAGTATGCACTCAGGGATATAAAACTTCCCCTGAGAACTGCCTTTAGTGCATCCCACAAATTTTGGTATGTTGTTTCATTATTATCATTCTCTTGAATGAAATTATTGATTGTTTCTATAATTTCTTGTTTGACCCACCAATTTTTTAGGATTAAATTGTTTAATTTCCAATTAGTTTTTAGTCTATCTTTCCATGGCCCTTTATTGCATATAATTTTATTGCATCATGATCTGAGAATGATGCGCTTACTATTTCTGCCTTTCTGCACTGGATTGTGAGGTTTTTATGCCCTAGTACATGGTCTATTTTTGAGTATGTACCATGCACTGCTGAGAAGAAAGTAAATTCCTTTTTATCCCCATTCAGTTTTCTCCAGAGATCCATCATATCTAGTCTCTCTAAGATTCAATTCACCTCCTTAACTTCTTTCTTGTTTATTTGAGGTTAGATTTATCGAGTTCAGAGAGGGGGAGATTAAGGTCCCCCACTAGTATAGTTTTGCTATCTATTTCTTCCTCTAATTCCTTTAACTTCTCCTCTAGGAATTTGGATGCTATACCACTTGGTGCATATATATTAAGTAGTGATATTGCTTCATTCTCAATGGTGCCTTTTAGTAGGATATAGTTTCCTTCCTTATCTCTTTTAATTAGATCTATTTTTGCTTTTGCTTTATCTGAGATAAGTATTGCTACCCCTGCTTTTTTTACTTTAGCTGAGGCATAATAAATTTTACTCCAACCTTTTACCTTTACCCTGTGGGTATCCCTTTGTTTCAAATGTGTTTCTTGAAGACAGCATATTGTAGGATTATGGTTTTTAATCCATTCTGCTATCCGCCTCTGTTTTATGGGAGAGTTCATCCCATTCACATTCACAGTAATGATGACTATCTGTCTCTTCCCTTCCATCCTATTCCCTCCCCTGTTTATGTTTTTGTTTCTTCCTTCTCCCTTCCCCTCCTTGAAGTTTTCCCTTTTGACCACCCCCTCCCTCAGTGTTCCCACCCAGTGACCCCCCTTCTTAACCTACCCTCTCCCCTTACTACTATTTCCCTCCCTTATAATCCCTCCCTTTAGTCTCCTCCTTTTCACCCCCCCCTTACCCTCCCACTATCTATAGGACACAACAAATTTTTATACTTATCAGAGTAAATTACTCCCCGTTTGATTCCAAACCAATGAGAGTAAATTTCAAACAATGCTCCTCTCCCTCCCTCCAATTCCTCTATTTAATGAATTTATGTGTCTATTCACGTTAGATTCTTAAACTTCACTGATTAATTTGATCCTTCTTTGAACCAGAACCAGTGAGAATAGTGTTTAAATGATGTTCCTCTCCCTCTTACATTCCCTTCTTCTATAGTGTGTTTTGATGCCTCTTCAGATGGCATATTTTACCTTTTCCTAGCTCATCCTTTCCTTTTTCCCATTACAGTACCATTGATCCCCTTAATAGTCTTTTTTTTTTAGACTCCATGTTAGTGCATTCATACCCACACCCTCTAAGTATAACCCTTTTGCAGGTCATGATAATCATAGAGATTTCAAATATTGACAGTTATCAGCTCCACATATAGGGATGTGAACATTTTGCTCTTGTTGCATCCCAAGTAATGAGCTTGTGTTTGTGGGTGTGGGTATGTGCACTTCTGCATGTGTGAGTCTATGTTACCCTTGTTTACCTTTTTATGTTCTTCTGGAGTCTTGTAATTGGAGATCAAATTTTCCATTGAGCTCTGGCTTTTTCATTAGGAAAGTCTGGAAGTCCCTTACTTCATTAAACGTCCATCTCCTTGCCTGAAAGATTATGCTCAGTTTTGCCGGGTAGTTAATCCTTGGTTGTAGTCCTAGCTCTCTTGCCCTACGAAATATCAAATTCCAGTCCCTCCGCTCTTTTAATGTAGAAGCTGCTAGGTCCTGTGTGATCCTAACTGTAGTTCCTCGATATTTGAATTGATTCTTTTTGGCTGCTTGTAGAATTTTTTCTTTAATCTTATAATTCTGGAATTTGGCTACTATATTTCTTGGAGTTTTCAGTTTGGGATCTCTTTCAGGAGGAGTCCGGTGAATTCTATCAATAGCTATTTTATCTTCTGATTCCAGGACCTCAGGATAGTTTTCTTTGACAATCTCTTGGAGGATGTTGTCTAGACTGCTTTTCTCATCATGGCTTTCTGGTAGACCAATAATTCTTAGGTTGTCTCTCCTGGATCTGTTCTCTAGGTCAGTTATTTTTCCAGTGAGATATTTTACATTTTCTTGCAAATTTTCGATCATCTTGTTTTTTTCGATTGACTCCTGCTGCATCATAGAGTTCTGAGTTTCAGTTTGGTTGTATCTAATTTTTAGTGAATTATGGTCTTCAGTAATTTTTTAAGTTCCTTTTTTAGGGAGGTATTTTCTTTTTCCAAGTTGGTCATTGCCTCCCTGATTTGGTCTTTAAAATTTTTCTTAAGCTCCTCCAGGAATGCTATTTGGGCTTGAGACCAGATCATGTTTCCCTCTGTGGTCTGTGGTGTGGGCAGAGAGTCTATATTGTCCTGTGTGTTTTGTTGTTCTTGCCTGCCCTGCATAGTATGCTCGAATAGACTTTCTTGCCTTCCCCTTCTCCTTTTCAGCTTCCTTCCTTCCCATTGTGACTTCCTGTTTCTTAGTGTCTCAGGCTATGAGTTTGGGGCCTGATCCTTGACTTTGAATACCTCTGGGTGGCTAGTTTATGGCTAAGTCAGGGAAGTCAGTGAGGAATGTAGATGTGTAGGTGGGGATGAGTCTGACCACTTCAGATTTCTGCCTCTATACCCCTGGGCTATAAGTAGGCTTTTGTTGGTGAGGTGAGGTGGGGCTTGTTGGGTCCCCTCCCTCTCTTCTCTTTAGATTCCTGGCTGACTCAGTTACACCCTTTCTTGGAGATTCTCAAGCCTGAGGCTATTTCCATTAACTTGGGATTTCAGTCTGGGTGGGAGACTTATCTTTGGGTTTTCTGCTTCATGAAGGAGGGATGGGAGGATTGGAGCAGCTAGAATTTACTTTGCCATTCCAGCCCCTGTATCATACAGGCAGGCAGTTTCTAAATTTCCAGGCTGGGAGCTGAATGCAGCCTGAGAAGCCACTCTCTCCACTGGGGGCCCGACTCTCCTACCTGGCTCCAATGATCCGTTCCCTCTGCGAGATGACTGCGATTCGTCCTTGGTAAGTCTGCAGGCTGGGGCTTTTTCTCTCTCTGGTGTAGTCTGCTTGCCTGCTCTTAGGTCTGAGCTGTGCAGACCCCACGCGCTCTGCGCTCGACCTGTGCGGACACTCTGGGCAACCTCCTGTGCTGGATTCTGCCACACTCTGTCTTCCACTGGGCTTCGTCACTCTGGAATCTGCTCAGGTTTACCCTTTTGGACTTAGTGACAGAGGAGCTCAGCGAGGTTACTGCTTCCTTTCCGCCATCTTGGCTCCGCCCCCCCCTGTTTTTGTTTTTAATAAGGAAAATGCAAGTTTATTGATGCTTAAGTTTGAGATAACAAAAAAGTGAAAAAAAAAAGAAAAATAGATTTATTTATGTGGGAAATATACTTGAAAATATCCAATAATTTTGGTCATTGTTTTGTATTAAAGGTTTTTTTAAGCCACCCTACCCATTCCAATCAGGTATTACCCATAGTTTGGGAGACTGTATTTAGGTGCAAATATACCTCAGATAAGATCATATAAGATTCAGGCTTCAGAACCTTTGCTGAGAACAGTCTTAGATTAGGCCTCAGGTGGCCTGTGAAAAAGGAAGATACTGAGTTCTGGGAGGAACCAAGGAGGGTTAGGGAAACATGGCAGAAGGAAGGAGCATAGAATGAGACTGGGCCTGGCTGGCTGGAGCATTTCCTGCCTCTTCTCTCCAGAAAGGTACTCTTTAGGGTTCTCCCTACTTATAAATGCTTATTTAAAGTGGCATTAATGTCTCAAGTGGTGGTTAACCATTGGCAAGAGCCTTTGTCATAAGTGAGCTTTGAATGTCCTTTAATCCTCATTATGATAATAACTCAAGTTAACACTATGAGTTTTGTAGATAATTTTCCTTACAACTACTCTGTATTGTATAGAATATAAAGAGAACTTACTTCAATTTACAAAGGAGGAAATTGGCTCCGAGTGCTGAACTTGATTCAGAACTTGAGTTCAAATATTGTTTCAGGCACTTACTAACTTTGTGACTCTGGGGAAGTCACTTAATCCGTCTGTCTCGGTTTCCAAATGTGTAAATGAGAAGTTGGACATGATGACTCTCAGAGCCCCTGTAACTTCACTGTGATCATGTAACTTGTCTATAGTTCTGCTTTTAGCCCAGGTCTCATAGCCATCATCTGGGGAAGTGGCTCCTTTGAAGAAGGGGATGGCCATTCATGCCAACTGCCAGACACAGGGGAAGTGAATGTCGTGGCATCACCTCCCTGATGTCATGGTCCTTTTTAGGAATGAAGGACAAACAACAACCTCTGTGAGTAGAAAATATCTGCCTTGAATGGCTTTATCATTCCAATAGAATGTAAGCTCTTTGAAGGCAAAGACTTTTAATTTCTTTTCTTCGAATTCTCAGCACCTAGTACAGGGCCTGGTATCAGTTAAATACTTAATGAGTGTTGATTGATTAATTAGTTGGGTAGTAAATTACAACTTGAATATACATATATGGCATTGACTTAAATTTACTCACAAAGCAAGATATAAGCAATTGTTAATTCTTATCATCCATACAATTACATGGAATCATAGAAGATAAGCCTAGAAGACACATAGCCTAGTCCTTCTCTATTCCTTCAATCAATCAATCAATCAATCAATCAATCAGGCATTAAACATTAAGGGCCTACTATGTGCCAGACACTGTGCTAAGTGCCGGAGATATAAAAAGAGGCAAAAGACAGTCCCTGCCCTCAAGCAGCTTACAATCTAATGAGTGAGAGACAATATGCAAGCAAACCAACAGAGAAATAACCAATAGAGAATTAGTTAATTAATAATCAGCCAGAATTAAGAGAGGTTGAGGAAAACTTCTGGTGGAAGGAGGGATTTTAGCTGGCATTTAAAGGAAGCCAGAGAGGTTAGTAGTCAAAGCAGAGGAGAGGGAGCATTCCAGACATGGGAGACAGAATGCCTGGAGCCAAGAGATGGAGTGCGTTGTTCATGGAAAAGTCAGGAGGCCAGTGTCACTGGACTGAAGAATATTTATTGGGAACAAAGTATGAGAAGACTGGAAAGGTAGGAAAGGAGCTTTGAATGCTTTATAGAGCACTTTTTATTTACTCTTGGAGCCAGTAAGGAGCCACTAGAGTTTATTGAGTGGGGTGTGGGGTTGGGTGACATGATTGGAACTGCACTGTAAGAAAAAACCTTTAGTGGATGAACAGGGGATGGATTGGAATGGGGAGACATTTGAGGCAGACCGACCCACCAGCAGCTATTGCAATAATCAAATCTTCACATTTTGTACATAGGGAAACTGAGGTCCAAAGAAATTTTAAGTATGGCTTAGCCAGGAGTTGAAATTACTCTACAAAGATATATTTTTATTATCTCCTCTACATTATGTGGTGCTGAAGGGATGCAAAATGACTTAATTTCAATTAAAAGTCAGCTTATATCTTTACTATGAATAGTATATCAAATATATAATTTGGTCCCTACTCTCAGATTAATGGCGTTCTGAAGCAGAAAGCTCCACATTATACCTAAGTTAATTATACTCACAGCAACTAAAAAAGAGAAATTAAAATATCGATCAGTCACCAAATCCTGGTGTCCTTCATTGTGAAGGTCTCTCCCATCTGTCCCCTTCTTTCTACCTACTCTGCTGGGGATACCACCAGTTGTTTTGACTTATTTCTTGCCACGGATGACTCTGGAGAAGAGAATGAGGCTGATGGCTTGTGTAACTCTGCCTGGCTCAAGTACAATTTACTTGCAAGTCAAGACATTATCTTCATGATGTCATTGATACTCTCTGAGAACGAAGGACCACAACCACCACTGCCACCAAAGAACACCTTCTCTGCTATCCCTTTCATTTAGGCCCATCAGCTCATGGTGGGCTGCAATGGCCTCCAAACTGATTTCACTGGCCATTGTCTCTACTTACACCAAATCATCCTGTGCCCCACTTGCCTGTGTAATGTTCTTACTGGATAGCATTAACACATCATTATATCACTCAAAGGGGCAGCTAGGTGGTGTAGTAGATAGAGTGCCAGGTCTAGAGTCAAGAACTGGTCTCAGGAGGCTAGGTGGTGCCATGACTAGAGCACTGGCCCTGGAGTCAGGGGGACCTGAGTTCAAATCTGACCTCAGACATTTAACACAAAACTAGCTGCGTGACCTTGGGCAAGTCACTTAATACCAATTTCCCTACCTTCCCCCCCCCCAAAAAAAGCAAAGAACTGGTTTCAAATCCAGCCTCAGACATTTACTAGCTGGGTGACCCTGGGCAAGTCACTTAACCCTGTTTGGCTAAGTTTCTTCCTCTATAAAATGAGCTGGAGAAGGAAATGCCAAACCTCTCCTGTATCTTTGCCAAGAAAATCCCAAGTGGGGTCATGAAGAGCTGGACACAACTGAAACGAATGACCAACAAAATGCCACTCAACCTTCAAGGATTTTCCACTGAGTATTGAATAAAAACTCAGCCTGGCATTCAACGACTCCCATAATCTGACCTGACTCCCAAATAATACTTCCAACCATGTCACATTTCTATTCTTCACATAATCTATATTTTAGCCAGGCTGGATCACTCTGCAGACTCTCCTACATCTCTACTTGCTGAAACCCTTCCTTGACCCAGCTCAGAGGCTACTTCCTCCATGGAGCCTTCATTGATTTCCCCTAGAAGAAAGTGTTATCTTCTCCAAATTTCCCTGTAACCTTATCTGTATATATTCAAATGCATGTCTTGGTTATTTGCATGCATGCCTTATTGCTTGTAAGCTCACTGAAAGGTAGGAAATGTATGATTTTTCATTTTCTATTCTTAGGATCATAGAATTAAAACTGAAGGGGACTCTAGGGCCCCTCTAGGCACGAGGAGCTTAAGTGACATCCCTAGGGTTTTTCAGCCTGTAAGTGTATGAGGCTGAATGTGGACCCAGGTACTCTGACTTAAAGAAATCAATTCAGACCATTCACTGGAAGGTCAAATACTGAAGTTAAAGCTTAAGTACTTTGGCCACATAATGAGAAGATGGGGCTTATTGGGAAAAGACCCTGATGTTGGGAAAGATTGGCAAAAGGAAAGAAGGAAAGAGGAAAAAAAAGATAGTAGAGGATGATATGGATAGAGAGTGTCATGGAAGCAACGAATATGAGTTTGGACAGACTCTGGGAGATAGTGGAGGACAGAAGGGCCTGGTGTGCTGTGGCCCACAGAGTCACAAAGGTTCAGACATGACTGAACAGCTGAACAGCAACAATTCCTGGTGCCAAGACCAATTTTTCTATCTTGAGGGGCTAACACTCTATGCTCTGTATACAGAAAGTACTTAATGAGTGCTTATGAATTATAAATTATTTTTGGCTCATCAATCTGCATGTACTACATTTCTGTCACTCTTTAATCAGGAGACTACCAGAAATACTGAGTTAGGCTGATCAAAGACTCAGGAGCAACCCATCAAAACTATACTTGTAGGGGCGGCTAGGTGGCGCAGTGAGTAGAGCGCTGGCCCTGGAGTCAGAAGGACCTGAGTTCGGATCCGGCCTCAGACACTTAACGCACACAAACAAAAACCTAGCTGTGTGACCTTGGGCAAGTTACTTAACCCCGATTGCCCTCCAAACCCCCCCCCCACAAAAAAAAAACAAAAAACTATACTTGTATTTTGAGTTCAATCTGGTGTCTGAGTGTATTGATCTAGTGACATAAGGCCAGTCTCAACACAAAAATACTATGTTACATTTATATATTGATCCCCTTTTAAGGTTATTTTAGTATGTTTTTGATTGCTCATGACCCAATCTGTACCATGTGGGGAGAGGCAGCTTTGTCTCAAATCATCAAAAGAAATTTTGCAGAAAACATTCTGTACAGTAATTGGAGAGAGTAAACAAAAGGATTTCTGAAAGTTTTCTAGTGATGTTACCATTCATTTTGAGGAGGTCAGCAATTCCCCCATGCCCTGCACTAGGGAGGCACAGCATCTCAGAGTTCCATTCCTGGCTCCACCATCTACACTTAGAAGAGTATGTCAGGAAACTCAAGCAAAGGTTCTGATCAAAAGAAATGACCTAAATATCTGCTTTGGTTTGGATAAAGTAACAGTGATTGCTTTTTACACAAATCCTTCATCATCATTCCTAGGCATCAGCTCCATTTCCCATAAAAGGATATAAAAACAACAGAGGGAACAGGGAGAGTTAGAGAAACATAATGTAGCCAGCAATTACAGAGACACAAAGAAGGGATAAAATAAAAAGCTATGGATCTGAGACTTATCATTGCGGATGGCAAACCTTGTGCTCCATTACACACATATACATTCAACATGCCAAGGACACACCAAACTACATTTCATATCAGCACAAAATTTCCAATTTTATATCCATGTACTCAAGAATGTTAGCAAGGGATCTTTAAGACCTTCTTTTCTATTATTAATTTTTATCCCTGTGTGGTAAGATAAATGACTTTTCAGTAAGTCAAGGTGCAAAAGCACTCTATAAAATCTTCTAGCTTAAAAAAAAAATTATAGTATCTGTCTTCCTCCTTTCAGCAAAAGACCCAAATAAAGTCCAAGTTGTTTGACAAAATACCATGGAGCAATGAAAAGTAGAATATGAATCCACTACATTATGTGTGATGTATATTTTTATTACCAAGAAGCTTACATTTAAAAGTATTATATTGCTGCCCATTCTTATTCCTCCTGGTGGAATAGTTCATGACCATAAAGAGGGAAAAGCCCTCTGTATTGTGAACTGCTTTTTCTCCACAGTCTTCCAAAATGAATTTCCTCTGGCAAATTGTTTATTTTGTAAATGAGTTTAGGTGATTCATAGGCTGCTGGGGGAAAAAATCCTGAAATTTATTCTCATGCACATAAAAAGTTCACATGTCAAGGGTTTCACAAGGAAATAGCCAAAGATATTGGGATCTGTTGGCCTGTGGAGGAAAAATAAGGAATCAAGGGGCTGGAACAGAACCAGAGAGTTCCCAGAAAACACTAGGATATAAGTCCTCTCATAAAATCAGCAAGGAGCCTGGAGGCTGGTGCATATTTGGTAATTGATTTGGAAATCAATCAAGACAAGCATTGGCTAAAACAGCTGAAAGAAAGAAGGGGTTTCTCCATCAAAGAGTTTATATGGTTATTTAGCATTATTTACCCTACTGTCAATCATGCTCCCCACTCTTATTGAGAACGTGACATAAAATACTTATGTCATATATAAATATACTCTAGCACAGATATTAGGATTGGGTGACTTTGAAAAAGTTACAGAAGCATTCAGAATAAAAATCTGCAAGGATGAAGGTAGATAATAAAACATCTCACATTTTGCAAATTTGGCAGAAAAAGATCTAGTTGTGGAAGTGGAAAAATTGATCCTGGGTCAGCAATGTAGTACTGAACTGAAAGAACCAGGAATGATCATGAATGCAATCATAAATAATTCTCATGTAAGAACCATGAGACTTCCCTAGTTACTAAAGTATTCCATTCAGTTCCAAGATATTGTCAAGGATTCACAGTGTTTTGGGGCTGAAAGAGATCTTAGGTATCATTTAACCTATTTTTCAGTTAAGAAGATGGAGGCCCTTAGGGCAGCTAGGTGGCACAGTGACTAGAGAACTGGCCCTGGAGTCAGGAGAACCTGAGTTCAAATCCAGCCTCAGACACTTGACACACTTACTAGCCGTGTGACTTTGGGCAAGTCACTTAACCCTAAGTGCCCTCCAAAAAAGCAAAAAAAAAAAAAAAGAAGAAGAAGAAGAAGATGATGATGATGATGGAGGCCCCACAAGTCAACAAGCATTTATTAAGTACCTTCTATGTGCCAAGCACTGTGTTAAGCCTTTGGGATACAAAGAAAGGCAAAAATTGTCCCTGATCTCAAGGAGTTCACAATCTAAAGGGGAAATCAGTCCACAAACAACTTGGTACAAGTGAAATATATCCAGGATAAATTGGAAATCAACAGAAGGAAAACACTAACAAAGAGTCTGACATGGTAGAACTTGGTGTATACTTTGAGGAATCATAGCTTTCCCCCATATTTTAATATTAGCCATGTTGAAAAAACAAACAAAAAGAAAGTGAAAAAATATGCTTCCATTTACACTTAGAGCCTGTCAATTCTCTCTCTGGATGTGAATGGCACTTTTTATCATGGGTCCTTTGGAATTGTCTTGAATCATTGCTTCAAGAACTTGACAATCAATATTGAACTTCTCCTGAGTGCCAACTGTGTGCATTATCCTAGGCACTGGGAATACCAAGGAGAATAAGATGTGGTTCCTTCCCCCAAGGAGTTTATGCTCTAACATAGGGAAATGACGCGTGCTCACATACCTATATTGCAAAATATTATCTGAACACTCACGACGGTTACAAAGTATTAGGAGGATCTCAAGGAAGAAATCAGAGAATGCTACTGGGTGATGGGAGAATGATTTACAGAGAAAGTCTGAGCAGGGCATTGAAGAAAGGGAAAGATCTGAACAGAAGAAGATAGGGGAAGCAGCAAAGAAAGGAAGCTGAGAAATTGTGGGATATACCGAGAGCATAGCTAATAATAATGCAAGTTAGCATCTATAGAGTGTTTACTATATGCCAGGCACTGTGCTAAGTGCTTTACAGTCATTATTTCATTCGCTCCTCCAACAACCCTTGGAGGGAGGTGCTGTTATTATCCCCACCTTACAGAGAAGGAGTCTGAGACAAACAGAGGTTAAGTGACTTGCCCAGGGTCACCCAGCTAGTAAGTGACAGATGGTGAATTTGAACTCAGGTCTTTCTGACTCTAGGCCCAACACTGCTGCTACCTAGTTGCCTAGAGTGTGTGATTGAGATAAGCCTTGCAAAGGTGTGTCAGAATACATCAGGGTTTTGAATGTTCAGCTGAGGAGTGAGAATGTAATTTAGTAGACAACACTAAAGAGTGGTTGGAACATTGTTACTTAGTCCTTGGCAATGACCTTGAGGTAGTTCTGTTGGTGAACTGATTATAGTTATATAACTTATATTATTAGTTATGAATTATATTTTATATATATATATGTATATACATATATGTAAATATAAAAATTATAGTTACATAACCCTGGAGCCTACCTGAGTCCCAGTCTCCTTGGTACAGTGGTAGTAATAAGTATAGTGATTCCCCAACATCTTTGTTGGGAGATTCAAACGTATAGGGTTTTTGTAAGCCATAAAGTTCTATTAATGCCAACCATTTTTCCTGTTTTTGTTGTTTGGTATCAGGCGTTCAATACATCTTCAGACCCTCTTCAATGTGACCTGAATGGGCCAGAAGGTCCATAAATGATTTCAAAAAGTACAGAAAAAGAACTGATAGGTGTGAGGTCAGAGCCATCAGAGCCTTCCCTAGTCTGCTCAGAGTTCTGTTAATGACTTGTATTCAATTTATGAGACTCCTGAGGAGAAATATTTTAGGACACAATCAAGTTCTTAATTAGACATTAGTCTCATTTAACATCAGTTATTGGGGGAAGGAACATGGGGCTCAGGGAGGGGAAATGCTTCCCTGTAGAGTCCTTTGTGGCCCACTTGTCTCTGTCAATAACTTTATTAAAAGATAGGGCAATGGAGTATGTATATTAGCATCCCAGCATGAATTAGGTGTTTGCTGCAATGAACCCCCTGAGATCTCTTCTAAAAGGGTAGATTGTATAGAACCCATGCAGGAGCTGGAAATAAGCATTCAACTTCAAGTCCTGAACGTAAAGGTTTAGCGGGCTAGAAGGGGAGGACATAAAAAAGTATGGTCAGCAATTTCAGGAGTGCAAAGAAGAGGCCAATGGAAGTAGCATCCATCACCTTGAAACTGTGGTGGGCTTTGGAGACGTGGAAAGCGACTCCCAGAATACAAATGTGAGACATTAGGAACCAGCACCAGCTTGCTATAGTAGCCTGGTCATTGAGATTAAAGACCTTTTCAACTTCAATACCCCAAATATCTGAAGTATCCTCAATTCCCAGATCTATTTGACCCTTTGCACACAAGAGAACCCCATGTATGCCTGCCTCCTGGGTATAAGAGGGAGATGACCTTCATCCTTTGTGTCTAATATGCAGTTCTTCACTCTTTCCCAGGACTAGTCGTGGAACCAAATTCAGAGAATGGGTTTCCCTGTTTTCAGACTAGACTGAACAAAGGGGTTCAAAGATCCCCATTGAGAGATTTCAGGGTCTGTTGATTTGAATAGGAAAGAATCCATTTTTATTTCAATATAACTGGTTTCCTTTGTAATCATTTAAAAACAGTATTCTGTATAGGGGTTAATGGGCTTTACTGGACTTCCCAAAGGATCTATCACACAAAGAAGGCAAAGAATCCAAGGAGAGGGTAAAAGTCCTAAAACTAGGTGGTTCCCTATTATACCGGCTCCTTTCTACCTTCCAGTCTTCTTATACTTTACTCTCTTCAATATCCTTTATGCTATAGCTACACCCATCTTCTTGCTGTCCTTTGCATACTCTTCATCCGCTAATTGTGACATGTTCTCTCTTCCCTCCTCTGCCTCCTGGTTTCCTAGGCTTCCTTAAAGACTTGGCCAAATACTACCTTCTATTGAAGGCCCCTCCCCCTTCCCTCTAAGATTACCTTTCATCTGCTCTGTATATATGTTATGTGTACATAGTTTGTATATTGTTTCTCCCATTAGAGTCTGAGCTCCTGGATGGCAGGGATCAGGTTTTTGCCTTTCTTTGTACATGCAGGGTTCAACACAGTTTGTAGCACATTGTTGTGGTTTAGTTGTTTCCAACTCTTCATGATCCCATTTTGCGGTTTTCTTGGTAAAGATACTGGAATGGTTTGCTCCAGTATCATTTTACAGATGAGGAAACTGAGGCAAACAGGGTCAAGTGACTTGCCCAGAGTCACACAGCTATTAAGCATCTTGGGCCAGATTTGAACTCAAGAAGAGGAGATTTCCTGATTCCAAGTCCAGGGCTCTGTAATAGTAATAATATTAATACTCCATCAAAGTCCAACTCATTACCCACACTATGTGGAGGAGTAAGGCAAAATGCCACCTGGGATGATATTCAGCTGATGATCTATGTGTCCTGAGACCCCTGTGGTGACTGGGAAGGTCTGGCAAGAACCCTGAAATCCTGGCCAGGTAGGCTCTGGAGACTGGACAGATTAGGCTAGTGTCCCAGCCAATGGGATGTAATTGCTCTTATGAATTCAAGAAATGGCTGGGAAGGCATAGGTTTATAGGCTGGCCCTACTCAAAATTATCAGTACTTGGAGCAGAGGGTAGTAGAGGAAGTGGCACCATTTCATGTTAAGTTGCTGTAAGAAGACAAGGTACATTGGGATAAATCAGAAATAACAATACTGTACTCCACCTTCTGGAAATGCTTCAGTGCAGTTGGCTCAGACTCCTCAAGTGGGCAAACCATGATTCCTGCAGTTTCCGATTAAGCACTAGTACCCCACTGTAACAGATGTCCTTTATAGGCGATGGCTTCATAATGCTTTTTGTCAATGATTTCCTTAGCTCAAGTTACTCAGCAACAGCAAATAGTAAGTGACGTTTATATATTTTTTGCCAAGCTCTCATGTGATCCTCCCCAAAATCCTGTTAAGATGATACTGCAGGGAGAGGGAGCCAAGATGGTGGAGTAGAAACAGTTCGTCCAAGCCTCTCTGCCCCCAGATTCTCCACAAACTATGTAAAAAAGGACTCTGAACAACTTCTGGAGCCCCAGCACCCACAGAACGACACAGAGAAGCTAACCTCCCGCTGAGGACAGCCCAGCAGCCCTGCAGGAAGGACCAGCGCAGCGGTATGGGAGCCGGCAGCGCACAGAGCGCAGAGCGCAGGAGCGGAGCCGAGCCGAGCCCAGGTCCGCGTGAGCCGAGGTTTTAGCCCCAGGGCGGCAGGGCCAGCAGCCAGCTGGAGGAACCCCAGAACACCAGGAGCTGTGGAGACTACAGAATTATCAACATAGACTTGCCTGGGACAAAGTAAGAGGTTAGTGTCCTATGGACTTTGGGACCTGTATTTGGGGAATGCGTCAGCTCCCTCCCCTGGGAGCTAGAAGCCGCTGAGGAGACACGCCATTTTGTAGTTTTCATAGGCATTTCCGGCTCCCAGCCTACAAATCGTGGGGAGATCCAGCGATCAGTCTTGGGGGGTAATCGCTCTTGCTTTAACCTCCCTGGATCTGGATTGTGATCTAGGGTGGAAGTTGTGGGTGGGTTTATAGCTTGCCAGAAACGGAAGTTGCCCCCCACACGTTCGGGACGAAAATTCCTCTATCTGGCCTTAAAGCCATAGTGTGGCAACAAGCCCAAAAGTCAAGCAATTAAGTGGCAACATGCCAAGGCAAAGGAAACAGAAAAATGCAACCCTAGACTCCTATTTTGGGGGCATAGAGCGGGAAAAGGACTGTGAGGTCAGAAGTCCTGCTCCAAAAGCCCCAGGGGAAAACATGAGCGGGTTGCAGGCCATAGAGGACCTTAAGAAGGACTTTAAAAATCAAATAAGAGAAGTGGAGGAAAAATTGGAAAGAGAAATGAGAAGGATGCAGGAAAAGTATGAAATGAGGGTCAACAGCCTGACTGAGGAAAACAACACCTTAAAAAATAGACTAACTCAAATGGCAAAGGAGGCCCAAAAGGGCAATGAGGAGAAGAATGCCTTAAAAAGTCGAATTTGCCAGATGGAAAAAGAATCTCAAAAGTTCACTGAGGAGATTCATTCCTTCAGAGTTAGACTGGAGCAAATGGAAGCTAGTGACTTTATGAGAAATCAAGATGCTGTTAAGCAGATCCAAACAAATGAAAGATTAGAAGGCAATGTGAAATATCTCATGGGAAAAACCACTGACCTGGAAAATAGATCCAGGAGAGACAATTTAAAAATTATTGGACTACCTGAAAGCCATGATCAAAGAAAGAACCTAGAAATCACCCTTCAAGAAATTCTCAAGGAAAACTGCCCTGATGTTTTAGATCCAGAGGGCAAAATAGAGGTTGAAAGAATCCACTGATCACCTCCTGAAAAAGATCCCAAAAAGAAAACTCCCAGGAATATTATAGCCAGGTTCCAGAATCCCCAGATCAAGGAGAAAATACTACAAGCAGCCAGGAAGAAACAATTTCAATATTGTGGAAACACAATCAGAATAGCCCAGGACCTGGCAGCTTCTACACTGAGGGATCGAAGGGCATGGAATATGATATTCCAGAGGGCAAAAGAACTGGGAATGAACCCAAGGGTCACCTACCCAGCAAAACTGAGTATTTTGTTTCAGGGGAAAATATGGTCATTCAGTGGAATAGAGGACTTTCAAGCATTCTTGAGGAAAAAACCAGAATTGAATAGAAAATTTGACATCCAGACACAAGAAGCAAGAGATGCCTGAGAAGGTAATCAGGGAAAAGAAATCAAAAGGAACTTATCAAAGTTGAACTATTTACATTCCTATATGGAAAAGCAATAACTGTGACTGATGATATCTTTCTCACTATGAAAATAATGGAAGAAGGGGGTGTGGTCATATGAATACATATGTGAATGTGTGTGTATATGGTTACAGTTATATATGGATAGAGGGCATAGGTTGAATTTGTTGGGAAGGGAGAATACTCAAGGGATGAAATTATGAGGTGAGAGAGGAAAGTGGCAAGAGGAGATGGGGAGAGACATGGTAGAGTAAACTATCTCATGTAGGAGGGGGAAGTGGTTGCAAAGGAGGGGGAGAATAAGGAAGGCTAAAAAGGCAAAACCACATTCACATTGAATTTGGTTCAGGGAGAAAATGACATACATACTAAATGGGATATCTCAACCTGCAGCAGGATAGGGGGAAGGGGGATGAGAGGAGGGATGATGGAGGAGGGATGATGGAAGGGAGGGCATCCTTGGGGTGAGGGGAGGTTGGAAGTACCCACTATAGAAGAGGGACAGGATCATGTAGGGAATGGACCAGGTGGGGGGTGGGATGAGTGGGAGGGAATTATAAGCAGCCTTGTACAATATATCTACTATGATAATGTTTTGCATAGCTAGACATGTACAACATATACTGAATTACTTATATCCCAAGAAGGAATGGGTGACAAGGGAGGAAGGAAATGGATCTGAAATTCAAGGTCGTAACATTAAATGTTTCAAATATATATACAAATACTATTATTAATACTCTTTTGCCTATAATTGGGAGATAAGATGTGCAGGCATTGGGACACAAAGATTCATCTTCCTCTAATGGAAAAGTCGATGGGGGTATGGGAGAAGGTATGGGAGAGAGCAGATTGGAGGAATCGATATCTTGTGGGACTGCTATTCAGGGAGGTTGGTTAGGGGAATAATGGGGGGAAAATGATTATAACAAAATCTGGCGGAAATGAATGATGTAAAACAGAAGTTAATAAAGCATTTGTTTAAAAAAAAAAGATGATACTGCAGATATTATTTCCATTTTATAGAAAAAAAATGGAGACTTAAGGAGGTTAAATGACAAACAAGTCATTTGAACCCAGAGTTTTCTGACTCTACCTCCATAAGTCTTTTTAATTTTTGTTGCGTTTGTCCTTTGCTCTCCAAGAGGACCATGACATCAGGGAGATGGTGTCATGACTTGCAATGGACTTGAATTTGAGTGAGGAAGGCTGTGCAAGGTCACCAGCCTCACTTTCTTCTCCAGAGCCATCTGGGTCCAGTGGCCAGATATCAGTCAGGATAACTGAAGTTGGTCCAGGATGCAGTGGGAGACCCTGGCCCTTGTAGGCTAAGATCTTTTCAGGTTCTCACTTTGAGTGAGGTAATGCCCATTAATAGGCCTCTTTAAGAAGTTAATCAAGGGGTGGCCCCTTTAATTAAGAAAGAAAAGAAAAAAATCTAACTGGGAGGGGAGGACCCTTAGGCTTCCTGGCCACAAGAGAAACAGTTACTATTTAGTATTTACAATCATTCTGTGCTAGGAGAGCAGGGACCTATTCTCCAATCTATGAGCTCCAGAGTGAATTGTGTTTAAGGCTTGGTCTTTCATTGAGAAATGTAGCCAGTCAACCCAAAGGAAAAAAGGCAGTTTTTGGCTATCCAAATGTACCATGCCCTGGGCAGAACACCCCCAGCTAGGTGAAACAGTGGATAGAGTCTGGACCTAGAATCAGGGAGGCTTTATCATTCTGAGTTCAAATCTGGCCTCAAAAACTTATTAGCTGTGTTACCCTAGACCAGTCTCTTTTTTGGAGGGGGGAAGATAAGGCAATTGGGGTTAAGTGACTTACCCAAGGTCACACAGCTAGTAAGCATGTCAAGTATCTGAAGTTGGATTTGAACTCAGGTCATCCTGATTCCAGGGCTGGTTCTCTATTCACTGTGTAACCTAGCTGCTCCCAGGCAAGTGTTTCCAATTAAGCAATTAAGCAAATAGTCAAACAAAAACCTTCATAAATGCCCTCCCCTCTTTTTTAGAAAAAGAATACTTTTTGTCATCCCATTGCCCTCTTCCCCCCACCCTGCCTCCTCTCCCACCATGACTGAGCACTAAATTATAGCCCCAGAGAGAATGCCAGGAAACCAAACCAGCCCTTCTCTTAACATATTCCTTTTTGCCATTAAAAAAAAGCCAAAGTCCTATGAAAAGCTACAGCTGTCAGAAGAGAGAAAAGCAATTGGGAGACTCAGGAGGCCCCACCCCTGGTTCCTTCCTCTCTCTGTGCCTCCTTTTGGGGGTTGTGAGGCTTGGGCCCATAGCCTCAGTCCGGAGAGAGAAGCCTTGGGTATCTCCTTCCCTCAGTATACCCTTGTGACAACCCTCGTCACCAAGTCTCCACGATGACATGAATATAACAATACAGAGGAGCAACTCTTTGGAGATTTGAGGAAGAGCAGTGAAAACTTCCCATGCTACTAATAGCTACTGCAGCTAAAAAGGGAAGGAATGTTTTAAATATGGATTCAAAAGAGTAGAATCGTGTAGGTTTAAATTGCCCTGCAACTAAGAGCTAGAAAACAAATACTTCCATACAGACCAAAGGAATGGACAATCTATTATATATTGCTTTTTGGAGGGGGAAGGCAGGGCAATTAAGGTTAAGTGACTTGCCCAAGGTCACAAGGCTAAGTGTTAAGTGTCTGAGGTCAGATTTGAACTCAGGTCCTCCTAACTCCAGGACCGGTGCTCTGTTCACTGCATCACCTAGCCAACCCTGGAATGGAAAGCCTATCCAGATAATGTAGCATAAAGGAGCCCTCAGTCAGGTGCCTGGATTCGCATTCTGGCTCTGCTTCTTCTCTCAAGTTCACATTCTCATCAGCAAAATGGAGATTCCTGCCCATGTGGTTGGTCTGAGAGGAGCATGTTGTAAATATTAAAGTATTGTAGAAATTAGAGACAATATTACTCATGCAGTTAGAGTTAAAAGTCAGGCGATGTTAGAATCCACCTTATCATGAGTGACGTACAAAGGTAAAAGCTCTCTCTCTCTCTGTCTGTCTCCCTCTCTGTGTCTGTCTCTCTCAGACTCCATAAAACTCCTCTACCAATGTCTCTTCCCAGCAGGAGACTAAGTTCTCAAAGGTCATGACTGTTGAACTCATGCTCAAGCAAGTTTGGGCCTCTGCCATTTCCACAGTGATAAAGTGGTAAATTGGGAGGGGTGGGGGGACAGAGGACACTAAAAATTAGAATTTAAACTGTTTAGAAACATTAATTTAACTATTGGTAGTGTTTTGTATATGGACCTATTTATTTACATGTTTCTTCCCCCAGTAGAATATAAGGTCTTTGAGGTCAGGGAAGGCTATGGTCTTTTTTTTGTATTCCTAATACTCACTATAGTCTTAGCAAGTGGTAGGTACTTAGTAAATATTTATTGGTTGATAAATGTGAGATCATGGTCCAATAACACACTACTGCCCGTATTGCTAGGGGAGTGGAATCATTAATATTTCACATTCTTGATCTAAATTAGTGATTTTAAATAAGGAATTTATGAACTTAGTTTTATAAAAAAAATTCTTTGATAACTGTATTCCAATCTAAAAATGTTACACTGAAAAAAGGCCCATAGGCTTCACCAGACTGTCAAAGAGGTCTATGAGACAAGGAAAAAGTTTAAGAATTTCTGGTCTGCGTGAAACAAAATGGCACAGGAAAGTTGTAGCCAAATGAAAAGATGATTCATGATTCACCTTGGGAAGGTGAATAAAGGAATCTGTGAAAACCTCATTTTATGAAGCTTTTGGTACTCACTTTTCAGTCCTCACAATGAGCATAAGCCAAAAGATCACCATGACGATGATTTCAGTTTATCCTTCAACATCTGCTGCAGAGGAGGAAGAAGCAGAGAGAGTCTGTGAAAGCTGTGACAAGATCCCTCCTAATGTGGCAAGAAATACCTGTGATGCTTGATGAGTTCAGCATTAAGGCAAACTCTGAACAGTGAACAATGTTGACAAATATGATGAGAGGGGAAGAAATTAAAGAGGCAGAAGCCTCATTTCTGTATATCACACGTGTGAAGTGACTTAAGAGCAGCTAGATGGCTGGAGTAGAGCACTGGGCTTGGAGTCAGCAAGATTTCAGTTAAAATCTGCCCTCAGACACTTACTAGCTGTGTGACTTTGGGCAAGTTGCTTAACCTCTCTTGGAATTAATTCATTGGAGAAGGAAATGGCGAACCACTCCAGTATCTTTGCAAAGAAAATTACATGGACATGGTGTGCTGTGGTCCACAGAGTCACAAAAAGTTGGACATAATTGAACAACAAAAATGATATATTTAAAGAAAATTAAATTGAAATACTTCATTTAAAATTATTGACTCGTGATGGCAGATACTTTTTTTTTGCTTTTTTTAAGAGGGCAATTGGGGTTAAGTGACTTGCCCAAGGTCACATGGCTAGTTTGTGTGTGTGTGTGTGTGTGTGTGTGTGTGTAAGTGTCAGAGGCCAGATTTGAACTCAGGTCCTCCTGACTTCAGGGCTGGTGCTCTATTCACTGTGCCACCTAGCCAGATGGCAGATACTTCTTAACAAACATCCAAATAATGACCTAACTCTGACACAAGGTACATTTCCAGAAAAGTTAGTTTGCTGGTCATTAACATAAAAGGTATCTTTTTTTCTTTAACAGCATGATATTATTATAAACTAATGTATTTGACCAGTATTTAATTGTTTCTCAATATTAACTTTACCTTATTGTAGCCATTATTTTAAAAAATCTATTGTTCCTTGACTGCTTTTTAAGCTTCATACAATTCTTCTCATGTTTCTCTAAATTCTTCATATTTGTAAGGTGGAATTAGGGGTAGACCTTTGATTGTTGTGTAGAAGCAATCCTGGTGTGGAATCTCTCTTCACAAATGCTGACCAGCTACTTATCTGCATCTTACAGTCTTGGAAAGTTGCCCAAGATACTGAGATGTTGGTGACTTGCCCATGCTTACACAGCTAGTGGGATTGAATCTAGGTTCTAGAATTATAGAATGGTAGACTGCTTTTCTGGACCATGTTCCCATAGGAGAAAATTTGAATGTCCGTCTCCAGAGCTGGTCTTCTATACACTATGCTTTGTTACCTCTCATTCTTTGAGTTCCTATAATATTCTATCACCTCCATTTGCCATCCCTAATCATTAAACAAATTTTTATCAGAAATAACAGGGCTATGAACATTTTTGTGTTAGGAGCCTTTTCTTGTTAGCAATATCTTCTTGGGATAAAGTGCCAATTGGGCAATCTCTGGATCAAAGAGTTTGAACAATTTAGCAATTTTTCTTGAAAAATTCTTAATTGTTTTCCAGAATAGTTGAGCCAACTCTCAGTTCCATCAACAGAAAATTTTCATGTCTTTCTTCTCATACACCCTTCAATAGTCAGTTTTCCTGTCTTTCAGTCTTTTTTCTAGCTTTATGGCTACAAAGTGATGCTCCAGGGTTGTTTTCATTTGCATTTCTCAGATTCTTTGTGATTTTGAACATTTTTTCAGATGGTTATTAATAGGTTATATCTTTTCTCTTTTGAAACCTGTTCATCATGAAAGCTTATTAAGATGACAGAAACAAACAAACATCACACAAAAAATGAAATTAGCTATTGATGTGGAAATCATTTCAGAATCCGTTTTCTGTGTGCTGTCAGCTTGTCAATTGTTTGAGGTCAAAGTTCAAATTAATGTCAAACTAGAAGAAAGACTAAAGATGGGACAACTGCATGTAATTATAATGGCTCCAACATGGCTTATTTGAACAGGCTGACTTAAATGAAAAATGGATAAAAGTAGTTACTAATATTTTCTATTATTATTTCTTAGAGAAGTTTCTCTCTAAGTTCTCTCTTCTCCAAGTTAAATATTCTCAGTTTCTTCAAATGATTCTCAAGAAATTTAAACAATGTGAAACAAGTGCAACAACGAGGAGACTGAAAGAGCTCAGAAACCCCTTCAGACAGTAAAGAGTCCATTTCCTTGCTAAATGGAGAGGCACAGCAGCAGATGGAGAGACTTTAAATACACCTACTTAATATTAGGTCATTGATTTCCAACATCAGAGCATTGCTCATATGATAAACTACAGAGGAGAAGGAGGATGGAATTTTATGAAAAATGCAACTTTATAAAACAGAAAAAGAACAACGGAGGAGGAAATGAAGGAAGATTGGCATGAGATATGCTAAGGCCAGTCATTCCAAGAAAATAAATAAATAAAACTAAAAAGAGGGAAAGTAGAATAGGACTGCTAGCCATTCCATGGTGACCTACTCTCACCCCTCCTGAATCTGGATAGTAAATCTGCTTACATTTGGATGCTAACACTTTGCTACCCAATATACTATATGAGGAAGGAGAAATGGCACTTAAGATGGTAAAATAAGGAAAAACTGTCTATCTACCTAATATTTACCCAAAGGAGGAATGTGTGTTAGAAGCAACAAAATTTCAAATACATTTAGTGTTACATTCAATGTTAAAGTATCTTAAAGGAAGAATAATTTCTAAAAAACAGAAAAAACCCTTCCAACATAGACAGTGTTAGAACCCCTCTGCCCCCCCCCCCCAAAGAAAGACCTACAAGAAGACATTAGCAACTAAAGTCTTAATGAGCAAATTTAGAAAATCTGCCCCGAATGTTCACTTGGACTATTCGTGCCCAACTTGTGGGTAGAGCATTCCAAGCTCATATTGGTCTGACCAGCCACAGTTGGACACACCTTAACTTGACTCTAGCATGGTGATGTCATTTTGGGACTCTGAGAATGAAGGACAGCAACCAAGCAATATACACAATCTCTATGAGAATGTTTTGTGCATGTGTTAAGTACATCCTTGGCAAAAATATGAGAAAAGAACCAACAGGCTCTTGCAGATAATTTTTTGTAGCCAACTATATGTTCATAACGACATGACTGACTGAAAATTATAGTGAATACAATGCTCAGTACTTAGCACCTGTTAGGTGCTTAATAAATGTTTATTGATTGGTTGAATACAACATCTCGCTTGGAATAGAAGCTCTTTGAGGGCAAATACTGTCATATTTGCTTACATTTGTATTCTTAGGGTCTAGCACAGTGACTAGTACACAGCTAGCACTTAATAAATGCTTTTTCATTGATACATTCATTTGTACAATATCACTCTTTCATTCAGAATCCAAATAAAAGAGAGATTCCCTATAGATGGTGAGGTCCTTAAGATACTTCTGCTTGCAGGTAGAATTGTACTGGTTTGCATAAAGTAATGTTATCCCATCAATGAGAGCTACTGATACTTTAAAAAACATCAGCCTATTAAGACACGTGGGGAAAATGAGGAGGATAAATAATGCATACTGTCCAAATTGTGACATTCAGCTGGATGCACACACTACTGAATTTAGTCTAATATGTGTACATTACATATATCCACATATATGTATAAATTTATGCATCTGTATATGTATGCATACATATAGACACACAAATATACACACGTATATTTTCAGAATGAAGTGCATGAGTTTTTCCAGAATGGAATAGAAAAAGGATGTGCTGGATTTGAATTGGAAACTACAAAGAACTTTGAATGATCCCAAGGGACTCATGTGCATAAAGGCCTGTTTTTTCAGAGCAAAAGTTTCCCAGAAATGGTGTAAGTCTGAAAATCAGGGTACATCAAAATTTCTGAAGAATTGTCTAGAGGACAATGGAATAATCTATGGGGTGGGGAATATAAATAAAGTTGCTTTTCATTTTTGATACAAATTCACTCTAAGCTCCTGAACTAGGAGACGTATAACATCTCTAAGTTTTTGCCCATTTATTAGAATCAGACAAAAACATGAGGATAAAAAAATCCACTCCAGTCATAGTCACATTTTTATAATTCTTTAGACAGTTAGCCATTTGATTTGGTCTGCTTGTAGGAGGAGATGGGCCTGATTTGCATTTGAAGCTTTTAAGGTTTAATAGCATAAGCTTTTCACTCTGGCACCTAAGCATCTATTCAATCTTAGTATTCTTCTGCTGATGTTACATAGCCATAAGTAATGAAACTTCAGTATCTATGAATATTTTGATAACTGCAGATGACTCTAAGGAAAAATCTAACTGGAAAAAGAGATGGGTTGATCATGCAGGGAGGGGGAAGAATAATAAATGAACAGGGAATATGTTGTACTTGTAACCATAAAATGCTAAAAGCACATTGGGAAGGTCTTCAATTGAGAATTTATGGAAAAACATAGCTAAGGATCACAGAGGATGAGAAAAGATAGATGGGCTGTGATCTATTCTAGTGGACAGAGTAGCACTATTGATGAGATCACAGACCCATAAAAGCCTATAAAGTCTCTCCAGAAAGGATTTCAAAGTTCCTAATAGAATGTATGCCCTTTTCTTAACAGTGCATCAGTCTTGCCTCTCTGGCAGTTCTTGCCTCCTTTTAATTGCAACTGATTGATTCCACAGCTTTCCAATGTGACAATCCATTCCTTGTCTACCCTCCTGAATGCACATGGTAATTACTGTTATGAAAGATAATCTAGTAATTTGTTACTTTTCATGAAACCCTGTACCTTCATTAAGATCATTGAGTATATGAAAACATTGAGTCAGCCCAGGACCACTCTAGGAAAATCACAAAGCATGTGGTTATTATTAATGGTAGCCACTTGTAAAATCCAAGCTCATTATCTCTTACTGACAGGTAGTAATGACTATAATAAACTAAGACCTCAGTTCAAGCTAAAAAATGATTAGAGTTGATAATAGAATGACCCTAATTAATGAATTTGGTAAGTGATGTTGTCTGTTTACAGGAGAGGGAAGGAAGTCATAGAGAGAAGCATCCTTTGCAGAGACTAAAAGTTAGAAGACGAGTGTGATTCATTGCTCCAACACTTAAGAGAGGTGACTTTGAGTAACATAACCTCTCCAAGCCTCAGTTTCCTTATTTGTACAATGAAATAAAAACACTTGCATTGTGTATCTTTCAGGGTTGTGGTAAGGCTCAAATGACGTAATATGCATGTGAAGTTCTTTGGAAATTTAAAAACAATAAAAAGACAAGCTATTATTAAATTTCACTAAAATCTTGCTCTAATGCTTCATCGTGGTGAGAACTCTGAGTTCTCAAAGTCTATGCCAATGGAGACTAACCTTTGGCAGGTGCTATCAAGTTGGAAGGATTTCAAATATGGACTCAGCAACAGACTCTGTGTCCAAGGACCAGGCTAGCTCATTTGGACAGGTCTCAGGGTAATGGATTTTTCAGCCAAACCTCCTTGTGAATACTGTTTGTCAAGCTATGGAGAAGTAGTGGTCTAGGGGGAGTTGGTGATCATACTGATTATATAATCTCTAGTTGAAATATACCATTAGCTAGATCATAAATTAACTATCTTATGTTTCTACATGCATATATGTATTATCTTGACCCTGTTACAGACCATAAGCAGCCAGCCCTTCATAGATTCAAAGGAACAAGAAGAGCAACAAAAACCAGACTTTCTATAGCACCTGTGCTATGCAGAACTCTTAAGTCGTTTGAGCCGCACAACAATCTTGAGATATAGGTGCTGTTATTAGCCCCATTTTCCATTGAGGGAACAGATTAGGTGAGCACTTGAGGCAAACAGATTAAATAAATGACTTTTTCAAGATCTTATAGCCAATTACTATCCGAGGTGGGATTTGAATACAGGTCAGATGTATCCTGCATTATTCCAGAAGACATAACTAGGTCTAGTGGATAGAAATTACACATCAGCAGGAAAGCTTCTTAACAATCAGGGTTGTCCCAAAACTGGAATGGACTGTGTCAGTAAGGGATGAGTCCTCATTGACTCTAAGATTTAATGATTCTGTTTATTTTTTCATATGTAGTCTATGGCAGTGTTCTCTGCCTGAATACATACTGAATGACTGGCAGAACATAGGCAACTTGCCAGCTACATCATGCAGGTGATTGTTACCCAGCCATTATACATAGACAGTTCCCTTTTCCAGATACCATATGGTTGGGAGAATAGTTGGTAGTTGCCATCAGTTACTTTCTGCAGCACTGAGAAGTAAGCCTGATTATGTGAGAAGGAGGCAGAGAGAAATACCTTTGTACTGAGCAATAATATAGCAAACACTATTTCAGGTATAAAGGGGAGAATCTCACTGTCATGCTGGGTGCATTTTTTTGTTTGTTTGTTTAAAGAGGGAGAATTTACAACGATTCAGCAAGTTGCTCCACTTCCAAATTACATAGAAAAGGAAAAACGTATGTCATAGCAATTGCTCTACAGAATGGGGAAAAAAGTAGACTTCCAAAGAGAAAATGAAAGCTTCTGACTTGAAGTAAGCAAATATTAATTGTTTTAGTGTAATTGAGCCACTTGTTATAGTGGAAAGAGAAGTAAGGGGCCAGAAGGCTTAGGCTCTAGACTCAGATATGATGCTAACTGGTTGAGTGATCTTGGTCAACTCACTTAACCTTTCTGAGTGTCAGTTTCCCCTCTTGGTTGATTGAACCATTTCAGCAAATATTGATCAAATGTTTATAGTGTGCAGAACACTGTTTAAGGCATCATGGAAGAAAGCAAATTTAGATAAGTCATGGTAGTGTTTACAATCTGACAGGAGAATAAGAAAGACAGAAATAATTATATAGGAAGTGAGGCAGCATGGTATAGTGGACCGACAGTCAGAAAGACCTTAGTTCAATGTCACTCCCTGAACAAGTCACTTAACCTTTCAGTGATCTAGGGGATTTAAAAGAGTTAAATTGAAGAGAAGATGCCAAACTGCATCGATAGAAGGGATTTTTTCATCTGGGAGTTCCATTTCCCAATGAAATCCCATGTCCAGTCCCTATCTCTATCTAAATTATATGGCAGCTACCTAGAGAGAAACAAAACAAAATGGTATACAAAGTCAGACAATGGAAAGATCCTGGAGGGGTGGAGTTGGGCTTAAATGTCAGGGGCAGGGGTTAGAATTCACCAGGTGAAAAGGGGAGGGAAGGCATAGCAGGCATAAGGAACAGTGTGAACAATGACAGGGTGAGGGAAGGGTCATGCCATATTTAGGGAGCAGATCGTAGATCAACTTGTCTGGTGTGTAGAATTCAGAGGGGAGTATTATAAAGCCAAAAAGAAAGGGTACCACTGACTTATGGGGAACCTGAAAAGATATTTAGATTTTACTCAGGGAGTACTAATATCCATTCTTTCTATACTCAGAGTGCCTGTCATGAAGGTCAAATGAAATAATGTATCTGAGAGTGTTTTGACAAAATATAAAGCATTATAAATACATAGCATCATTAACTCTTTCTCTAGCTACAGCAAGTAAAATCCTTGTTCCAAGAAGATAAATCTTGTCATTGCAGACCTCACTAAGTTTTTCTCTACACCTATTAGTTTCATGACTTTTACCTTCTGTTCTGAAAATGGGAAAATCTGTTTCCCCAACCAGGCACCATGAATAATAGTTCCTGAAACCAGGAGTTTCCTTTGTGAGTGTGTCTTCTTGCAGGATCTGTATCTAAAGCAATAAGGCAATCCAATAAGCATTCATTAAGCACCTCCTATTTGCCAGGCACTGTACTAAGCCCTGGAGATATAATTAATAATTGAAAAAAAAAATAAAGACAGTCTTTGCCTTCAAGGAGCTTACAATATAAATGTGTAGGTAGAGACAATATATAAAAGGAGACAGGAAAGTAGGATAGGAAGGACTCCAGGCACTACCCCACCATGGGGCATCTATTTCTGCAGGATTGAAACCAGGGAGAACAGCAGATATCTACTGGAGTGATTAAAAAAAAAATCCTGTTTCTGCCCTCTGCCCTGAGGAGGAACTTAGCACTGCACCATTCAATCCTCCAATCAGAGGAGAGAAGAGACTGAGGGAGGGGCTGTCAGTGAAGGCTTGAGTTAGAGGCGACTAGGTTAAAAGAGATGAGATTACCTTGAGGGCCATCTTTTTCTGTGGAGTTGAAACCAGGCAGAGCAGTATACACAGAGTGAAACAAGCAAACTGGTAGCCTATGGGCAGAATCCTTCAGGCAGCTAGGTATCTCAGTGGATAAAATACCAGGCCTTATCTTCCTGAGTTCAAATCTGGCCTTAGACACTTACTAGCTGTGTGACCCTGGATAAGTCACTTAACTCTGTTGGCCTCAATGACCTCATCTTCAAAATGAACTGGAGGAGGAAATGGCAAACCACTCCAGTATCTTTGCCAAGAAAACCTCAAATGAAGTCGTGAAGAGTAAAACACTACTGAACAACTACATAGGCACCTATTATGTTTTGAATATCACCTACCACTTATCTTGTCCTATATTCTAACTGTAAAAAATATATACATACATATGTGTGTATATGTACACACATATGTATGTATATGTATACATGCATGCACGCACACATACTAGCTAATTATTACTATTCCACTTTCCCTTGGTTTGGGTTCAGGAAGGCATGCTAACTCTTTCAGGGCAATGACTTAGATGGCACATTGCCTTTCTCCTCTTTTCTTTTCCTGAAGAGGAAAATAGCTGTTTCCTTGAGAAACTGGAAGTAAAGAGTCCTTCGATATTAGTGCCATTTTGTGATCAAGATAACCTGAAACCTTTAATTTTTCTTTTGTAGCTGTCTATATGTTTTTTCTTCCTGTACTTGGGATTTATTTCATCTGTATTGGAACTCCCAGAGAGTAATTACAAGGAAACACCTACTCTGCTACATTTAAGTCTTAGACAGTTGCATGGGACCTTGTGGGGTTAAGTGAATTGCCCTAGGAACTCAGTCATTTTGTGTCAACTCGTACTCTGGTCTTTCTGACTGTCAGCCAGCTCTCTATCTATCATGTTATATTGTCTCTCAGCCTTTTTATTAATTATTTCCAGCACTTAATACAATGCCTGGCACATAGTAGGTACTTAATAAATATTGATTGATTGATTTAAAACAACAACAGACTAAAGGTATAATGTTTCACCCCAATGCTGTCAAGTTATTCCAAAGGAGTCATCTCTGGTGATTTTAAAAAATCTGACCTCATCTGAAAATTCAAAATTATTCTCAATTACAAACTCTCCATAAATCTCAGTTTGGAAGGGGAATACTGTATATCATTTAAAAATGTGGTATCCTCCCTCTTTTCACTGCACTGGTAGGGAGCTGCGGGTGTGGACACAGTGTGTTGGTAGATTTTGATGTTCTGCTCTTTTTGTCTCTTGCTAGCTTAATCTTTATTAGAATGGATAGTTGATTGGATGGGGAGAGTTACTTGGAAATGGATGTAATATAAAATAAAAGGCATCAATGAAAGTTTAATTAAATTTAAAAAAATAATTTAAAAAATCAAAAGGTGGGACTTTCCCTTGAAATGGTTTGAACTGTCCGATTCAATGCTTAAACTCACTGGGACCATCTGTCCTAGAAGATAGCAATGCTTCTTAATACTTCTCAACATGGATGAAATCAAGAAAGTGACACAATTATTATTATTTTCCAGTCTGAAATTTTTCATTTAAAACCAGACGATGACGAATCAATTCTCAAGTCATACATTTCCATTAAAGAAAGTGGAAAAAAAAACACCCTACCAAATCCTAGTGATTCTTTGTTGTGTCCTTAACTCAAATAAATCTTCTGGGTCTGGGGCGTTCCCCCTCCCCTTAAGTCCTCCCTAAGCTGTTTTCTTAAAGGAAACTAGAGACAAACCCAGTGGTTGTAATGAGACCTTCTCTGATGGGGGAGGGGGCTGGCCCTCAGGCTGATGTAGGAGCAATAGCCCTGAACAGATTGATTGAAATAACCCCCAATCGATGTGCAATTCAATACTTTAATGACTAAGTTTCTCTCTTGGCTCTTGTTTTGAATTCTCTGATCCCATGAGAATCACTTCTCCTAATCTAACCTTTTTGGAAGGATAAGACAAGGCCATAACTGAAGGGAGAAGCAGAAAGGGCCACAGATTAGAGACCGACACACGGATTGATCACTGCTGGAATTCAATACAACCTTATTGTTACAGACCATCATCGTGATCATTTTGGTGTGCTTGCTCTAGCAGGAACAATTGGGGCCCTCAATAGAGACAAATTTTTTGAGAGGCAGAAATTGCTTCCTTGCAATACCAGAAATTTTGATTGTTTTTAAATGCACAGCCTCTGTATAGTCACTGACTGGAAACCCAGAAAAGATGTGGAGAGGGGTGAGCCCAGAGGCCTTGCAAGGACTTGGGGTAGGAGTAGATGTCCACTATGGTCCCTCCCAGATCTGTGTCCATGTTTCTCTGCTCCTTACAATGTGTTCAGCTCGTGGTTTCAAAGGACTGGGGCAGAGTGACAGGAGGAAGAGGGAGTAGAATTGAATTTTGGTCTCTGGCACCAATATCAGCTAAGGATGGCACCAAGAAAAGGAAAAGAAACACAGGAGAAAGTCACAGCTTGCAGGTTAGCCCATCCTCTCTTAATGAGATCATGAGTGAACTTTTTATCTTGTGTTGAGTCATTTCAGTTCTGTCTGACTCTTCGTGACCCCACTTGGAATTTTCTTGGCAAAGATACAGGAGTGGCTTGCCATTTCCTTCTCTGCCTCATTTTATAGATGAGGAAACTGAGATGAACAGGGTTGAATGACTTGCCCAGGGTCATAAAGCTAGTAAGTCTCTGAGGCCAGATTTGAATTAAAGAAGATTATTCTTCCTGATCCCAGCCTGGTGCTCTATTCACTGAACCACCTATTTGCCCCTCTTTCTATCTCCTCATCCGGAATAAAGAGGAAGAGTTAAAAGAAGGTCATGGGTCTCCCTAGGGTAGAAGAGGGAGTATGTTTGGTCTAAGCACTTTTGAAGACAGGGGAAAATGTCAGTATTTTTGTTTATTCTTTTCTTTCAAACCCTGAATACAATCCCTTTCTAATTAGGGCATAATTCCTAACATGTTTTTAAAGTCAGGGTTTTGGAGTCCCTGGTGGAAATGAGATAAGTGTTATTGAGCTGCTTGGGCTGGTTTGGATGATGCAGTCTTCTAAGCACCTCATACTCTGCCCCTTTCTTCATTCCTACCCTTCAGCTGATGCTAATTCAGGCTTGGGATTCAGTCAAAAGGTCTCCATCTGCATTTGCCTTTATCAAGTTACTGGTGGGAAACTGCAGGTTCTTTCATGTAGCTTTCTGGCAACAATATGTGAGGGGAAAGCAGATGTGGCAAAAGGCTGCTGAAAGATACCATGCTGCAAAGGGGGTCGGACAAACTTGACTTGAAAGTAGATCTCTGAAAAATTTACGAAATGACCACAATCATGCAAAGGAACACAACACCGAAAGACTTAACAACTTGAAGCAATGTCCAATTACAGCTTCTGAGGAATGATGGTAAAGCTCACAGAGGACCACAGGTGCAAAATAAGGCATATGTTTTCTGATTTGGTCTATGCGTCACTTTCTTTTGCTTGACTGTGTTGTTGTTCACTTTTTTCAGTTCTGTCTGACTCTTTGTGACCCCATTTTGGGTTTTCTTGGCAAAGATACTGGAGTGGTTTGCCAATTACTTCTCCAGCTCATTTTACAGATGAGGAAACTGAGGCAAACAGGGTGAAGTGATTTACCCAGGGTCACACAGCTAGTAAGTATCTAAGGCCAGATTTGAACTCAGGTCTTCCTGACTCCAGGTTCAGTGCTCTATCCACTGAGACACCTACCTACCCTTTGTTTTATTCTATTTATTTATTTGTTTAAGGGAGGATTCTGATGGTGGTGATGGAGAGGAGCCACTGGGAAGGGATAAAGATGTAAGGGAAAAAAGAAAAGATCATTAATAAACATTTAAACAGGAAAAAGTCCTTTTACCCCCTTCCTGCTCCTCATATTTGCTGAGATGTTGATAAAATTTTCTGAAAATATGCATACTGATAGTAATAATAGCTTACAAGTTTAAAAGCCATCGTATGCATTATCTCATTTGAGCCTCACCACAATCCTAGTCAGTGTTTGTGGTGACCTTTGAACCTAGATTAGGGGTGAGGAACCTGCATCTTTGAGGCTACATGTGGCCCTCTAGGTCCTCAAGTACACCCTCTGATTGAATCTAAACTTCACACAACAAATCCCCTTAGTAAAAAGAGTTGTTCTGTAAAAACTGGATTCAGTCAAAAGGCTACACTCAAGGACCTAGAAGGCCATATGTGCTACAGATTCCCCACCCTTGAGGATCTTCCTGCTCCCACATCCCACCTTCAAAGCACTCTACCACATTGAAGATTAGATCTCTGAGTCTTGGAATGAAATTGGGAAGCAAACATAGAGAGGGCAGCTGTGAGTTGTGGGAAATAACACAGACTGCTCTGACCTTTGGGGTGAATAAGAAGAACTGTAAACCAGATGTGCTTGATTATGGCCTTTCATAGCCCAGTGGTTCCAGGGAATTGGTTTGATATAATTATGTTGTAAAAATGTTACAGCCAATTGCAACCCAGAAAAATCAGAACGCTCTTACACACACACACACACACACACACACACACACACACACACACACACGCAATCAAACCCTGATTAACAGTCTGCTATAAATCTCACATATATTCACCTCTAAAAAAATACTATTTGAAAAATGATGTGATCAAGGCAACTTCAGGTAACTTGTGAGGAGGGAAGGCATACATTTCTTCTCTGCCAAATACATCATTAGGTAAATAGGTTCTGTATTATCTTCCATGAGCATCTATATGGAAGAGTAGCAGAAACTTAGACCAAGTGGCCTGTTGTGCACAGAGACTTACTGGGACAAAGTAACCCCAAGGGTGGGGGACTCCATGCCCTAAGAATTTTCCCTGAACATGCTTGCTATTCCTCTCTGGGTGGGCTCCTTTCCAGGGTTGTCAGTATGTTCTTCCAGTCTGGTTCACATGGAGACAGGCAAGCAGTGTGGCAGTTCCTAATGCTACTGGATCCCCTCTCATTAAAAGCCAGCAAAAGAGGGCTGGAGCTTTCTGCTGAATCTGGTATTAAATGGGGAACCAATGTAGTCAGCAGTGAATAACAGTGATTCAGACTTAGAGGTTTATCTAGAAGGGCACTGCAGTATTAATCATTTGCAATGTTCATGCAGTCATAGTCAGAGGCAAATAGAATGAGTTATAATAAACTAGACCTGATGAATACATGTATTATTATTCAAAAATGAATCTTGTGGAAGAACAAACATAATCTCCTGATAAGGTCAAGGTAGAAAGCCCATTTGGACCACAAACTTGAGGCCTGGAGCCAGCTAGGAATTCAGCACTATGAAAGGCCCAGACTTACACACAGGCAGGGGCTAAATATATGTTTTTCGAATTGAATTAAAGAGGAGAGTTGAAGTAATTATTTAGTTAAGTGAAGCCACATCTCAGGACATGTCTCTATCATCTGGTGGGAGATTTGATCAATGACAGTCATTCAAGAATTCATAATACAGGCTCACTTACTTTTTTTTAGCCCAAAATGTCTCCTTAATCAGTTCTTATGATATTCCCCAGTAGCTGTAGAGATACAGATGGGATGCAGATGTTGGAGGGCACCTGGACAGGTGGCCTGTAATCTTTATTTATTGGTAAGATTGAGGCTGGTGGATCTTAAGTTTGGGAATTCTAAACCAGAGTAGGGCTAAAGCCAACTGGGTGTCTATACCAAGTCTGGCATCAATATGCTAAGCTTCTAGGAGCAGGGGGCTCTAAGGAGAGGCAAAAGAGAATAGGTTAGAAATGGAGCAGGTCAAAGCTTCTCTGCTGATCAGGAGTGGGGTCAAATCCATGAGGGGCGCTGGACTTCCAACCTGGACAAGATAGGGAGACCAGTATGTTGAGGGACATAATCTGTAATGGTTACTTAGCCCAACTATCATCATAGAATTTAATTTCCTAAAAATAGTATCTGATTGTGACTTGATTTTTTTTTATCTTTTACATCTTTCTTATAAAAGTGGAGTTAAGATATAGTTAACATGATAACAATATTAACATGGTTAGCAACATGACTTTTCTTTGTACAAAATCAATAATAAATCAGAGATGAAGAAGTCTTCCCCAATGGTTTTCTTGCCCATCAGAAATGTTCTTCTTTATTATTGTGAGAAATGTTCTTTGGCATGTGAAATCCACTCAAGACATCATCTAGCATTTCTGTGTCACTGACACAATGCATCATTTTTCAGTAGTGTGCACTTATATTTCTCTCTCATTTGCACTGTCTGTTCATAGGAGTAAACATTACTAACCCTAAATGCTGGTGTGTTCGGGACAACTTATTCCAAAGATGAAAATCCTTCAGCAATAGAAGAGGAATGTGACTTGTCAGGTAATGTGATATGGGTTACACTTCCCCCCCAAAGATTTCTTTAATGTTTGATTTTGAATAGGGATCTGGGAACAAACAACTTTAAAAAGTGTATCTCTATTGTTATAGGATTAAAGATCCTATACAGCATCTCCTACACAGGCACCTAGGTAGCCCATCGGATTGAGTGCCAAGTCTAGAGCCAGGAACACTCATCTTTGAGAGTTCATATCTGGCCTCAGACACTTGTTAGCTGTGTGACTCTAGACAAGTCAGACTCCAGATTATGGAAACACCATATATCTTAAGCTATAGGTAAATATGTGACCCCTCTGAAAACATAAACATGACAACATTTCCCAATTATTAATTATTATTTTAATTTATAATTTAAATAATTTTAATTAATGATTCAATTATTAAATCAACTCTGGTCCTTTCTGACTTCTCTGAAGCATTTGACATTATTAATCCCCATATCTTCACAAGGTTTTTGTGACTCTGTTTTCTTCTTGTTCTCTTCCTATAGGCCTGACTGTTTCCTCTCTGTCTCCTTCAATTGTTCTTCAGGTATGTCATGCCCACTCAACATAGGTGTCCCCCATCGCTCTATACCAGTCCCTCTTTTGACCTTATTGACTCCAATGGAGCCAATGATCGTATCTGAACAGTTGATTCCCTAGTCTTTCTCCTGAGCTATAATTCTGCACCAATGCCTACTTTTTGGACATCTCAAACTAGCTCTCCCATAGGCATCTCAAGCTCAATATGTTCAACTCTGAACTCGTCATCTTTCCCTCTAAACCCTCCATACTTCACAACTATATTGTTATGGGCCACATCAATATCCTTCCAGTTACCCAGGTTCACCAATGGGAGTACATTCTCGATTCTGCCCTCTTACTCAAATATCCAATTTTGTTATTTCTACTGTTAGAGCATCTCTCATATATGTTTTCTTCTCTCTACTCACACAGTCCCCACCCTAATTCAGTCTCTTATCGTCTCTTACCTGGACTATTGTATAGCCTTCTCTCTGTTCTCTCCTTGTTCTAATCTAGTTTCCCCTCGATTGCCAAAGTAATTTCCCTAAAGCAGAGATCTGACCACCTCATTCCTTGTTTTGGTGAACTCCAGTGATTCTACCACCAAGATTAACTATACTACCAGAATATTATATTATAAAATTATATAATATTAAATATTATCACCAGGAAAAAAAAACCCTCTGGCATGTAAAGTTTCTCATAAACTGAACACTTCCTACCTTTCAGGGTGAAATAATGTTTTTTTTTTCAGAAAGTTAGGGGGTTACCAGATTGGCCTTGAATGTTAAATAAATATGTTTGGGCTTTACTTAGTAGGTAGTAGGGAATTAATGAAAATTTTTTGAGAAGAGGATTGACAGTACTAGACATATGCATGAGGATTTTTTTTTAATGTGGGAAATGAAGTGGAGGTGGGAATCATAGGTTAGGAAGCCAGTGTAATAGCCTAGGGTCACTGTCATGAGAAAAGAGGGGAGAGCTAAAGGTGAGAGACATTGAGAGGCAGAATTGACAGGATTTGGTAAGTGGACAATACAGCTAAAGGAGAGAGAAGAATTCAAACAACTTCAAGGTTTTGAAGGTGGCAGAATGGATGAATGAATGATAATATCATTAATAGGAATAGTGAAGTCAAAAAGAGATGAACATTTAAGGGGAAAGATCATAAGCTTGGTTTAACAAAGTTGAGTTTGAGGCACTGGAGTGCTGTCTAGCCAGAGCTATCTTTAACAAAGTTGAAGATCTATGCTTGGGGATTGGCAGCCAGGATAAGAAACAGAGATCTGTGATTCATCTAAATAGAAATAGAAGTTGGGTGAGATTGTTAATTAATAGAATACAGAGAAAGAAAGGAAGTGGGCCAAAGATAGACCCTTAGGGACCACCTTAAAGGTCAGGAAGGGGTAAGGAGCTAGGGAAAGAGACAAAGAAGGAACAAGTCAGAAATAGAAGCACATCTTGATATTTTCACTTAAAACCATCCATACACTCATATAAAACCTGGTCTTCATGCTCTTAGGTGTATCACATGGTGAAACTCCACAGTTTTAAATCTGTTCTACATAACTTCAAATATGCTGCCTCAAGAAAGTGGAGTACAATGGACAGAGCATTGGTTCTAAAATCACAGTAGGTTCAAACTTCACCTCTGAGGCTTACTTTCTGTGTAAGTCACCTAGTTGCAACCTTCCTGAACTGCACAGGAGCCTGGACTGGATCGGGGGTGGGTAACTACAGCCTCAAGGCCACATGCAGCATTCTAGGTCCTCAAGTGCAGCCTTCTGACTGAATCCAAGTTTTATAGAAAAACTCCTTTTATTAAAGGAATTTATTCTGTGAAGTTTTAATTCAGTCGAAGGACTATACTTAAGGACCTTGAGAACCACATGTGGCCTCAGGGCTGCAGGTTCCCCACCCCTGGACTAGATGACCTTTAAGGATCATTTCAGTCTAGACACCTTTGGTCTTATTGGTCTCAAATAATTATAATTATAAAGATAATTATATAATATTATATTTATATTATATATCATATTTACACATAATATATAAAATAATATATAACATATAAATATTATATTTATATAATTATAATTATGAAAATAATTATAATTATATTCAGATCTTAACCAAGGAAGAAGAACCAATGATATTCTAATCCCCTTATGTTTTTCACATTCTTCTTTTTTCAAGTTACATACAAATGTCCTTTTTTCCCCCTTAAGATAAAAGCAAACTTGTATCAGAGGCAGGAAGACCTGTGTTTAAGTCTTGCCTCTGATGCATACTGACTGTGGGACCCTGGGAAAGTCATTTAACACCCCCAGGTAGCTCTTTAAGACTGTAAGTTGCAGCGAAGATGCTGACTTGCATTGGTAAAGGGAATTTCCTCACTTGGGAGACCCCTATATCAGTTAAAATACCAGTCCAGTCCCCAGGCCTTTGGCTAGGCTTTTTTTTTTTTTTTTAAAGCAATTGGGGTTAAGTAACTTGCTCAAGGTTACACGGCTAGTCACTATTTATGCGTGGGTGCTCATTTTCTGAGGCTGGATCTGATCTCGGGTCATCCCAACTCCGAGGCCGGCACTCATACTCACTGCGCCACCTAGCCGCCCCTTTAGGGCAATTGGGGTTAAGTAACTTGCCCAAGGTTACAGGGCTAGGTTTTTGTTTGTGTGGATTAAGTGTCGGAGGCCGGCTCTGAACTCAGGTCCTTCTGACTCCAGGGCCGGCACTCTATTTACTGCGCCACCTAGCCACCTCTGGCTAGGCTTTTTTTGGTGAGTGTTGAACCACCAGAGCAATGATTGTATCTCTCTCTCTCTCTCTCTCTAACTGGGCAAATGGATGTTTGGAGAGGACATTTGAGTATAACCTCAAGTAACTCTTTGCCTTTCCTATATACCCTCAGTAAAGGTGCCTTCTGCATCCAAGGGCTCTCAAGGGACAGGGAAAGCTTGTCCTGCCCTTCTCCACTCCACATTGCAGGTTTCAGAGTCCTTTTAGTCTCTGTTTCTTTGTCATTGCTTTTCCCCTCAGCTTTGCCTTTTATTGACATGACTAACAACAACTTGACAAGCTGATCAATCACAGAGGATTTAGAGCTGAAAGGATCTTTAGACATAATCTAGTCCAAGCTTCTCATTCTACAGATGATGAAGCTAAAGCCCAGAGAGGCTGTGATTCCTCTGAAACCAGAAAAATGTAAGGAGTGAAGCTGGGCTATGAAGTGAGGTCCTCTGATCCCAAGCCCAGGACTCCCTTCCTTCCCCCATGTGTATGTTCAGTATAATTACTGGGTCCTTAGTTATCTTAAGCTGTGGGTTGTCGTTGCTTTTTTTTTCTTTCTGATCACTAGAATTATTTCCCCTGACTCATTCTCAGGGTGAGTCCAAGGGAAGGGATAGTTAGGGACAGTGATGTGTGAACCAAAAGCTCCAGATGGGGTAGGGTGAAGTCAGGATGACAAGTTCAGTGGCAATAGCACAGAAAAAAAAGTGGTGGATCTTATTAATTATTAGGTCACCAGCAAGAAGGGACCAGAGGCAGGGAATGTATCTCAGAGTCTGTATTCGGGAACAATGAGATCCAAATAGATAGGAATGGTTGAGTGTCAGGTATGGATACAAAGGACCTGTGACCTTGGACAAGTCAACTGCTTTCAGATTCAGTTTCCTCATCTATAAAAAAAAAAGGGGCCATTAAGGTCCACCTCTAGATCCATGATCTTATCCAAAGCAGGACTGAACTCATTCAAAAAGAATAATTTCCAAATGGACTCATTCATTTCAATGATCTTTTCAGTCCTAATGTTTAGGGACAATCTGTACCCCTCCCCTTCCCCTGGCTGCCTTTGATCTTTTGCCCAGGTTTCAGATGATGCCAGGATCGTCGTCCCCCCCTCCCCTGCACTCCCCACCCCACTGCTGCTAGAGATTCCTGTACTGCAAACAGCTATATTCAACTGGTGGCGGACATTGCTAGGGGATGGTTTGTTGCCATAAAAAAGGATTTGCAGGAAAAAAAAAAAACCCTGAGTTTGTATTATAGCCATACTAACTTACCCATAATGAACTTTGGGGAGTAGCTTTCTGGGCTTTAGTTCCATCATTTTAAAATAAGATTTTAGACTAGAAGATGTCTTAAAATCTATGATCCTAGAGTTTTTTGTTTTGTTGTGTTTGACTCCTTTTAAGTTGAGGCAGCATGGCATCATGGATAGAATTCCAGATTTGGAGTCTAAGGACATAGGTCTGAAATACATCTACTATTTGCTTCCTGAATGATTAGAGGCAAGCCCCAACCTCTCTCAGCATCAGTTGTCTTAAATTCAAAATTGGGGAGGGGTAGAGTTGGACTAGGGTCAGCTAGGTGGTACAGTGGTAGAGTGCTGGCCTAGAGGCAGCTAGGTGGTACAGTGGATAGAGTGCTGGAATCCAGAGAACCTGAGTTCAAATATGATCTCAGACAATTGCTAGCTGTATGATCCTAGGCAAGTCATTTAATCTTGTTTGCCTTGGTTTCCTCATCTGTAAAATGAGCTGGAGAATAAAATGCCAAACTATTCCAGTATCTTTGCCAAGAAAACCCCAAGTGGGGTCGTAAAGAATTGAATATTACTAGTCAACAAAACAACAAAAGCAAAAAGAGTTGGACTAGGCAGCTTTTAATTTCTCTTAGTAACTTCCAGCTCCAAATCATTTGTTCTGTCCCAGAATTTTGAGAACTCATGAGGTTTGGATTCTAGGAAGAACAAGACCAACTCATTCCCAGAGAAACCTTGACAATTAGAACAGTAAATTCTAAGTTTCTAATGGGAAGGAACTGGTTTCATGTAATTAGCACAGTACTTTGTTAAAGTTAGTGCTTTGGGTGGTTGATTAAGCAATTGATTATAAGACACCATTGTGACTGGTTTAAAAATGTTTCATCTCTAAATAATTTAAAATGTTCATAAAGTCTTAGCTCATTGAAGGAAGCTCCTTTAAGAAACATAAAGTCTAAAATAAAACTAAGAAAAAAATGAGGGTAGCAGCTTGGAAAAAATTCATCTTGCAGAAGAAGATGCCAATAAAATATGGATGGCCTATTGATCAAAGGGGGGGAAGGGGTAACAGCAGGCTTTGGCCAGCTATTTATTGTAAAGAAGGGATAAGAACTAATATGGAACAAAATCACAGCTCAAGAAGTTAGCAGATCAACACAGATATATTAAGCACCTACTATATGCAGACCACTGTGCTAAGTGTTGAAGAAGACTCCAATTTTAATCAATAAGCAAGGATTTATGAAGAGCTTACTATTTACCAGGCACTATGGCACATTCTGGGATTCAGAGGCATCAGGTAGAAGGGGTGGGGGGTTTCAACTGTGTGTGTGCCTGGAAGGACAAGAAAGATCCTATAAAATAGAAGAGATAAGGGAGTGTATTCTAGGCATGGGGGACAGTCAGTGAAAAAGCATGGAGAGGAGAGATGAAATGTTATATGTGAGGAAGAGAGGTCAGTTTGGTGGGTCACAGAGTGCAGGCAAGAGATTAATGTTCAATGAGGCTGGAAAATTAAGGCCAGGTTAGAAAGAATTCAAAAGCCAAATGAAGGACTTGATATTTATCCTTAAAGGTGATAAGCAGCTACTGGAGTTTTTGAGTGACATGGTCTGATCTGCACTTAAGAAAATTACTTTGCAGCCATGTCTCAAATGGATTAGAATAGAAAGCGACTTGAGGCAAGGAGACCAGTTAGGAGGCTATTTTAATCATCTAGTGAAGAGTCAATGTAATCTTGAACTAAGGTAGTTGTCATATGAGTAGAGGGGAGGGTCAGATGGAAGAGAGATGGTAGAGGTAGAAATGGAAAGCTCTGTCAACTGATTGGATAAATAGGATGTGAGAGATAGCAAGGAGTTGAAGATAATTCCAATGTTATGAATATGGGACACTTTCAACAGAAAAAGAAAAGTTTGAAAGAGGAAAGGGGGTCAGGGAGAATAAGTTCAGTGAATCATGAAGATTAAGGCAGGGAGAATAATTGGAAGGCTGTTACCACAGTCTAGTCAAGAGGAGATATGGTCTGAACTAGGATAGTGTCTAAGGGAATGAAGGAGAGAGAGATGTGGAGTTAGACTCAATAAAACTTTGCAACTGATTAGATATGAGCATGAAGGGATAGTGTGATCCAAGTACACCCAAGAGAAATGGGGTATATGTTGGTTTGTTGGAACTGTTCATAATTGCCCAGAACAGGACTGGTGAAGCCTCACTTCTCCCTTTTTTTTCTCCCACTTCTTTCTCAGGAGTATTTATCCTTTCCCCAAATTTCCATTTTTGAAGAGTGTATTTACCTTCCTATTTACTTTCTCATTTAACTATGATAAATGTACTTAACCATCACCTTGCTGATCTATGTGTTGTGGGTGTATGTGATTACCCAACATTCAGTAGAAAGAGAAAATAGGGCAACATACTAAGGGTATTGGTGAGGGGCAGGATAGGATCAATATTACAACTGCAGCATATTTTGCCAGGATAGTTCCTGGCTGGAGGGTCAGAGCAAATGAAAGAGGATTATTGATTCATTTAAAAAAATAATTTCTTAGAACACAGAGAAAGGAGAGAGAGAGAGAGAGAGAGAGAGAGAGAGAGAGAGAGAGAGAGAGAGAGAGAGAATGAAATCCTGTTGTTTCTAGACAAACAAGTCAGCAGCTTTTGCTGAGGGAGGCTGTGGTGAACTGGTACCATTGTGAGAAGTGGGGCCTTGGCCACTTGAGCTTCCTATTATTTTTTTCTGAGGCACACTTGAAAGGAAGAGGAGTCAAGGGAATGGCTGGGAAGGAGTAATGTAACCTATATAATGGCAGGGTGAATTAAGATGGAGTTACAACTTCCTAAAAACTCTTTTACTAGCCCAGGCTAGCACAAAATCATGGCACCACTGCTAGGTAGGTGTATCTCTTTTGTGCTTTCTACATGACAAATAATAACTATTACAGTGTTCCAGATGCTTCTTTGATAACTATAACTAGAATGAATAGTACATTCTTCCAGCCTTTTTTAAAGTCCATTTTACAGTTATGTTGCTTCAAGTCTCAACTCTCATTTTATGTTCTTGGCACAACAGAGGCAAGTTAAATGGGGTTGAAGGTATTTTGTAATCAATTGAAGTCAACTCAAGTTAAATATGTATGAAGGTTATAGGATCGAAGTCTTCTGTGCCAAAAAATGGGAGCTTAATCTGCATATTTATCTCATGTGGGCCTTGTTGGAGAAACTCTCCAACTTGCAATATAGCCTGGGCTTTTCTCTCACAATTTTATGTAGCATGCACATGGGATTCCATTACTTGTCATAATTTTTAAAAATTCTCAGAGCGGGAACCTGAAGAACTAGTGCTGCAGTTTTGCCAAATGAAGGATCTTTGAATGAATATCCAAATGGTCTGTTTTCCCCTGTTTCTTAACTCCTCAAGATTTCTGTAACATTAAAATGTGAAGATGCTGGCAACACTCTGGTTCATCCCAGGTTGCCTGAGTATCATTCTACGTTATCATTGTTCTCCACTAAGACTAGATGTAGAAGGGAAGCAAGAGGATGGCTAACTCATATAGAAATGCAGTTCAATTTTCTTCTGAAAAATGAAATATTAATGGTCTGTGGAAGGAACTAAATGCTTTCCTTCTCAACCAGAAATAGGCCAGGCTTTCATCCCTCCCTGCATTCATCTCTCACTTTCTTAGAAAAAAACTGGCTTTAATTTAAAGGGAACTCTCATAAATGAGAGGGTTAGCAAAGGATAGAGCACGGCAAGAAAACCAGACTCAACATTCTGAAGATGGGGTAGGTAATGGGAAGAAGAAACTCCTAGAAAAAAATAATGTATTAGGATAATAGAACTCGAAGGGACTTTAAAAGTCATTAAATTCCAATTCTTTCATTTTAGAGACAAAGTACCTGAGGCTTAAGAAAGTCAAGTGATTTGACCAAAGTGGAAGTAAATGAGACTAAACATAATGAACATTTAGCTACTGGACATCATCAAAAAATAATGGAAGATAATAATGGGGAAGGAGGAAAGACAGACAGAGATACAACAATGATGAGAGAGGGAAAGATGGAGACAAACAGAGACAAGGAAAGAGAGAGAGAGAGAGAGAGAGAGAGAGAGAGAGAGACTGACTTTCAGTGAGGTTTATGAGTGTAGGGTTTGTCCTAATCCATCCAAAATCCCAATAAAATTCCATTATGATGTTGAATTCTACCCATCAATTACAGATACCCATTGTGATTCAGTGGAAAACAGAATGAATTTGGAATTGAAGTATCTGGATGCAAATTCTATCTCTGTTGCTTACTACCTATGTGACCTTAGATAAATCACTCATATCTTTGAGTCTTATCCTAATCTAAAAAATGACTAGGTTAGACTAGTTGGCTTTTGAGATTTCTTCCAGCTTGAAAAGCCTAAGTCCCTGACTAGAATTGCAGTACCAGGACAATGAAAGGAGTTATCCTGAGATAAGTTTAGTCTTCCTGCTTCACTTCATAGCATATCAAAGATAATTTTTTATTTCATGATGTCTAGAGACCGTGGAGGTATCACTGTCACTTTGGTCTTCCAGCAGAGGCTAGACTACCCCTTGTGGAGGACTTTTGTGGGGAGGATTCTTGATCAGGTATAGCTTATATTTTCTAAATATCTTTCAAATTACTGAGTCTGTAACAGCAATACCTGTTTCCTACTTCCCATCTCTTTTTAAATCTATTTTCCATTCACTTTGCTGTATGCTTGTTTCCCTTAATAGAATGTAAACTTCTTGAGAGTAGGGATTATTTTATTTTTGTCTTTCTATCCTCAGTGTCCAGCATGGTGTCTAGAACATACTTGATACTTAACAAATGCTTATTGAATTAGTGAATGAAATAATTCTACAAATACCCTACTCACATAGATTTAAATTCAACAAACATTAAACTCTAGTCAAGTGCATAGTATTGTTCTAGGCACCACAGAGATATGGTGCAAAAAGAGAAAGGTCAAACTTTAGAAAAAGGTTGTCTTGGACTTCTGGAACATGTAAACAATGAGATGGAGGACTAGACATTTTCTCTGGATCCCATGACCTCTTGAATCTCTCTAAAACAGAAATTATGCACCAAAGATAAGCAGCATCAGCTGTCCTCATGGGCTAGGACACCCAAAATTCAAAAGAAGATTTAAAAAAAAAACAAGCCCAGGAATTGAGGGTTACTGATTCTGAGCAACTCATGCAGTAGTCATCCCCCACCTCCCATACAACAAGACCCATCTCTATACCCAGTACCCCTTCTACTTTCCAATGCTATGGAGATTGCAACTTCAGGCTGCAGAAATGTGCCCTGGCTATGACTGACTGCCAGGTAGCCACATCCCCTAAGAAGCAAAAACTTCCCAGGAATCACAATACCAGTACTACAGCATCAGCATTGCAGAACTCTGAGCTTCTAGTACCAAGGCAAATAACTCTGCAGTACAAGCAGAGCTTGGAGTTGGATAAACAACTTTGTAGCACCAGCACTGTTTAGCCCTGAACTGACAATATAGGAGCTGTGCAGTACTCCACAAAGCTTGAGGGAAAGAAGAGTGTACACTTAGGGGCAGTTCTGACTACTCAAAATTCAGTTGGGGAAATTTAGCCTGGGGAACTGTGGATTATCAAGTGGGGGAATAGGCTAAGATGCTTTGAGATCCAGCTCCCATTCCCAAAATCAAAGAGGAGGGAGTCAGAAAGTGAGTGATAAGGAAAATAAGGGTGTAGGAAGGCTAAAATTACCAGAGATTCCAGGAAAAAGAAAACTCAAAGACCTTGAACATAAAAAGATAAGTCAAGAGGAAAAACAGTAACAATAGAAGGAAATGTGTCCTCCAGATCTAGTAAACAGGCTCGGGAATTTATGAATAAACATTACAAAACAAAGGAAAATGATCCAATATTTGATGAGATACATGACCCTGTAGAATTTGAGGAGCATATAGAATCACAGCCCACTGCTCCTGAGTAGTCCAAAGAAGAATTTATAAGTATAAGAACAGAATTTATAGCCTGAACAACAAAAATCATAAGCAGAACAATAAAACTAGAATCTGCAGTGGCAAGCCTCACCAAAGAAACAAAAGAGAACAATTAATTGGGAATGTGTTCTTCACACAGAAGTGAAGGATAATCTAGAAGAATAGAAGCAAACAAAAATAACATTAAAAGAAAATACACTCACCGTGCAAGCAAAACATACTGAACTCAAAGACGGTGCTCAGAGACAACCTAAGAATCATAGGTCTCCCAGAAGAACATAACAGGACAAAAAAGATAAAGGTCAGTGATCTCAAGGAGTATATAGTCTAGTAAGGGAAAATGGATTTTCTCTAGTAGACAAAAAGGAGCCATTAAAAGTTTCAAACCATAAAAGTAGGTGTTTGTAGCTGTGCATTAGGAAGATTAATCTGATATCAGTATGAAGGATGATTTGAAAAAAGGAGAGGTAAAAGTTGGGAAATAATAATGACAATAACAGCAACAATAATAATAGGTAGCATTTATAATGTACTTCAAGGTTTTCAAAGTGTTTTATGAATATTGTCTCATTTCAAGACTTCTGGAGTGATTTTGATTCAATTCAGTGCAATGTATTTTAGCCCAAGGAACATTTTTTGTGCCTATTGTAGACATAGTATGGAGACAAAGTATGGCATAGTAGATAGCAAGTAGATAAAGAGCCTATTTCAAAGTCAGTAAGGGCTGTGTTCAAAATTCATTTATGATTATGCTTGTTTGGTTTTTGGATAAGTAACTAATTTTTTTCAGTATCTCAGGCAACTTTTAGAAACTATAAATTGTAGTTGTTGTTGCTAAGTTGTTTTTCAGTCATGTCTGACTCTTTGTAACCCCATTTGGAATTTTCTTGGTAAAGATACTGGAGTGATTTGCCATTTCCTTCTTCAGTTCATTTTATAGATGAGGAAATTGAAGCAAACAGCATTAAGTGACTTGCCCAAGGTCATACAACTAGTAATTGTCTCTGTTCAGATTTTAACTCATGAAGATGAGTCTTCCTGACACAAGACTCAACATGTTATCCACTGCACCACTTAAATTGTGGAATATTTGCTAATACATATTTGTAAAGGTACTTCATACACCAACAAAATCACAAGTTAGGAGAGAGGAATGAGATGGTCAAAAGAGAGAGAAGATAGGAGTCCCAACAAACCATTATGGAATACCTAAATTTAGGGGCCAACATGAGTAAAAGAAATCATCAAAGCAAGCATAGAAGGAGCAGAAAGAGAGGGAGAAGAGGAGCCAGCAGAGATGAAAGAGAAGAAGCCTTAGAGAAGTGAGAAGAGAAACTTAATAGTGTGGTGTTGCAGAAGCCAAGGGAAAAAAAGATTATGAAAGGAGTTGTGGTCAGTGCTGTTAAGTGCTGTAGAAAGATAAGGACTAATATATACTAAAATATTTATACCAGTGCTTTTTGTGGTAGCAAAGAACTAGAAACAAAGTAGAAACCACTGATTGGGGGAATGGTAAGTAAATCATGTGATATGAAGATAGTGAAATGTTGCTGCCTCCCATTAAAAGATAAAAAAGGAGGCATTCAGAGAGGGAAGACATGAACTGATGCAGAGTGAAGTAAGCAGAACCAGAAGAACAATATACAAAATGACCACAACAATGTAAACAGAAACAAAAAAATGATGTGATTACGTCCAAGGCTAGTACTAGAGAAGAGCAGAGAAAATGCACCTAATCCTCCCCCACCTTTTTTTTTTCTCAGAAGTAAGGGACCAGGGATGTGGAATATCAAACATTTCTAATGTAATTATAAGCTGCTCTTTTTTAATTTTTTTAAAGAATATAAATGATAGGGTAGGGAAAGGTAGGGAGATGCTTGGGTCAGAAAGGGAAAGGGATATATTAGGAAACTTGGGTAATGTAAAAAATAATAATAATCACTAGCATTTTATGCAGTAATTACTCTGTGCTAAGTGCTTTACAATTATTATCTCATTTATCCTCATAACAAGCCTAGGAGGTAGATGCTATTATTATCCTTATTTTATAGATTGGGAAATTGAGGCAAACAGAGGTTAAAGGACTTGCCCAGGGTCACAGGCTAGTGTCTGAGACCAGATTTTAATTTAGATCTTCTTGACTCTAGGTCCAGTGCAATAAAGTATTAATAAAATGTTTTTAAAAAAGAAATATAATGATTTAGAAAGGACCATTCTTGAAAACCTAAACAAAAAAGGGAATAAATGGGGATACATTAAATTATTTTCTGGTCCGCTGCCCATTTTCCATTAGGACTACTGCCTTCTTTTCTTCAAGTCTAGGATATGAAGGCTGATGCTTATTTTCAAGGATGATTTAGACCACTTGTTAGTTGGGTTTTCTCTCTGCTACTGTTTCAATAGTTTTTCAAGTTGCTAAAGAGTCATTTACGCTACATATGCAAAGCCAGATATGAGTAGCTGCACAGCTGCAGAGGCCCATTGATATTTAGTGGTGAACAAATCTTCCCATTTTGAAAGCTCAGCTGTTTCAAAATACTGAATGCAAAATCATTGGTGAGTTACAATGTGTTAAATTGCTCTAATTAAATGCCTCTATACCATGACACAGTTCATGATATTTCATTGCAAAAATTATAGCTCGAGTACCTACAGTGGTGTTCACTAAGTTCTTTCTTTCTTTCTTTGGAAGCAAGAAAGAATGGCACAAATAGGACTTGGTGATATAATTGCATTCTGGGAAGTTTCACCATTTGAATTCTTTTAGCCCTTTTATAACCTTTAGCAAATGATTTTTAGTACAATGTCTAACATTGTCTGTATGCTTTTCATCTATTTGCCAGAAGAATGGGGAACAAATTACTTTTAAATGAAATTTCAAACAGATGACGTTTCTTGATGACTGGAATGCTGTTGTTGTTGATGTTTTTCTCATTTGGTTCCTTTATACCAAACTCTGGCAAACAGTGGTACCAACAAAGCCTGGAATCCTGGTCTCCCAATAAACTCAGCAATCATTGAGAAAGGTACTTGTGATCAGGTACTAATAACATGTATTTACTTTTGCATTAAAAGAAATCTTCCTGGAAAAAAAAGCCCTTGACCTTAGCTTTGGCCCATGTGAAATGATGTGTAGCACTATTCATAAAAGAGGCAGAGTACTCCCTTTCACTCTACAATGCAGACCTCTAAACTGACCAAGGCCAGAGCAGGGATCCCAAAAGATTTCTATAGACTAGGGTGATGGGTTGAATCTAAAAAGAAACTCAATAGGGATAAATGTTAAGTTTGGTACCTGAGTTCAAACAATCAACCCTACAAGTTTAGAATGGAGATTTGAGTCGACAATCTGACATGGAAACCTGATAAGTAATGCAATATCACGTTTCTTTAAAGAGGGGCAGGGGAGGGTGGGGTGGGAGGAGAAGGAAACAAGTGCTTGTTAAGCACTGACCATGTACCTGACACAGTACCAAGTGCTTTACAAATATTATCTCATTTAACCCACACAACAACCCTAGGAGGTTGGCACTATTATGCCCAACTCTTGACAGCACTGATGCAAACAGCAGTTAAGTTACTTGCCCCAATTCAAAGCTAGTGAGTGTCTGTGGCTGTTTTTGAGCTCAGATCTTCCTAACTCTGGCTCTTGTGCTCTAACCATCATGCTACCTTAGAGAGATGATATTCCTGTTGTATTCTGTCTTAGTCAGAATACATCTATATTATTATTTTCAGTTCTGGGAACCACATTTTTTGGAAGAATATTGAAAAGGTAGTGGCGGTATGGTTTAATGGCTTGAGAACAGAGTCAAGAAGACCTGGATTCATGTCCTGCTTCTGACTCTGGGCTAGACTAAGCCACCAAGAAGGTGCTGATCTGAGTTAAATATTGAAAATTCTTCATTGTGTATTCTTCATCTAATTAAAAAACAAAACAGGCTGGAAAGAGCACAGAAGAAAGTAAGACTCAGAACCAAGCCACACAAGGCTCTGTTGAGCCACAGAATCTAAGAAATTAGAAGGGACTTCACAAAGCCCAACACAAAGCAGAACAGAAATCTCCTCCAAACACATTCCTAATATATCAACCAGCTTTTGCTCCAAAGAACTGGGGGGCAGGGGGGAAGGTGTAAGCATGAAAGAGAAAAACAGATCAGATGACATAAAAGTTGTCTTTGGAGGATGTCAAATGGAAGACGTAGCAAAATACTTGGTCATAAAGCTCTGAATTAGAAGCAGTAAGCAGATATCAGAGAGAAATAGATTTGAGCCATATCTAAGGAAAAACTGAACAATGAACTGTCTCAGAATGCAATACTCTGCATTGGAATGGTGAATTTCTCATTACTTTATGGGTTCAAGTGGGACCTGTTTAGTCAATTATAAGAGCTATTGTAGAGGAGATCCAAACTCAGCTTTGAGTCAGACAAGACGGCATCTCTAACTTTGAGAGGATATGATTGATTTGCTACCCTCACTCACTGAAAGTCTATGCTGAATTCTTACTTCTTTATGACATGATTTCTGTAAATGGCTAGATTAGCTCTCCAGCTAATTCTTAAATACAAATCATAAGAAAGATTGATATTTGCCTCTTTAGCAGGACCAACTTATAATATCCTACTAAAATATAATTTATGAGCCTGATTTGGCAGTCGCAGTTCCCAGTGAAGTCCATTATTCAGATTGTCGGTATGAGTTTTGCTTGAGTAAGAACCATAGCATTGAGCTATGGACATGATAGATATTCTGAGTCCAAGGGTGCATAGATAGGTATTCAAGGAGGAGTGGCATCTCTAGTGTGGGGGCTTACTGAATCCTTTTCAGGGCTATTTATCCACCTTTGGTGTCTACCTGTCAGTCATCTCTCACCTGTGGAGTATGTGCAGCAGCCACACCCCAATAAAACCATCTCAGCAGATGGGCCAAACCAGGTTGAGGGGAAACTGACAGGCCACAGACCCATTGGTGAGTTAGATAGGTGTCTGCCCCAAAAAGGTGAAGACTGCCTCCAATGGAATGGGAACATGAGAACAATTTGTTCCAATGTCCATGAAGATAGTTGAAGCAGGCACTGTGGAACTCTTAGAACTTGGGCAGACATCAAAGACTCCAATGTCCTCCTGGGTCATCACCAGTCATGCTGACTTTTGTCCTGCCACTGGATTTGGATGACTCAGAAAGAGAGAGCCAGGCTAACAACTTTGTGCAACACCGCCTCATTTAAATCCAATTCACTCTCAAGTCAAGACATCTCCCTGTGAGGTTCCTCTGAAAATGAAGGACAAACAACAAAAACATTTTGACTTCAAATCCTGTTGCTGCCACTGACTTCCCTCACAAGTCATTTAATCTCTGTGTCTTCATCTAGAAAGTTTGGCTCATAAACCCTACATTTTCCACAAGGATACAGGGCAGCTTGATTTAGGAACGACATGTTCCTTTGTAAATATAGAGGTATTAGATATTACTCCAACGATTAAACTTAATTCTCCCTAACTGATGAATATAGTGAGGATAAAAATCCTCCTTCCATTACCTGATTAGCATAGGATCCTATAATTTAGTACTAGAAGGGACCTTAGAGATGGTAAAGTCCAGCACATTGATTTTAGAATTGAGGAACTGACCCCTATGGGTAATTTTCCCAAAGTCACAAAGATAGGAATGAGTGAAGCCAAGGTTTGATCCTAGGAACTCTGCTTCCTAGAAATTATCTAATTAAAAGAATTCAGAAACTAAAGCTGAGGAAACTTAAATAATTTGCTCCAAATAAAATGAGTTTTAAGCAGCAGAATCAGGACTCAAATCCAGGCCTTTTGACTCTTTTTTCCACTATATCAGTCTTCTTTTTCATTGCTCTGGAGATCTCTATGGCTAGGAACAAGGGACTTATATTACCTTTAGCAAAGGTCTATATATTGGCCTCTATATAACACAGCACATATGATGTGAGTAGTGTTAGTTTAATACCCAGAACTGTGTCATCTATTTTTTTAACTTGGATTTACAGATTTAAAAAAAATGTTTCTATCATCTTGAGAATTTTCCAGAAAAAGAAATTTCTTGATTAGTTTACCCAGGAGTCAGGTCCCCATCCTTACTTATCTTTAACACCTTCTGTAGCATTATGTAGAAAGACCACAGGTTTTTTTTTAAAAAAAGCTTCTTCTTTAAGAATCTCATTTTAACACAGGATTCTGTTCAACCAAGATATTTCCATGTTCATGTGCATGGCTCTTGGTAACAAAGCTTTGCTGATCTGGTTTCAACAAATTCCACTAAGTGGAAAATCCTATAGAACACACGGAGCCTTAAAAGTCCCCATCCATGGAGCAGTAAATCTTTGTAACAAAAACTTTGTTTTGGTTCTTAGGCTTGTGCTTGAACTGTATTTGAAATGCAGCATGAGATTTTCAAAGTAAAATTGGACAGGTTTCATAAAAGATATGTTTGTGTTTTTCTTTTATGTCAGCAAAGTGTGTTTTTTTTAACGGGGTCTGTAAAACTGTCAGCAAAGGGGCAGGCTGTAAGCTAGCATCTCTACAGCTCCAGGGTCAAAAGAAGAGTGAGAGAAGAAGCAAAAGGCATAATGAGGGAGGGGAGTGATGAAGGGTATAAAGAGAGCAAAGGTGAAGTTGAAATCAGATTCTCAAGGGTAAATGAAGAGCAAAGTCATTAACCAACAGAGTCCAAGAAAAGCTAACTAGAGGAGCGGCTAGGTGGTGCAGTGAGTAGAGTGTCAGCCCTGGAGTCAGAAGGACCTGAGTTCAGATCCAACCTCAGACACTTAACGCACACACAAACAAAACCTAGCTGTGTGACCTTGGGCAAGGTACTTAACCCCAATAGCCCCCCAAAAAGCAAAAAAAGAAAAGAAAAGGTAACTAGATAGCATGGTAGATAAAGCATCTGACTTGGAGTCAGGAAATTATTGGCTCAAATTGTTCTCCATCTAGGCTCTGCTAGCTCTAGGACTCTGGGCAAGAAATTTAGTTTTCTGCAAGCCTCAGTTTTCTCATCTGTAAAACAGGAATAATAATAAATGCAGTACTTTCCTTACTGATTTGTTGAAAGAATCAAATGAGAAACCTTAAAGTTCTACATTTGGTAGGAAGTCAGCTATTATTTAGATGAAAAGTGGATAAGGAAGAAGTCAGGAGAGAAGATATTTCCAGGAAATTACTGACCCCCAACTTTGGATATCAAAGAACTTCCCACATCTGCAATGACCTATCTATTCTTCACTTATTTTCACCAACTCAGAAGCCCTAGGAACTTTTCTTCCTGATTTGCCCTTTGCCTTCTTTTTCTTTTCTTGGATTATCCTTCCTAAAATCACCATTATCTCCTCTCACCCAGAGTTATAACTGGGGCAGGGCAATCAGGGCTCTTCCCAGGGTACTGAAATCTGAAGGGTGCTTATAGCACTTGAAACTCCTTAGCAGTACAAAAACAAGTGATCTTCCAATAGTTAGCAAGAATAGCTAGTTAAAATAAGAAGCTACCAGATGGCTATGATCACACCTTAGAGAGCTTGTTCTCAGGCCACTGTGCCATCCTTTCCCTGGAGCATACCCAAGGCAGCATTCCCAGCAGTGTTTGAGGGTGCATTTCATGTAATTTCCCAGATAGCTATGGCTCTGCTCTCTCCAACCCCGATTTCAGTCTTTGAGCCTACAGACCTTAAAAGAAAGCCACTGTCCTTGCTAAGAAGCACTAAGAGGAGAAAGAAAAAGGCTAAAAGACCATCTTTTACAAAAACTTACAAATTTTAATTTGAAAATATCATACGCACACCCTATACTTATGCATATCTGTGAATCAGCCATAAACATGGGCATGACATATTCCATAAATATTAATTCCTTATAGCAATAGTTTCTTTTAAACACTTTTGAATTTACATGAGAAAACTTTGATGTGAAATTAGATGAGTCATAACAGAATTTTATCTATCCTCTGTGGTAACTATATGGCATTGTGGATCATGGTGAGTTTGGAGTTAGGGAGATTTGGATTCAATTCTAGCCTCTAACATTTATTGGGTGCGATGATGAGAAATCTCTTAACCTCTATGTACTTCAGTGACAAAGTCTGTCATCTATGTTCCTGAAATGAATTCAAGAAGAAAACTCAACAAAGATATCATATTTTGTGAATTATTCTGAGGCCTATTCTCACAGGTTAATTATATAGATGTAATGGGAGAGGGGTAAACAGAACATTGACCATCCCCCAGACTCCAGCTAGAATATATTTCATAGAATGCTAAATCTGTGTGTTGGGAAACGTGGCTCAATGGTGAAAGGATTTGGTGTTTTGGTATCAAGAACTACTGGGATTTGCTTAGTCTCTTGGTTCTCTCCTCATGGCACTTCTTCACTTCTCACCACCAGTGAGATTCCAGCTCTCCCCTCACTATTAGGATGGGGGGCAAAGGAGATTGTCCCTTTCAGACAGTTACAGCTCCTTTAGTCCTCAGTTCTCCTCAAAGGGGCTACATAGAGCATTGAACAATTATTCTGTGACTTAAAATTTTTTTCTGTTACAGCTTGAGTTCCAACTTGTCTCTTTTCTTCCTTCTCTCCCTCCATCCTAAGTCCATACTAGAGAAGGCCAATATTTGACTCAGATATATATCTATAGGCAAATATAGATATATACACATATGTATATATAGACATATGTATATGAAAACATACAATACATACTTCCATCTTTAGTTCTTTTTCTGGAGGTGGATAGCATCTTGCTTCATGGGTCTTTTATTGTTGATTTGAATATTTATATTACTCAGAATAGCTTAGTCATTCACAGTTACTCTTTGAACAATATTGCTGTTACTATATTCAATGTTCTCTTGGTTCTGTTCACTTTACTCTTCATTATTTCGTGCAAGTCTTTCCATGTTTTCCTAACATCAACCTGCTCATCATTTCTTATAGCAAAGTAGTATTCCATCACAGCTATGTGCCACCATTTATCCAACCATTCCCCAGTTGATGGGCATCTCCTCGATTTTCAGTTCTTTGCCACCACAAAACAAGCTGCTGTAAATATTTTGGAACATATAGGTGCTTTTCCTTTGTCCTGATCGCCTTGGGAAACAGACCTGATGTTGCTGGGTCAAAGGATATACACAGTTTTACAACTCTTTGGGCATAATTCCAGATTGTATTCTAAAATGATTGGATCAGTTCACAGTTCTGTTAACAGTGTATTAGTATCACAATTCTTCCACATCCCCTTCAACATCTGTAATTTTCCCCTTCTATCATTTTAGCCAATCTGATAGATGTGAGATATGTCAAAGCTGTTTTAATTTGCATTTCTCTGATCAATAATGATTTAGACATTTTTTTCCATATGACTATATGTAGCTTTGATATTGTCTTCAAAAACTGTCTATTCATATTCTTTGACCATTTTTCAATTTGGGAATTATTCATAGTTTTATAAATTTGACAAAGTTCATTATTTGATATATGAAGCCTTTACCCGAGAAACTGTCTATAAAATCCACCCACCCTCCATTTTCTGTTTTCCTTCTAATCTAGGCTACATTGGTTTTTATTTTTAACAATTTTCTATTTATTATTTTATTAATTATATTAAACAAACTTTATTTAATCACTTTTTAATTTATTGTAATCAAAACTGCTTTGTACATAATTGCTTGCATCTTGTCTCTCCCATTAGATTATAAATGCCTTGAGGGCAGGAATTGTCTTTTGCCTCTTATTTTATCCTAAGTGCTTAGCATAGTATTTGGCACATAGTAGGCACTTAAAATGATTAAGTGGATTTTTTTTTTTAAAGAAATTGGGGTTAAGTAACTTGCTCAAGGTTACAAGGATAGGTTTTTGTTTGTGTGGATTAAGTGTCGGAGGCCAGCTCCGAACTCAGGTCCTTCTGATTCCAGGGCTGGCGCTCTATTCACTGCGCCACCTAGCCGCCCCTAAATGGCGTTTTAAAAAAAAGTTTTAGCTACCTTGTAATGGTATTCCCTTTCTTCCTAAGGACAGGCGGCATGGTGCAGAGAGAACAATGGAATTGGTATCAGAAGAATCAGGTTCAAATCTCATCTGTCACTTACTATATGTGTGACCTTGGGCTTGTTACTTAATTTCTCTGGGCTTCACCTTTCCCATCTGAAACATGAGACGTGTGGGCTAGGATCATAGAACTTGAGGACCACTAGGACCCTTAGAGACAAGGTTGGTTAGAGCAGGATGGCTGGCTTCCCTCAGGTAAGGAAAACAAGTGAGAACCTTACACCGTTTGCTAGCTCCCCTAGTTAAGAGTTGCAGAGTGTGAGGAGTTATGAGGCCAGAGAGGCTGGTGCTAAAGAACACCATCTTGCTAAGTTTTTTGAGGAGTTCTGGGAATCCAATAAAAGAGACTCTCCTAAGATCCCAGCAGCCTGGTCTTTGTTACCCAGAGGTGATTTGTTCAGCCCTGTGAATACTTGGTTTTGAGAGCTAATGTCTGGGTTTCAGGTCAAAAGCAAGAGAAGTTAATGCTTCATCTAGAAACAATATACCAGGCCAGGTTCATTAACTTACCAGCTCTGGCAAGGTTGTACTTGTTGTTCATTATTCATAATGTGCCATAAATGTCTCTTCCACTTTATAATAGATGGAGCTCTTCTGCACAACAACAAACAACACCAACAAAACCACTCCTTTTCTGAATCAAAGGAGTTACATTCTAGGAACATGACACACAAGAGCAGTACAATTGAGGACACAGTAGGAGTGAGTCAAGTATTTGTTAGCTTCTTGAAAAGGTGTAGATTTGTTTATTTCAAGGAGGGGAGTGAAGAATTTGGAATAAGCTAACCAGCAGGGAGTCTCTTAGCACGGTGGGGAAGAAAGTCTGAAATGCCCTAAGGGAATCATCCTGATTGGGGAGCTTGAGAAACTGAGGCACAAAGGACAAGATCTGACATAAACGTAGCTCATCCTTATAAGATGGGAAGGATGCTCCACGAATGTGCATAGTCTGAGAAATGCTTCATTATCAGCTTGAATTTGAATGGATTAGTTCTTCGGGAAGAAAGGATGACATGAGCAGCATGCATCATTCTTAGAACTGTGAAATCCCTGGAGTTAGTAAGTGAGAGTAGGAACAGGAGTCCAATGTTAGGGTAATCACCAAATTATAAAGTTTAAAGGACCTCAGAGATTGAGTCAATGACACTGGAAAGAAAACTCCCTCTGAGAAATCCCCCATAAACAATCAGCCACTTCCTAAAGCATCCCATTCAACATTTAGATAGTGTTAGAAAATTCTCCCCTCCACTGAGATAAAATCCATTTTCCTGAAATTTCTATTCATTAGTTTAAAAATCCTACCTCGTTTTATCCTCACAACAACTCTGGGAGGTAGGTGCTATTCCACTTTACAGATGAGGATCCAGAGTGCAAATCAAGTCTAATCTTCCCCTCATGCCCCTCAATCCCCTTCACCCCCACTGCAGCTAAGTGACACAGTGGATAGATGACTAGACCTAAAATCAGAGAGACTTGGATTCAAATCCAGTCTTAGAGACTTCCTATCTCAGACATTGACGAGCTGGGCAATTCACTTAACCTCTGTGCCTCATCTGTAAAATGGAATAGCACCTACCTCCCAGGGCTGTTGTGAGGATAAAATGAGATAATGTTTTTTAAAGCATTTTGCAAACCTGAAAGTGCTATATACCTGCTAGTTATCATCATCATCATCATCATTATCATCATCATCATCATCATCATCCTAATTAAATAGACAGGACTTGTCCAGGTAATTAAGTGGACAGCAACTGTCCATTTAATGGAAACAGCACTGGGCAAGGGAAGTCAAACCACTATCACCATCTTGACCACCATCTCTCCTCAGACCTGATAGATAAAACATAGGTCCCTGAACCTAAGAGCTCTGGGAAGATCAAAGCTTCCAACCCAGTATTCATAGCCATTATCTCGGGAAGCAATCCCTGTAGAGATGCAGCCTGGCAACTGCTTCTGTTGGTTGTACAGCTTCAGCCATTAAAGACAAAGAAAAGAAAATTCTTGCAAAGTCCTTGGCAATGTCAAATTGTTCAAAATCAGAACCTGATAGGATGTTATCAGTAGAAGTGGCATTTAAAAAATAATCATTAACTTCTTCTTTGCCACTGAACTCTAAGGACCATGGAACTTTTCCATCTAATTTATAGCTGAAATCTTCAATATGTGTTGTCTCCCCATTAGAATGTGAACTCCTTGAGAGCAAAAATTGTCTTATTTCTCTATTTGTCTCCAGTGCTAAGCATAGTGCTTTGCACATAAATGCTTAATAAATGTAATATTAATTCATTCATAAGGCTTCAGGTGTGGTTGATAATGAACAGGGAGGACTTGTTATCTCCTTATCTATACAGCCCAAGATTGCATTAGCTTTTTGAATGCCACATCAGACTTTTGATTCACATTAAGGTTTCAGTCAGCTCAAACATCCATATAGTTTTGTGACAAATTGCTGTCTAGTGCTGTCTAGTGATATTATTCTCATCTTGTCTTTGGGAAGTTGACTTTTTGAGCCATTTTTCTGACTTTTGCCATTTGGACCCAATCTTATAGTTTGTCAGGATCTTTTTTAAGTCCTGACTTTCTCATCTAGTGTTATCTATCTCTTCCAGCTTTGTGTCATTTGAAAATTTATTAAGCATGCCAAGTCACTGATAAAGATGTTAAACAATACAAGTCAAGAGCCAAGTCTTCAGGCAATTCACTAGAGACCTCCCTTAATGTTAAATCTTAACCATTAATGACAACTCTTTGGATCCAGCCATTCAACCAGTAGTCTACACCTCTCTGTCTCCACAAGAATAACTTGCAAGAATTTATAAATTCTCTGCCTACATAAAGATAGATTCCATCTACATAACATTTCACAAGCTATCAGTTTTGTAACCCTGTTAAACCCCTGTTTGGCATAACCTCTTCTTGATGAAACCATGCTGGTTCTTTATGATCACTGTTTCTTTTTCTAGATATTATTAACCATCCCCTTAATGATACTATCTACAATTTTTTCAGGAGTTGCTCACTGACCTGTAGCTTCCAAAGTACATTTTTTTTTGGTGTATCTCATTCTTTTCTTTCTCTCTTTTTTCTTTCTTTCCTCCCTCTTTTGATCTATTTCTTTCTTCTTTCTTTCAAATTGGGACATTTGTCCTTTTTCAATCTTTTGTCACCTTTCCTGTTTTCTAGAATCTTCCAAAGATCACTATGACTCAGAAATCATATCCACCAATTATCAGTATCCAGAGATGTAGTGCATCTTAGGTCACATGAATCCATCAAGGGAACCTATGAATTCAGTTACTAATCAATTCTGGCTTCAGACAATTACTACCTGTATGACCATAGGTAAGTCACTTGACCTCTCTGTGCCCCAGTTTCTTCATTTATAAAATGAAGATAATAATAATACTCACTTCCCAATGTTGTTGTGAAGAAAAAGTGAGATAATATTTGTAAAGCACTTTTCAAACCTTAGAGTACCATGTAAATGCTATCTATTTATCTTTCTACCTATCATCTATCTGTCTATATATCTATGTCTATCTGTCCATCTCTCTCTCTCTCTCTCTCTCTCTCTCTCTCTCTCTCTCTCTCTCTCTCTTTCCATTCATCCAGATCTATCTAAATGGTCTTGGTTTTATTACAGATGCTATTTCTCTTGCAATGTAGATAATTATTTCATTAGCTTTTCTGGCTGTCAGTTTCCTGTTGATTCACATTGAACTTGATCAATCTGTCAAGTCATACTGATCATTGGCCCTAGAATAACTAATGGGCAGGGAGCAGAGTCAGGTCCTCAGGACCTGAAGAGCCTTGAGTTAATGGTATATGAGGATTTGCTGAAAAGTGGGTGATGTTTAGGCTAAAGAAGAGAGGATTCAGGGAACATGACATTTGTCTTCAAGTATTTGAAGGAGGGATTAGACCTATTCTGTTTCACCTTAGGGGGCAGGTAGATGCAAATTACAAAGATGACAATTTAGATTTTGTGTCAGGAAGAATCTTCTAACAATTAGAACTGTCCAAAGTGGAATGGGCTGCCTCTTGACATGGTAGATTGCCTCCTCCTTGGAAGTCTTCACTCAGAGGCTAGATGACCACTTGTTAAAGTGTTGAGTGGGGATTCCTTTGGTGTATTGGGTAGAGTAGATTGCTTCCTCTGAGGCACCTCCCAGTTCTCAAATTCTGTGACTCTAGAAGGATCAGGATCAGTAATGTCTTCAGTCTGGGAGAAAAGCTCATGATGGTGATAGCATGAAAAAACCCTAGGTCAGCAAGCTTGCCTAATGAACTGAAGGCCATAGGACCCAAGGGGAATATAGGACAATGTGTAGAAGAAGTAACCTAATTATAAAGGGCAGAACTAGTTTCTACAGTACAGTTAGGGGAATTTTTATTGAGTCAAATCAAGCAAAAAAAAAGAAAGGATAAGTAGTTAGTAAAAGAATGTGAGACTTTCCAAGGGTCAGAACACTGAAATTCCCAGAGGAGACTGAAGGTGATAGAGAACTAAAGCCCAAGGAGGCGTGAACTAGAGAGGATACTCTATATTTTCTGGAAACTTGGAAGTGGAGTGAAAGGGGGATTTTCAAGGTCCATCACCAGTGATTTTAGGGAGGAAGGCAGAGGACCTGAGGAACTTAAAATAGATAGAACTAAAGAATTGGAGTGGGGAATTGTAGGAGAGAAGAGACTGCTCCAGGTCCCAGGTTCCCACTCCCTGGTTATAGGGTTATGAAAAGATACTTCTGTAAGGCAGAGACCTTGTCAGATTGCATCTACCAGATAAAACACTGGAACCAATCTATTTTCGAGGACAAGACTTGGCAGAATGGCATTAGTCACAAAGGAGGAGACAGCTAAGAAGAGAAAGACCTGCTTCCACATAGTTGGCCCACAGATTGAAGGTTCATTTTTAGAGTCATTTTAGTTCATAAACTTCCCTTGGTGTTATGACATTCTCCCCCACCTCACCCTTAAAGCTCCACCTCAAAGACTTGCCAATTTGCAAAAGTAAAGGAAGTTCCTCCCCCAGGGAGCTCCTACACACATGAAATCACTAAATATTTTTAGTTCTTAACAAAAAATATCCCCACATGTAGCTCCCTATTTGTGTAATCATAGACCTTTGAAAACAGTAACCCACCCAAGAAAGGGATATATTCTATTTTCAGGGAGCAGGGCAAAAGAGAAACATGAATTACTGTGTCATTCCCCAGACAAACTTATGGTTAGTAAGGGAAAGGGAGGAACCCAGGAAATAAGAGGGCTTGTGGCATCAGTGAGAAGTAAGGTGTGCCAGAAAAGTGAATTTTAGGGTTTTTTGAAAGAAGAAAGGGAATAACTTTGCTTCTTGGCTTGACTCTGAGGTGCCACTTGTTATCACCAGGAGAATGCAAATCAATGAATGCAAATTCTAGAATCAAATTCATTACTTCTGAAACTTGGTGGTTTAGATACAGGTGCTTAAGGGCAACAAGTAAGTGCCATCAATGTATGATATCTACATAGTTACACAATATATCTATATGAATATATAACGTCATTCATTGCCTGTGATGAAGGGGGGCAGGGCGGAAGACAGATGGAGATGGAAAGTTGGACTAGACTAAGCTGGTCAGCTCAATCAGTGAAAGTGAGGACCTAATGAGGTTCAATCTCTGTGCAGGGCAGCTGGCTTTATTCTATTCCATGCCATGACAATTAGCAGGCTCAATCAGTATTTCCTTTTTTTAAATATATACTTAATATTTTCTATACTTTGATATTTTAGGCATTGGTGATTTCATCTTTCCACTGACATAGACTAAACTACTTAGTAGGTGTTTTTAATAGTTACTGTGTCCAAACAAACAAAAAACATCACTTATTGGCCATATCTCTGGTGACATAAATTTCCAAACTAAATTAATTGGACCTTGAATTATAATTGTGGAATCAGTGGTCAGTGCAGTACTCAGAGCTTTTCCTGCTTGATAGGATATAGCCGAGCTTGTGTTCCACTGAGAACCCAGGTTTGTGCCATATAAACATGAAACATCAAAGAAGTCCTTTAATGGGGTCAATATGTACTTATTAATTGATTGAATTAAGGAAAGCTATGACCTTGGAGGCTAGGGAAAATAGGAAAAAGAGAACAAGGTTAGTTTTATGCATAACTTGATCACCTTGCCATGTGTCTTTAGGATCCTTTCCCCAAAATAGTGCTCCATTTTATTCATTTATTCATTCATTCGTTCATTCTTTTTTTCTTGGAAAATTGAGACAAATAATTCTTTTGTCTAATGTAGTTTTCATTTATGATTTCTTGAAATATAGGTCTGGAAAACCAGGTTTTGATAAAGCCCATTATGATTCAAATGGAGTTACTTGACTATGTCTTTAAACCCAAATCATTCTGGCTCTCACTCATTGGACAATAATAAGTCCCAGCCCAAGCCTCATTTGCTCATTGTTTGTCTTTTGATGACTAAGAGTTGAGTGTAAATAGCAATTGTTTCTGTTCTGGCCAGAAACTCCAATGGTCTTCCATCCCCAGATTGATTCTTTTGGTAAGTCTAACTAGGTGGCCTTTTCCTTCAGTTCTTACCTAGCCTTTAATCACTGAATAGGTGTTGCCTCAGACCAACTGAAACCTAGGAAAGACCTTTGCTTAAAAAGGCCAGAGCCTCCCACTGCATCTGGGGCCATTGGCAGTTGTCCTGACCTGTTTCTTGTTACTGGACTCTGATGACTCTGGAGGAGAGAATGAGGCTGATGACTTTGCACAGCTCTGCCTCAGTTAAATCCAATTCACTTGCAAGTCAAGACATCACCTTCCTGATGTCATTGGTTCTCTTCTACAAAAACTCCCTCACTTTCTGGTTAATACCTGGAATTCTACCATTTGATCATTATTCCTTTTGCTTAAGACTCTGATGGCTATTAAAACTATAAAATGGAGGGGTTGCATCAAATGATATTTAAGGTCCCTTCTATATGGCCCTTAGAGCTTGTAACTCTATAAATGCCTTCTGTGAGGGTATTATTTTAATCTCTTGTAAATTCTTAGTGGGAATGAAGAATCTGAGGGTAAATTTTGCTATTAGGGTCAAGGGGTGGCAGAGAAAGCATGGGAGCACTGGCAATCTTATCCAAGTAAGTAAGGGAGGGGCTGTAGGATGAGAGGGCTTGGTGAAGCAAAGACAAAATTCACTCATTTCACAATTTCTGCCTAGAGTCAGCCCCAATCACAGGAGGGCAATAAGTCCACATAAATTCATCTGTTTTAGTTTCTTTTTTATAACAAGAGTTATGGCTTTGTGAATTCAGTGCACAAATGTAATCAACAATCCCATGTTAGACTGTCCCCTAAATGGAAATCGAAACTAGTGGGGGAAATCAATAGTCTTAGGTTGTATCTACATACACACACAGACAGACACACACTCACACACACAGTGGTGGGGGGAATAGTAAGGGGTTGGGTGAGGGGAAGGTTGAATTCAGTCACAGCCAATCATTTATTTTAAGAACAGCCAGTTAAATTCAGCCAAATAACTGGTCAGTGATGTATCACTACCAAGTTATTTGGCAAATATTCAGTGTGTGATAAATTTGAATGATTCTGATTTTCAAACAACATAGCATGAGATTAGTAAAAGTCTAAAAGTTAGCATTGTGTTTGAAAATGTACTTGACCAGAAACCTCAAGGGATGATGAAAACCCTACAAGTCGTGTCAGATTTATGGAGAACAGAAGAATTTATAACCAAACAAGAGATAGAGAACATTATGAAATGAAAAATGGATAATTTTGATTACACTAAATTGAAAAGTTTTTGCACAAACAAAGCCAATGCAGCCCAGATTAGGAGGGAAGCAGAAAACTGGGAAATAATTTTTACAACCAGTGTATCTGATAAAAGCCTTATTTCTAAAATATTAGAGTGGAGTCAAATTTATAAGAATATGAGTCATTCCCCAGTTGATAAATGGTCAAAGAATATGAACCGTTTTCAGATGAAGAAATTAAAGCTATCTATGAGTGTCATATGAGAAAATGCTCAAAATCACTATTGATTAGAGAAAATCAAAACGTCTCTGAGGTACCACATAACATGTATCAGATTGGCTAACATGACAAAACAGGAAAAGTATAATTTTTGGAGAAGATGTGGGAAAATTAGAACACTAATGGATTATTGGTGGAGTTGTGAACTGATCCAACCATTCTGGAGAGCAATTTGGAAGTATGCCCAAAGGGCATAATACCCTTTGATCCAGCAATATCCCTTCCAAGGCTATATCCTAAAGAGATCAGAAAAATGGGAAAAGGACTCACACATACAAAAATATTTATAGCAGCTTTTTTGTGGTGGCAAAGAATTGGAAATTGAGAGGATGCCCATCCATTGGAGAATGGCTGAACAAGTTGTGGTATATGAATGTAATGGAATACTATTGTGCTATAAGAAATGATGAGCAGGCAGATGTCAGAGAAACCTGGAAAGACATATGAACTGTTGCTGAGTGAAGTGAGCAGAATCAGGAGAACATTGTACATAGTAATAGCTACATTGTGTAATGACTAACTTTGATAGACTTATCTGTTCTTAGCAATGCAAGGATCTAAGACAACTCCAAAAGACTCATAATGGAAAACGCTGTCCACATCCAGAGAAAGAACTATGAGGTCTAAATGCAGATCAAAGCATGTTATTCGCTCTCTTTTTTTGCTTGTTTCCTCTTTCTTGTGGTTCCTCCCATTGGTTCTAATTCTTCTTTACAACATGACTAATGTGAAAATAGGTTTAATATGAATGTGTATGTAGATATCAAATTACATGCCATCTTGAGGTGGGGGGAGGAGAGAGATGGGGAGAAAATCTGGAACTCAGAATCTTATGGAAGTGAATGTTGACAATGAAAACTAAATTAATTTAATAATAAAAAAAGAATCCTACAGGCCAGTTCAGAACAGAGGATGAGAGATCTGGTAAGCTAGTGGTCACAGGAACCCCAAGAGAAAATATCTGTCATCATAGGAATGGCCTTACTGGTTAAAGCAGAAAAGGGACGCATTTGAAAGATATTGAGCCTGAGTATCTGTAATCCAAGGTAGTGGGATGCACACATATCTCTAAGGTCTGTGAATTTTGTCACTATGGGAGCTTTCCTCTAATGGTGATTATATCCCATCAAAATCTTAGTACCTAGTAAGTCTCAGGGAGCCACCTGAGTCACAAAGAAGACGAGTGGTTTGCCTATGGCCACATATCCAAAATAGGAATTAAACTCAGTTTCTTTATTCTTACCAGCATTCTATTCACTACACCTCATTGCCTTTCATAGACATACAGGATAGGTTATTTCTTTCCATTTCCCCTTCCTCATCCACTTTGCCTTTATGGAGACATTATACCACATTAGCACAAAGCCACCAGGTTGGCTTAACAGAGCAGGCTGAAAATTGTTGGCCAGCAGGTATTGTTCCTGGATGGCAGCTGTCACAACTGTGTTCCAGTCATTCCCTCCTCCACCATTTCCTCTGCAATTTTTAGATTAAAAGAGGAAATTCTCCTACCAAAAACAGAAAAATCATGGATCAGAAGGCATCAAGTCCCCTTACTTTTACAGATTAGGAAACTGAGGCACAGAAAGATTAAATGAATCATCCAAAATTATCCAGCTAGTTGATTGGAATTAATATTAAAATGCAATTCTCTTGACTTATGGTCCAGCGCTCATTCCACAGAACCTCATAAGGAGAAGGGAAAAAATATGGATTTTTCTTCTCTATGTAAAAAATGATACATTTTTTAGCCCTTTTGAAATCAAAGGGAGAAAATAATAGTAGCTGACCTTTATATAACAGTTTAAATTTTGCAAAGCACTGAATATACATTAGCTTTATTGATTCTCACAAAGTCCTTTTTGGTACTATAAGTGTTGTGACAAATGAAAAGCATGAGAGACACGAGTTTCTGGGTAACTTTGATGATAAATTTATTAATTAGGTTAGCTAATAATCAACAAATTGATGGCCAGGAGTTTGTCTTGGAAAACCAAACACAAAACCATTAAGGCTGAAAGCCTTAATATACTTTTGGAAAAGGGAGTGCCCCTGACAAGTGAAAATCAGCCCTGACTGGAGGACACTTAATAAGGTGGTATATTAGAGGCCTTCAGCTTCTCCTGCTGAGAGAACATGGCTTGATCATGAGACTCAGCTGTCTCCAGTAATCTGGACAGGATTATTCATCTTACCTATCTACCTATCTCCACTCAAACCACTCTGGTTGTTGTTTTTTTTTCCCTTCATGAGCTGAGTCACTTAAAACTCCAACGGAGGGGTACAAGAAAAGGGGCTTGTTTCCTTGGGGCATAAATTTGCCTAGCTTAGATTTTGTTTACACTCTAAGAAGAAGTTCTCCTAGTTGCATGGGGTCTCTCCCAAGTTCAAGGAGCATGTTCCCAGAGGATTAGGTCAATCTCATAAATCAGAAACTGACTGACGTTCTACAAGAGCTGGGCCCTAAAGGAGGAAAGGGAAAAAGAAGAAGTTTAGATCCCAGTTTAATAACTGGTTACTAATATAATAAAAATAATTTCTCTTAGTATCGTTAGTTCCATTTGTTGTTGTCATCAAGTTGTTTCAATCATGTCCAATTCTCTGTGACCCCATTTGTGGTTTTCTTGGCAAAGATACTAGAGTGGTTTACCATTTCCTTTTCCAGCTCATATTACAGATGAGAAAACTGAGGCAGACCGGGTAAAGTGACTTGTCCAGGGTCACATAGCTAGTGTCTGTGGCCAGATTTGAACTTATGAAAATGAATCTTCCTTGACTCCAAGCCCAGTGCTCTATCCACTGCACACTCTAGCTGCCCCTGTTCCATTTTAAAGATGAAAAAACTGAGACTCAGAGAGTTTAGGTACCAAGCTACTTACCTGATATGGCTAGTCAGTATCAGAGACAGACTTGACCTTCCTATCTTTCTTGACTCTAAGTCCAGTGCTCTTCTTGCTACATCACACGTCCTCTTCGCTGCTCCAAGCTGGGCTTATTTTCAAAGAAGAAGTGTAACTGTTTAATAATAATAATAATATTAACAACATAACTTATATAGCATTTCAAGGCTTATGCAATGCTGTATATATGCATACACACGTATACGATATATGTTTCCATACACATATATAGGAGAATAATTTTATATATATACATATACATATATATAGTCTCATTTGTTCCTCAATAATAACACTGTGAGATGGGTATTATCATTATCCTCATTATACAGATAAGGAACCTGAAGCTAACTGGCTTGTTAAGACACTTGCCCAGGATTCCACAACTAATGAGTATTTTAGATTGAGTGAGCAAAGCTTCAGGTTTGGTGACTCCATGCCCAAGGTTCTAGACAAGGGTTGGGGAATCCACAGCCTCGAGGCCTCATGTAGCCTTCTAGGTCCCTGGGTGTGGCCTTTTGACTGAGTCTAAACTTTATAGAACAAATCCAATTCTGTAAAAGGGATTTGTTCTGTAAAGGGGATTTGTTTTGTAAAGTCTGGATTCAGTCAAAGGGCCATACTTGAGGACCTAGAGGACTGAATGTGGCCTCAAGGCTGCAGGTTCCCCACCCCTGTTCTAGGCAATGTTTGCAGTGTCTCCTCCCAGGGAGATACTGAACAAAAGAAGTTAGTGAGGGTTAAGCAAAGTAATTCTTCCTGCTATAGAGCCAGCAGATGCCCCCACTGGGTCATATCCATATTCCTTCCAGAAAATCACCAGTTATTGGTAGGGATGTTTTCCTAGGGCATGGCAAACCATGGACAAAACTGCATTTAGGGACTTAAGGAAGAAACAGCCATGCCCATATTCAGATCCTTAAAAAAGTGTCAAAGATGGGATTTGAATTCAGATTTCTTTAATTCCAAGGTTGGACCTCTTCCTATTTCTTCTCCTTTCCTGTCTTTAGAGTTACATAGGGTGAGTTGGGGAGTCCCAAGGAACAGCTCTCATTGTAGCTATAGGATTGTTTTTATCAGATGTACTGAGATCTTTCCAGAGAGATTTGGGGAAACCTTGGACAAAATGAAAGCATTCTAAAACATTGGAACTGAGCTTGATTGCTGAGGATTGGGGAATTCTGTAGCTTTTGTTGTTATTGACCCCAAACAAATAAACAAGTAAATAAGTAAGCATGTAAGTAAATAAATAAATTGATGGATGAAGAGATAGCTAGATATTTAAATAAATGAATGAATGAATACATGCATGAAGGAATGGTTAAGTAAATAGATAAATAATTGAATGAATGAGCAAAGAAAATAAATAGATAAATGAATGAATGAATAAACTCATAAGAAAATGAATAAATAGAAGACTCTCTCTGACTCCAGCTGGCTTTTCCTTGGGGAAATATCCCTATGATATCAACAGCAAGATGATTCCAAGAAAATAAGTAGAGCATGAACCTGTTCCTAAGGTAGAAGCATCTTTCTCCATTAGAAGTTCCCAGAGAAAGACCTCAAACTGTTTAATTGTCCTAACTAGATCATACTTCATTTTAGAACAAACCATATAGTGGAACTCTGAAGTCATCTTATTTTATCTTTCCTTCCCTCAAGCTCTCAGAATCAAGCCAGCCGTCATATTTCCCTCTGAGCTCTTAATAAGCCAGAAGAGTTATTAGCAACAAGAAGCTCTATTCAGCCCTTAGGACTTGACTCACTGGCTTTCCAGTAACCCGTGCTTGTTAGCAGGTCACAGCAAACATGACAGCTTGGAGTTTTTTGGGTTTTTTCCCCCAAAACAAGCAGTACTAAAAAGGGCCTCTATTGTGACTCTAACATGATGCAAGAAAAGATTGTAAAAAGGGAAACAAAAATACCACTATGTATGAAACATCCATAGCATGTGTAAAAGGATTTCTTTATGCTGTTCTTCGAAAGAAAGTCCTCTGCCATATAACTGGTCTTTGTCGAGCAGGTGACTCCATAGTAAAAAAAGGGAATTACAGCAAGTCCTTGTAAGGAGCGAGGTGTTTTCCATTTCTAGTGGAAGTGGTCCAGGTAAGAAAAAATGTTTTCTGCTTAGAATACTGAACCTTTCCTGCCAAAGTGAGGCAGTACATGAGCCTGTCTGAGATGATGCTCTTTTTTGAAATTAAAATCTGACATCACATTGATACTGAGATTGGAATATTTTACATTGGTTCCCTCCCAGTTTGCCTTTTAATGAAAAGAGCCTTGCAATTTTGACTGGAATCAGACATTCTGTCCTCCATGGGTAACTTCCTTGCAACAGAAGGAAATGAAGAAATAATTTTCAGAGTTCTTATTGATCTAGCATTACATTAACTCAGGCTGGAAAGCCAAGCTATTTATTGACTAACCTCTAGCTAGCCACCTCTAATTAGCTCAGTTTTCCTGGGCAGATATTATATAGTGTGGTGAGAAGAGACCAAGGGAGTAGATGCTCTGAACCTGTCACAGGGTGATTTATATAATGGCTGGTCGGTATTTTTTTTCTAAATTTGTTTAAAAGAAGAAAGATAACCCATACAATGTGTTACAGTCAACAAAGTCAGTTGGATCCTTATTCAGGAAGACTTTTTCCCTTCCCCCACACAAAAGATGAATATAAAGACTTTGTAAACAAAATGTTTCATGAAAACATATTCTTCCTCCAGGAGGGCCAAATGGTCGTATTACAAATGGCTATCTTTCATATCTAAGGATACTATTTGACATCTCCAAAACTGACCTCATTTGAGGGTGACAAGCACTATTTTTTCTGGGAAAATTTTCTGCTCACTTTCTTTGACTTAGGAGTACTCTTTGAAAGAAAGAAAAAGAGAACTTGAGGGTAAGGCCCATTTGATAACAGCTATGACCCAGTACTTTCTTTTGAACTGATGACATCAAGTAATCAAGTACAAATGAAAAGCAAGGACCTCGAGAAGACACTCAGTCCTTATTAGCAGAAGGGCAATAGTCACATCCAATATTTTATTCAAGACAGCCTCGGACAAACTCTTTTTGAATGAGTGGAAACTTCCATTTCCAATTACTGCAGAAATGCTAAGAAGGATGTCTGGGTCCAGTTCCAAAAGTATAATGGCAGGCACTCACACAATTTCAAGTTTGAAATCAATGCATTTCTATAGTTGGTATTACAGGAGTCTCCCTGCTTTAAAGGAAAAAAAAACGTTGTAGAGTTCTACTAAGCTTCTTAAATTCCCTACAGCTTAAAGACACTATATAAATATTCACGGGGTTTTCTAAGGCAAAAGTTGTCTTTTTCTCTTAGCTACCAACTAGCAAACCAAAAAGAGACTTTACCAGGACGAGATGCAAAGTACTATCTTCTTGGACTTGTACATCAATTTTGAAAGTAGCTTCGTGTAATTTCTGGAGCTAAAAATCAGAGGACAGAATATTAATGAGACAGTGTCAGATACCATGGTTCTCTTAAGGTAGTTTATGTATTTTTCCCTTAAAGAAAAAAAGTCTAAAGTGTAAAAATTTCTCTTTTGTGGGGGACTACAAAAATAATAAGGAAGATTGTAATGATAATAGTAAACATTTACATGACTTTATGTATATTATCTTGGGGAAATATTCTCTCTCATGACAATTTAGTTTTTGCTCCTCCTTTTGGTAAATGTCTACTCATTCTTCGAACCCTGAAAGAGGCCCTGGAAAGAACAGAATGGTTGTTAAAAATGCCTATATTAGGGGCTCCACGCCTTGAAAGTGCACTTGAGACAGCAATAATGCAAGTCACAGAAATATAGACACAGGAAGTATAAAACCTATGAGGATAATTTCAATGCCAGCACAAGTCTCAAATCCCAATAAAAGGAATTGTTAGAATCTCCAGGAGGTCAGGTTGCTAACAATCGGTCTGATCAGAGAGCTTCTTGGGCTCTGGAGGAAAATAAAGACTTTGGATTATCTCTTTTTTTTGGTTCTGTATAAGGATTAACATGAGGGGGGTGTCCAACTAGTATTGAACATACTTATTGGCCAATCAAAGGAAACTAGGTATATATTTTCTGGCATGCTGAGAAAAATTCTCTGTATGTCCTGTCTGAACTAAATAGAAGGAGAAATGGAACTCATAGGCCAAGTTCAGTGGATGTTTTCTGGGTGGTGATAGGGTACTCAGAAATTAACTTCTTTTTCTGGAACTTAACTGCCTGTGCAATCTTTAGCCAGGCTCAGTTTTCTCACCTGTAAAATGAGTGACTATGTGGGCCATGAGGGAGATGAACAAGATGGATCTGGGCTCACGAACCCTCCAGCTACCCAAGAGCATGCAGAAGGACTGCAACCTGGATATTGTGCAGAAGAAGAAGGAGAAGAAGCTAGGGATTAGGTAGCCCTGTAGTCAAGAGAACCTGCATTCAAATCTGACATCAGACACTTGACACTTGCTAGCTGTGTGACCCTGGGCAAGTCACTTAATCCCTATTGCCTTGCCCAAAACAAAAAAACAACCCCCTCCAAAATCTGACTGGATAATCTCTAAGGTGTCTTACAAGCATGGAAATTTTATGATCCTAAGGCCTTTCTACTATAGCAAGAGGAGGCTTTGAGAGGCTCTAAAAAGTCTATCTGTCCCCAAATGCCTTCCCTTACCAGGTTTCTAGGGGAGCCTAAAATTTCCACCATTCAAGTCACTCTTTGATGAACTGAACTACACAATCTACTTCTTAACATGAAAATTTGGGACTAGGAGAGGTTACATATTCAGGCAATCAGTAAGAAGCAGGCTTTTTGTCATGGAAAGTATACCAGGGGGTGGCTGGGTGGTGCAGTGAATAGAGCACTGGCCCTGGGGTAAGGAGGACCTGAGTTCAAATCTGGCCTCAGATACTTAACACTTACTAGCCGTGTGACCTTGGGCAAGTCGCTTAACCCCAATTGCCCTCCAAAAGAAAAAAAAAAGAAAGTTCACCAGATTAGGAAACAGAAGACAAATTACATGGTCTGCCTATAACCAATTTTGAACAACTTTGAACAAGTCATATCTCCTCTCTGGCCCTGAGTGTTCTCATCTGCGAAATGACAGAGTTAGATTAGGCGGTTTTATGGTCTTTTGCAGCTCTAACATTCCATGACCCATGCAGCTAGGTGGTGCAGTGGGTGGAGCTCTGAGCCTGGAGTCAGGAAGACCTGAGTTTGAATCCGCCCTCAGAGACTTCCTAGCTATGTGACCCTGAATAAGTCACTGAACCTCTGTCTGCCTCAGTTTGCTCAACTGCGAAATGGGGATGATAATAGCGCCCACCTCTCAGAGTTGTGGTGATATGAGATAAGGAAGGTAAACTGCTTAGCATAGTGCCTGAGCATAGTCAGTGCTATGTAAATGTTGGCTATCACTACTGATGAATCTGGTAATGGATTATCAGGGCAGAATTTGTCAGACTGAAACAGTATGGAGTAGTGGCTGAAGCTGTGGATTGGAGCCATGAGGCACGGACTTGGATCTTGGCTCTGGTATTATAAACAACGGAACACGCTGAGGATCCTGGGATCCACTGCTCACAGTGCCTGCCACACAGTAAGTGATTTATAAAATGTTGGCTATTGCCATTGTTGTTACTGTACAGGTTTGTTGTGAAAAAACTGCTCTGTAAACCTTGATATACTTTAGAAATTTGAATTAATATTGTTTTTGTTGCTTGTCCTGGGCTGGAAAGAAATGTCTGATCCTTTTGGATGTGGGGATGGACAGGGGAGTTATTCATTTTCTAAAAACAGGTTCCCTTTCCTAAGCAATGCATACCCTCAATAAAATTATTATTTTAACGTAATATGGAAGTGTGGCATAATGTAAAGAAAGCTGCAATTTTTACCTGGAACATATGGCTTCAAGTCTCACTTCTGACACACAGTATGGGCTGTGTGACCCAGGGTAAGTCACTTAACTAGGAATCTCTAAGACTACTTCGCTGGCAGAGGAAGCTCCTCTCTGGAATTCTCCATGATGATGGCCTTACAGGTCCAGCCCCTTATCCCTATTCTGTATTAATGTAGGTACTTTCTCAGGGGTATTATGTGTATTACCATCTCTTACTTAATGTTTTATACAGCTCCTTGAAAAGATAAGATGGAGATATAAAATAGTGACAGTCATCCTCGTTGTCCCCATAGTGCAGAATGAGATGGAAATGAAAATGACTAGATACAATGTGATCTGTTTTTTATTAGCCACACATGTTATGCAGAGAACTGATACAATATAATTATGGAAGAATCTTCCCAATTTTCAACATGCATGATCCAAGGTTAATACCTAGATTAACATATTTCAAAACTCATAATTTTCAAACTAAAATGTGTGCTCAGAATTTCAATAGTGAATTTCCTACCAGTCCCTCATGGCCCATTCTCTAGATCCGTGGGTATATCACTGTCTTTTATCTTCCTACTAAAGATCTTCAATGATTACAAGCTAGTTCTCACAAACCAGAATTCTTTTTTTAGTAGAAATCAATAAGCAAAACAGCAATTATTGTATATTTCTCTTTATAATTGTCTCCTCAATTCATTGTAGGTACTAACCATGCACAACAGCATCTCTTAAACAGAGGAGCTTTTAAGTGTCCATAAGAGCTTAGCTGTGATGTGTGGTCATGTCTGGGTTTGATGTCCTTATTAGAAAAAATCCAGTTTTGTTCAACTTCATTAAACAACAAACAAAAAGAAATACACCCCACTTCCCTAGGAAAAGCCCCCTTGCAGGTTGTTCTCTTGCCTATTCAGAGGAAAGCAGGTGGCTTTTTCTTTCTGCTTCCTACTGAGAAGGGGCTTTCTAACAGAAAAATTTTCAGGTTGATCTTTAAAAAGTTCACACATCAAATGTTTGCACTGGAATTTTTTGCTTGCCTTTGCCTTAGCAGGACTTGGAGAACCCATTGCCATTTGTTCTAGAGGTCCAGTAGGAAGCATGAACAGGGTAAATTGTTAGTTAGAAATCTTGCATCATGTAACTCATTCTTGTCCTGCCTCTGATTACTTGTATTGATGAATATAGGATGTTCCAAAAGTCTTGGTGCTGAGAGAAATGATTATTTTTCTATTATCTTAATAACCAATTATTAAATTAGAATTGAGAGTTTTCCTTTCATTTCCTCATTCAGGAACCAGCTTCTGTAGGCCAATCAGTTAGTCTCTGAAGGATATTGCTGACAGATGAGATTGCCCACATCTTTAGGGACCTGATTTGGGATCTTGGGCAGGAGCCTACCCAACCAGAAAACCTTACAAACAGAATTTAATCTAGGTGAATTCTTGGCCTTCAGAAATAAGACCCTCTCCTTGGAATCTTCCATTAGAATTTAGAGTGATCAAGCTTATGAAGGAGAAAACCAACCAAAATGGTCTAGTAAGAGATGGATTTCCTTTGTCCATTTTGTTGGAGGTATCTGAGTCTCATGATCAAGTCATGTTCTCAGCAGGAGAAGCTAAAGACCTTTAGCCCACCTTCTCATTAAATGTCCACCCTCTCACTGATTATTTACCAATCAGGTTAGATCTTTACCTAGAAGGGGCACCTCCTTTTCCAAAGATATGTGTGTAGACGTGTATGTGCATATATGTATGGAAGAACACATGCATACATATATATATATATACAAAGCATGTATATAATTATATACATACATGAATTGTGTGTTGTATGTATCTAGAGATAGCTATATAGATCTATGTACATACATATGTAGATCTCTCTCTACACATACACACACCTCTAGATCTATCTAGTTATTACTACTACTACTACTACCAACTTTTTGTATAATGATTTACTGTCCAATCATAGTTCTTTACATACATTCCATTAATCAAAAATCTCTTGTTAAGCATCTCGTATGTGTCAGCCACTGTGTTGGGTGCTGAGGATACAAAGAGATGAAATAATACTTGTTCTCAGTCAAGAAGCTAACCCTTACCCTCTACCCAAAGAGATGACACAGAAATACATGAGCATATTCATAATAAAAACAAAATAAACACCAGATGATTAAATAGAAAATATCTAAGGAGGGAGGACACAGTAGTTGAGATAAAGAAACACTTCATGTAGAAGATGGTATTTGAGTTGAATTTTGAAAGAAGTGAGTGATACTGTGATGCTGGAGTAAGGAGGGAGTATGTTCCAGGTATGGAGAAAGGTCAGTGTAAAAGCTCAGAGATGGGAGTGTTGTGTGTAGGGAATGGAGAGAAGGTCAGAGGAAGGAAAATAATGCATCATGGGTCTGACCAGATAAATTGGGGTCAGGTCATGAGGGTTTTAAAGGACAAAACAAAGGGGTTTATATTTTCTCTGATAGGAACCACTGGAGTACATTGAGAACTGGTTTGACATGGTCAGCCCAATCACTATATCAGTTGTGTGGGGTGTGGATCAGTGTAGGGAGAAGAACAGTTAGGAGGGGATTGTAGTAGTCCTAGGGAGAGGAGATGAGTGTCTAAATTAAAATGATGGCTATGGGAATAGTGAGGAGAAGCTGAATGCAAGGGTCTTTCTGGTGCCAGAAATAGCGAAATCTATCAACTATTTGGATATAGGGTGAGGGAGAATGAGGACTGGAATATTAGGTTGAAATAACAAACCTAAAAAACTGGAAATATGGTGGCAACTTTAACAGAAATAGGCAAGTTAAGTAGAGTGGTGAGTTTTGGGAGAAAGATGAGTTCTCTTTTAGACATATTGAGTATGAAAGGTAATGTAGGACAAGCTGAGAAGAGAGACTGAAGGGGCAGCTGGGTGCACAGTAGGTGCACTGGCACTGGAGACAAGAGGACCTGAGTTCAAATCTGGCCTAGGCAACTCACTTAACCCTGATTGGAGAGAGAGAGAAAGAGAGAGAGAGAGAGAGAGAGAGAGAGAGAGAGAGAGAGAGAGAGAGAGAGAGAGAGAGAGAATTATTTACATAGAGATAATAATGAAAACCACTGCCTCTTAGAAGGTCAGCAAGTGAGAGAGTGTTAGAGAAAAGAAAACCTAAGGCAGAGTCTTGAATAACACCAATATTTAGGGGGTCATGAGACTGAGAAGGAATGGTCAGACCTATAGGAGGAGAACCAAAAGGAAGCAGTATCATAAAAACTCAGAAGAAGGAGCGTCCAGGAAGGAGTGGTCAACAGCACCAAATGGTACAGAAAGGCTGAGAAAGATGAGGATTGAGAAAAGGTCATTCAGTCTGGCCAACAGAGATTCTTAGTACTTTAGAAAGAGCAGTTTCAATTGAGTGCTGAGGTTAGAAGTCAGAATGTAAAGGGTTGAGGTAAGTGAGAAGAGAGAAAGTAGGAGTTATGATTAGAGAAAAAAATTTTAAAGGAATTTGACTGAGAAAGTGGCTAGATATGTGATGGTAGCTTAAGGGGATAGTAGGGTCCAGTGAACCCTTCTTTTGTAAGGATAGGGTGACTTGGGCATATTTGAAAATAGCAAGGATGAATGCAGAGAATGAATACTATCTTAATGGAAATTCACAACAACTCTGTGAGGAAGACAGAGCAAGTATTATTGTTTTGTTCTACATATGGGAAAACTGAGGTTTACACAGGTTAAGTCTTTGTCCTACAGTTAGAGCAGGAATTTAAACTTAGATTTTCTGGTTCCAAATCTAGTTCCCCTTCCATTCTACCATGCTACCTTTCATTATGTCAAGAAATATTTCCAGGACTTGTTAAAAGAGCTTGGTTTGGAACTCTAAGCATATGTGTGTGTATACATATACACATGTATGTGTGTGAATGTACACAAATGCATACATATATACAGATACTTACATATATGCACACAGGTCTGCCCCTCTCAATGCCTCCCTTCTTACTAACTCTCTGATGAAATTTTACCTCTCTAAAGTGAAGTTTCCCCACTTGTTAACATTATTATAATACTTATCTTTCAGGGTTTTCATGAGGGTCAATGGAGAGTCTGTAGTTGGCTCAGTTGATAGAGTGCCTGGCCTGATGTCATGAAGACTCATCTTTGTAAGTTCAAATCTGGCTTCAGACACTTACTGCTGTGTGACTTTGAGCAAGTCACTTAATCCTGTTTGTCTCAGTTTCCTCATCTGTAAAATGAGCTGGAGAAGGAAATGGCTAACCAATCCAGTATTTTTGCCAAGAAAACCCCAAAATTGGGCTGCAGAATCAGACACAACTGAAATGACTGAACAACAACCAACTTTAAAGTATTATGCAGATGTCAAGCATAATTATTGGTGACAGTAATTATAGTGATAATAGTTATTTTTATAGGTATCAAATCCTACCAATGGACTAGAAGCCCAGTGAAGACAGGGACTGGAGCTTATCCATCAATATCTCTCAGACACAGGCTCAGAAAGGACTAATTCTCAAATAATCAAAAAGCTCTGATTTAGGCCAGATGTGGTTTAAACATATGTTAATAAAGCAATCAGTTCACCAAGCATTTAGTGGATGTCAAGTACTGTTCCAGGCTCTAGGGAAATGAGGACAAAAATGATGTCGTTCTTGCCATTAAGGAGCTTGCATATATTAGTCTATGCAGAACACACAAATAAAGTCAATAGAAGGAGAGGAAGGGAATAAGCATTTATTAAGCTTCTACTATGTACCAGGAACTGTGTTAATCACTACCAATACTGTCTCAGTTGTTCCTCACAACAGCTCTATAAAGTAGGTGCTATTTATGATATCTAGTTTATAGTGGAGGTTAAGTGACTTGCCCAGGGTCACACAGCTAGTAAATGTCTGAGACTGGATTTGAACTTAGATCTTTTTTACAGTCTACTCTCATCTAAATGAAGGACCTAATTGCTGCCCCTCTTTTTAAGGAGCATTTTTGATCATTAGAATGATCACTTCAGAACAAGCAAAGTTGTCCTAACCATAGATTGATTTTGTAGATTTTGTAGGAATGCCCACATAATCATTAAACCACAGGGAATGGTCATTCATTCCCAGCAAGAACTAAAAATAAACCACACCTCTGGCTCTGCTTCATTCTACAGCATAAATGTTAAAACACATTTAATTGCTAATCACCCTGCATGGCACCACGTTTTATTCCTGTAATAGGAATCACCTTTTGAAATTACAATATATCTTTACTTATATTGTTCCACATTAAGATGTGGGAATGATCAGAAACATTTTATTCTTTATGTAACTCAAATAAAAATAAAATAGTAAGCATTTATTGTGTGTTATACAAAGTTCAGATAAGCCACAGTCTCTCCCCTCATAAAACTTTTAGTTCATCTAATAAGGGAATGTAATATACACAAATAACTATGATATACAACAATTCTTCCAATCAATATAACCTATCCAAATAAAAAAGGATGTGCTGACTAAACAAATAATATTTACATCCAGGCTAATTCTAGAATTGCAACTTATCTGTTTCCTTTTAAATTGTTTTTTAACCTTTGTCAAGGAAGGTGCTAGTTGTTTTATTTCATTTAAAATTTTTTCCTTTAAATATTTTATTTTTTCCAATTGCGTGTAAAAACAATTTTTAACATTTGGGTTTTTAAAAATTTTAAGTTCCAAATTCTCTCTCCTTCCTGTACCCCCCTTCTCCTTGAGAAAGCAAGCATTTCCATAAAAATTATATATGTGTAGTCATGTAAAACACATTTCCACATTAGCCATGTTGTGAAATAAAACATAGACTAAAAAAAACCCAATGAAAAATAAAGAAAGTAAAAAAGAGTATGTTTTGATCTGCATTCAGAGCCAATCAGTTATTTCTCTGCAGGTGGATAGCATTTTTCATCATGTGTCCTTTGGAATTGTCTTGGATCATTTTATTCCTGAGAACAGCTTTATCATTCGCATTTGGTCATCATACAATGTTGCTGTAACTGTATACAATGTTCTCCTGCTTCTGCTTATCTCACTTTGCATCAGCTCATGTAAGTCCTTGATTTTTCTGAAAACATCTTCCTTGCCATTTCTTATTGCACAATAGTATTCCATCACAATCACATACCACAACTTGTTTAGCCATTCCCCAATTGACGGACATTTCAATTTTCAATTCTTTCCCACATTAAAAAGAGCTTCTATAAGTATTTTTATAGATATAGGTCCTTTTCCTCTTTAAAAAAAAAAACCTCTTTGGGGTACAGACCTACTAGGTGGTACTGATGGGTCAAAGAGTGATAGTTTTATAGCCTTTTTGGCATAGTTCTAAATTGCTCTTCACAATGGTTACATTGGTTCACAACTCCACCAACAGTGCATTAGTGACCCAATTTTGCCATATCCCTTCCAATATTTGTCACTTTTCTTTTCGGTCATATTAGCCAATCTGATAGGCATGAGGTGGTACCTCAGAGATGTTTTAATTTGCATTTCTCTCATCAGTAGTGATTTAGAGTATTTTTTCATTTGACTAAAGATAGCTTTGATTTCTTTATCTGAAAACTGCCTCATCATATCCTTTGACCATTTATCCAATGGGGAATGACTTGTATTCTCCTAAATTTTACTCAGCTTTTTATGAATTTGAGAAATGAGAACTCTATCAGGGGAACTTGCTGTAAATCCCCCACCCCCATTTTCTGCTTTTCTTCTAATTTGGGCCCCATTGGTTTTGTTTATGGAAAACCTTTTAAATTTAATATAATCAGAATGATCCCTTTTACATCCCATAATGTTTTATTATCTCTTCTTTAGTCATAAATTCTTCCCTTATTCATAGATATGACAAGTAAAATATTCCATACTCCCCTAATTTTCTCATGGTATCACTCTTTATGTTTAAATCATGTACCCATTTTGACTTTATCTTGGTACAGTTTGTGAGATGTTGGTCTATACCTAGTTTATGCCTAACTGCTTTCTGGTTTTCCCAGCAATTTTTTGTCAAGTATTGAGTTCTTACCCTAAAAGTTTGGATCTTTGCATTTATCGAGCACTAGATTGCTGTGGTCATTTACTACTGCATCTTGTGTATCTAATTCATTCCATTGATCCACTACTCTATTTCTTAGCCATTTCCTGATCATTTTGGTGATTACTGCTTTGTAATACAGTTTGAAATTTGGTATGGCTAGGCCAGGGTGCTAGTTAAACAAAGGTTATGACTAGAAGGTCAATGACCTAGTCTAACTAGCCAAGATATTCCTATTCCTCTTATAACATGGAGAAAGTTTTAGAGATACGACTATTTTTTTTTTCACACGAGAACAGTCCAGGCTAATACTTTATGCCATGCCTGCCTTTTTGTTGAATGGAGAAGCCAGATAATATTCCTGGACTTTCTTTAGCAAAAGGGGGAACATTGTGAGCATAGAACATATCAAATTGATTTATGGAGATTTTGACTTCTCAAGACAAAGAACTGTATCCTTTAAATCCAGGGGATTAAGAGCATACACCTCCTGGTTTTTTCAGATTGACACTCAGAAACAATGTAGATTCCTCAATAATATTGCTGTCCTACTTGTGACTGGGTGGCAACTCAGGAAAAGGAAGTTTATGGTATTTAGAAACAAAATCTACTAAATACATATGAGAGAGAGAGAGAGAGCACCAAATGGAATACTGTTAGAAATGGGAAGCTTGTGTTATTATTTTGCTCAATTTAAGTATATTATATATATGTATGTATATATATATATATGTATGTATGTATGTATGTATGTATGTATTTAAAATGGCTACCAAGAGAAATTTTTTAAAATTTCTACTCCCATACCCCACCCAAAATAAAGTTATGGGTGGGTGGAGTTTTTCCCCATTATTAGGCTAACTGGAATAATTAATAGAAATCCCAGGAATGCAGATAATTCTGGTTAATATGAGAGAGACACTATTACAAGCTGGTCTCAGAGTCAAGAAAACCTTGGTTCAAGTCCTATCTCTGACATGTAATCTGTGTGACCCTAATCAAATTACTTAACCTCTCAGTGCTCCCAAGAAATATCTAAGACTATAAATTGTAGAGCAGGAACCAATCCTTGCTGGTAGAGGTAGAGGTAATTTCTGTGCTAAGCAGTTCCTTTTAAATATTGAGAAAATTACGGGTCTCGTCCAATGAGGAAGAAAAAGGAACAAGAGAGAAAGAGTCCCACTTTTCTGACCAAAGGTTGTCTTTCCCAAGTTGGTTTAACAAGGTTAATAAGCCATGTATGAGATATTAAATTAAATGGGGCCTTTTAAATGGTATAACAAAGTATCAATAGGGCCACCCATAGCAGAGCCATCAAGGACTGGCTTGGGAGAAGACTGATTCTCTGTCCCTTATTTAGAGATTCTAAACTACTGACACCTTTTGAGCTATACTCTTTCTGGGTTTCTCCCAGGGGCACTCTTAGCCAAGTGGCTACTCTTTACAAAAACACTGTACTAAAACTTTTCAGAGCTGACTTTCTTTCCCAGCCTAGCATAACCATGATGTGTATATAACACAAGCCTGATTAATTAGGAAATGCCCTAGCATGACTGGTGCCTCATGGCTACTTCCTCTAGACTCACTTACATTTCAAATGCTTGACCTTGCTTTTTTTTTTTTCATTATTAGCAGTCTGCATTTCAAATTCAGTTACTTCACTCATGGAGGTCAAATGCATTAGCTCCTTTGCTCTCAATTAATAAATAGATTTGACTGCTTAGTTGTGGGACTTATTCCACTTTCTGTATTTATTCTGCCCCTTCTTCTGAATTCTGTTGGCACTTAACATTTACATCTCATTTAGTGCTTCAATACTGCTCTGTTTAGTGAAATACGTGCATTTATCTTGTTCTCCTAACCATTTTCTCTGATCAGGAAATGGGAGGGTTGGAATGCCCTTACTTTTTAAAAGATTTTTTAAAAACTTATCTGAATTTAAGTATATTTTGGGAGATAGGTCGAGTATGCTAGATCTGTAAATCCCAAGTCCTGATGCCCAAATAAGCTTTGGACTCCACAAGAAAACCTGAATCAGGTTTCCAATGTAGATTTGCAAATATTTTCAGAGACTACTAGTTCCCTGTCTTTCTTTTTAAAATTTATGGACTTAGGGGCAGCTAGGTGGCGCAGTGAGTCGGCCCTGGTGTCAGAAGGACAGGAGTTCAGATCCGGCCTCAGACACTTAATGCACACACAAACAAAAACCTAGCCATGTGACCTTGGGCAAGTTACTTAACCCTAATTGCCCTCCAAAAAAAGAAAAGCAAAAAAAAAAAATTATGGACTTAAAAGACATTTATGCTTCTGTAAACAAAGAAGAACAAAAAAAGATCTAATGCAAAAACAGTGAATCTCTACTAGGTAAACTTTTTAAAGTATATTTTAAATTAATATATTTTTTTGCCATTTTAGCCTAATTAACAGAATAATCTCAATACTATCTAGCTCATCTATATCATTTCTGAATTTTATTTATTTTTTAAAATGTTTCATTGACACCTTTTTCATTCCCCAGACCATCTTTTTTTGTAGCACTATCACTACTAAAATTATAAGTGAACCCTATCAATATAGAGTTCAATCATTGTTCATTGTTCAGTCATTCAATCAATATCAATATTGACATTATTGCTAAAAATAAAGCCAGAAGAAAGAAACTAAATGAAAGGAGGACTCACAGACAAGTCCAAGAGGTTGATGGAATGAGGTCTATTATATGACCAAAAGCTACAAGAAATATTGTTTCTTGGAACATTTGGTCATCATGGCTTTCAATGTTGACAAATATTTGCACAAAGACCACCATGAAAATATTTGTAGTTTAATTGTTGAGAATGAAGTAATAAAGAAATTCTATCAAGAACTTGAGGTTAGACCTCACCTATTTTTTCAAATAGTTTATATTAAAATATTGGGATTAATTGCTCCTTAAATGATTTCTTTTAACTTCTTCAATTTCTTTTTCTAAAAGAGTTAAGTATTCTATTTCCTTTTTTGTTAATATAGGCAGTTGTTATTTTTGCAAATATTCATCCATTTCACTTAGATTGTCAGTTTGCTGGCATGTAATTGGGCAAAATAATTTCTAATAATTGCTTGAATTTCATCTTCATTGGTGGTGTACCCTTTTGATTTTTCTTACTAGCAATTTGATCTTCTTTCTATTTTTAAATCAAATTAACCAATTGTTTATCTATTTTATTGTGTTTTTTTTTCATAAACTAGATCCTAGTTTTATTTATTAGTTCAGTGTTTTTTTTAACTTTCTGTTTTATTCATCTCTTCTTTGATTTTCAGGATTTCTAATTTAATGTTTAATTGGGGATTTTTACCACTTTTTTAGTCTTGTTTTAGTTGCTGTAGCAGTAAGCACCTTAGCATACCCAGGATGGCTGCTAGCACAGGTTCTTTGATCTGCTTTTCTAAAGGAAAGCAATTCAAAAAGGGGTTAACAATCTTACTTTAATCAAACATACATATTATTTACCAAGTTCTGGGTGCTGACTTTTCCCCCTGAACTAGGTAAATGAAGTATTTTCTCTTTGACCTGGGAGCTCTGGAATTTGGCTATAATATTCCTGGGAGTTTTCATTTTGGAAACCACTGGATCACCATTTAGGTGGTGATCAGTGAATTCTTTCAATTTCTATTTTACCCACTGATTCTAGGATATCAGGGCAGTTTTTCTTGATAATTTCTTAAAATATGATATTTAGGCTCTTTCTTTAATCGTAGCTTTTGAGTAACCCAATAATCCTTAAATTATCTCTTCTTGATCTATTTTCTAGGTCATTTGTTTTCCAAAGGAGATATTTTGTGTTTTCTTCTATTTTTTTATTCTTTTGACTTTGTTTTATTTTTTCTTGATGTCTCATAGAATCATTAACTTCCATTTACCAAATTCTAGTTTTTAAAGAATTATTTCCTTCAGTGAGCTTTTGTACCTCTTTTTCTAGTTGGCCTATTCAGTTCTGTAAAGTATTACTTTTCTTTAGCATTTTTGTGCCTCTTTTACCAAGATATTAATTGTCTTTTCATAATTTTCTTCTGTTGCTCTCATTTCTTTACTTAATCATAAGTAAAGAAAAAAATTTCTGATTTTGAAAACCATATTTTTCTCTGGGCCTTTGCTTGTAGCTTTTTTGACTCTGTTATCTTCTGGGTTTGTCTTGATCTTTCCTATCACCATAGTAGTCATGGGAAAAACAAAATGTTAAACTTCATTGATTCCCCCCCCCAAAAAAAAAACATGAAAACTTTGCATCTACAGTCATATATGCCTGCTCTCCCACCTGTAGTGATAGATCTTGGACACGTGATTTCATTTGTATAGAAAATTCCTGGATGAGGTAGTTCTATCAAGGCATGGTGGTAACTTCTCTTCGACTTGTAAGCTTAGGGAAATGCCTAGAGCACTGATTCATTCAGCAACTTACCCAGTACATGTCAGAAGTGGGATGTGAAGCTAGTCCTTTTCAGTCTCAAGGCCAGGTCACTATCTAATATAATATGCTGCCTCTCTTCCCACCAGTATAAAATCTTTGAAGATCAGGTATCCATGAATTGGGAATATCCTTCATAATGCTATTATTAAGAGACAAACAGGCTTTCCCAAATGATATTCAATAGCTTTGTCATCTCAGATTTGACTAAAATATGTAGGGAATATAAAATCCCATGGTTCTGATTGTTTGATTCTGAAACAGCATTCTCCTTGCCAGATCTTTTACAACAAGGTCTCTTCAACCATATGCCAAAATCATTGAAGACTCCTTGGGACATCTAACAACAAAAATAATCCTGTTCAATGATCCTTTAAAAATAAATATTGACTGTGGGAGTATGTTGGGAATTGTGTAAACCAAACTGACTTCATCTTGTAAAACAGACTCCATTTTGAGACCTAAATTTCATTTTCCTGTAAATTCCACCTACTTGCTAATCATTGGAATTCAGTGAAATCCTATTTCACATCTAGAAAAAGTCCACCTATTTGCTCTCCTCTTCCCAGCTCTTAAAACTCACTCAATCCCACCTCCCAGCTCAGAAAGCCCCTAATCTTTCCTCTTATTAGAAATCAGATTACCTAATCTTACATCCTGATTTATATCCTGTTAAATCTGCCTCTCCCACATGCCCTCTCACAGCCAAAGTTTATAATCAGAGGATCATTGACAGTATTATTTTTCTTGTTAGATATCCCAAGAAGTCTTCAATGATTTGAGAGAGGTTGAGAGAGGCCTTGTAAAAGATCTGTCTCTCCCTGTATTCAGGGTCTAGTGCCAAGCTGAAGAGTCCTGGTCCCAATTTGTTATGCAACTGGGAAGCATTCCTTAATAAATCAATATGCTCAGAAGTTAAAACTTTTGTGTCCTCAGTTACTTCAGATTTCACTTGTCACAGCTGAGAGATAAAATAGAAATATATGCTTGCCAAAATTATTCACCTCTGTGATGGAACAATACAGTGACTAGTTCAAAGAGGGATTCCCAGTAGATGGTGAGACCTTCCAAATGGCCCTGTGGATTACATTCTGTTGATTGCATCAAGATCCAAGACATGGCAGATGAAAGAGATCATGATTAAGATTTTGGCCTGTCCATATATACAGGAAAGACCAAATGGATGATGAATGAGAGTGAAAACCCAATAGAACTTTTCCAATCACATCTATATCTGGGACAGACAGTACAGATGGACAAAAAGCAAGGTTTAAAGTTGAAAAGGGAGAATGGCAGACTATATTATTCTTGAGAAATTAAGAGTCACTTTTGCTGACCCCAAGTTATAGATCCATATCTTTAATATAAACATTTTACCAATATTACTGGTAAATGGTAGTGAATATGGCAGTGAAACCATATTGATACATGGTGGACCTAAGTGTTCTATAGCAGTATAACCTCTGTGACCCCATAGATTACTCTGGAACACTTCTTCTGAAGAACTAAAAGTGAGCATCACACAGAGAGCATAGAGAAAGATGCTTAATGGGTGAAAATATAGCCAAATGGCTACATATGACCAAGGAGAAACAGGCAAAAAAGAACAGGAGTCAAGATGTCATCAAAGAATCATAGGAAAGATATTTTGTTTGTTCCCTCTTTCCCACTGATCATTCCATAAGTTATAATCCTTCTTTACAGCCTGACTAATGATTAATATGAAGATATTTGTAGATCCTATATTTGAGTACATGCTGCCATAATATGAGGGTTGGGGAGGAGAGGGAAGGAGAGAAAATTTGAAACTCAAGGGATTGTGGAACTGAATGTTGTAAACTAAATGTAAATAAACAAACCAATTTAATTTTAAAAAAAGAATCATATGAAAGAAAGAGAAGATAGATGTGTCAGTTGGCATGACAGGTGGGTAACCAGAATGCTCCCCTCATGCCCTTGTGATGAGGAATTTCAGCATGCTCAATGGACCTCTTATTTTAGTGAAATTGTGGGAGTATCACAAGATGGGCAAGCATGAATGGGTCTAGGCACTGAAGTCAACTCTGAAATTGATGAAATCAGAAATCCCTTTTATGATTACTATTCTCTCTTCTACTAATGCCTATAACTCTCCCACCTCCCTCCCCCCAAAAGAAAGTCTTTCCCTTATAACAAGTAAGAATAATCAAACCAATCAAATCCATGCCTTTTATATGTCTGAAAATAAATCTCATCCTGTTCCTCTCATCCATTACCTCTTTGTCAAGAGATGGCAAATATGGTCCATCATCAATCTCCTGGAACCATGAATGGTCATTGAATCAATTAGTTTTTCTCTTTCACTTGTTATACTTTTTTTCTATTCCTCACAAACATGAAAATAACCAGTGCCCTTAGCCCCTCTTCTCTCTACAGTTACTCTCTTAAAGATCCCATCTACTGTCAGAACCTGAATTTGAACAGAGGATAGTGGGATATTTAGACCTGGAAGGGACTTTTGAGGCCATTTAATTTAACCACATTATTTTGAAGTTGGAGAAACAGAGGATGAAGAGAGGCAAAGTGCCTTGACATGGGTTATAGCTGGTAAAGTTGTGAAAGCATCTCTTCCTGACTCTAAGCCCAGCACTCTGTCCACTCTGTCACCTACATGATAGAATGGGCTATAATAGGGATGGATGAAACCCAAAAATTAACAGAAGCATCAGAATTGGAGCAATCTGGCCAGATCTCATTCAGCAGCAGGCAATACAAAGAAGGCCAAATATTCGAGTGTTCAGCTATAGGCAGGTTTGGCAAGGACCCACAGGGAAATGTCATGGCAGGTATAAAATAGAGCAGGATTTGGGCAGGAGTCCAGGCAGGCAGGTGGTCATCATTTGGGTGGCCTGGCATCAGATAACAGTATCCCAACCTTGACAACTTGGATTTAGAGGCAAGATTCTCATCTTTGAGATAACTGACAGAGCAGGATCTCAGGCCAGGAGAAACTGGGGTCCTGGGTGAATAACCAAGGAAGGGACTTGAAAGCCAAAGAATAAAATACAAGGAATAAATTACTAGAACTAGGGTAAGAAATAGAGGGCTCAGTTATTTTTCTTCTGCTTGGGATCTAAATTGTTCTCAGAATCTGTGATAAGGATATTTATACATATGAAATTTAAATGGCCCCAAGTGGCAAGATTGGAGGAATTTGGGGTCAGAGAATCTTGCTAGAGTTAGCAATTACACTTCAGTCATGACCTCCAGGAGAATGACTCTCGATTCTCACTGTCCACTACACTTCTCTCTCCCAAGTTCTTGTTCTACATCTCTTAGAACCAATTTTTAGATAGTTTCACTTGTTTGTCCTGCTTCTCCCTAGAACTCAGAATATATAAAGCCAAACTCATGATCCTCTCTCTAAAATTAGCTTTCCCTCCTGACTTCCCTATTTGGGTCATTAGTACTTTCATTTCTCAGTCCCCTGGGTTTAAAATCCTTGACTCCTTATTTGTGGTATTTTTCCAAGTGGTCACCAAGTCTTCCTTCATAACATCTCTCTTATCCTGTCATTTCTTTAAAGTTTTACCGCCACTTCTCTGGTTCAAGACCTTAATACCTCATGTTTTTATAATAACCTCCTAACTAGTCTCCCCATCTCCAGTCTCTCCCCTGAACAATCCATTCGACACACTGATGCTAGATCAATCTCCCTCAACCACTTGCATAATACATTTTATACCCTTAGCAGAAAATGAAATTGCAAGAAGGAAGTAAAGTTTCTGCAAAAGAAATGTTTGTTTCTGTTTATAAAGTAATTGCAAAAAAATAATGAAATGCTCTTAGCTGTTACTTGCAAAATAACCTTTCTGCAAAAAAACATTTCAGTGTATTAATTTTATTTCATTACTGATGGGCTATTTCAACAATGAGATATTAAAACTCATTTCCTATTATCACTCCTAATCAGAACATGTAGTCTCACACTCTGAATATTTTGATATATTTATGTTGTTGATAAAACTGAAATCATATTTATTTTCAATCAAAGCAGAGGTTATAGATGCCTTCATAACTGGGAGTTGAATTTCACTTCTTTAAAGAACTGTAATGCTATTGAGCTGTGTTTCTTCATGTATCTAAGGCCATAATCAGCATCGGAATGTTTTATATTGCTTTGTAATGCATCAGTATCCCTGAAAGCAGTTTACAGCATGTGGCAAGGTTAATTGAATTGGTAACAGGGCAATATCCAAATGACTGAATATTTTAGCATTTTGTTTTCTGAGAATCTGAAAGCATTCTTCATTTCCTACCTCACCTTCTCATTAGCAGAGTTCTCCCCAATTTTACAGCCTAACTGTGTGCATCTGCACTCTTTCCTCAACAAGTACTTAACCTGACCTTGGCACTGACCAGTGACTGATTCAGAGTGAACAGCAGAGTCATTTTCATTCCAATTTGCAGGCTGAGAGAAGGGGGAGGACTTTCCATAAAGTAGTCACTGACTGATTTGCTTTTGCATCCCTTTTCAATCGCTCATATTTCAGAAGCCCTGGGAAAGGCAACAGGCTTATTTGTTTAGCTTGCAGGGAAATTGACTCCCAGTTATTAATGCATGATGGTCAATACTACAATGAATCTTTGGTCTTTTTCACTTGGCAACTCCCTTCACTAGTACAGATTTCAACCTATTCATGCACTCCCATTCTGTTTGATCCTGACATCATTCCACAAATCTGGGAGCCTTCCACTAATTCTTTTAATATTTTGTGTTCTGTTTTTCTATTACTTCTCACTCCTAGGACATTATTGTCACCTCCCTTTCCAGTTGTATGTGTCCTTGAAGACATCTTTAAGTCTTGAGTGTAAGTCATCATTAATAATATGCTGCCACCTGTATATTTACTCCCCATCTTTCCATTGCCCTCTGAGTCATCTGCCATTGGGATTCTTCTGAGATTGCAATGTTCCATAATTTGTAATCATATGGCATCACTGGGAGAGTACTGGGTTTTTGTGACAGAAAGCAGCTTCAGTCATAGGAATAAATGTACAATATCCTTATGTGTTCCAAGTGGGATATCCTCCTATTCAATTTTGGACCTACTTCATCCATTATCCATCTGTACACTGATAGAAGATAAATTCATTGATGGAATAACTTCATCCAAGCATATATCATAATCTGAACAACATGTGTTCTCTATTAATTTTGTTTTTTACACTGAGGGAAAAAAGCAGATCCCATTGACAAGGCTACTCTTATTGAGAAGACTGTCATCAACATGACATTTGTTGCATCATTTGTAGAGCTTTCTTGTCAATAGAGAAGCCTTGTTCTAAACTGTCTATTTCAGAAAATCAACTGAAACTAGCAAACACTGTACTAAGTGTACATCTCTGAGTTTGGTATTTAGCTTTTGCCTTTCTTTGCCCTTCATCCCCTGTGCTTAGCACAGTGCCTATCACATAGCAAGCATCTAAGACAGTTTTTCTTGGCTGACTGACCAATCCTCAGTGGATCATTGTCCAGAGTTATTACTGTGGTTTCATACAGTAGCAATGTTATGTAACATCAATATTTAATTGGGAGACATCTTGTTTGAAGAAAGCCTTTAAGGCTATACTTTGCTCAACTGAGTTTGTGTGTGAGTGTGTGTGTGTGTGTGTGTGTGTGTGTGTGTGTGTAGGGAAAGAGAGAAAGAAAGTGAGAGAGAGAGAGAAAGAGAGAAATCAACAGGAAATAGCCATAACAGTAACTTATACTTTCTATGGCTTTCAGGCAATTACATGATTATTAAGATTTGCTGCTGAAAAATTTTCTAGGAAAACCTATATACATATATATATATATATATATATATATTCTCATATTGTAATCAAGGATATGCTCAATGTATGTATAAACCATTCTCATAAAGATTTCATAGAGATGACAAAGTAGGCATGTGGCTTGGGAATTACTAATGTGTTTTTTGGTTACATTTTTCTTGGTTGTTGTTTTGTTAATAGTTTTTTCTATGATCTTTCTCATGATTTTAGGATCTACTTCCCTACTTGAAATTCAAGACTCAAGTTCCTTTAAAATTGTGTCACCTACGACAAAGATATCTTTTATTTAACTTCAGCCTGGTTCAGCATCTCTTCCCAATATATCTTAAGTTATCATTTTCTACTTCCTCATCTAGTGTATTGTTGACTGAGGCAGAAGGAGTCCAAATGAGGTATTTCCATAATCATCACTGATAAGAATAGATCATCAAAGAAATGCTGAAGGAAAACAAAGTAGCATAAATGTTCATAACTTTTTACCCAGAGATTCTACTACTAGGACCCAACATAGCCATTAATGAAAGGGGTAAAAAAGGCCTAATATATACCAAAAATATCTATAGCAGTACTTTTGTGGTAGCAAAGAAGTAGAAACAGAATCAATACCCATTGATTGTGAATGGCTAAACAAATTGTATTATATGAATATAATGGAATATTACCATGCTACCAAAAATGACCAATGTTCTGAATGCTGAGAAGAATTGAAAGGATGGCATGAACTGATACAGAGTGAAATGAGCAGAACCACCTAGGTGTTACAGTGATAGAGAACTGGGCCTGGAGTCAAGAATTCAGATCTGGGCTCAGATATGTACTGGCTCTGTGACTCAGAGAAAGTCACTTAACCCTGTTTACCTCAGTTTCCTCATTTGTAAAATGGACTAGAGAAGGAAATGGCATACCGTTATAGTATCTCTGCCAAGAAAACCCCAAATGGGGTCATGAAGAGTCAGACACCACTGAAAAAACTGAACAACAACAAAACAAACATGCAAATGGAAAGAACAATCCCAAAATAATAAAAAATGAATGATACAATATTACAAATAACAAATACAGGCCCAAGAAAGAGATATGAGAGGACACTCTCCCACCCACTTCTTTGCAGAATTAGGGTGTCCACAGGCATTAGACACTGAATGTATTATCAAAAATTTTCAAACATATTTATCAATCTTTCTGGGGGTTATCTCTTTAAAAAAAAACAATAGTGGCAGAGTCAAGATGGTGGAGTAGAAACAGGACTTCAGTGGGGCTCCAGCTCTCACCTCCTCCAATACATATAAAAGGTGACTCTGAAGAAACTTTGGAACTACAAAACCCACAAAATGACACAGAGGAGCTAACCTCCTGCTGAGGACAGCCTGGCAAGCTGACAGCAAGAGGCCAGCACAGCACTCTGGGAGCCCAGCCCCACACAAGCCCCAAGTTTTAGCTCCAGGGCAGGCCTGACCAACCACCAGCAGCAGGTACTTCAGATCACCAGCAGCTGTGGTGGTTTCCAGAATTATCAATCCATAGATGCTAAGGACACAGTGAGAGGTCAGTGCAGTGTGGACTTTGGGATCCAGTAGATGGGAGTGCAGTGAGCCTCTGCCCCCAGGGTGAGAAGCAGCTGAGGAGCCGCAGCAGCAGGGCCACCACCACATGCCAGCTTCAGCTCCAGGTCTGCAGTTTGTAGGGGGACCAAGTGACCAGTCTGAGAGGCAATGGCTCTTGCTTTAACCTGCTTGGATCTGGATTGCTGTCTAGGGTGGAGGTCCTGGGGTGTGTGACCAGCTGGCCAGAGTGTGTAGAGGTTATAGAAAGAGCACCCAACTAATACCTTCAGCAGCTGAGAAAACCCCAGAGTTTGGTATGAAGTTCCCCTGTCTGGTAGCAGAGTCCTACTGTGAAAAAAAGCCCAAAAGTCAAGTAATTGAGTGGCAACATGAGCCAATGGAAGCAAAGTAAACAGAGAAACCCAACGTTACACTCCTATTTTGGGGGCAAAAAGTATCAAAGCATGGAATAGGAGGAAGACAGTGAAGTCAGAACTCCTTCACCAAAAGCTTCCAAGAAAAATACGAGCTGGTTACAGGCCATAGAGGACCTTAAGAAAGATTTTGAAAATCAAATAAGAGAAGTGGAGGAAAAATTTGGGAAGAGAAATGAGAACCATACAAGAAAATTGTGAAATGAAAGACAACAACCTGACTGAAAAAATAACACCTTAAAAATAGACTAACTCAAATGGCAAAAGAGGCTCAAAAAGCCAAATGAGGGGAAGAATGCCTTAAAAAGCCAAATTTGCCAGATGGAAAAAGAATCTCAAAAGCTCACTGAAGGGAATCATTCCTTCAGAATTAGACTGGAGCAAATGGAAGCTAGTGACTTTATGAGAAATCAAGATACTATTAAACAGATGCAAACAAATGAAAAAATAGAAGGCAATATGAAATATCTCATTGGGAAAACCACTGATCTGGAAAATAGATCTAGGAGAGAAATTTAAAAAATTATTGGACTACCAGAAAGCCATGATCAAAAAAATAATCTAGAAATCATCCTTGAAAAAATTCTCAAGGAAAATAGCCCCGATGTTTTAGAACCAGAGGGCAAAATAGAGGTTGAAAGAATCCACCAATCACCTCCTGAAAAAGATCCCCAAAAGAAAATTCCTAGGAATATTATAGCCAGGTTCCAGAATTCCCAGATCAAGGAGAGAATATTACAAGCAGCCAGGAAGAAACAATTTGAATATTATGGAAACACAATCAGGATAACACAGGATATGGCAGCTTCTACACTGAGGGACTGAAGGGTTTGGAATATGATATTCCAGAGGCAAAGGAGATGGGATTAAAACTAAGAATCACCTACCCAGCAAAACTGAGTATCATGTTTCAGGGGAAAATATGGTCATTCAGTGGAACAGAGGACTTTCAAGCATTCTTGATGAAAAAAACAGTTGAATAGAAAATTAGATAATCAGATAAAAGAAGGAAGAGAAGCATGAGAAGGTAAACAGGAAAAAGAAATCATAAGGAACTTATCAAAGTTGAACTATTTACATCCCTACATGGAAAAACAATAATTTTTAACTTACGAAACTTTTCTCAGTATGAGAATAGTTGAAGGGAATAGAAATGTGTGTGTGTTTCTGTGTGTGTGTGTGTGTGTGTATACATACACATATATGTCTATATAGGAAGATATATGAGTATATGAATACATATGTGAATGTGTGTATATATGTGTATAGGTATACATAGATAGAGAGCACAGGACCAATTGAATAGGAAGGGATGATACTTAAAAGGTGAAATTAAGAGGTGAGAGAGGAATATAATGAGAGGGGATGGGGAGAGACAGAATGGGGTAAACTATCTCATATAGAAGAAGCAAAGGAAAATGGTTACAATGGAGGGGAAGAATAGGAAGGCAAAATAGAATGGGTCAACCACATTATTATTATCGTTGAATTTGGCTTAGGGAGGGAATGACGTTCACACTAAATAGAGTATCTCGCCCTACAGGAGAGTAGTGGGAGCAGAATGGAGGAGGGGATATTTTGGGGTGGTAGGTAGGGGAAAATGGGGAGAAAATTTGTAACTCAAAATCTTGCAGAAATGAATGGTGTGAACTAGAAGTTAATAAAGCATTTGATTAAAAACAACAACAACAAACATTTGTGGCTCTCCACAGAGGAGAGAAAGGGTCAAAGGGAAATGTAAAAAAATACATATAAGAAAATTTTATTTAAAAAAAGAAATAGAATACAGATTGAAGCATCCTTTTTTATATACCTTATTTTTCTCAAGGTTTTTTCTTGTTTATATTTTCTTTCACAATGTGATTATTATGAATATGTTTTACATGACTACACATGTATAACCTATATCGAATTGCTCGCCTTCTCGATGGGGGAAGGGGAAGAGAAGAAGGGAGTGAATTTGGAACTCGAAATTTTAAAAAAGATGTTAAAAATTATTTTTACATGTAACTGGGGAAAAATAAAATCCTAAATAAATTTTAAAAAATAATTTATCCCTTCCACATCATGAATTTCCCCATCATTGTTTCAATAAAGAATGTGTTGGCATAAGAAATTAAATGGGAGGAAACTACAGACAACAAACAAAGGCCAGAAGATGACACAGAGCCTATGAGTAAATACTTAACCCAAATTTTACGTGACTAGCCCATAAAAGAAAAAATTCAGATGTCTTCTCTGGTACAAAGTGAGGGCCAAAAAATCTTATGCAGATTTTCCAGATTAAGGTGGCATGTCCCTAACCTCACTGATTTGTCAAGGGATAACTGTACTGGCAGATCTGTTTCATTTCATGTCTATTGACCACATTTGTAAGAAATGACAGAATTCTGCAGCCTAAGCATTTTTATTCATATTTGGTTCATAGTTCTGAGAGATTATAATAGTCATCACCAGGAAGAAATTTTCTGCCTCCAGTTTCTTAATCTATAAAATAAGGGGGATGAACCAGACTCATTCATTCCTCAAACATTTATGTATCTACGCTGTGCATTGTTCTAGACACAAGGGAAGAAAGATAAAGATGATGTGGTCTTTGCCTACTAAGGCTCCTAGGAGCACAGAAATTCAATTAATCTATTATTCAATAATTCTAGGAATGGATTGTCAGTCATTCTTGTCAGATTGGGACTCTTCTCCCCAGAGGGAGTGGGGAGGATGTGTAGATAAAAACAACTAGAATGACTGCTGAATGTGAAGGTTTAACCACTCGGCATTGAAAGTAGTTTATGAGTCCCAGTGTGCATCCTTAACCAGCTTACTTTTGATTGGTATATTCCAAGGTGCTGAATGCCTGCTTACTCTCAATTGGTGCATTTGTAAAAGGTGCCAGCTCCCTTTGTTTATTTCTGAGTATAAATTAGTTTAATCTCCAATTGTCAGGAGTGGCTGGGCAGAACAAAACTGCTTTCCTTTGGACCACATGTGGCATCTCATGCTGTGGTGGGGACTATATCAGAACAAAATGGACCCATGTGGCTATATCACAGACTGGCACATGCTCCCCACCACCTGTGTTTTATCATCAGTACAGCATATCTTGGGAAGTTCCCTGTGAGCATGAACTGTCTCTCTGTTCCTTAAATCCAGAAGCAAATTGTTACAACTAAAATGGAAAATTGATTCTGGCCTTCAAAGCATGCTGGCCGGGTCCAAGTTTTCTCCCTGCAGCGACTCCTGTCTACTCTCCTTACCCTCTTATCTCTGCTGACGTTCACCTATCCTGAGCGCCTGTCAGCTAAAAAGAAGAGCCCTCAGGCACGAGCAAGAAACAGATCCCAGGCTGTGAGGTCAGTACTTTAGCCAAACAGCTTCCCCTGTATATTGGAACCATTTCTCAGATGACAGTCCAATGGGATCAGGTGCCTAGGGATGGGGAGCAAATAAAGCAGAAAGAAAGAAAGAAAGAAAGAAAGAAAGAAAGAAAGAAAGAAAGAAAGAAAGAAAGAAAGAAAGAAGGAAGGAAGGAAGGAAGGAAGGAAGGAAGGAAGGAAGGAAGGAAGGAAGGAAGGAAGGAAGGAAGGAAAGAAAGAAAGAAAGAAAGAAAGAAAGAAAGAAAGAAAGAAAGAAAGAAAGAAAGAAAAGAAATTCAGCCTTTCACAAAGCTCAAAAAGGCCATCAGCTTCATCTTCTATAGGTTTTGAATCAAAAGACAGAAATTTCGGTAAATATTTTGGGCTTTCCTCATTTGTGAGCTTAAAATTCTATGAAATTATGTTGCCCTTTTGAGGAACAAGCTATCTATCACTAGGGGAAGTAGAGTCTGAAGGACTACATACTTAACCTTTAGAGTTGAGAAGCTATCTCCAAAGCAAGTTCATAAAGATAATAGCAAACATGATTTATATTTACTTAACATTTTTGTCTTAGGGATTTCTTATTTCTTTGTTTTTAACCAGCCATTGCTCATTTCTTCCATAGTTAGGAAAGTATTGTTTGAGCAATACTTTGTATTGATTATTTAATCCTAAAGAAGTTCTGGGTATTCTGAATCTCTAGGGAATAGGTCTTCTTGTATGTTCACCTTCCATAGTTAATCAAATGTTTTTAAATTTTCATGCATTATACCAAGGTTGGTTTAGTTCAGCTGTGGCAGCCATTTTGTTTTTTGTCTTTTATTTGTGATTTTGTCAGTGTGGGGATTTCTTGAATGTGACACCTCTCTACATGGATTCTCAAAGTTACAGCAACTGGCCTGAAATTTATTGTTTCTGTCAGTCAACTAGCATTTGAGTGTTTATTAAGTGCTGAATATATAAGTACTAAGTTTTCTAAGTGCTGGATAGATAAAGAAAGGAAAAAAAACAGTACTTGCACTTAGAATGCACAGTTTAATGGGGAGAAAAACATGCAACAATTACATATACTGTGTGTATGTGTATATATGTACATATATATATGTACACACATGTGAGTGTATATATAAAATACCAAACAGAGAATTTCCTATTTTATCATGGAGGTAATAAGAGTAGAATGAGTATATTCCTCATCACAGGAGGTACTAAAGCAAAGGCTGGATAACCAGGTGTTGGGAAGTCTTGCTTTAGGTACAATGTGGCAAGTCAAACTTGATTTAAGATTGGAATAAAATGATATACTTACATTCATTATAATAATTAACAGCAGAAGATAAATCTTCTTCATCATAATATAGGAATCTTTTTTCAACAAAGATATATAAGGATACTATCTTGATTCCATTAAGTACAACTCTTCTGTCTTTGAATTGACCATGGTGGTCTACCAGTCAAGCAGCAGGGAAGAACTAGGGCCACTACTGTTTTTGGTTTTTTTTTTGTAATCTGACAACCAGGACCATTTATTGATTGGTCACTTTAATTGATTAATTTACTCTGTCTTTCTAGTGTGGCTGACACAGTGACATTTAGCATGACCAGGCCTGGTGTTGGTTATCAGGAAACTTGGAACCACCCTCTTCCTCCACCACTAAAAGCCCTGCTATAGGATGGAAAGCTGGGGTGATAAAATCTGAGTACCCAGAGGTCTAGTGAGAAGGGTTCATTGATCTGTCATGGTCATCATGGTGTGATGGAAGCTAAACTTAAAGTCAAAAGCTACAAAGACTCAAATCACCTCTAACACTTAAGACTTGTGCAGCCATAGGCAAATCATGTAAACACTTCGAGCTTCAGTTTCCACACAGAATCTACTTTTCCTATCCCTTCACCTCATCTTTGAGGTCAAAGTGAACCCAGAAGGGAAGATGAAAACGAGGCAGTTTCCCAAGGGTACTACCCTGAAACCCAGTGTTGTGTCAACACCTTGTTGACATTCCAGGTCCCAGGATCTTGCCTTTGAAATTTTACTTCAGAGTGTCTTTTAAATGTCCTTGAGCACACACTACTTGGAGTTACATTACTTTAAGATGTCCCATCAGAGTTGCCTAGATATATTGCTGCCATCCATCCAGGGGTAAGTCACTATTTCATTTCTTACAACTAACTGGCTCATACAGCTTACTCCTGGCAAGATCATCTTTCCAGTAGATCCATCAGGGTTGCATTCTGGAGCCAGGAAACTTACCCTGAGATACAGGGGCTCTATCTACAGGAGGAAGGTGACATGAACCCTTGGGCAGGTTTCTTTTTCTTCCATCTCAGTATTTTCCTACCTCTTGCCCACTGCACAAAAATATATTACTGGTAGCCATGGCAGCATTATTCCAATGTAGGAAGAAAACCCAGGCACATACTTCATAAAACTAAAAGCACCAGAAGCTGTTACATCATAGTCACGGCTATTGAGAGTCCTAGGCAACTGTGTACAAAGCCTTGAACTGTCCCCAGAGAACTGCTGCTGGGCTATTTTGAGAGAGGTAGAGCTCTATCCAACAAGCTTTACCAGGAGTGAAGGCACAAAAATCCATATTAATTTGATCTTCCCTTTGGGTATAGGCATAATGTCTGCTCAGACAAGAAGCAACCAACTCAGTATGAAAATTCCCTGTTATTGGTAGTTCTGATTGAAGAGGGATCATTACCAATTTCATAGTTTATAGCTCAGTCAATTGAGGTACTGATTTTCTAGGAGCTTAAGTTCTAGCACAATGTTCCTTCCTCTGTAGCTTCCTTTCCCCTAGGTATAAGAAGAAGCATCAGTTTCAGGCTGGGGGAGCAGAGAGGGAGTAACTGTGATGTGGCTTCAACAGGGAGGTGTCACAAAAAATGAGAAAGGATCCCAAAGACAGTGACAGAACTGTTCTTTTCTGGTAAATTCAGCTGAATCAACTAATAATGCTCTGAAATGGGATAAAAATTAAATGGGCAAATGCAGCCAGACATCCCCATCATCAGTCAGTGCCAAGGAAAATGTCAACACTCCTGAATTCTAGATGATAATAATAACTAATTTTAGTACTTACTATGTGCCAGGCACTGTGGCAAGTGCTTTATAATTATTATCTTATTTGATCCTCACAACAACCCTAGAAGGTAGGTGCTATTATTATCCTCATTTTACAGATGAGGAAACTGAGGCAGGCTGTGTGGTTAAGTGACTTGCTCAGTGTCACCCAGCTAGTGGGCACCTGAGGCTGGATTTGAATTTGGATCTTCCTGAGTTCCAGGCCCAGCTCTCCCTCCAGGGCACCCTACATTGAGCTGAGATCCCAAGCACACCTGGATCCCTATCCTATTCCCTGTGCCCTTAGGATTAGAATCAGGATTAGAATTCCTGATGAGCCCTGGATGAAGCTGGGAGTCCTTTGCCTGATCAAATGGAAGTAACATTGGTGAACTAAGGAAATTTAAACTAAATATCTTAGAACTCCTGGGTCCAGATCAATACTATTTCTGGAGGGAGTTGTTTTTTTTTTTTTTTTTGGATCTGGGAGAGTGATGGCCTTTTGGTGCTATATAGTAGGTTATTATATTTTAATTGTATATTTTGCAGAGTTATTATGCACAGTTTATTTACTCATTGAGTCTTTATGCTAAGCATGAAGGCTAAATGAAAACTTCTCTGTATCTGTATAAAACTGATGCCATTATTCCAGGGTCATATAAACTACTGCTATAACCAGTAAAAAGGAGTAGGAGATTAGCCAGTGGGTGGGGTTTCTGAGTTAATTTTGATGGAAGAGATCCACAAATCCACACAAATCCACATTCTTTAATAAGGCTGCAGGTTACCATCTCCCTGTAGAAAGAAGAAGATGATTTCTGACTCTCTGATAGCAATCAAGAACAATATTTGCATCCTAGTAAGGTATGCACAAAGTGCAGGGATGAATGAACATTGGACTCTCTGGGGGATGGCTTAAGAAGACCACATAGTAGTTAAGCTGATTCTGATAACAACATATCTGCCTGCAGACTGTGATGTATAGAAACATAGGTGACAGTGAAGTTAAGCCTATATATATAGTGCTTGGTGGGTTTGGCATTTGATTGAGCTCCTGGATAGTCTGGAAATACTCTCGGTTCTTTCGACTGATGTGGACAATGATATGACATGGATGCCTCCATGCCTAATATATGGCTTTGATTGGATGGAGATCTTCCTCCTTCTTTGCGTCGGCCAATTTTTAGGACAAGTATGGTCAGGCCTAGAGGCAATTACATGACACAATGGATAGAGAACCAGGCCTGGAGTCAGGAAGACTTCTCTTTGTGAGTCCAAATCTGGTCTCAGACACTTATTAGCTGTGTGACCCTGGGCAAGTCACTTAACCCTGTTTGTCTCGGTTTCCTCATCTGTAAAATGAGCTGGAGAAGAAAATGGCAAACCAATCTAGCATCTTTGCCAAGATAAACCCAAATGGGGTCTCAAAGAGTCAGACATAACTGAAATGACTGAACAAGTACTTAGGGATAGGACTAGAAGGAGGGTGGTGTATCCTTTGGGAAAATGACTTTACAGCAATGCTGGACACGTCAATATCTTCAAATCTGGATATATCAAGATAGGTGCTAAGGCAAACCAGTTCTTCTAGTTATTAAATGTACCTGCCTTTTACATTCAATATCCACTAAAAAATCTTGTCCTTCAGCTGCTCAGTGAGAGCTTCTGTCAAGGTAGAAAACCAGGACAAAAGCTGGAGGTAGTATTTTATGAAAGCAAGAAAATTCTGCAGGAAGGAATCTTCATTTGGAATATAGCTACCATCTTGAACAGATTCATATAGAGTCCCTTCCAGCTTACTATGAACCCCAGCAATAAAAGAAGCATATAAAATCACACTGCCAGAGAACACCTTGCTTACAGGATTAAATTTCACCTTAGAAGCACACTGGCTTTATAAGCCTCAGCTTCCTCATCTGTAAAGTGAAGATAATAAAACTTACACTACTTACCTAAATTTTGCAAGGAAAGTGCTTTTCCACCTTTAAAGTACCATATAAATATAAGTTTGTATTCTTTTAGGAGACTTCAGAAACTATCTTTTCTAGTACCTAAATAGGTATTCCTTGTCCAGTATAGTCCCTCAGCCATTGCCACTGCTTCCTGAGGCAGCCCGTTGCTTCTGCTGGTAGTTCTACTTATTAAGAAGGTTTTCCTCACATTGAGCTGAAAATCTGCCACTCAACAACTTCTGCCCCTTTGTTTTAGTTCTGTTCTCTGAAGCCGATGAGAACAAGTGTAATCTCTCTTTTGTGTAACAGCTCATAAAATACTAGAAGAAACCCCACTTTCTAAATTGCCTTCATATAACATAGTCTTGAAGTTTCAAGACCCAGAATGGAACATAATACCACAAATGTTGTCTGACTAGAGCCAAATACTTCTGGGAAGAGGGATGGAGAGGGGAAGAAGACCATGACCACTCTGGTCCTGAATACTATGATATGTTAAACAAGATGAAGATCACATTATCTCTTTATCTGTGATACCACATTGTTGACTGATACTGAATTTGCAGTCCATCAAGATATTTTCAGTCTATTTTCAAGCAACATCTTTCTCATGCTTGTGAAATTGATTTTTTTGAACCAAAGTTCCATATTATATTTATCTCTATTATTGTTGTTCAGCTATGTCTGACTCTTCATAACCCCATTTGGTGTTTTCTTGGCAAAAATACTGGAGTGAAGCCTTCCCAGCTAATTTTTACAGATGGGGGAACTGAGGAAGCAGGGTCAAGTGACTTGCACAAGGTTAGAGCTAGTGTCTGAGGTTGGATTTGAATTCAGGAAGATGAGTCTTCCTGACTTCAGACCCAGCACTTTATCAACTAGGCCACTAAGCTGCCCCTATTACCTCTCTAGAACACAATTTCCTCATCTGCAAATAGAGTGGATTAGACTACCTCTAACATCCCTTCCAGATCTAAGTCTGTGGTACTGTATAACATTCTAATCTTGAAAGCTTTCTTTACATATTCATTATCCTTGCAAGATAAAGTAGTGGGCCACAATGAGACTTGAACTTAGTATCCCTGGTTTACAAGGCCAGTGCTCTAACCTTGGAGCCATGGAGTCCAATATAGATTTCATGTCCAGGTTGCGATAGGTATACTTAGAAAGAGCAAGAGTTTCCGATAGTTAAGCCTTCCACTTATTTCAGAATGTCTTACCTGGTGCCTTGTATTTTCACCTTCTCTTCTTACTGTTGTTTTAATTTTGCTATTTTTTTTTAAAGCAATTGGGGTTAAGTAACTTGCTCAAGGTTACACAGCCAGTCATTATTTATGTGCAGGTGCTCATTTTCTGAGGCCAGAACCGATCCCAGGTCCTCCCAACTCCGGGGCCGGCGCTCTTACTCGCTGTGCCGCCTAGCCGCCCCTATTTCTCCTTGTTTTAAGGATGCACTGGTGGAAGAGTTCTTGCCAGTCATGTGACCTAACCTTTCCTTCTTTTAATGCGTCACTTTTTTTTTTTACTTTGTAAGCTGTTTTTTCTTCCCACAAGGTTCAATGAAGCTGTTGTCTCTAGGGTTACCTTCTACTAACAATATCACAATATCTAATCCTCTTTTCTCTAGCCGTGTTCTCCTTACCTCACTGTTACATTCACTCCTGTTGCTCATGTCTTCCTTTTTGGAACTCCCTCTTCTTTGGGCTTTAGAGATTCCTCTTCTACCATCAATCTTCGAACTTCCTTCAAGGTTATCTTTGATTTGACTCTGTGCCCTAATCCCTGAAATACCATCAATCTATAAGTCAAGACAAGAAACATTAAGTGCCTGCTATGTACCAGACACTGTGCTAAGTGCTGGGGATACAAAAATAGAGGTAAAAACAAATAAGCACAAATAAACCTTATTCTCAAGGAGCCCACAGACTAATGGAAAAGACAATATACAACTAGTTATAAAAATGATATATACAAGATTAAATTGGAGAGAATCTTGGAGGGAAGGCACTAATTTTAAGGGCGATCAGGAAAAAGCTTCTTACAGAAGGTAAGACTTTAGCTGGGACATGCAGGAAGCCAGAGAAGCCAGGAGACAGAGATGGAGAGGGAGGAGAGAATTCCAGGCATGGGGCATGGCTAGGGGGAATGCCTGGAGTTGGAAGATGGGGCTATAATGTTATGTTAGAGAAACATCAAAATAAGCAAATTCATAATATCAGGACCCTTTATTGAACTAGTTTTTAATTTATTATCCTTCTAAAGTATCAGAGGTTCTATGTTGCTAGTTGAATTTCCAGGGATCCACATACATTCCAGTCTCCATTCAATCAAATCCCTCCACCTGTTCCTTCAGACAAAAGCTTCCTAACTGAGGAGAGCACCCTATAACTCAGAGACTCTACCTAATCATCTCAGTTTGACCATACAATCGTAACCTCTCAGTTACCCTTTCCTAAGATGGCTCTTCTTTCTTTGTTGGAGCTAATTGATCATATTCAGCTGGTTGTTCCACTAGACAGTGATCACTGATTACTTACTTCTGTGTGGCATCTAAGCACACTACTGATGCTAAATAAATATTAATAATCATGATAATATGCATAAGGAAGGAATTCTAGCCCTCAATACAATGAGACAAACAAAACAAATGAGTTACAGCATCCAACAGGCTGCTTAAGACTTTCTACAGGCATTAATTAAGATTAGGAAACCGTTTTATGCTCAGGCCTAGAAATGCCCAGAATGATTTAGTTTTACTGGGCTCTGTTTTATTTTATTTTGCTTCCTTTTTTTTTTCACAAAAAAAATCCTAACACAAAGAACTATAAAGGAAAACCATTAGAAACAGCTACTGAAAAACATACAGCTGTTATTTCCTTAGCAGAGCTTTATTGCTCAGCAGAATCCTCTAGAAACAGACAAAAGCAGAACTGGTTGTGGTGAGTAGGATGAGGAGTTCGGCCAGCAAATTTTTAACAAGAATTGTACAGTTTTATTGCCCCAGTTTTTTAAACTCAGAAAAATTGGACAGCATATTCCATTTCCTAGAAATATATATTTTATATCTTCTTTATGCATCCCACCAAAGCTAAAGAGAAAAGCTAGATATGGGTACCATTGAACTACAGAAGAATTCCCTAATGAAAGAGAAAAAAGAAACCTTCCTTTCTGTCTCTTTGTTTTGGTCTGTCTCTCTCATGCCCAGGTCTTTTTGGTATTTCACAGATTCAGATTTATTACAACTTTTAGAGGTTGGGTCTCTCAGCACTTATTCTGTAGCCATCAGTCATGTTTCTTTGGCAACATAGTTTATTGGTTTTATTTTTCAGGGCAGCAAATGGGTCCTAACCTTTGCTTCAAACATCTCTAGAAGCACAGGATACATAGGATCATAGAATTGGGACTGGAAGGGACCTTAGAGGTCAATTTAATCCAACCCTTCATTGTATAAGCAAGCAAAATGAGGCCCAGTTAAGTTCCCTGCTTTGCCCACAGAGGTAGTAAACAAAAGAAGCAAATTTCAAACCCTGATCTTTAGGTTCCAAATTTAACATTCTTCCTACCTGTGCTCCAACATATTCCCCCATTCAACTTGTATCCCTTGGAAGAAAGAATTACCAAATCATCCATTTACGCATCAATGCTCTCTACAATCCCTTTGGAGGGAGAATCAGGTTTAGTAAAATTCCTTATTTGGGAAGATGACCATTTTTCCTACATTATTAAAGTGTTAATATAGCTTCCAAAGAGACTTGAGACACTGGAAGAATTTGTCTCAAAATGAAAAAGGTTAAGTTATATATCTGAGTTGTCCTGAGGTCATGCCTGCGCAGTCTATGGTTGGTTAAATGAACTGTGTGGTCAGAGTTCGGTTTTCTACAAATCCCTCAAGCTGAGGTTGCCTTTGCTTGGTGGTTTGGGGTCCTGGATGCTCCATGTTTCTAAGAAGTATTGTTTCGATGATCCTGAAATATTCTTCAGCTTATTGATGCACTCTCAAGAAAACTTGTTCTTGGAGAAACACAAGCAGGGCTGGACAAGAGTAGCATGTGGGAAAGAGTTGGGCAGAAGTAGAATCCTCTCTCTGCTTTCTTCCAATCCTCCCAATTCTCAGAAGTAAGTCACAAAATTCCACCAAGAGACATCCCCAACTGCTGAAAATGTTATTTATCACCCCAGAGAAGGCCACCTGAACAAATACCTTCTTATATAGGTGTGCTGGAGCCAGTTCAAACAATCTCAAGTGTTAAGGGATCCCCTAAACTTGTCCTTTTGAGTTGCCATATTTTCCAGAAACATTGGACCCAGAGCATACAGGTGGCCCTGAACATGGCAATGACAAAACCTCCCCTGAGCTGACATAATTTGTTATTTGCTAGACTCCCTGCATGTCCTTGGGAGTCAAGACAGGTGGCAGGCATTCTGTACTAGCCTGAGAAATTGCTTGTGTATATAGGACCCTTTTAGATAAGCAGATCATCATATTATCATAGTATAGCAGTTCCCAAGGGAAAAGAGGGCCACTTTTGCTGTCTTAATTATTCATTATTTTTCCTCCCTTGACACTCCCATTTAGATGAAGATTTCTGTTTCTCCTCCTCTGTTTGTTGCAATTCCATTAATATGCATTTTCTCTTTGAATTGTGAATTCTACAGGAGAGCTAATTGTTAAATTCTCAGGACAAGCATCCACACCTCAGAAATTAGCAAATGCTCCATATCAGAGCTTGATTTATTGTTTTAATTATTGTCTAGATTTAAGAAAGTGATGGAGAAATTATAATAATGCAGGTTAAAAGTTGTGTTTTTTTTTTTCCAGCAAGCAGGTTATTAAACAGAATTGGAGTTAAGGTTTACCAGCAAACCAAACTAATTATAGAGGAAGAAGAACCAGCCTTGAAGTCAAAAAGGTTGGCTTTTGCTCTTGATGCAGACCCTCATTAGTTATAAAATTGAGGGCAAGTCACTGTTCTTTTGTTTCCACATCTATAAAATAAGGATAATACTATTTTAAAACCTACCTCACTAGATTGTTATTCCAAAAGTGTTATGTTAATGAAAGCTGTTAATAATTTAATCAGTGTTTAGCTTGTTTTTCTGCCATAGCCTTCTGTGAAATTGTGCTCACCAAAGGTATTAGCCAGTGTGTCATCGAATTGATAATTAATTTGTGAAATTATGATATTATGAAATGAGGGCAGGTATGTCACATTCTTTGGGTACTTGCAGGGAAAGACCATGATGGTAGAGGGAAATGGGGCTGTAATCACACTTTAACAGCCACAGGGGTGGGGGGTAGGGGCAGGAAGGGGGCAAATAGCACAGAAAGTATAGAGACAAGCTGTGAAAAGTGTACAGAGGCAATTGGTGTGTGGATAGGGGATGGTGAAGGAAAACAAGCAGCATGTGGAAGAGGTTGGGGAGGGGGAGAGGCAGAGTATAACTCTTGTAGCCATGAATTAGAGTTGGGAGTACTAGGTAGCATAGACCCAATGAAAAAAGAAGAGCCCGAGGTGGGGGGGGAGGGGTAAGAGTTTGGATTTTATTTTTACAGAGTTTTGGGGGCAAAGGACTAAGTCTTAACTGTCCCACATTGGGATAAGTTCATTAACATATCCAAACCATTTCAAAATTGTCCATAAAACTTTAAGTTGAAATGTCTATATCTTCTCAAAATTATTAGTCCCATTTGGTGATATCCTGGCCTTTATTGCAGAGGTATAGATTACATATCATAAGACCAAAAGGCTCTGACAACAAAACCTAGATGCATTCCCTTGATTCAAAACATATTACAGGAAGTGAATTTTGGTTCATATATAATTTGTAGAGTATGCTCCTTTGATCTTTGGAATGCTTTGCATGTGACTTCTAGATTCTCCTTTGCAATCTTACATCTTGTTGTTGCCCCTTTACACTGACTATTTATCAACTTACTGTAGTGACTAGGAGTGTTTATGGTGGGTATTAGGGGAAATAATCAGGGGGACCAGAACAAAATATAATTTTAACACAGTTATGCAGGATGAACTGGGCAAAATCCAAATAAAAGAAAGATTCCCTCTTGCCAACAGAGTTTTCCAGATATTTTTGCAAGGGTCTATGCTCTGATTGCATGGAACTCTGGAGCACTACATTACATAAGAGATTTAGAGTCAGCCATAAGAGATGAACCTATCTAATCACACATTAAAAAAAACTAACAAACAAAAAACACAAAGTAAAGAAGACACATTGTTCAATGTCATGCTTTTGGATGTAAAGCTCATTGACTTAATGCAGTGGTACTTTTATTTAGAACAAGTGCTAGAGATGGGCAATTAAGTGGGCCAAGAATTGAATGGGAGATCATGTCAGATCATGTCTGACAAACTATAAGGTGATATTGGTATTCCTGAGCTCTTTAGTGCTTAAGATTTTTAAAAACACCAATGTGGCCTTGATGCTATTTTATGGCTAAGATTCACAAAGTCTTGCGATCTCAGAAAAATCCAAATTGTAGGTACAATAAAGAGACACAGGATGATGTGCAACCAACTTTGTGAATGGTACCATGTTACCAGTGATGACTTTCATTTTAGAAGTGGTATAAAAGACAGAATCTTTAGTGCTGAGGTTGTGACAGGAACATAGTAGGTGCTTAAAAAATACTTGTTAATACATTTAATGTTAATATGTTAATGTTAATACATTCCTATTAAAAACACTTGAGAGCATAGGAATAAATGGAGTCTTCCTTAAAATGATAAATAGCATCTATCTAAAACCAGCAGTAAGTATTATATGTAATGGGGATAAGCTAGAAGCATTCCTATTAAGATCGAGGATGAAACAAGGATGTCCACTATAACCCCTGTTATTCAATTTGGTGCTAGAAATGTTAACTTTAACAATAAGAGAAGAAAAAGAAATTGAAGGAATTAGAAAAGGCAAAGAAGAAACTAAGTTATTACTCTTTGCAGATGATATTATGATATACATAGAGAAGCCCAGAGAATCAAGTTAAAACCTACTTGAACTAATAAATTACTTTAGCAAAGTTGCAGGATATAAAATAAACCCACATAAATCTTCAGCATTCCTATATATTTCTAACAAAGCCCAACAGCAAGAAATTGAAAGAGATATTTCATTTAAAGTTACTGTGGACATTATAAAATATTTGGGAGTCTACCTGCCAAAACAAACCCGGGAACTATATGAATACAATTACAAAACCCTTTTCACACAAATAAAGTTGGATCTGAATAATTGGGAAAACATCACTTGCTTGTGGGTAGGCCAATCTAATACAATAAAAATTACAATTTTACCTAAATTAATTTAAATATTTAGTGCCATGCCAAACAAATTACCAAAAAGTTATTTTATAGAACTAGAAAAAATAATAACAAAATTCATCTGGAAGAACAAAAGGTCCAGAATATCAAGGGAATTAATGAAAAGAAATGCTAGGGAAGGTGGCCTAGTCATACCAGATTTTAAACTGTATTATAAAGCAGCAGCATCAAAACTACTTGGTACTGGCTAAGAAATACAGTGGTCAATCAGTGGAATAGATTAGGTACACAAGACGCAGTAGTCAATGACTATAGTAGTCTACTGTTTGATAAACCCAAAGACTCGGCCTTCTGAGATAAGAACTCATTATTTGACAAAAACTGCCGGGAAAACTGGAAAATAGTACAGCAGAAACTGGGCATAGACCAATATCTTACACCATACACCAAAATAAAGCAGAAATGAGCCCATGATTTAGATATAAAATCTGGGAGAGCAAGAAATAGTTTATCTGTCAGATTTATGGAGAAGGGAAGAATTTATGACCAAACAAGAGATAGAGATCATTATGAAATACAAAGTGGATAATTTTGATCACATTAAATTGAAAAGGTTTTGTACAAACAAAGCCAATGCAACCCAGATTATGAGGGAAGTGGAAAATTGGGAAAGAATTTTTGCAACCAGTGACTCTGATAAAGGCCTCATTTCTAAATATACAGTGAACTGAGTCAAATTTATAAGAATAAAAGTCGTTTTCTAATTAGCAAATGGTCAAAAGATATGAAAAGGTAGTTTTCAGAGGAAGAAATTAAAGATATAATCATATAAAAATGCTCTAAGTCACTATTGATTAGAGAAATGCAAATCAAAACAACTCTTAGGTACCACACCTCTCAGATTGGCTAACATGACAAAACAGCAAAATTATAAATGCTGTAGATGTTGGAAATTTGGTACACTGATGCATTGTTGGTGGAGTTGTGAACTGATTCAACCATTCTGGAGAGCCATTTGGAGCTATGCCCAAAGGACCATAAAAATGTGTATACCATTTGATTCATCAATACCACTTCTAGGACTGTATCCCAAAGAGATCATACAAACTGGAAAAGGACCCATATGTACAAAAATATTCACAGCAGTTCTTTCCGTGTTGGCAAAGAATTGGAAATCAAGAGGATGCTCTTCAATTGGGGAATGACTGAACAAGTTGTGGTATATGAATGTAATAGGACAGGTGAACTTCAGAAAATCCTGGAAAGACTTGTATGAACTGATGCTGAGTGAAGTGAGCAGAACCAGGAGAACATTATACACAGTAACAGCCACAGTGTGTGATGACTGACTTTGAGAGACTTAGCCCTTCTCAGAAATGTAAGGACCTAAAACAGTTTCAAAAGACTCATGATGGCAAATGCCATCCACATCCAGAGAAAGAACTATGGAGTCTGAATGCAGAACAAAGCAGGCTATTTTCTTTTTTTGTTGTTTTGCTTTCTTTCTCATGGTTCCTCCCATTCCTTCTAATTCTTCTATACCACATGACTAATGTGAAAATATGTTTAATATGAATGTATATGTAGAGCCTATATCAGATTGCATACTGTCTTGGGGAGGGGGGTAGAGAGAGGGGGAGAAATTTTAAAATTTATGGAAATGAATGTTGAAAACTAAAAATAAATAAACGTTTTAAAAAGAAATGCTTGTCAATTGATGGATATTCAGAGTTGGGAAGGGCCTCAGAAGTTATCTAGGCCAAATGTTACCTTAAGTAGATGGTCATCCAAAGGATGAATTAAGTAGACAGTCATCCAATCTTTGCTTGAAGACCTTCAGCAAGGGTGAACCAAGTACTCCCCAGGCTTCTCATTCCACTTTTGGATAGCCCTAATTATTAGGAAATTTCTTCTTCCTTCAATGGACCTGTGATCTCATTAATTTGCATGCTTCCTCCCTCAGTATAGATGGCCATCCATCTATACTTTCTTACCTCATAGAACTCTTGTCCATATCCTTCTGTAAATCTTCCACTAGGGTTCCATTCAATGTGTTAATAGACTGTGTAGATATCCTGATGTTGCACAGATGCTCATGGAATACATGAGTTGTCTGTCAGTTATCATTCTCTCTTGTAATATGACTTATCCATCTCCCCATTCAGTCACCCGTTTTTGTGGTGACATCCTTTATGCTGCATCTTCAGTATAACTTTTTCTTGGTAATGTGTTGCATTCTACTTATACCTACAATATGCCTCTCCTTCCTGTTTAGGTGGATTTAATTCTTCAAAGGTTTAAGAATCACATGACCCTAGTGCTTAGCACAGTGCCTGGAACATAGCAGGCACATAATAAATATTTATTTGTAATCATACAACATCATCGAAAGTACACTGATGTTAAAAGATCTTTTTAAAAAAATCATAGAACACTATGGGGGTCATTAAAAAACATTGTGCAATCTTGTAAAAGCATAAGCTTACTGTTGTCCTGCTCATTTCTATCAATTCTGGGACCAGATCATTGTCCAACCATAGGTTTTATCTAAGTTATAAATACATGGCTCTCCATTCAACTGCATTTTGAGGGAATTTAATGAATCACACTGACTCCATCTTGTATAGATCCAAAGTCCTCTTCTCTTCTCCCTCTAAACCTCCTCTCTTGGTGGGCTCATCAGTTTCCATGGGTTTAATTATGATCTCTGCAATTCTGGCTTTAGCTCAGTTTCCTTTCTATTCAATTATAGGTCTAGTTCAATTTCTTTCTTGTGAGAAAACTTTTTTGCATTGTTTGAACCTAGCTCTGCATCACTGGGAAGATGGACTACTTCTATCTGTTGCTTAGAGACCCTTAACTAAGGGTCTAGGTTATGCTAACCAAAAATCCAATCAGATATGAAGATTGATGCAAGGAGTTTTCTTATAATTGTACATCTCAAACAACCCAAAAGACTAATCTAAAAACTGGCTCCATCCAAGTCAATCAGTTATCGTTCCCTTGTTCCTTTGATTGAATACAGATACTTGAGGGTAGCTGGTACAGAAGGTATTCTTCATCCCCTCAATCTTTTTCTAAAATTAAATTTTCTTATTTATTATGAACTTTTTAATTATCAGCAATTATATGCATTTCAGCATACAAAGAACCAAAAAGGTAATTGTATATTAAAATGTCACTTATTACATATATGCGATTTGGTCTCTTTAAAGTGTCTAATTAATTTAACAAGGTGGAAACAAGAGGGCCCTATTTGTGTTTTGTTTTTCTTTGTGTCTATTTGATGTTTTATTGATGCTCTATTCTTTCTTTAAAATTTTCTTTCTTCTCTTGCACTAGCTACTACTTCATTTCCATCACCCTAAGAAAAGTTTTTCCTTTTTTACAAATAAAAATTGTGAGACCTGAGGGAATAAAAATAATACAGAAGAAATAAAATTAGAAGACTCCAGAAATTCAACTAAAAAATTAGTTGGACAACTGAATGTAAAATAAACCCACAGAATTCACAAGTCTTTCTGGATTTTATTTTCATCTCTCTCGGTTTTCATTATACTTCTCTCTCCTGTTTCTCTTCCTACTCTGTCTCCTTTCCTGGATCTTCATGCCTATCATGGCCCTTAAGTGTAGATCCAAAGTCCTCTTCTCTTCTCCCTCTAAACTTCCTTTCTTGGTAGGCTTATCTGCAAGGGTTTAATTATGATCTCTGCAGATCTATATATCTAACCCCAGTCTCCTTCCTGAGCTTCAGTCTCACATAGCCTACTACCTACTAGATATTTGAAACTGGATATCATGGAGACATCTAAACTTAATATGTCTCAAACTGAATTCATTATCTCCCCACCAAAACTCTTCCTTCTTCCATGATTCCATGTTTCTGTAGAAAACATCTTTAGCCTTATAATCTCCCCAGTATCACTTTTCCTCACCATACATACTCAATCCAAATATTATTATTTCTACCTCTACATCTCTCACATCTAACCCCTTCTCTCCACTCATGCAACTACTATCTTAGTTCAGACTCTCATTACCTCTCAGCTAGATTATGGGGATAACACTGTAATTGATCTCAACTGTTTCAAGTCTCTCATCACTCTAGTCTGTTCTAAACATTGCTACTGAAGTGATTTTCCTTAATTGTAGACCTGGCCATGTCATTCCCCTTCTCAATCAACTCTACTGGCTCTCTGCCATCTCTAGGATGACTCTCCTGTATAGTTTTTTTTTTTTTAAGCAATTGGGGTTAAGTAACTTGCTCAAGGTTACACGACTAGTCATTATTTATGCGTGGGTGCTCATTTTCTGAGGCCGGATCTGATCTCGGGTCATCCCAACTCCGAGGCTGGCGCTCTTACTCACTGCGCTGCCTAGCCGCCCCTTTTAGGGCAATTGGGGTTAAGTAACTTGCCCAAGGTCACACGGCTAGGTTTTTGTTTGTATGGATTAAGTGTCGGGGGGTCGAATTCAGGTCCTTCTGACTCCAGGGCCGGCTCTCTATTCTGCGCCACCTAGCCGCCCCTTCTCCTGTATAGTTTTTAAAACTCTCACACAATCTGGTCCCAATCTATAGCCTCATTGAACTGGATCTCCTCAGTGACAAAAGGTATTTTGTTGGACAAGCAAATGTTTTTCTAGTTTTTTGGAGGGGGGTTGTTTGTTTTTGAGGAGGTTTTTTTGGTAACATTTGATATTAATAGCCAGAGATTCACAGAACAAAATTATTTGTGGCATGCTGCAGAATATATATTTTTAAAACCCTGCTTATTCCCTTTCCAAACCTCCATGTTAACTAGTTAAAATTTCCAAATCTATTAGCAATTGGCTTAACCCTTGTGAGTCCTTTTTTTCACCTTAGAGTGGCACAGAATTGATGCTTTAGATTAAAAAAATAAGCAATAGTATCCTCACTTAAGTAGAATGTTTGGAAAACAAAGTGGTCTAAATATTTGAATATACTTATTTATTCAAGTAGATAATTCTAATTCTGTAACTTCTATAATTGAAAAATCTAAGATGATTTAGTTACTTTCCTGACTTACTAAATACAGTATATAGAGGATAATTCAATCTTCTTTGTTGCTGAGTCTTTCTAAGTATTAGATGGTTATCAATCAGAGGAAATATAAATTATGACCATAAGGGTAGCTGCAGAAGGTATAACAGAATGGGGTGAATAAGCATTGACCTCAAGACATATCCTGATAGCTGATTTTAAAAAATTAGTTCTTGATACCAATTTCTTTTTTTTCCTTGTGAAAGACCTCTTCCTTCTAGAAGTTGAATGGAGAAAAGAAGAGTATAACTAGCTGAATTTTAACCAAGAAGTTGAGATCTGTGTTACTGAGGTTTTACCAGGTTAAGGTGATACTGGGTTCACTTTAAAATTCTATTCAGTTCTATATTCCACTTTCTTTTTGATCTAATCTAATTTCTTTCATGGTCTTCTTCTTTTTTTTTTGCTTTTTGTGGGGACTCTAATTAGAGGGAAAGGGAATAAAAAATTAGTAAGTACCCACCATGTGCTAGGCAAAGCATTTTACAAATATTATCTCATTTGATCCTTAAAACAATCCTGGGAGGTTGTTAGAAAACCCCATTTTACTATTGATGAAACCGAGGCAGGAAGAGTTGAAGTGTCTTGACCAGGCTCACGTAGACAGTAAGTGGCTGAGTCTAGATTTGAACTCAGGTCTTTCTGACTCCAGACCCAGGACTCTACCTACCCTGTTATCTACTATCATACTACCTATTTACTCTAGCTGAAAGAAATGTTTTAGCATTTTAATGATTCTTGGACCTATAGATCCTCCCTCCAATTGTGTGGATTACAACCCAATCATACTGTCTCATCTTGTGTTTCTCTGGATCACCATGTCCTTCCATAGATCTCAACTTCTATGTATATTTCCTCTAATATATTGGCTAAAGCCATTGTCTTCTATCTCTTGATGCTGCATGGATAATATCAGCTTGTGTGGGGTGTCCAATGGCTATCCTTGACTCTTACAAACACCTTCTGTTCAAGCTGTGCATCTCTCTGATGACATCCTAACTCCTTCTATTCCTAGGTAAATCTTTATTGTTTTGTGGTATATCCAATTCATAAAGAAACATATGCTAACCAAAGGTTTTTCCCTTTGTCATGGAGGCTATCCAGCCCAAAACAAAACAGAACAATTGGAGTAAAGGTTATTCATAAATGGTAAGATCCTCCAGCTGCTAAACCAAGCACTGAAATGCTATCCATACTCTTCTGTGAGATCCATAATCACTTAAAAACTCACCCTAAAGAGTTTAGATTGGGGCAGCCAGGTGGCACAGTGAGTAGAGCACCAGCCCTGGAGTCAGGAGGATCTGAGTTCAAGTCCAGCCTCAGACACATAACACAAAAAAACTAGCCATGTGACCTTGGGCAAGTCACTTAATCCCAACTGCCCCACAAAAAGCAAAAAAAAAAAAAAGAGTTTAGACTGACCATACATGGCAATATGTCTCTTATCCAAGCTATGATATGCATTTGAATGAACAGGCCATAGAACTGGTACATTAATACATATGTTTGGGGCAGACTCTGTATACGTACAATGAACTAGTTATAGAAGTGGAGGAGGAAAGCAGACTGGATTGCCCTTGGGAAATTGCATAGTTCATTTAATGACTCCAAGCTTCTTCTTGAAACAGACCCCCATCATTTTTAACATCCATATTCTAGTGGCAGAATTGTATGACTCCATGTCATAAATATCATAGCCCTGGAATACAGAAAAAAATAACTCTAAGACAATTCAAAGAATTTGCAAGTAAAATTTTTATAACTTAATCATATTTCCCAAGCTCTAGGGGAGTTTTCCAAGAAAAGAAATTCTATTATGGATCCTTTGTAAATCAAAGTATTATTTCTCTCATTTATTTTTGTGTTAAAAAATGAGAAATACGGGGTTTGTTTAAAGCAAGCTATACTGACAGAGTAGCCACTGACCACTTATGTTATTTAATCAACAAACCCTGTCAAATCAAAAAGCATTCCTTAAGTACTGTATATGTGCCAGGAATGGTGTTAAGTGCTGGGAATACAAGGAAAGGTAAAGAAGAGTCCCTTTAAGACCTATAAAGCAGTTTATATACATTATCTGTCCTGATCATTGCCAAACCCTATGAGATGGTTACTACAGATATTATTTTTCTTCATTGTGAGGATGAGGACACTGAGTCTCAGAGAGCTTAAGTGACTTGCTCATGGTCACACAGCCAGAGAATTTGAGCACAATTCCTGACTAGATCTAGTGTGATTTCCATAGCAAAGCATGGTGCCTCCTAGAGCTATACATACTATAGCTTACTCTTAGAATTGGCTTTCATGGGGTGGCTAGGTGGTGCAATCCATAGAGCACCAGCCCTTGAGTCAGGAAGACCTGAGTTCAAATTTGGCCTCAGACACTTAACACTTACTAGCTGTGTGACCTTGGTCAAGTCACTTAACCCCAATTGCCATGCCTTCAAATTCCCCCTCTAAAAAGAAAAAAAAAAGAACCAGCTTTCACCCATAGCTTGCCCTAGATTGAAATTGGAGTCATACATATAAAACAGAAAGCTCTGAAGCCTGACTCATCTATTCACTTCTCTCCAGACTGTCTACTTTTAAACTAAAAAAAAAACAAAAAACCAAACCAACCAGCACTACTGCAAGACTTCTAGTGGTGTGAATTCTCAAGGTATTTTTACATAGAAATCAGCTCACAGGGGTTTTTTTTAGTCATCTCCCATAGAAACAAAACCAATTTCAGTGTGATTTTGTAAACCAATAGTTGTGTTAACACAGGTTAATAAGGAACACGCAATGTAAGTGATATCATTTCCCTTCCAAGTATTCAGGGGAGCTTACCTCTGTTACTGTCAAATTTGTTTTTATGAAGTGTCGAGATATATAGAGAAAGACATTTTATAACATGAGCTTAAATGGTTGGCATCTCATGGGATCCCAGAATTCCAGAGTTGGAAGGGACCTCATGACCCATCAAATCCAATTGATATTTAAAAGGCCTCAGACTCAGAAACTATGCTGACTGGGTCCACTATAATTTATATTTATGTTACATAAATTATATACACTGGTATATACACATATATGCACAATACCTCATAATATCTATATCTATCTATATAGACAAAACATACATCATTTAAATTTACATTACATAATTTCATATGGACTCTCACTGCAACAAGGCAATGCTTTTACACCTCCCCAATCAATTCACTATACCCCTCACCACAGCAATTATTCCAAACCTATTTATACCTTCTCATACTTCTCATGGCACCCCTTCTCCTTGTTCTCTGTTGAGGACTTCACCTCATGCTTTATTGAAAAAAAATTGAGGCCATTTACAGAGGGCTGTTTCTTCTTCCTTGACAAGGTATCTACAATCTGGACCATTACTTCTCATCTCACTATCTTCTAAACCCTCCTCATTCAACTGACACTTCTCTCTTCAAAGTTACCAATGATCACTTAATTGCCAAATGTAATGACTTTTTCCTCAATCCTCATCCTTTTTGAACTCTCAACAACTTTTTTTTGCTTTTTGGAGGGGGGAAGGGAAGGCAATTGGGATTAAGTGACTTCCCCAAGGTCACACAACTAGTGTCTGAGGCTGGATTTGAATTCAGGTCCTCCTGACTCCAGGTCCAGTACTCTGTTCACTGTGCCACCTAGCCGGCCCTCTCAGCAGCTTTTGACACTGTCAGTCACCCTCTTACCCTGGGTACCCTTTCTTCTCTAGGTTTTTGTGACACTGTTCTCTCCTGGTTCTCTCCTATTATATGTTTGACCACTCTTTTGCTAGATTTTACTCCAGGTCATGCCCACTAGCCAAGGACATCCTTCAAGGGTCCATCCTTGGCCTTCTCCTCCTCCTTTATACTGTCTCTTCTGGTGATCTCATCAGCTCCCATGGATTCAATTATCATCTCTATGCACATGATTCTCAGATCTACTTGTCTAATTTTAACCTCTCTTTGTACCTCTGGTCTCTTATTATCAACTGCCTCTTACACATCTTAGATGTGGAACTGGAAATCCCAGAGAAATCTCAAACCCAACATGTCTAAAACAGAACAACTTATATTTTCTTCCAAACTTTACCAAATTTCCAGTTACTATCAATGGCACCACTGTTTTCCCAGTTATCCAGACTCACCCAAGGTGTCTACTTCAACCTCTCTCTTATTCTCCCCACATATACAATTGATTGCCAAATCTTGTCATTTCAACCTCCCCAAAAGCCCTTGTGTAACCTACTTCTCTATACTCATAGAGCTGCCACCTTTATATAATCCATAATCACCTCATACCTAGATGATTGCAATAGCTTTCTGTTTCATATCCCTGCCTTGGATCTTTCTCAACTCTAATCTGTCCTTCATTTAGCTGCCAAAGTAGCTTTCCTAAAGTGTATGTTTGACCATGTCACCTCCACCTACCCAAACTACAGTGGCTACCTATTACCTCCAGGTAATACAAAATTCTCCTGACTTTTAAAGCCCTTTGTTACTTAGGCCCTTTCTTCCCTTCCATTATTCTTACATTTTACTCTCCCTCATGTACTTTGCAATCTGTTTGATACTAGTCTTCTAGCTGTTTCTTGCATGTGACTTTCATTTCCCAACTCAGTGCATTTCGGGGGTGTGGGGGGGAGAAGGCAGGGCAGTCAGCATTAAGTGACTTGCCCAAGGTCACACAGCTAGTTAAGTGTCAAGTATCTGAGGCAGAATTTGAACTCAGGTCCTCCTGACTCCAGGGAGTCATTCACTGCGCCACCTAGCTGCCCCTAATTTGGTGCTTTTTCAGTGGTTTTCCCCTCATGTCCCACATGCTTTTCTTCATTTCTGTCTCTAGACTTCACTGGCTTCCTTCAAGACTCAACTTCAAACCACCTTTTGCAACAGGCCATGACCTTCTCATTCCTGGCCCCTCAGTGCCTTCCCTCTGAAATTACCTCCCACTTATCCTGTATATATTTTATATGTATAGAGTTTGCATATTTTCTCCCCATTACAATATCACTTCCCGGAGGACAAGAACATTTTTTTTTGCCTTTCTTTATAACACCAGAATTTAGCACAGACCCTGCAATATAGTAAGTCCTTAATAAATGCTTATTTACTGACAATCACACTGGGGTCAACACATACACACACAAAAGACATTTTCTTGGAAACAAAATGAGTCTGCTAAACACTTTCTAGGGTCACAAATTAAGGAAGGGCTATGCTCCACTCCTCCTAAGTGTCTCCTTCCCCACTGACTTCTGTTGTAGTCCAATTCTTCCTGACCCCATTTGCATTTCTTGGCGAAGATACTAACATGGTTTACTATTTCCTTCTCTAGCTCCTTTTACAGATGAGAAAACTGAGGCAAATAGGGTTAAGTGACTTGCCCAGGGTCATACAGCTAGTAAGTGTCTGAGGCTGGATTTGAACTCAGGAAGATGAGTCCTCCAGACTCCAAGCCCAACACTTCATCTACTGTGTCACCAAGCTGCTCCTCACTCAGTACTTCTCTAATATAAAACAATGTCAATTCAATAAGCATTCACTAATAAACTCATATCAAATAATAATAAGCTAGTCTTTAGATATCACTTTAAGTTTTACAAGGCATTTTTACATATATTACCATGCTAATTTTCACAACAACCCTGTGAGACAGATACTATTATCATCCTCATTTTATAGAAAAGGAAACAGGCTAGAAGACTTGTCCAAGATAATTTATTTAGTAAGTGTCTGAGTCAGAATTTGAACTCAGGTCTTCTTGTTAGCAAGTCCAGTGTTCTATCCATTGTGCCAGCTAGCCACCACCTAGTAGTAATTAATTCCCATTTAAACAGATTCCAAAAAGTCTTAATGCAATTTCAAGTTATTAAAACTTAATATTATACTATGTCTTTTGGAATGCCCTCTATGGAACTTTCCTCACAACAACCTTGTGACTCAGTTTTATATAGGAGGTAACTAAGGCTCAGAGAGGCCATGTAATTTGTCATTCATCACACAACTGGTAAGGGTGTTGTGTCTCAGAGCCAGCAGAGTCTTCTTCTATTCTAGACTTTATGCCTAGTTAGGATAAAGACAGGAATAGGAACTGAACCAGCAATTTCATTGATATGGGGAACTCCCAACTTCCTTCTATAAATGCAAGTTGGCAACTTCTCTGTAACTTTTGGTCGTAGATTACTGAGAGATTAAGTGACAGCACATAGATGGTATGTGAAAAGAGCCAGGACCCCGAACCTAGGACCTCCTGACCCTCAGGCTGACTATGCACTACACCATACTGTTTCTCAATCTATATCTAGATTCAGAAATAAATATGATAACAAAACAACAGAATGTTCCTCCTCGGGTACCTTTCATAACTATGGTTGGGGGAAAAGTTTGTAAACAAATGAGATATAGAGATAATAAAAGACAAAATAAACAATTTTGATTACAGGTAAAAGAACTTTTTCATGAGTAAAAAACTGAGAAATAAGGAGAGATATTGTAAAATGGGAAGATATTTGCTTCAAATATGACCAATAAAATCTTACACCAAAAATAGGAATGCCACGCCTACAGCAACAAAAATCATTCTCCAATACACAGTGATCAGAATAGTTTATAAGAATTGAAAATTATGGATGACCATTTGAAAACATGCTACAAATCACTATTAGTAAGAGATTCAAACTTTGATATTTTATCTCACACCCATCAAACTGGAACAAGTTACAATGTAAGCTCCTTACAGGCAGGAAACTATTTTGCATTGGCCTTTATATTTCCTTAGTATAGTGCTGGGCACAGAGTAGGCAATTTAAAAAGCTTGTTGGTTGATTTCTTTATTGCATAGGACGATGGAAAATAGAAACATCAGTGATTGAGTACCTATGGGAAGACAGACCCAGTTCAGGTCTATACTTTGGTAGAGTCGTAAATTTGTCCAAATGTTCTAGATATTGATTTATAATTCGGGGGGAAGGGGAGTGAAAAAATGTCCATACCTTTGACTTGGTGATTTCACCACTGTACATAAAATCCCCAGGAAGTCAAAGACCCAATATGTACCCAAATATTCACAGCATCACTCTGTATGATATAGCAAAGAATTGGAAATAAAGTGTATGCCCATCAAAAGAAGAAACCCCAAGATATATGAGTATAATGGGAATCACTCTGCAATCAAAAATGAAGAATTTGAAGCACATGCCTAAAATTTGGAAAGATTTCTATTAATTGGTACAAAGTGAACCATAAGTAGGATTAAAAGAACAATATGCGCTATGACTACAACAATGTAAATAAAGATTAATAAAAAGAGATCAAACTCTGAGTAAAAGAAAAACCAGTGATGATTGGGTTACAAGCTCTTTGAGGACAGAATTTATTTTTGCCTCTTTTTGTATCCTTAACACTTAGTACATGTCTGGCACATAGTAAGTGCTCAAGAAATAATAAATGCTACTTGACTGACTTTCTGGTTCCTAAGAACAAAGAAGTGAAATTCCTTCTCTTGGTACAGAGAGGTAAGCAGAGAGTTCTGTATACATTATCAGACTGACTCCATGTATCAGGTGTTTTTGCTTATGTATATATTTTAAAACAAAAAACTCCTCCCCTAGTGTTGAATTGGGGGTGGTGGGTGGCAAGTTGCAATGGGTTGCGTGTTTGCCTTGACATATTTCAACCCATTTGTTTTATCTCCTAAAAACAAGGGGAATTTTCAGCATAATCATTTAAGGGACAGAAGGCTCTGATGTCTACCTGGGCTGTCTTTGTTTTCCAAATTAATTGGGTATGTGGGTGTGAGGAATGGGGGCTTCATGACTCATCCTAATCCCAAATTCAAAAACTGTCACTTTGACCTATTCTTCCTAACATAGCCCTGAGTCCCTTCATCTGGTTTCAAAGAGTCTGAAAACATGTTTATAAATTATTTACTTTTGTGAAACCTATTAAATTAAAAGTCCCTTCTCTTAATATAACAAGTAGATTAAAATGTGAGTAATTTCATGGTCGGCAAAGACAGTGAAATGTTTATATAATGCAGAAAGGCTTGCCATAAAATGTGTTCATAAAGCAAATGCATATTTATTATGAAACAGAAATTGCATTTGAATTCAGCAGTACAGAGGCCAACTCATTCTAAGGAGCCCATCCAGGGACAGCTAGTAATACCCATTCCCGTCTGCCAGTAATGCCCATTCTTGTCTGCCGTCCCCATCTGACCTTAGAACAGGAGTAAACAATGACAGAGAAGAAATCTGCAGATTCTGAAGGAGCAAAGAGGATATTAGTTTGAATTTCTATTAAATTAAATTTAATAAATACTAATTAAGCTCCTTTTATATGCAAGTCACTAAGTAAGGTTGGGGAATACAAAGACCAACAAATGAAACCTGTCCCTTCTCTCCAGAAGTTTACATTCTGGGGGTAGGGGAAAATAACATGTGCATAGAAAAGTATATATACAAGGACATTTAAGGAGGAAAAGAACTGAAATATCTTGTTCTAGGTTTAACAAAGTCCCCTAAAGCAATAGCCTTTTTGCATTTTTGTTTTGTTTATTTTTAATATTCATTTTTTTAAAAAATGTTGAGTTCCAAATTCTTTCCCTCCCTTCCGCCCATCCCCCAGTCATTGAGAAGACAAGCAATATACTATCAACTATACAAGTGAAGTCATGCAAAAGGCATTTTCTTATTAACCATGTTACAAAAAAAAAAAGAAAAAACAAAACAACAAATAAAAAGACAACCAATAAAAAAGCAAGAAACATAAAGTTAAAAAAAAAGTATGCTTCAATCTGCACTGAAAATTCATCAGTTCTCTCTCTGGAGGGGGATAGAATTGTTCATCATGGAATCATCTTGGATCATTGCATTGAATCATGGAATCATATTTTTATTGTGGAATCATCTTTGGCATCACTGTATTGACCATGGTAGCTAAACCTTCATATTTAATCATCATTACAATACAAAGCAATAGATTTAAAAAAAAAATAAATGAACCTAACTCTTCTCATCATTGAGGAAAAAGACTACAAAGTCACAACGTTTTCAGATTCCAGTCCCTCTTATTAGTTGTTTTGACTTAACTGTTTTTCTTTGTTATAAGAGAGTATTTAGTTCCAGAATAGGAGGACTGGCAGGGTGAGAGGTGGGCAGTGGTGTCAGTGATTATATATCTGGAAATGTCTGTGATGTGAAGAATGAAAGGCATTGAACAAAAAAATACTTATCATGCCCATTTTACATATGAGAAAACTGAGGTTTAGAGAAGACAAGTGGCTGCCCTGTATAAGGTGGTGTTCAAACCCAGGTCTCATCTGACTCTAAGCTCAATGTTGTAAGGAGTTCATGCCGTCTCTTAATAAATGTTTGGTGGCAATAGCAGGTGCTTCTAAAATTCTCTACCTTCATTATTTTGAATATATACCTGACAGGATGTTGGAGCTGATTCAATGTCACCCAAACTAATTCTTTCCTATGCATTTATCTCTTCCTTTCTTCCAATCAGGAACCCCTCTAGTTTGGGTCTCTTGTTACCTCAGGTCTGAGCTACTGCTAACAGCCTTCCTATGAGTCTTCTTGCTGACAGATTCTCCACTTCCAGCCCATCTACTATTGCCATCAAATTGACTTTCCCCCCTAAAACACAGGTTTCATAATGTCAGTCCTCTAAGAATCTCTAGTCATTTCCCATTAGCTACCATATAAGGTATGAATTTTCCAATATGGTGTTCAAGACATAACATAATAATAATAATAGCTGACATTTCTATAACACTAGGAAGTTTGCAAAATCCTTTACATATTCTGGAGTCAATTGAGATAAAAGCTAATTGTTACATTTTCAGCATGAGCAATTACAACTTGGAAATCTTCCATTGCTACAAATCAAGGTTTCATTTATTGTTTTGTTGATTGAAAAGACTTAAAGTGATGGGGTAAATATTAATAATAATAATCAATTATGCAGATTAAACTTATAAGTGAGTTCTCCTAAACTAACTTATATATTCAATGACATCCCTATTAAATGGCCAAAAATTATTTTACTGAATTATAAAAATAATAACAAAGTTAATTTTGAAAAACAAAGAGTCAAGAATATCAAAGGAGGAGCAGCTAGGTGGTACAGTGGATAGAGCACCAATCCTGGAGTTAGGAGTATGTGAGTTCAATTCTGGCCTCAGACACTTGACACTTACTAGTTGTGTAACCCTGGGCAAGTCACTTAATTCCAATTGCCTCACTGAAAAAAAAGGAATATCAAAGGAAATAATGGAAAAATGTAAAGGAAGGAGGTTTAGCAGTACTGAATATTAAGCTATATTATAAGGTAGTAATTATCAAAACTGTCTGGTACTGACCAAGAAATAGGTAGATCAATGGAAGAGAGTAGACATATAATTTACAGCAGCAAATAAACATAGTGGTCTTGTTTTTGAAAAATGTAAAGACCTAAGATTTGAGGATATGAATTTATTATCTGGTAAAAATTGTTGGGAAAACTAGAAAGCAGTATGGCAGAAATTGGGCATAGATTAGTATATAATCTTAGTAGGTTGTATCTTACAGCATTTACCAAGATAAGATCAAAATGGATACATGACCTAGATATAAAGAGAGATATTACAAGAAAAATTGAAGAACATGGAACATATTATTTACCAGATTTATGAGTAGGTGAACAATTTGTGAACAAAAAAGTAATGCATAAAATGGATAATTTTGATTACATTAAATTAAAGTTTTGTAGAAATAAACAAATATAGCCTAGATCAGAAAGAAAGCCGAAAACTGGAGGGGGGAGTTCTTAGTTTCTCAGATAAAGGTTTCATATCTCAAATACATAAAGAACCTATAAAATCTATAAGAATGTAAGTCATTCCCCAATTGATAAATGGTCAAAGGCTATGAAGATGCAGTTTGCCAATGAAGAAATCAAAACTATTTATAATCATATGAAAAATGCTCTAAATATTATGGCTTAGAGAAATGCAAATTAGAACAGCCTTGAGATATCTTTGCATACCTATCATATTGGCTAAAAAGATTGAAGGGGAAAGCAACAAATGTTAAAGGGATGCAAGAAAACTGGGACACTAATTCATTGTTAGTGGAATTATGAACTGATCCAACCATTTTGAAGAGAAATCTGGAATTATGCCTGAAGAGTTATTAAATTGCTTATACCCTTTGAGCCAGTAATACAACTACTATTCCCAAAGATGATTAGGGGACAAGGAAAAAAACCTATATGTTCTCAAATATTTATTGCAGTTCCCTTCATGGTAGCAAAGAACTGGAAATTGTGGGGATGCCTATCAATTATGAAATGGCTTAACAAGTTGTGGTATATGATTGTGATGAAATACTACTGTGCTATAAAATATTATAAGCTTGATGATCTTAGAAAAAATGGATAGACTTGCACAAAATAATGAAGAGTGAAATAAGCAGAACCAAGAGAATGTTGCATACAGTAATAGCAATATTGTTTTAAGAACAACTTTGAGTGACTTAAGTCTTTTTGTCTATTATAAATACCCAAATTAACCAAAAAGGACATATGAAGAAAGACTCCATCTGCATCCAGAGAAAGAACAGGCAAATAGAAGTAAATATAAGATGGTTTTATATATATACATATTTATATCTAATGGTATCTCTGGGGGAGGGGGAGGAGAGGGAAGAAAAAAGAAATTTGCAAGATAATTTTATTGTGTATTTGACAAACAGAAAGTTGTACATAGTAGATTTGCAATTTCATGTGCAATTATATTTTTATTATACTAAGTTATGGAAATGATTATTTTATTCCATAAATTAAAAATAAAATAAAATTTTAAAAAATTGTAAAGTGTGTTCTGGATTTTTTGGAGAGCAGTTTGTTAAACATTTGCCAGTATGCCTCTGTCACATATTATCTTATTTAAGCCTGACTAAGCAGTAGGTGCCACAGTTATCATTATGCCCATTTTACAGATAAACAAATTCCAACTCTGAGAAATAGTGTGATTTTTCCATGGTTACACAGCTACCAAAAGCCATAAGCAGAATTCATATTTAGGTTTTCCTAGTGGCATTGTATTCATTAGTCCAAACTTCAGTATAGGTCAGACCCACCGGTCCAGCTGTTAGCATGGTCAGGGAGGTAGGGCAATTGCTTTCTGAATACAAGAAAGGATCATAACATTTATAGATTTAGAGCTAAAAAGAACTTTAAAGGCCAACTAGTCCAATAGCCTCATTTCACAAGAATGAAACTAAGTTAGCTCAATGAAACGAAACTAAGTTAAGCTAAGTTATCTTGGAGAACTTAAATGATTTGCCCAGGATCAGCTATGGTTAATGGCTTTAAAGACTGCAATATCCTGTTTCCCAAGCAGTGGATGCCTGAAAGCAACAAATAAAGGCTGAAATGAGCAGGGTTTTCACTGCTTGTGAACCTTAAACTGGCCCCCACACATTACTGTTTTATGACAGCTTAGGGAGGAGAATGTGAGGGGCAGGGACCAGAAGGATTCTTGTGAATGGTACATCAGTGTAACTGTGATGGTTTGAGACTTCTGGGTGTCTTCCTTTGGTTGTTGTTGTTGGTGGTGATGGTGTGTTTGTGTGTGTGTGTGTGTGTGTGTGTGTGTGTGTGTGTGTTTGTCCAACTAAACAGTTCCCAGGAGAAGTTTCCAATACTCCAAATGGTATCTGTGCCCCTTGGATTAATGTGTGTGTGTGTGTCTGATTGAGCTGTTATATTATTTTAAAGTCTAGTCACAGATTTCACCACTGAGAGAGCAGGGCAATAATTACCTGTGCTGCAGTTCAGCTCAGAGATGAGCATCTATTACAGCTGAGTCTACTTCAGTATAACTTAGAGGCTTGTTGGGATACCAGAGTATGAGGTTAACGTTATCTCCCTCTACTGTCCAGCATCTTCTGTTCTAACTAGGTTTCTCCTGTTTTCCTGAAAACAAAGTCATGTTTGTTACAAATTCCAAGATTTTACTTATGATATTCTCTTCATATTGAATTCCTCTCCTCCCCTCCTCTCCTCTCCCCTCCCCTCCCCTCCCCTCTCCTCCTCTCTCCTCTCCTTTCCTCTCCTCTTCCCTCCCATCCCCTCTCCTCACCTCTCCTCACTTCTCCTCTTCTTTCCCCTCCTCTCTCCTCTCCTCTCTTCTCCTCTCCTCTCCTCTCTTCTCCTCTCCTCTCCTCACCTCTCCCCTCCTCTCTTCTCGTCTCCTCTTCCCTGCCCTCCCCTCTCCTCACCTCTCCTCTCCTCACCTCTCCTCTCTTCTCCTCTTCCCTCTCCTCTCCTCTTCCCTCTCCTCTCCTCTCTTCTCCTGTCTTCTCCTCTCCTCTCCTCTTTCCTCCACTCATCTCCCTTTCCCTCCTCTCTTCTCCAAATCCTACCTTTCTTTCAGGATTCATCTCATATCTCATTTTCTCCACAAGGTCTTCCTTAATCCAACCCATACAAGAGGGACTTGTTCTTTCTTCTGGGCCAGGAAATCATAAGCTGTGCCACTTAGAAAATCTTACTACGGTACCTAAAATTTTAAGCTGAAATTCCAGAAGCTTCTGTGATGTATATGTGAATTGAAAAGAAAAATAATATTCCACATTCTGAGAAAGTCTTCATTTCCTAGGGCTATTTTTAATGATGTTAGTTGACCTTTGTAAACTGGATCAACAAGGATAGTAAGGGAAATCTGCTTAGATCAGGATTTCATTCTGGGCATTTCCACTTCCCCATCCAGGCATCAGTTCTAGTGCCAAGATTGGTTGAAGATAATTGTGCATTTTTTTCTCTTAGAGGTTTTGGGAAGTTGCCATTTTCTGATTTGGTCCATTTCAGACTTCCATCATCTCTGGCCAACACAAACTAGTATTCTCCAACTATGCTCCCAATTCTTTCTACCCTGCTCCTCCTGTCACCCTCCTCCTCTTCTTCCTCCCTGTGTCTTCTTCCTCTTCCCCAGAATTTACAAAAAAGACAATGATAGTACTAATACCACCTACTTCACAATGCTATTAGAAATATAATGCTTCATAAACTTTAAAGCACTATATAGATGTGTTATTATTGTTAGGAATAATAATAATAGCTAGCATTTATATAGTGCTTTAAGGCAAGCAAAGCTCTTCACATATGTTAACTTTTGGTGGAGCATGGCAGTATGGTGTGGTGGGAGGAGTCCTGGACCTAGGCAGAAGGCGAAGGCCCTTGCTTTGAAGCAACAGATAGGATTAGAGAGTTTCCTGGGGGCAACGAGAAGTTAAAATTTTCCCAGTGTCACACATAAATGAATATGGCAGAGGTAGAAATTGTACCATGGTCTTTCAGTTTCTGAGATTGGCTCTTTATCTACTATAAAAAGCTGGACCTAGAGTCGGGAAGACCTGAGTTCGAATTCAGCCTCTAGTTTATTAGCAGTGTGACTAAGCAAGTCAATTAATCTCTGTTTGACTCACTTTCCTCAAAGAGCAGTTGTAAGGATCAAATGAGTTCATTTTTATAACGTACTTAACACAATGCCTGGCATGTAATTGGTTTTTAATAAATGCTTATTCCCCTCCCTGCCCCCCACCCCCACTATTCTACACTGGGCTGCCTTTTATGGGTTCTATCCTACAAGACCCCTCATGGGTGCTGTCCATCTCTAAGTATCTTACAGCCTCAATTTCCACACTTATCAAATGAAAATAATAATACTTTCATTCTCTACATAACAATGTGAAGAAAATTTTTTGCAAGTTCTAAAATTCTCCATGAATATCAGTTATTGTTTAATACTTGAGCTATATTCTTCTTTTCTGTCCTGCATGTGAAATTCTTTTTGTTTTTTTTTTAATATGATTAAAAAGCTTTATATACTTGTGGATCTATTTTTGAAGTGTTTTGAATTTCAGATACATAGAATCAATAAAAAGAATTAATTTGGACCCTCCAGAAATAGCTCTACTCTATTTCCCAGATTTATTCTACTTCTCAATTCTCTGGCACTCACTATTTGAGCAAGCTATTTAGTGACTCCAATCTTCATTTTGCCATGTTCTAGGAAGGAGCATAAGAGATGGCAGGGGTGCAGATCCCAAATCCTAATCCCCTGATTTCAGTACCCAGATTGTACAAGAAATGTATAGCATGCCACCTCATTTAAAAATTGCTTTGCATTGTGATTTAGTTTGATATTTTGCCTTCCTCAATTTGAATTGCTCCCACAGGGTACAGAGTGTATCTTAGATTCCTTTGGTATTCCCTACCCCCAATCTTATGCCCTTCATTGGAAATAAATATATTTGAATAAATGAAATGATGCTGTTATCATTGACTAAAGTATTCTGGAAATATAAATGTTATTAGAGTCTTTTCCTCAATCTTGGAGAGTCCCTATGATGAAAATTGGAGCTCTGAGAGCCATAACTCTTAGAATCTGATAGGAAAATACTAAATGAACCAACAGTTCCTATGGTTAGATCAATGTCACATGCTGATGACAAGGAGGCTTTTTTTTTTAAGCCAAAGATCATGTGACATAAGGATTATGTTTTCTCCAGTCTAGACATACTGGTGAGTAAGGCATTTAGCCTAGATCAGTTCTTGTCATGTTAGGTGACTGACCATAAGTAAGTAGGGCACCACTTGATTACAATATATGAGCATGTTGTTTCATTTATTTTTATTTATATGGATCCTGTCTTTGTAGGGTCCTAAAAAACACAGTCTCATACACTCTCAAACTCTTTGGGGTCAGTTGGTACCCCATCTACACTCTTGTTCACCTTGAGAGGACAACTGAGGGCTCTAGGCCATGCCAATTTGATATGTCACATTGCTAGGAATTATCGGTACACTCTCAAAATACCCATCTTTTTCTATCTTGTCTAGAAGGATATCATGAGAAACTTTCTCAAATGCTTTGCTGAGGTGAAAGTATATAATGTCTCCAACATTCTAATGATCTACAGTCTGAAAAGTACTCTAGATTTGGAATCAGATGAAATCTAGGTTTGGATTCTGCTTCTGACACTGGGTGTTTGACCACTGACAAGTCACCCTCTCTCATTTTCAGTTCCCTCATATGTAGATTGGGCATATTCATATTGGATATTTCCACCTCACACGGATGTTCCAAGAATCAAATGAGATCATGTACATCAAGTGCTCACAAACTTTAAAGTACTATGTAAGTTATTAGCATTAGCATGTCCAGTTCTTAAATGGACAGTTAGGTGGTACAGTGGAAAAGCTCCAGGCCTGGAGTCAGGAAAACCTGAGTTCAAATTTGGCTTCAGATACTTACTAGTTGTGTGACTCTCAGCAAGTCACTTAAACCTGTTTGCATCAGTTTCCTCATCTGTAAAAATAAGCTGGAGAAGGAAATGGCAAAACACTCCAGTATTTTTGCCAAAAAAAATTCCAAGTGGGGTCATAAAGAGTAAGAGTTGACTGAAAAACAACTGAACAACAACAAAAGTTCTTAAATACATTGATGGATTCATGATCCCATTATTGAAGATACTCTTATGGATCTTTTACTATTGTGTCGGCACAGTTACAGGCACAGTTACAGTGTCCATCCCTTATTCCTCTTTCTTGATCAGACTGGTCCAATTCTTTCTCCCTCCGTAAATCTCTTTTATTATGTCTTTTATTTCACTTCATTTGCATAAATCACCATTCATAGTATTCTCCAACCTTTTTGTGCTTTCTATCCATCTCTTCATTGGCCTATGGGTGATACATAATTTTAATTCCTCAGACACCACAGCATTCTCTGTAATCCATTCATAAAACACCCCCAGAAGAATACTGATATTTAAAAAATGGGATTTCATTTCATGGAAAAGCATGGGATCACTGAAAGCTTAACACAGTTGTTCAAGGACAACCCAGCTTGCTCTGTTTCTCATATTCAAAATTAGATCCAGTTCCTCATCCATTGTTAGCAATGGAATAAGATATATGTACTGATAGACCATATGTTGTCCATTCAACTGCATATTCATAGTTAAGATAATAGATATTCTTCATCCACTTGTGTTTTCTTTTCATTCTATGTGGATAGTTTGGCCAAAGGAGTTGAATGATTTTAGATCTCATTTAGGAACCTCTGTAGTACAGTCCTGGCTAGGGGAAGAATTTTTCATGAAACAAGAAACAGAGATGTAGTTAAGATACATAGAATAGGGGGGCAGAGTCAAGATGGAGAGTAAAAACAGCACTTCCATAGAGCTCTCACCCATACCACTTCAAAATTATGTAAAAGAGGGATTCTGAACAACCTCTGGAGCTCCAGAACCCACAAAATGACACAGAGAAGCTAATCTCCCGCTGAGGACAGCCCAGCAGCCTGGCAGGGAGCAGTCAGCACAGCGCTCTGGGAGCTGAGCCCAGGCCCTCATGAGTCTGAGGTTTTAGCCCCGGGGCTGCTGGACCAGCAGCCAGCTGGAGAGACCCCAGAACACCAGCAGCTGTGGCGATTCCAGAATTATTAACACATAGATGCCTAGGACAAAGTGAGAGGTCAGTGGCCTATGGAATTTGGAACTGGTCGGGAGAATGAGTCAGCTTCTTACCCTGGGGGCGAGAAGCAGCTGAGAAGCCAGCGCAGCTTGTGCTACATTGCCACGTTGCAGCTTCAGCTCCTGGCCTGAGAAATGTAGGGGGATCCGGCAACCAGTCTGGGGGGTAATCGCTCTTGCTTTATGCTTCTTGGATCTGGATTGTGGTCTGGGATGGAGGTCTTGGGGTGTGTGACCAGCTTGCCAGAATTTGTTGGAGGCTTCAGAGAGGCCACCCAACTAATACCTCCTGCAGCTGAGAAAACCCTAGCATTTGGGACAGAAACACCTTAAAAAATAGACTAACTCAAATGGCAAAAGAGGCTCAAAAAGGCAATGAGGAAAAGAATGCCTTAGAAAGCCAAATTTGCCAGATGGAAAAAGAATCTCAAAAGCTCACTGAGGAGAATCATTCCTTCAGAATTAGACTAGAGCAAATGGAAGCTAGTGACTTTATGAGAATCAAGATGCTATTAAGCAGCTCCAAACAAATGAAAGAATAGAAGGCAATGTGAACTATCTCATGGGAAAAACCACTGACCTGGAAAATAGATCCAGGAGAAATAATTTAAAAATTATTGGACTACCTGAAAACCATGATCAAAGAAAGAATCTAGAAATCATCCTTCAAGAAATTCTCAAGGAAAATTGCCCTGATGTTTTAGAACCAGAGGGCAAAATAGAGGTTGAAAGAATCCACAGATCACCTCCTGGAAAAGATCCCAAAAAGAAAACTCCTAGGAATATTGTAGCCAGGTTCCAGAATTCCAAAATTAATGAGAGAATATTACAAGCAGCCAGGAAGAAACAATTTCAATATTGTGGAAACACAATCAGGATAACTCAGGATCTGGCAGCTTCTACACTGAGGGATCAAAGGGCATGGAATATGATATTCCCGGGGGCAAAAGACCTGGGATAAAAACCAAGAATCACCTACCCAGAAAAACTGAGTATAATGTTTCAGGGAAAAATATGGTCATTCAGTGGAATAAAGGACTTTCAAGCACTTTTGAGGAAAAAAACCAAAGTTGAATAGAAAATTTGACATTCAGGCACAAGAAGCAAGAGATGCTTGAGAAAGTAAACAGGGAAAATAAATCAAAAAGGAACTTATCAAAGTTGAACTATTTACATTCCTACATAGAAAAACAATAACTGTAACTGATGAAACCTTTCTCAGTATGAAAATAGCTGAAGAAGGGTATATGGGCATATGAATACATATGTGAATTTGTGTATATATGTTTACAGGTATAAATAGATAGAGGGCACATGTTGAATTTAATGGGAAAGGATGATACTTAAGGGGTGAAATTGAGAAACGCGAGAGGAACACAATGAGAGGAGATAGGGAGAGACAGAATGAGGTAAACTGTCTCATGTGGAAGAGTCAAGGAAAAGTGGTTGCAAAGGAGGGGAAGAACAGGAAAGCAAAAAGGCAAAACCTTATTCTCACTGAATTTGGCTCATACATACTGAATGGGATATCTCACCCTACAGGAGAGTGCGGGGAGAGGGATGGGGGGAGATGATGGAAGAGAGGGCAGGCTGGGGAGGAGGGAAGTTGGAAGCACCCACTTTTGAAAGGGGATAAGATCAAAGTGGAGAGTGGACCATGTGGGAGGTGGGATAGGAGGGAGGGAAATGTAGTCAGTCTTTTACAATTTATCTACTATGGTAATTCTTTGCATAGCTATACATGTACAGCATATACTGACTTGCTTATCGTCCCAGTGGGAGTTGGTGGCAGGGGAGATGGGGAATGGGTCTGGAATTCGAAGGTTTAAAATCAAATGTTCTAAATATATATAAATACTATGATTAATACTATTTTGCATATAATTGGGGGATATGATGTGCAGGCATTGGGGCACTGGGATTCACCTTGCCCTACTGGAAAAATCAAGGGGGTATGGGAGAAGAGATGGGAGAGAGCAGATTGGAAGAGGAGATATCCTGTGAGACTGCTATTCTGGGGTCGTGGGTAGGGGGAAAATGGGGAAAAAATTATAACTCAAAATCTGATGGAAATGAATGATGTAAACCAGAAGTTAATAAAGCATTTGAAAAAAAAAAAACAAAGATACATAGAATACTGAAAAGTCGGGAAAATCTATGTTTAAATCCTACCTCAGACACTTGCTAGCAAGTCACTTAACCTCTATGAGCCTCAGTCTCCTCATCTGTGAAATGGCAATAATAGCAGTGCATCTTTCACAATGTTACTATGAAGGTCAAATAAGATTTTACACAGACACACACACACATTACATGTATATGTAGGTATACTTACCTCATAAACCATAAAGCACTACATAAATATTAGGTAATAGATTAAATAACCTATTACATAAAATTGAAAATCTTTTGTATGAACAAATTCAATGTAGTTGGAATTAGAAGAAAAGGAATTGATTAGAAACAAAACCTTTATAGTAAATATTACTAAAAGATAAAGGTCTGGTATCTATAATATCTAGGGGAGTGGATATAAATGTGTAAATGTGTAATATATATTTATTGTAATATGTAATAAATATATAATAAAATAAATAAATAATATGTAATAAATATAAATGTGTAAAAAAAAAACATTCTCCAGTGGTAAGTGGTCAAAGGGTATGAAAAGGGAATCTTCAAAAGAAGAAATACAAATTGTCAATAACCAAATTAAAGGCATGCTACAAATCACCAATAACAAGGAAATGTAAAGACAAAAGACAAAAATTATGAATGTTGGAGGGAGGATATAGGAAGACAGGAAAACAAATGTGCTCAATGGATCTGGGAATTAGTCCAATTATTCTGGAAAAAATATTTGGAATTATACAAAAACATCTCTAAACTAGACATAAACTTTTGACCCACTACTAGGCATATACCCTAAGAAGAACAAAGGCAGAGGAAAAGGTCCCACATATACAAAAATATTCATAGCAACACTTTTTGAAGTAGCAAAGAACTGAAAGGAAAATGAATACCCATCACTTGGAGAATGATTAAATAAATCTTGATATATGAATGTCTTGGAATATCATTGACACCATAAGAAATGACAAATATGAAAAATTTAGAGAAGTTTGAAATAACTAGCTGGAAATTTATGATTATGATGACCAAAATAATACAAACACTGAAACACTTGATAATAAAGTTTATCTATTGACAAAGAGGTAGTAGAGATTCAGCCAAGAAAAAAAACAACAACACATTTTCAGATATGGCCAATAAGTTACATTGTTTTACTTGACTGTTCTTGTTAGATTGGAAGGTTCTATTATGGATGGTGACAGTGGTGACAGTGATCATTTTAAAAGAGAAAAAGAGAATAAAAAAAACCATTGTTTTTTTTTTCTTTAAGGAAATTCCACCATTATTTCAAGGTTTGATGGAAGCAACTCCATGCCATTCTCAAAGGAGAGTCTCTCCAAATCCGGCCTCAGACACTTGACACACTTACCAGCTATTCGACCTTGGGCAAATCACTTAACCCCCATTGTCTTGTCTTCCCCCTTCCAAGAAAAAAAATGGAGAACCTCTGAAAGATCTCACCAGCTAGAGGGAATTATTTTTTGCTTTACACTAGACAAGCTCTGGACAACGATAAACACCTACAGTAAACATAACTCTCCTTGTTTTATGCCTAAATTGGTATTAGTAATCAGAGAATCATCATGCAAAATTTTCTCTTAGGTTGATTCTATCAAGGAATATTTTATGATCTTAACATATGCCTGGGAAACACCTAACTGCAGAAGAGCCTTTAAGGTTGCATTTTGTTCTGTTGAATTAAAAGATATTTTTATAGTCAACAAACAAACACATTGGGATCTTATGTTCTCCATAACTTTCAATCAATTATATGGCTATAAAGTTTTGGCCTAATATAAAATATAATTTTCAAAAGCCTGTCTCTTCTCTTCTCATACTGCAATAGTAATGGGAATTTGAAGATCTTCCCTGAGCCAAAGATCTTCCCTAACCCCTAATAGGTCAATTGTAATCACATGGAGCCTGTGGTGGGAGGAGTTTGCTGAAGGGTGGAACAGAGCCCACAGGAAGCTGGAAGTCAGAATAGTTGGAACTGGAGAGAGGAGAGGACACATCCAGGGAAACAGCTAGGCTTGTGAGTGTTGGTTTGTGGGAAGGCTAAAGGATAGTATGGCTCCATGCTTTGTCATGGTGTATTAACTTCGTTGCTACTATGATGGATAACTTTCTGGTGCTGGGATTTGTTTTTCTGGTGTTTGAATAAATGTTTTGCTTCTGTCTTATATATGAAGAGTCTATTATATTTTGCAATTGAAAACTATGCTGGCATGTTCATAGTCACCGTCGGCACTATGAATATTGTGTTGATGCTACACATACCTTCCTTGAGAACATCCTTTTTACTGGTGTAAATTATTTTCATACTGATTTTGTAAAGTTCAGAAAGTAGGCATATGGTTTTGTAGGTGATGCTATCCTCTTGATTGATTTCTTTGCATAGTAATAATGCCTCCAGTAACAAACACCTCCAGACATTTGTTATCTTCCCTTTTTCATTTTTCTGTTACAAGTTTCAACATCATGTCACTACCACTAAGCTTCTTATTTATGTATACTTGGTAAGGCCTACTTATTCTAGTCATCTTTGTTTTCATAAATGGCACTTCCACTTCCTCATATTGTACAAACAGGACTATGATGTTAGACTCCAAATGGAGTGATTCTACCATCACTGATGGAAAAAATAATTTGTTACAGAAATGCTGAGAGGTCCTTCCCATTTCTCACCTATTTGTTATCTTCCTTCCAGTCTCATCCCAAAGTGCCCCTAGGATGAGCTGGTCTAGTTGAGTATCACACCATACCTTTTATAAACTCTTTTTTCTTTCTATTTTTTTCTTTCTATTACTTCTCATTGTTTTATAAAATAATATTGCTCATAATCTCCTACCACATTCCTCCATAATATTTTACCAATGAAATTGCATCCTAAGTCAGTGGCATCTTTGGTTATCTTATATTGCAACTTGGCACAGAAATCGAATATTTGCTTGATGAAGCAATTCCTTGATTTCTTTGTCCTCTTTATTGATTCATTTGCTTTAACTCTTAAACTTCTAAGGAAATTGGTAATAGTCCATTTCAATGTCTTTTCTCTCATCCACTTTCCATTTTTTCTATGTCAATAGCTTATTTAAGTAGGTCCATCTGCAGCTGTTTTGATTGACTGTCATGTGTTTTTCTCCTCTCTTTTATTCTAGTTTGATATTTATTTCAATCTTTACTAAATTAATAGTTTGACTGTACACAGACTGCTGATTGAGAAATGCTCCCTAATTAATAACCAGTCTGTGAGGCAGTCAGTTTCATTTATTCTGATGTAATTTGGTACTTGTCACATCCAGAGTCTCCTGATTCCTTTCTGAAAGGAAGTCTTCATGATATCTAAGTGTAAAACTTCTGTGTCTTCTATCAGCCTTTTGCCTCTTATGTTTCTTTTCGTTTTTGTAAGGCAATTAGGGTTAAGTGACTTGCTCAGGGTCATACAGCTAGTAAGTGTCAAGTGTCTGGGGCCAGATTTGAACTCAAGTCCTCCTAACTCCAGGTCTGATGCCCTATCCACTGTGCTACCTAGTTTCCCCACCTCTTATATTGATTGATCCTGGAACACCTTTTATAACATTTTTTGTTCTCCCCTATGTCCAATTTTACATTACATATTTGTAGTTACTCTGTCAAAACAGAAGCTGTTTGGCATTATGTGTTTCAAATGAAACCACATTGACTTTTAGAGATCACAACTTCCCTTTTAAAGAGCTCAAAAAATGCACCCTTAATAATGGCTTCTAGAATTTTCTCAGTTATTAAAAACAATTTCCAGGGCCCATAGTTTGTAGACTTTACCTCCTTTCCTTTTTAAAAAATTTGGAACAGCATTCACCCTAATCTAGTTCATTAATACTATCAAATATGGCACCACTTCAATTTTCTATAATCTTTTGTTTACTTTGCATTAATAACTTTTGGTTTTGTATCACATTGATTTCCATATATGTCCTCCACCTCCTCTAACTAAAGAGCCAAACCAAGTAGTAACAAAGAAAAAAGGGAAAAAAAATCACCCAGTGAGGTAGAACTAATGACCCATTGAACAAGCCCAACATCATAGAACATCACCCCCCACTTTAGCAAAGAAGGAAGGAAGGTGCATTTTCTCATCTCTTCTTTAGGACCAAGCTTGGTCATTATAATTATACAGCCTTCAGTCTTGCTGTTCTTGTATTTTGCTATTTCAATTTACATTGTAGTCTCAGTATTATTTTCCTGGTTCTATTTACTTGAGTGCCTGTCAGCTCGTACAAGTCTTCCCATGTCTTCACATTCACTATTTCTTTTTTTTTTTTTTTGCTTTTTTGGAGGGCAATTGGGGTTAAGTAACTTGCCCAAGGTCACACGGCTAGGTTTTTGTTTGTGTGTGCGTTAAGTGTCTGAGGCCAGATCCAAACTCAGGTCCTTCTGACTGCAGGGCCGACGCTCTACTCACTGTGCCACCTAGCTGCCCCCCACATTCACTATTTCTTAGGACATAATCCTACAGTTCTACAAAGATGCCCCAAAGCAGCTCAGCACTCACAGCTGCCAGTTCTGTTAAGACTTGGGAATTGAGTTTGACTAGGCCTGGTCACTTGAATTCATGGAGGTCATGAAGAGCTAAATGCTATTACCATCTCTTCACTCAGGATTTTTCTGACAATTCTGAGATGTAGAAAGAGCTCCAGTGATAACTCTCTTGATGTTAGTGATCTATACGCCATTCCCTGAAACAACATGGCTGCGTGTGCCTCTGGGGAAGCACCTAGGGTATCTCCCATGTTTGGAATGCATCCTCTCCTCATTTCCTTCCTTCAGAATCTTTATCTTCAAGGATTAGCTGAAGAGCTCCCTTGTAAAGGCAGCTAAGTACTATAGTAGATGGAAAACTGGGACTCGAGTCAAGAAGACCTGAGTTCATAGTCTCAGACACTATGTGTGATTTAACTGCTGTTTGCCTCAGTTTTTCTCTACTGTGAAATAGGGATAACAATAGAACCCATCTCGCAGGATTTTTGTGAGGAACAAATGAGATCATATTTGTAAAGTGCTTAGTTTAACACAGGGCCTGACACATAGTAGGTGCTTATTCCCTTACTTTATCAAGTCTTCCTCGATCTTTCCAGCTGCAAGGGGTCTTGTTTACCTCATATTTTTTAAAGAACTTGCCCAGACTTCTCTCTGACCCCACCACATACTACCTTATATTTCCCTTACTATCAAATATGTCATATCCATCCAAGGCAATGTTATAACTATAGCTGATGTTTATATAGTTCTTTCACTTTTACAAAGCACTTTATACTCATTTCCTCATTTGATTTTTTCCCAACAAACCTATGAGATATTGTTCCCATTTTATAGATGAGACAACTGAGACTTAGAGATGTCAAATGAGTGTTATCACTATAGAACATCCTTCCATACCCCTACGTTCCCATATCCTCAGCAAGACAGCAATTGTGTTCTCCTTACCTATACTTACTTCTTCTGCATCTCATTTCCTCATGTCCCAAGACATCAGCTACATATTATGATAAACAAATTCATGAAAGTACACTAAAATATTCCTGGGAAAGTGACTGGATCCTAACATAACATAATGACTAACCTTGTGGAGACAGTGTCCCCACCTTTGTAGACCCTATCAGTGACCATAATAGTACAGTCATGTTAGGATAATCCCTGGTAGAAGCTACACAGTTTTAAGGGAGTTGATTCATTTTTAAATTCATTCTTTTCTTTTATTCCTCCAATATCTGTGGACTGTTTGAAAAATGTGAAAGCCATGCAGAGAAGTTTTCTCTTTAGAAGAGCAAGATGCCTAGGGAGGTTCACTGAACTCTCCAGAGAATTCTATTATTTGTTCTTTACTAGAACCTATGCCAGAGAGGGATTTTCTTGCTGTAAAGTGCTCTGATCTTCAGCAGAAAGCAGCTTTGCAAAGCTTAGACCCTCTCTAGACTACTGTATGTGAAGCTGAGTATATGTCTATTCTGAAGTGTCAAAAGCTGCTTCAGATAGGTCAGGTATCCCCTAAATCCATTTTTTTCAGAGTTAACTCAGGATAGGTTGAAGGGATATTGCATCTTTAATTTAAATCCCCTCTTCTATCCCATTAGCTGGTACCAAAGCTTGCCACTCTAGTCCTTGGTAATGATTTAAATTCTAAAGGATTTTGCTCATTTGCTTTGTTTGACCCAGTGTGTGCAGTTCTGAATGAGTCTTCAGAAATGGAAAGGTTAAAAAAAATGACACTAAATGGCTTTACCACTTGAAATGAAAGTCATGTACGTGAAAAGGTCTGCAGGCATGTCTATCTTAAAAAGCAGTCAAGGCAGGGAACTTGGTATGTTCTTAACTTACTCTGAAAGAGAGGCTATGCCATTTTATCATTTCAATTATTCGTTGGTTCCATTTCATGTAATAGCTTATTGCTATCTGCAAATGAGTTCATTAAAACCATATTTTAAAATTGTTTTCATTTTGGAGGGCCTTTTTGGAGTTCAGTGAGTCTCAAACTGAGATCATTAAATATCCCCTGAAAGAAGTGCTAGTGATGATGATAATGTCGAATCAAACCCTTGTGGGAACGGACTACTGAATCAATATTTAACTTCTAAATTGTGGTCTTTTGGGGCACCAGGTAGAATGTAAGTTGATGTGGAAAGCCATGAATCTTCAAAATTGAATCACTATTAGAAGGGTTTTTGAGAAACTAAAAATAGAGTCTAGAGCGGAGTCATAACTAGGGCAAGGTGACCTGGGCTAGGTCCCAAGGCAGTGAAATTTAGAAGATGGAAAAAAAATTATATCAGATAAACTATCACCCTTCCTACTGGTCCTTTGTTTGGCAACTTTTACGGAGGTTGCCTTATGGTTTCCTGAAGTCTCTGCCTCCTGAAGCTGGCTTTCTGCTATCTCTCTACTCACCTCCAACAGAGGATATTGTCCTAGGATCTCCCTTACGGGCCCGACATTTAGGTTTTCCCTTTAATGTTTGTTGGTTTGAGGGAACATTTAGTGCTACTTACCATTCGGCAATAGTTTAGAACTATATTGAATCAACTTGACACAAATCAAGACTTTAAAGTAAAAACAGACTATTGAAAGTGATACTATTTACCTAATGCCAAAATTTTAAATGTCCTCACTTCATTTGCTAAAGAGCAAAGCCAGGGACAGGCAAAATTTTTCAGTTGTCCAATGTACCAACCACATTTCTCGATATCAGGAAGGCTCTATCCCTAATTACAAGACCCCCTCCACCCACCAAATCACTGGTTCAGAGCAACCATACTACTCTCTAGCTTTCCAGGGCCCCTCATTATGGGACCTGACATTTTCTCTCAATAGGCATTGTACCATATCCTCAGCCCCTCTAAAACCCCTCTCCTATCACCAAATATTATCAGTCCTATACTTCATTCACTAAAATACTACTCTCTGATAGGTGATAGTTAATCTGACAAACCAGTCGGAGTTAAAAGGGATAATGTATTAATATGTTATGTGCTCCAGATAACGTTTGCCATTTGCCAAGTTCTTTTGGAAAACACTGTCTTAATCCAAAGGAATTGGTGGGAATTGTAGGCACCACTGTAGGCTACTTTAGTGAAATCCTACCTATTGTTCTGGCCCCATGTCTATTCTCGTTTTCTCCTTGAAACCTTCTCAGATTATACCCATGCACACTGATCTCTCTCTTCACTGATTTTCAAGGCTATGTAACTCAGTTACATACAGAGATGAGTCCCTTATTACCAATAGCTCACATTTTGGGATCTGGCCATTTACTCTCTTAAATTATTCCCTAGTCATTTCATCTGTGTAAATCACATCTCCCCTCCAAGATTGTAAGTTACTCAAGGGCAGAGAATACATCTTATGTTTTGTAGCAATGTCCTACACTGTCACTCTAGCTCTTTATATCACTCAGTTGTGACATTAAATGAGAAAATTTCCCATACTTACCCCCTGAGGGATTACATGAGAATTTTCCAACACTTTCTCCCTCCATTGCAGTATCACATGGGGTAATTTCTTTCCTCAATCTTGACAGCTTTCCTCTTATCTCCTGGGAGTGGTACTTTTACCTCAAAACTGTATAAAGCACTAATTCATTCATTCAGTCAACATATATTTGTAGTGTGACATGGTAGAGAGGCCACTGAACTTGGAGTCAGGAGATCTCTCTTCAAATCCTACCTCAGATACTTACAAGCTGTGTGACCACAGGCAAATTGCTTAACCTGTCACTGCCTCAATTTATTTTACCTATCCATTCATTCATTTATAAAATCAGTGAGTTGAACTTGATGGCATCTCAAGTCCTTTCTAACTCTAAATCTGTGATCTATTATTAAGGTCCTACTATGTTTTGGACATTTTGTTTCATGCTAGGGATATAAAGACAAAAAGCTTAATCATCTGTGCCCTCAAAAATGTCATATTATCCTGAGAAAACTAAGGATGCTCACTTTGTGTACTCCTGGACTGGTATGTCACTGGAGAATTTCTGGAGTTTGCAAATCTCTTTGTAATTTACAAAATGACCTTTGGACTCTTGGATTTTACAAAGTTCTCTTCCCAACCTTACCCTTTTCTGGACTTTACAAAATGTATTTTGGATCCAAAGAGATTAACAGCATCTTCTCAGAATTAATGTTCTGCATAGAGCTATTGCTAGAATCATAGGCTTTGAGAATCTGTCCCCCATCTCCCTGTATGAGTTGCCAGGAGTAGATCTAGGGCTGAAGCCATACAAGCCCTGAGAAGGACTCTTGAATCTTGTGGTCTTCATGAGAGTCCTCCAAAGCTAGAGAACATGGCTATAGGGTCCAAGTGAGAAGCGATGCACCTAAGAGAGATCAGCAGGGAGAGTCAGATGAGAAGTGACACTTGTCCTTCACTCCTGGAAAACTGGTTGAAACTTTAGCAGCAACTGTTGACATGTAAGCCTGTCTAGCTCAGATACTCCTTTCTGTTAATTTATGGATGAGTTATGGTATAAGGAAATATCAAAACTATTGCATTAGGAGGATCATTGAAAGGAGACGGACCACAGGTCAGGTAGGAGGAAGGCACAATTCATGGCAAAAATTACATCTATGTTGACATTGCCTCTCAATGTTTATCTGCCCCTACTGAGGATTTTTATGAGAGCTGATGGCACCATAGAACCTGTTCCAAAGGTCAGTATATGTCATTAACACTTAGTTGTGGAAAAAGGAGAGGAACCTAGCTGCTCCTTTCTTTGCTCCCTCCCAATGCATTTGAAGATAGAAAAAGCCTAACATCTGAACCCCATCCTCTCAGATTTTGAGATGGAAGAGGGCCTCTTCATCTTTGATATGATATATTTTTTGCTATGGAATACTTGGAGTGAGATTTCTTTTTAGTGACTAAATGGTATCTGAACAGATTATTTTAATGACTGTGAGCCCAGTGTACCTAGGCAGCTGATACCTTCCTGGTCAGAGGATGCCATGAATGTGGAAATCCATGAGGTCTGTACAAAAATCAAAATGTCCCAAATGTTCAACCCTATCACACACACAAAATGAATGCGCTGAATATCATCGCTAAAAACCAATTCATTACATGGGTGTTGCCCTGACTAAGATTTATAAAATCCTTAGTGGACTGTCCATGTCCAATACACATCACTTTAGACCTCAAACTGTAACAAGTTTTAAAGATATGCTGTGTAAATGGTAACTGACAGAGATCACACGAACAGTTTACAAGTATTAACATACCATTCAACTTTGATGCAGAACAATCAAAGTCAAGAAGCTTATATTTTGTCCTGTCCATCTCAGCATAATCATTGGCTCATCATCATTGTTGTTGTCACTGTTTTTAATCAGGTCAGTGTGCAAATATTTTTTAAATGAAGATTTTATTAAAGGTCACAGTTCAGAGGTGTCCAACAACCGTTAGTTTATCACCTTTTTCTGAGAAGGCCATAAGGGATAAATCGATGAATGAAGCAACAAGCATTTTAAGTACCTACCATGTGGCTGGCATTATGCTGTCAGGGATATAGAGACCAAAAATGAAGGGGAAAAGAAAGAAAAAATCCTTCTCTCAAGGAGTTTCCATTGTATCATTGGAAGCAGCATGTATGTATATAAATTTTTGTTCATCCTTCATTTTCAAAGAGGACCTATGACATCATGATGTTAGGGTTGAATAGTGGATGATGGGTAATAGCTTGACTTGCACACAAATTGGATTTAAGTGAGGCAGAGTTGCACAAAGTCATCAGCCTCACTTTCTCTTCCAGAGTAATTGAAGTCCAGGGCAAAAGTCAAGATGACTGGCAATGGCCCAGGATGCAACAGAAAAATCAGTATAGCAGCAATGTACAGATAGATATTCCTCTAACTCACTGATGGGTTTGAGGCCTGTCAGTTTACCCTCAACCTGGTTTAGCCCACCTGCTTGACAGTTTTACCAAGGTGTGGCTGCTGCACATGCTACAGCCTCTTGGAGCCATGAGTGAGAGTTGGATGGCAGGTGGACACCAAAAGTGGATGAGAAGCCCTGAAAAGGACTTGGCAAGCCCTCTCACTAGAGGTGATATCTACACAATAGATCTATGCAAAGGCTTTGTGTAGAAAGTGTTGCTTGAGCTGCATTTTGAAGGAAATGAGGGATTTTATAAGGCAGAGGTGAAGACAGAGTACATTCCAGACACACAGTACAATTAGGCAAGACAAAGGTATGGAGATGGGAGATGGAATGTTGTGTGGGAATCAGAAAGAAGGCTGTGTTGCTGGAACTTAGAATTCAGGAAGGGGAGTTACATTAGTGTTCGTCCTTCATTTTCAGAGAGGACCAATGACATCAGAAGGGTGATGTCTTGACTTGCAAGTGAATAGGATTTTAATGAGGCAGAGCCTTACTCTCTCCTCTAGGGTCATCAGAGTCCAGAGGCAATGGATCAAGATGACTGGCAATGGTCTCTGGAGTGATGAGTTTGGAAAGATATCCTAGGTCAAGGTTATTTTAGGGCTTCAAAATCAAATCAAATAAATAGTTCACGTTTTATTCTTGAGAGTGACTGGGGTTTATTGAGTAAAATGGCTAGATCTAGATTTAAGAGAAAAACAGTATGGTAGCAATGTGGGGATGGATTAGAATAAGGAAAGACTTGTGGCATGAAGACCAGTAAGAAGGCCACAAGAATAGTCCAGGTAAAAGGTAGTAAAAGTCTGAACTAAGAAGATGGCTGCATGAGTAAAGAGGAGAGGTCAGATGTGAGAGATATTGTAGAGAATGAATTAGCAAGACTTGTCCATTATTAGATAGATGTGGGAAAAGAGAGCAAAGATTTGAGAATAATCCTAAAATTATTAACCTAAGAGACTAGAAGAATAGTGATATCTTCAACAAAAGTGAGGCAGTTTGGTAGAGGGGTGGGTTGGGGAGTAGGAGGAAGATAATGAGTTCTGCTATGAAGATGTTGAGTTTAGATGTCTGAGGAACATTCATTTTGAATGTCCAAAAAGCTGTTGGCAGTGTGGCATTAGAGGGCAAGAGAAAGGCTAGTTGGTTATATAGATCTCTGAGTAATATGCATGGAGAAAGGGGGCTCTAGGGGAGTAAATGAAGTCAACCAGAAAGAGAATGTGGAGGGGTGGCTAGGTGGCACAGTGAGAAGAATGCTGGCCCTGGAGTCAGAAGTTCCTGAGTTCGGATCCGGCCTCAGACACTTAATGCACACACAAACAAAAACCTAGCCATGTGATCTTGGGCAAATTATTTAACCCCTTGCCCTCCAAAAAACAAAAGAAAAAAGAAAAAAAGAAAGAGAATGTGGAGAGAGAAGAAAAGACGGTTCAGCACAGAGACTTGGAATTCACCTGCATTTAGGAGGTTTTATGTGGATGAGGGGGGCAGGAAAGGGGGATGAGAAGGAGTTATCAGAGAGGTAGGAAGAGAACCCAGAGATACTAGCATCACAAAAACTCAGAAAGGAGAGTATATCCAGGAGGACAGAGTGGTCAACACTTTTATCTGCAGGACAGCAGTGAAAAAAAGAAGTTGAATAGGAATAATCATCAGATACGGCAATTAAAAGATCATTGATAACTTTGAAGGAAGCCATTTCAGTTGAGTGGTGAAATCAAAAGTCAGATTGCAAAGGAGAAAAGAGTGAGTGAGAGGAGAGAAAATAAAGGTGATGTGTGTAGTGAATAGGAATATGATAGAGATGGCAGGCTCTTTTTATATCTTCCCAGTGTCTTTTCCTTCAGCAAGAAGAAATGGGGTTGGTCTCTTCCATCTTCTCTCTTGAAGCTGGAAGCCAGGAATACCCAAATGATGAGTCCCCAAAGATGGGACTGACTGAGAATGGAAGCTCTTGCCTCTCACCAGTTCTGCTCCTGTCCCTCATATAGGGCAGGGCATTTATCTCCACTGATAAGGAGAGTTCCATACCAATGGGCTTTGGAACAGGGGTTACATATAATAATAAACATAAACATACACATACATTCTCAGAATTTATCCATGAAAGACAAGAACTCCAATCTGAAGATGAGATAATAAAATTCACTGTCAGCAAGTCCTTTACTGGCAAATGCAGTCATGTTCTGGTAACTGTCACTCCTCTAATATAAAATAGCTCTCTTGCCCTATAGACTAATATCAATGTTTGCTTGGATCTGCAAAAGCCAACACTAGTATATGTGTGCAGGAACTGGCAAAACTATTGAAATCCTTCTCACATTTCTCATCCCAATGAAAGTCTTTAGAAGAAGGCAGTGTAGGCAGCAAAGATGGTCTTGGTGGAGAGAGATGTAAGTGGTAGAAACATAACATTATGTCATTCCATACCAAATAATTGCCACATCCCACTCTCTCAGGAGAATGCTAGTCAATGCTCCAATATGCCTTCTGTCTTCCTAACACAAAGGAAAGGAATACAGAACATTCAGGGCACCAGTGTTGAGATGATTGAATTCTACTTAATAATAATGATAGGATAATATATTGAGTTGGAAAAGACCTTGGAGGTCATTGATTCCAGCACTCTTATTTTACAAATGAGGAAAAAAGGACCTAAAGAAGTTAAGTGTATTGCCCAGAGTCACACAGTTATTAAATTGCTAAAGAAGGATTTGGCTCTGGGTATTCCCAATTCTGAACCCTATGCTCTATCTGCTAGATCTTACTGTCCCCTTAATCTCTTCTTCTGCAATATTGGCATAGCGATCTAGTGAGCAATGGCTTTCCACAGAGAACATCAAAATCTCTTGCTACAGATCTCCCAGTCCCGCTCAAAGGCTAGGTTGGGATGTCAGAATTTCAGGATGCCATAAGTCAGATCTATGCCACCAGAATTTCCCTCTGAATCCCTCCCCACCTCTCCCATCTCTACCACCTGCGCTTGTTTTCTAGTGAAATAGGTGGTTTTCTAACAAAATAGTTTCTTAAAAAGCAAAAACTTCCTTTGGGCAGAGTTTTCTCGCCCTATTCCCATTGATGTTTCATGACAGATTCATGTTATGTAGACTTTGATTACATGTATTCTAAAGAATACTCCCCGCTCCCAAGAATAAAGCCTGCTTAGCTCCAAGCATTGTGGAAAAGGAAGTCTGTCCATGGGCATGTACCTTAAATAATTGGAATGTGTAATTATGATATATGCTTTTCAGTGTCAACTGTGATGGTAGGCATCCCACACTCCTCAATTATTGTTTGAGTATAGAAGGGAAACTCAAAACCACCAGACAACATAAGAAAAATACATTTTGAATAACCCTGCCAAGAAATGTTTAATCCAGCACCACGTCCATCATTTTGTCACCAGTGATAAGGCAAGGGCAAGGGTGCCTGAGAGGCCCAATCCATCTTTGTGATCAAAATGGTGGCAATACTTTATGGGTCTTAACACGTTTTGATATATTGCAATCCACAATAGATCTATGGGCCTCATTCCTACAAATTCCTTAAAGGTTTGAGTAATCATTTCTGGTGAAAATATGAAAAGGAAAACCAGCTGCCTCATCTCTGCCAAAGGCTGCTGAAGGGAAGGTGTCTAAAATCAAAGGAAAAAGGAATATGAGCAGCCTTTCAATGGTAAGACATTTGCAGAGACAAATCCGATGACTGAGAAAAGCAGTTCATTGATAAACATAAAGAATAATAGGGGCAGGGGATGGGCAGAGAGATTAGAGTGTCCAATCCTCTATTCAGCACAACCTGACATAATTATATTACACGTTCCTTGGCAGTCTTGCCATTGGGGTAGGACATAGTGTCCAACCTCACAGCTTGTGCTTACTCATAAAATCAGTAGGTGATGTCTACAGCTCTGGGAGGAGGTGCTATGATAACCTTTGGATCAGCAGGTTCATCCTGCATCTTCTCACAATTCTTAGCACATCTCCATGAGTGGAAAAATAGGAAAGATTATTACAAACACTGTCAGGCACACACCCACAAGCACACACAGAGCCAAGGTTGCTATGTGAAAAATAAAGCTAAATTTAACCATAGAACACCATGGTTCAGTACCCCTGCTCTGGCCCATCATCTTCCTCATTTATACAAGGGGGTGACAAGGACCAGACTCTCAGGTCTATTATCCACATTTATTTCACAATAACATTCTCATTATCCATAGTGTTACTACTGTCATCCTCAAAGGCCTAGCCCTGATGCTCAGACCCATCTCTATTTGGTGAAGTTCCTGGAGATCAGGGCAACCCAGGATAAAAAGCAGCATTCTTTTTCAATTTTTAAAATATTTTATTTCTTTTTTTATCAACAAGAATTTATTTTCTTCCTATCTAATTGTTAAAATAAATAACATAACAACAAATTCTATTGACAAGTATGCATTGCCAAGCAGAATGAATTCCTACATTGGTCATGTCCAAAAATGTAGATCTCACTATTCATCTTGAGTCTACTATTCAACCTTTAGGAGATGGATAGCATGCTTCATCTTCAGGACTCTGGAATTATGGTTGGCCATTGCATTTATTGGACTTCTTAAGTCTTTCAATACCTTTTTCTTTTCAAAAAGTGGTCAGTCCTCCTCTTTTCCATGCTATGGGACAGGGTTTCTCTCTGGGGGAGCTCTCTCTCTCTCTCTCTGTCTCTGTCTCTGTCTCTCTCTCCCTCCTTCCCTCCCCCTCTCCCTCTCTCTCTCTCTGTCTCTCTCTATCTCTCTGTCTCTCTCTGTCTCTCTGTCTCTCTCTGTCTCTGTCTCTCTGTCTCTCCCTCCCTCCCTCCCCCTCTCCCTCTCTCTCTCTCCCTCCCTCCCTACCCCCCTCTCTCTCCCTTCCTCCCTCCCTCCTTCTCTCTATCTCTCTCCCTCCCTCTCTCTGTCTCTCTCTCTCTGTCTCTCTCTCTCTTTGTCTCTCTCTCTCTCTCTCTCCTATAATCCCTAGGAGATTTTTTCAGAATCACAACAGTCCTTTGGGCCTAGAGCCGGGAGACCCTGAGTTTGAATCTTACCAATTTCTCACTTGGTGCCTGTGCAACTCTGGGCAAGTCACTTAACACCTGTCTAGGTTTCTTCATCTGTAAAATGGAAATGATAATAGCAGCTGCCTTGCCAGTGTTGCTGTGAGGGGAAGATGAGATAATGTCTATAAAGCACTTTGCAAACCTTAAAAGTGCTATGTAAATGCCAGCTCTTATTGTGGCACTTCCACTCCCCCACACACATCCTGGGTTTTTTGCACTTTTGAGGTAGAAGTACCACTCCCAGGGCATAGGGGAAAACAGAAAATGTCACAATAGGGCAAGCGTGGGAAAGATACCACACATGGGAACCTATGTGCTCAGGAGGCTCAACCTCAGTGACAATGACGTGACATGACGAGTCCTGGACACCACTTGGGACAATGCTAGGCACAGGGTGAGCACTCAGTAAATGTGCTATAATAATTCAATAATACATGATCTCAGCTGAGGGCTCTGTCCGTCCAACGGCACAGATTCCCACCCATCCGGTTTTCTCATTCTTCACCATGCTTGTCTATGTTCTCTGACAGATTATCCACAGAGAAGTTGTAGCAGCAAGCACCCTCCCATATCCAGGGTGGGTGCGAGCACAGGTTCTTAGACCCGCTTCTCCAAAGGAAAGCAACTCAAAATGGGTTAACAATTTTGCTTTAATCAATCAGACATATATCATTTACCTAGTTCAGGGGGAAAAGTCAGCACCCTGAACTTCAGAGAATAAGACAGAAGTTACAACAGAAAATAACACAGTTCTGCAGACAGGGCTTCCAGCTGTCTGACAATTACATCCATACCTAGTAAGTTACCAGAGAGAGAAGCACCAACATCTGGATTTTCAAAGCTGTGGGCTCAACGGCTGCCCAGAGTCTTGTCTGGTCAAATCACACAACTCTTCTCAAAGTGAGCCCCAAAGCAAAACCTCACATCAGGGTATATATAGCCTTCTTCTGGATCAGAGAATGTCACAACCCTCTTGACCCACTGCCCAATTACAAAGTAACAAGGTATTCCTGAAAAAGAAGCCTCCCTCCACAGGCTCCAGGTGAGCACATTCAACCTATTAGGGGGCAGAGTATATTTTCAAATCAGGGAAGATTCTCAGAGTCACTAAAACCTATCAAAGAGCCAAGGGGAAGGGAAGATCTTCAGATTCCCATTCCCATAACAGAAGCTACCCAAAGTCCTGGGAGCCTTTCTCAAGGTCTTTTAGATGTTTGTTGTAAAGCTGATGCTTACAAAGGAATAGATCAGCCTCCATGTATATTTTTGTACTTAAGTATCATTTCATTATTTAAACAAGGGAGCAAATTTGGACTAACTAAGCAAAGCTAGATGTGTAAAGACTAAGCTTGGAAGACCCATATCTAGTTCCTGGTACATAGTAGGCACTCAATTACTGCTTGTCTATTGATTGATTGAAGAGTCTGCAGCTCTGTCTTAGAGATCCATTCAACTGGGTTCCAATTTTCTGCCGTTCCTTACCAAGAGTGCTAATAGTCTAGCCTGGAAATGTGAACATTTTTCTATTTGTAAAACATTCCTCCTTTCTAAACTAAGTAGATGATTAAATATTTAAGTATTAACCTCTGACTTTCAACTCTGTGTCCTTTAATAAGAGAACCTGTTGTTAAATTTGTGATTTTTCCAACAAGCTCTTGATCAATAACCATATGGTCTACCATGATGAAATGGAAAGAAACTTCATCTAGGAGTCAAAGATATAGATTTCAGTCCAGGCTCCACTGTTCACTATCAAACAGTAATCAATGAACATGCATTTAATAAACACCTACCATGTAACAAGTGCTGAAGCTACAAATGCTAAAGTGAGACAGTCTTTACCCTCAAGGAGCTTCTACCTCCCTAGACTATCTCACATTAAATACATGATTTCATACACACACACACACACACACACACACACACACACACACACACACGCACACGCACGCACACACATAGTACACCATATGTCTTAATTTCTTGGAGTCTTGATATACTCATCTCCAAAATAAAGATAACAAGACCTATCCTACCCACCTTGAAGGAGAGTTCTGAGGATCAAATGAGATGGTGTATGTGAAGTGTTTTGGTAAGGTCTATGTGTAAGAGAAAATATACACTGCCCATCTGTCTAGTGCCTAAAAGAAATCAAGGCAAAGAGAATAGAGATCAGGCTGCAAACCCAAAATAAATTTTAGATGATCTACTTTGTTTTCCAGTCCCTTTTTAAATTTGGCTTTCCTAGGAATTAACATTTTGAGGGAGGATTCTGAGGATGTATGTCAGGAACAGATATAAGCATACTCATACCCTCATGCTGTGGGCACATGGCAAGGTCTAGAAGGGGCAGACCTGGATTTGCAAGTGCCAGGCACTTTTTTCAAGCCTAGTGTTGAGAACTGACATTGAATTTTTCTGTACAAGTATCCTTGATCTCAATCATCCTTCTGCAAATATTTATTGAGCACTGCATTGTGCTAAGTACTCGGAGGTTTATAGAGAAGCATGGCCCAGTCCCTGGCTTCTGGGAACTTAGAACCCATTTGGGAAGATACATCTCACATATATTAAAAATTAAATAACAATCAGAGTCACAAAGTGGCAGAGATCATGTGATCCGTGACTGGTACCAACAAAATTTTGTGAGTTCAGAGGAAGCATGGATCACTGTAGGAGAAAAGATGGACTTGAGCTGGTCTTGAAGGTTGGATGGAATTTAGGCAAATCAATCAGTCAACAAGTACTTATTAAGGGCTTATTGTGGATATGTGAATGTGGGTGGGGTGGGGCGAAGGATAGAATTCTGGGCAGAGAGAATGATTTGAACAAAGGTATGAAGGTAAAAATGGACTTAAACACACAGAATATAGAGAGGAGAGCTGTCTGGACAGGACAGAGTTTCCCTCTAGGGGAAGGAATAGTGAGACAGCTCTGGGAGGGTTATTCTTCTCTTTCCTTGTTCTGCCATGAATGCTCCTTAAGATAGGCTCTGGACCCCAGCCCAGAACACTATGCTAAAAGAATTCATTTTAAAATGTAGCAATGAAACACACCTGGCCACCAGTGTTTCTAACTTGTTAGTGGTTAGCAGCTTTCATGAATAATAACTTAACCAGCAAAAAATCAGATCATAAAAGTGACCTGTCCCTGACTTGTTGTGAATCACGAAGAATGAGACCAAGTCTCTCTTTCATCAGACTGTTATTTGACTCAGTGTTTAAATGGATTTAGCAACTGTATCCATCTGCGCAATAGATTTTTCCATCATCACCTTCTAGTTGGTATAATTTGAAAATAACTATTAGCTATCTGTAAATCTATTTAAACACCAAGTCAAATAATAGTCTGATTAAAAAAAAAACTTGCTCTCATTCTCCCTAACTATTAGCTAGTAGTATTTAGGTCAATTTGAAGCAGCTAGGTGGCTCAGTGGATAGAGTACTGGGTCTGGAATCAAGAAGATCTTAGTTCAAATTCAGCTTCAGACACTTGTTAGCTGTGTGACCCTGGGCAAGTCATTTAACCCTGTTGCCTCAGTTCCCTCACCTGTAAAGTGAACTGGAGAAAGAAACGGTAAACCTCTTTTTTTTTTTGCTGAGAAAACCCCACCGACAGTATCGGCATACTCTGGTCCATGGGATCACAAAAAGTTGAACATAACTGAACAACTCAACAGCAACAATACAGGTCAATTCACCCTGTAACTGCAACATTCCCATTCCATCTAAACATAAGCATTTGTTGAGTACCTACTATGCTTAAGGACTACATTAGAAAATAAAGATTAAAAATGAAAAAGTTAGTCTTTGCTCTCAAAGATCTTAAATACAAGGCAATTTGAGGTGAGAAAGAGTAGTAACAAATGTAAGGATCAGGAAAACTTCTTGTTATCAGGGATAGTTGCAAGAAATTATCAGCAAATATAGCTTCCCTGAGAAATTCAATAGATTTAAGGTTACCCTATGGAATATCAATATTGACAATTTCCTAGCTGACCCATCTCTAATTATCTGAAGAAGCAATTGCATACTATGCCTAACTTAATCTATTTTACACAACCACAATGTGACCTGATGCATACTATACTTATTATCCTCAGAGAAACTCAATAATCAACCATCTACAAGCACCATCTAAAGTTACTAAGTCCTATGGGAGCTGCTATGTGCTGAAGACAATGTATTCAAAGTGCATATAGAAACAATAACTCATACATAGACTTGCTTAGCCAGAAAACACTGTGGCTCTATATTTTGTCTACAGAAAACAGAAGTCTTGACACACTAGCCATGTGACCTTGGACAAGTCATTTGACCCCAATTGCTCTGTCTTCCCCCCTCCAAAAAAAAAAGGAAAAGAAAAAAAAAACAAAAGTTGAGGTGGCTAGATGGCACAGTGAATAGAGCACTGGCCATGGAATCAGGAGGACCTGAGTTCAAATCCAGCCTCAGACACTTAACACAAAAACTAGCCATGTGACCTTGGGCAAGTCACTTAACCCCAATTGCCCTACCTTCCCCCCCTCCAAAAAAAAAGTAGAAAACAAAAGTTAAATCTTTTTTTCTGATTGCTCCATTTAATTTTTTCCTACTTAATAGCATTTTGTTTTTTCCAATTACATGTAAAGATAGTTTTCAACATTCCATTTTATAAGATTTTGAGTTCTAAATTTTTCTCCCTCTCTCACTCCCCATTCCTCTCCCCAAGATTGCAAGCAATCATACAATCATATTAAACATTTTACATTAGTCATGTTGTGAAAGAAGAACAGAATAAAAGGGGGAAACCACAAGAAAGAAAAAACAAAAACCAAAAAACATGAAAATAGTATGCTTCTCTCTGCATTCAGACTCCACAGTTCCTTCTCTTGGTGTGAATGGTATTTTCCATCTTGAGTCCTTTGGAATTGCCTTGGATCACTGTATTGCTGAGAAGAGTTGATCACTGAACAATGTTGCATTAACTACATACAATGTTTTCTTGGTTCTCCTAACTTTACTCAGCATCAGTTCATGTAAGTCTTTCAGGTTTTTCTGAAATCCAAAAGGTCAAATCTTAACCTACACTTGGAAAAACCTACCTCTATGCAGTAAAAGAACTATGACCCATGGATGGATTGTGTTATTTGGGCAGCAAATTAAGAATCAACCTGATATTATAGTGACTCCTGATCTCCTACAAAGTCCTCCTATACAATCTCTTCCAGACTAGTACTGCTACCCTGGTTTAGACTTCCCTCAAGAAGGGGAATATACTTTGAAGCTCCTATATAGGTAATCCCCTTCCCATCTGTCCAAATAATTTATTCTAAAACTGGCAAACAAAACTAAGACTTTTTGTTCTCTCACATCATGACTTTGATTCTTCAGTGCTCTCCTGACAGTGGGATACCATATTAGTAATTTCTTTCTTTCTCCAAGAAGTATGTTATTGAGAAGTTGTCTGCTTCTGGACACTCAAACTTGAGGTTACTAGCAAGGCAACCTTGGCACTATCTTTTTTTTGGCTGAAAGGAAAGATTCTAGGGTCAAGGTGACTAAGGAAATCCCTCCTTTACTAGCTCAGTGGCAGGGGTTAATCAATAGCATTGCCTAGGAACTCCTCTCTTGAGTCATGGGAGAGTCTATGTAGGTCCTATAATTCTCCAAGATATTCCACAATTGCCATGGCCCTGGTTGTTTCTCATAGGTCTCTATTTGTTCAGAAAAGGAAAAAAGAAATGTAAAAGAGAGAAAAAAAGTGTCCTTGAAGGCTATATGGACAAGTACATGCAACTTTGAGGCTCCCCTGTGTTTCTGCCTTGAGGTAGCTATTAATGGATTTTTCCCTCCCTACTTCTTTTTTTTTGAAAAGAGCAACTCTTATTCCACCATGAAGATTCCTTTTATAGGCCATTATAAGGGAATGGCTCCTCTGGCCAGAGTCAGTCCTCCCAAGAGTCCCAGCCAAGTGATTTATCTTAGGGAAAGTTTGTGTCTCTGAAACACTTCCTCTAGGAGCAACTCCTACCAACTGAAGGACAACTCCAAACCAGCCAGTTCACCTTGGGCAACCCAAGTTACTAAGCCTTAATCAGCTCCTGTATTTTGACGTCTTAACAAGGTTCAGTCATGTTATGTAGCTTTGCAATTCAGCTATACGGTAGTTCAGTCCCTACTCCTCAGATATCGTTTCAGCAGCAACCTTGCCACCATGCACTCCCTTTCTCCCTTCCTCTCCTCCCACCCCCCTAGTTCTTTCCAGTATGAGGTCAAACCAACTCTGCCATTGCTCTTAGATTGGGAGTGTCATTCTATTCCCATATGGCTCCCTTGTCATCCCTAGAAATTTCCAAAAGGAAAATATCCCTCTTTGGCCACACTATCCCTTGTCTATTGTCTTCTCTATTGGAATATAAGTATCTTGAAGGAAAGGACTTACTTTATTTTTGTATTTGTATCCTATCCCCTTCTCCCAAACCGAAGCACAGTGCTTGGCACATAGGGAGAATTTAATAACTGCTTTTCTCTTCACTTCTGTCTACTCACTTTCTAGAGAGAGTAATGGACAATCAAAGGTTCCTAAGGCTTCAAACAAATTAAACAATGAATTTCTCTGAATAAGGGTCATGCCCACTTACATACAGAAGTTTCAATGTATGCCATTGAGGTCCAGCTATCTAGCAGGCATGTGATCTTGTGCAATAAGTACTGGTCCTGGAATCATTAGGGATCTGGGTTAAAATATGACCTTGGGGACTTGTGAAGTGTGTGAAGGAGAGAAGAAAGGAAATAGGGGAGGGAAGAAGCATTTATGTAGCACCTACTATGTGCCAGACACTATACCAAGCACTTTTTAACAAACATTATCTCATTTGATCCTCATAATAACCATCTGAAGTATTATCCTCATCTTACAGTTGAGGAAACTGAGGCAAAGGTTAACTGACTTGCTCAGGGTCACACAGTTAGTGTCTTAGGCTGGATTTGAACTCAGGTCTTCCTGACTCCAGGCCCAGAGTTCTACCCATTGTATCCCTTAGCTGCAATGTGACCAATGGAAAGTTACTTAAAATATCTGAATCTCACATTTTCCTTATCTGCAAAATGGGGATAATAAGAACTGCCTTGCAACTTTGTGGGGCTGAAATGAGATAATGTATGTAAAGTGCTAAATAAATGCCAGCTATTATTATAATTTTCTAAATGGATATAAAAGTTGGATCTGCCAGATAGAACATCTGGCTTCCTGAGCAGTTTCACCAATGTCAGCTGGGAACTATACTGAATATTAAAAGACAGCCCAGAATTGTCAATAATCAAAGCCTGGGGCCCAGCCAATAATCAGTATTGAATCTATGCTTACCATAACACATTTTTTGCTAGGTCCTACCTGCAAAGCTGATGTATGACTGCATTCATTCACTCATTACTGCATGGTGAGATTCAGCAGGGCTATAGTAAGCAAAGTCAAGAGAAAAAAAATCATACTCTTAGCCAATGCACCATCACTGTGGAATTTGGAGGAGTTAAGCCATCAGACAGATCCATTGGCTTACTTTTAATTGAAGTATTTGATTGCAGAACTCTAAGGGGGTGGGGGAGAGGTGGGGAAGTAGGCCTGCAAACACAGCTAATGTTACAGATTTTAAAAGCATTTGAATATGTAGAGAGTGTAATAAAGACAATTCTGGTCAACAGTAAGGTTAAAGGATAAGACCTTTGTCCTGACTTTGAAGTTAACTTTGAATATAACTTCTTTTTCAAGGTGACAACATCCACATAATACTTAATTATAGCCTATACTTAATTATAGCCCATATAAATATAGACTTAATTATGTCTCCTTGATGAAGTTTAAATGAGTATCTTTGCCTTGGGTGTTTGCTGGCCATTGGTACCACAGCTGGGCATAATTGAATCATAGATGTTCAGATGATTGATTTTATCATGGCACTTATGGGTTTGAGCCACACCTTTGGATTCAGCCCTGAAAACAGAACAAAGGATCAATGAAAGCTGCCACAAAAGCAAAGAGAAAGAGAGGGGAAACAGAAAGCAGACTTGGGTCTTTGGAGGGTGCTGAGGGGTCACCATATAACCCTGTCCATTGAATCTCTCCGATCCAGAAATGGCAATGTAAAGATGCGATGGCAGAGTACTAAGGAAGTTTCTAGGGGAAAAAATGTTTAGTGAAGATATCCTAAGGCAGAAACTCGTGGAGAGAAGACAAGGCCTTCTCACACCACATCATGTTCTTATACCCAACTTCCTAGAGGCAAGTGGGAGAGTTCTACTGAATTTCCTGAACTAAACATTTTGCAAGAAGAGGAACAACCATGCGGCCTTAAGATGAAAGAGTATCTAAGGACAGAGTCACAATGCAAAGAAGCAAATGTGGATCTTGTCTTTCACTAATGGTGAGTTAGGTCACCCTAGATTATGTAGGTCTAGGGGAAAGAGATTGATTCTCCAGCAATCCCTATCACAAATTTCCCATTAGGGGAATTAAAATCCCCCTCAACTTTAGAGGAGTATTGTAAGTTTGGTAGACTGATTAAGTCCTTTTGGGAGATGAGGATCACAATAAAGAGAAGAAAAGGTGTCTTGACTGTGTGAATCCTTTCTATTTTGCATTTTCTAGGGAATTTAAGAAAGGCCATATAGTATTTGATGTATTGTTACCCTGAGTGCTTGCATAGTATCTAAAGCCTCTTTTATCTTTTCTGTGTAGTCATAGATACCAGCTGTATTCTTCTTTTCCCAAGGGAGACCCTGATCAGGGACAAAATGAGCAAAATGTAGATGTTCTCAGGGAAACTGGGTGAGGGCATAAGCCAAAGAATGATTTGTGGGAAGCTTCTCCACAATTGAACCCAAGTTATATAAACTCAGCTTGGAGTTCTGGGCCATGGGCTACATATATTCACAATATGGAAAGGACACTTGGTCTCCTCAACTACACCCACAATCAAGGATAGTGATGAAACCTTAAGTGGAATAATTTTTTAATTTAAATGATTAATATCATATCTTTAGCTCCCTAGTCATTAAAACAGAATGTAGTAGAAGGGAATGAATACTGGACTTATAAATCAAAGGAAACCTGGATTTGTCTTCTGCCATGTATATTTACTACCCCAGTGACCTTAGGCAAAACACTTTATTTGCTGTTTCAATTTCTTCATTTATAAAATGATAAGAAAGATACCTGTATTGTTTATATCACAAGATTGTTATAAGAATCAAATGAGCTCATCTAAAAGACATGAGATCTCTTAAAGGCAGATGGAACCTTAGAAAGCATTTAATTCAAACCTCCCCTGTTTTACAGATGAAAAAGCTGAGGTCCATGGAAGTTAAATGTCTTGCCCAAGGTTGTACGGGTAGTAAGTGGCAGTGATATATGAAACTCAGGTCCTCTGAGTTCAAGTTCACCACTATCTCTACTATGACATACTGCCTCCTATAGTTTGATATGGGCTTGGCAAGCCTTATAGTGCTAATATGAATGTCAAGTCTTAGTAATTCAAGTCAACAAACATTTAAGAGCCTACTCTCTGTAAGTTACTAAGGATGGATGCTGGGCATATAAAAATGAAACAAGACATAAGTTCTGCATTCAAAGAATTTATAATATAAAAAGAAGGATAAGAAATGTACAAAAATATTGATGATCCAAAGCATATTGTTTAAGTAAAAAGGCAAGACTGACACAAAGTGCAATGGAAATTTCAAAGGGAGATCAAAAGAGTTTTTGTGAAAGAGGTGGCACCTAAATTGGACTTAGAAGTATTATTTATATGGTAGGTTATCTACTGCCTCTACTTCCTAGTATCTCAGTGCCAATAGTAGAGTATAAGTTGAGGGGTTTGGAAGGAAGGAAGGAAGGAAGGAAGGAAGGAAGGAAGGAAGGAAGGAAGGAAGGAAGGGAGGAAGGAAGGAAGGAAAGAAGGAAGGAAGGAAGGAAGGAAGGAAGGAAGGAAGGAAGGAAGGAAGGAAGGAAGGAAGGAAGGAAGGAAGGAAGGAAAGAGGGAGGAAAGGGGAGATGAACTTAATCAGCACTACTGTGTTCCAGGTTCTATATAAAGCACTGAGTATATACAAATGCAAAAAATAAGACAAGACAGACCCTGCCTTCAAAGAGCTTACATTTTATTAGGAAAACACAGACACACACACACACACACACACACACACAGAAGAATGAAGAATGGTGACCAAGAAAGAGTGTTTTTATATAGGAAGTCACAGTAATGGTGAAGGGTGTCAGGCAGTGGTGGTGCAGGGCTTCCATAGGTTATAGGGTGATTGAACATTTTTGGTTATCTGGGAACATATCTTTGACTGCATTCTCTGATCAAATAGTAATGTTGTAGGATTATCCATTCTTTCAGATTATCTGCATATTTGCTTCTCCCATTAGCACAGCAATCGAGAGGAAAATGTACAAATAGCCAAATTTATCATTTCATATCTCATTTACTTGCCTGCATAGAGGGAATAGTGAGAGCTTCAACTTGATAATCTCCTTCTTTTGTTATAGTGCCTGATAGTGCTTGCCTAATCGGAAAAATAATGTCATTAATAAGTACTATAGCAGTATTCAGACTACATTTTTCAGGTTACTTGTGTTCACATCAGGCAGCAAAATTAATTAACTCACAGCGTTCAGAACTCCTGGAACTTCATGAATCAAGGGTCATAGAGAACACAGGAAAACCTTGATTATAATGAAATGTTAACAACTAATTATACATCTGAACAGGGAAGATCAATATGACACCATGGAGGCTCATCTCTAATTGCTCAGTGGAAAGGCAAAATGCGTCTTAAACGAAACAGTACAGCCCAAACTGGGTAACTGGGAATGCTATTTGTAAGAACAGCTGGAAGGCACAGGGCAGAATAGTCTGTTTGGTAGTATTCTGAACACCTACTTTCTGTGTGATGTAGATATGCATAGACTTAAATGTTGTGTGCATACATATATGTGCAAATGTGTGTACATGTACATAGTATAGACACAATACATTATATATTCACATACACATGCGCACACACACATATATATGTGCACATGCACTTGGATACACACTTACACATCTACATACACATCCATGTCCACATGCCCACATACATATATACACACATATACATATGTGTATACATGCACACACATATACATGCACATACATATGCACGTGCACGTATACATATACATGCACATGCACATACACATGCACATGCACATACATTATCCCTTCCACGTCATGACTTTCCCCATTGTGGTTTTGATATATCATAGGTTGGCATAAGAAATTAAATGGGAATTTGGGGGAGTTTTGTAGAAGTCACAGATGCCTGCTGACACAGAGCCTATAACTAAATAGTTAACCCAAATTTTACAATAAGGTACTGTAAACACCCCATAAAAGAAAAAGAAAAAAATCAGATTCCTCTGGTATGAAGGGGAAGCCAAAATTTTCACTTGGATTTTCCAGATTGTGAGGGGTCTGTGCCTCTATCCCCTGCAATGTGGAGAGGATAAATGTACATTCTTGAACCCATACTGCAAATGTATAAGTTGGGCCTGCAATTAAACAGGAGGACAAGAACATGTCATATTTTTCCTTTGCAAAGTTTTTTTCCTTTGCCAAGTGGTTAATGACTCCCAAACTTCTCCTGGCAACAAAAGCCCATCTTCTCGACATTGATACTCTTGTCAGTGTATGACTGAGAAGCAAGAAACTATACTCTTTACAGAATTGAATTTGAGGATGACCTAAATTGCAAGGGAGAGGTGCATGCTGGATGTGAGCAGACACATCATTAACAAGGAGAAATGGTATAAAAGATGCCATCAAAGGGATCAAATACGACTGAATGGGGTGGGGGGAGGGAAGACAGGTAGGAACAAGGTAGCGATGGTCTCGGTCTGCATACTCTATAATACCTATGCAACATCAAGAGGATATGAAGACAGTCCCCAGCATATTGAGTGCACCCTCTATGGTGAATTTATGGAAGGACATAGATGAGAGTTGTGCAAATGGGAGACATTCAGGGAAGGGTGTGCTATCACTGATGCATTTATAAAAGCATGTAAAGTACATAAGCTCTGTGTGCTTGGGTGTGTCTAGGTGTGCTGGCAATATGTGGGGAAATACGTTTGAACTTTCTTCTACCTGGCCCATGTTCCCAATCATGCTAATGCGTCTGAGCATTGTGGTATTTGGTTACAAGTGACTATTGCATCACATGAAGGAATCACTTTTTTTAAATCTCTGGCAGTAGGAGTTTGAGACTAAGCGTTCTGTGGTGTTATCTTTAGCTGAATCAAGATGATACATAAGTAGCACCCAACAGCCATCAAAGGAAACTATGTTGAGCTGATTTTTGACATGAGACAAATTTTAAGTAGCAAATGATCTGGAAATCCCCTTTCATGTTGCTTTCTGGCTTTAGTCTGCATGGCTCTTCCCAATTTAGAACCTGTTATTCCTGGTCTGAGTCCATATTTTTCTCTCTATTTCCTCAATCTTCTATCACTGTGGATTTCTGATTTTTTTTTTAAATCCATTTCTGGATTTCTGCTTTCTGGTTACTCACTTGGAACTCTTCACAAAGTTCTTTGCCTGTGCCATGCCCTTTCCCCTGCTCCTGTAAGCTAGTTGATGCTTTCTTTGCCTATGAATCACTCTTTGGTTACTGGCATTCTAGCATAGATGATGAGGGCACACGTATTGTTCTCATTCCACTACATTGCACAAGAGAACACTAGTATTATACCCCAGATGTCACTCCTTTCCCCATTGCCTGAGATGTCCATAAATGCGAAATGAATATTTGGAATAAGGGCATCAACTTTTAGGAAGGACATTGACAAAATTGTTTGTTCAGGATTGGGTGGATTGAGAGTCGTGCCATACAATTATGATCCAAGGCCCAAATTCATTTATATGACTCCTTGTTGGTAGAGAATGATTAGTCAATGCTCTGTGCCTCTCTACAGGGTGGAATTAGCAAAAGCACGGCAGAGGAAACATTCTTGATCTTCTGGCTTCGTCTCAAGAGAAGATGCACTCGGATCCAGACACTCTTCAGGGAGGGGTCCCTGGAGGGAGAGAAAGACTCCAGAAAGAAGCCAAAATGTAGAGCAGCCATGTCCCTATTCCCAGCTTATCATAGTATGGAACTTGGCCCCCTTGGGTGACCTCAGGAAATCAGGAATTCTCTCTCTCTCCTCTCTCTCTCTCTCTCTCTCTCTCTCTCTCTCTCTCTCTCTCTCTCTCTCTTTCTCTCTCTCTCTCTCCCTCCCTCTCCCTCCCTCTCTCTCTCTCTCTCTCTCTCTCTCTCTCTCTCTCTCTCTCTCTCTCTCTCTCTCTCTTTCTCTCTCCTGTTAAGCTGAAATATCTCAGTCCTGGAGGGAAAGATCATTCACTGAGCATATTACCTGGTATATTATTACCTAGGATATTCAAATCTGTTTAATTTCTCTGATTTCTGTTTACTATTGATTTGAATAAATGATTTTATTTGCTATTTGCTATGAGTGATAATCTTTATGGGACTGGCATCTGATGGGAAGGGAGGCAAGCCTTCGGATATATATTTCTTGAAACATTCCTTACATTAAAGGGATAGTGATCAGGAGAGAGGCTTGAAGCTAAAAATTATTTCCTCCAGATTAAAAATGCTTAAGGAAGCAAATAGATAATAATTCTAATCTGGTACCTCTTATCTTTTCTCTGGGGAAAGCAGAGTACCCAGCCTTATGGCCCCTATTTCCTGCTCTCCACTTGGCAAGAATCAAAGTCTCCCTTGGAGAAGAGTGGTCAGAGGCAACTCTAGAGATCCATCTATCCATGCCTCCCTATCAGCCACACCTAGATAGATTCATGTGGACACACATGATCTACACACACACACACACACACACACACACACACACACACACCTTACATAAGGATCATTTGAACAAATAGGATCTTTGGCCTAGAAAAGAGACAGGTTATGAATAGTTTATTGAGGGTATGATAGTATGATAGTCACTTTCAGTCATGTCCAACTCTTTATAACCTCATTTGGAACTTCCTTGGCAAAGATATTTGAGTGATTTGCCATTTCCTTCTCCAACTTATTTTATAAATGAGTAAAGTTTTGGTAGACAGGGTTAAATGACTTGCCCAGGGTGACTTAGCTAATGTGTCTGAGGTCATATTTGAACTCAGAAAGATGAGTCTTCTTGACTCTAGGTCTGGTGTGCTATCCACTATGCCACCTAGGTGCCAAGTGACAACATAGGTGGCATCAAACCTCTTTCAGCACATAAGTTGTAATTACAATCACCAAGATCACTATATAACCAAGATATTTTACTTATGCTTATTATTAACCCTGGAAGATGGAATGACCAGGTATCCCACAAAATGAGATTTTTGTCACTTGGGAGCAGACAATGAAACCAATCCTATGCAGACAATTCTCAAATCTATTTAGCCAGTCTTAAGATCTCTCCTGACCCCCAATCTAACATTTTAATTTGTCTATGGGACATCTCAAACTAAATGTCCCATTGACTTCTTAAACTCAACATGTCTAAAACCAAACTGATTATCTTTTCTCCAAAACCTCTTCCTAACTTCTCCATTATAGCCATGGGCACGACCATCCTCCCAGCCACACAAGCTCACAACCTAGGTCTCATCCTCGACTCTGCACTCTTTCTCATCCCACATATCCATATCAGTTGCCAAGTACAATTGATTCTATCTAAGCATCATGCCCCATATGTCCTCCTTCATTCTTCTGATAGTCACTACACTGGTTTGGGCTCTCATCATCTCATGCCTAAACTATTACAATACCCTTTGGGTTGGTCTTTCTGTCTCAAGTCTCTCTCCTCTCCAGTTTATTCTCCACTCAGCTGCCAAAATGTTCTTCTTAAAGTACAGGTATGATCATGTCACCCCTCTCTTTAATAAACTCTGGAGGTTCACTATTCACTCTGGGATCAAATATAAAATCCTCAGTCTGGTATTCAAAGCCCTTCAAAATTTGTCCTCCTTCTATCTTTCTAATCATCTTACACGTTCCACACCATTCCTTCCCCATACTTTGTGATCTCATCCATCCTCTTTGAAAATGAAGGACTATAACACCAACAATCCATTGATATTGGCTTTCTTTCTGTTCCTGGAACAAAACATTCCATTTCCTGACTCTGAGCATTCTCACTGGCTGTCACTCAGATCTAGAATGCTCTCCCACCTCATCTCTGCCTCCTGGCCTCCCTGACTTTCTTCAAGGATCAGCTAAAATCCAATCTTCTGCAGTAAACTGTTCCTAATTCCTCTTCATTCTAATGACTTCCCTCTGTTGCTTTTTTCCAGTTTATCTTGTATATAAAATTTTTATGCATTGTTGTTTGCTTTTTGTTTCCCCGTTAGATTGTGAGCTCCTTGAGAGCAGGGACTGCTGCTTGCCTTTAATTTCTCTTGCCAGTACTTCACACTGTGCCTGGCACATAGTAGGGGCTTTATCAATGTTTATTGACTGACTGACTAAAGTGCAAATCTGACCATGTCACCTTCCCTATTCAATAAACTCCACCGGTTCCCGATGGCTGCTAGAATCAAATATCAAACCCTGTCACTTAAAGCCCTTTATAACCTGGACCTTTCCCACCTTTCCAGTCTTCTTACAACTTATTCCCTTCCAAACACTTGTACAGTGATTTTGCTCTCCCTACTCTTCCTCACACAAGCCACTATCTCCTGGCTCTGGGAATTTTCACTGTCTTGTCCTCATTTCTGGAATTCTCTTCTTTGCCACCTCTTCCTCCAGGCTTCCCTGGATTCCTTCAAAAGTCTTAACTAAAGTGAGGCTAGGTGGGGCAGTGAATAGAGCACCTGCCCTGGAGTCAGGAGGATCTGAGTTCAAATCTGGCCTCAGACACTTAACACAAAAAGACTAGCTGTGTGACCTTGGGCAAGTCACTTTAACCCAATTGCCCTACCTTCCTCTCTCCAAAAAGCAAAAAAAAAAAAAGTCTTAACTAAAATTTTACCTTCTGCAAGAAGCCTTTCCTTAGCATCCTTATAGTTAATGTCTTTGCTCAGAAATTATCTCCAATTTATAGCATTTATATCTTGTTTGGACTTTGTTGCCTGCACATTGTCTCCTTAATTAGGTTGTGAGTTGTTTGGGCGTTCTTTGTATCCCCTGGCACATAGTAAGGGCTTACTGAATGTTTGTTTCCTCAAGAGTTTGGCTTGACTAACATCACTAACTCCTTTCTGAGGAAAGACTATGCACCATCTTTTCACTTAGTTGCAACTTCCTTTTGTTTCCTGATTTTGTTTATCATGAAAATAGAATGTCAAAGCTGATGATTCAATTCTTCCAGAAGAATGTCAGTTCATTGGGCATTGGACAAAGATTTCACAATTAAATACCAAAAGTTAAGTGAATATCCAATAGACAGCCTAAAAACAATGTGATTCTTAGCTTCCTTTATCTTCTGGATCTGCCTTCCCATAACTATTACTTTATAGTGCAAGTGCTGAAAATACAGCCTACAGATGAAACAGCTTCCTGATGGTATTTAGGTTTTATGTGAATCACATCACATGTAGCAAGATTTCTTCCTTGAATCATGGTGGCCTAAGCCCTCAGAGAGTCAGGGCTCTCCATTTTGAGAAACAATGTGTAATCTTAGGCTTTTTCATCTATGACAAGGATTTTAAATTGTGAGAAGTGGCTGGTTAATGTTTATAGCTGTTCCTTCATGTTTAATCCCTCTCATAGTTATTTTTTAAAATCAGTAACAAATTCTATTTAATGTTCCAAAGCAATTATGAAACAGTTGCATATTGGTGCCCCGAGGATCTTTTCCCCAAATGCATTCTAAAATTGTCCACATTCAAAACTATTAAAAAGACTTCAATCGCGGATTTTATACTTTCTAATATGGATGACTGTTTTTCTTTCAACATCAAGGAGTGATGATTCCTCTTCCCTCATCATGGGGTAATGATTGATCTATTTGTAGTAGTGATAAATTGTAATTATTTTTGTCTAAATGCCCTTATTGCTATGCAGATTTCCTTTTTATTCTTTTCTAAGCAATGACAACTGCCCTTACAACCCAGGAGAGATAATGTTATTGCCTGTTGCCAGTGTTAAATAATGTCAAATGATTTGTCTATTATAAAAATCAGAAGTATGATGAAAAAACATGAATGGAAATATAACTAGGCAGTGAGAAGATGTAGATATTTTTGGCACAATTCAGAAGACTACTCCACAGTAAAGGAGATGGCCAATGTAAAGCAACTTTAAAACTGAAGGATAGCCCTCTTCACCCCCACCAAATACTAAGCACCTTATTTTGATTCTATGTAGTACAAATGCTCTTTATGGCTAGGGGCTACAAATCAGTTAATCAACATTTAGTAAGTGTCTACTGACTTCCTTCTCAGGAAGGGAAAGTAGCTCCTCCCATGCCCTGACACTAAACAGCAGGAAATCAAGAGAACAGAAAAGGATTTGTGGATTATTTTGGTTTCCGGAAGACCTGTCTTCAAATACCACCTTAGGCACTAGTGTGCTGTCAAGGACAAGCCATTTAACCACTTGAAGCCTCAATGTCTTCATCTTTTAAGAGGGAGTGATGATAATACTTGTAGTACCAACCTCATAGGAATATTGTGAGGATCAAATGAAACTATGTAGCTTAAATGCTTTTTTTTACTTGAAGCATTATATAAACACTAGTTATTATAGCCGTGCTCATCTCAAAAGTGAAAGCAATAATTATAGATTACCTTTACAGAGAACTTGAAGAATGGCAAAATGATTTGCCAAAGTGATTATCTTAGCTGATTGTAGGAATGCAGATAGAGAACTAGAAGGCACTTTAGAAGGAATTTGCTTGAGGGTGGCTAGATGGCTCAGTGAATAGAGCACCAGCCCTGGAGTCAGGAGGACCTGAGTTCAAATCCGGCATCTCAGACACTTAACACAAAAACTAGCCATGTGACCTTGGGCAAGTCACTTAAACCCAACTGCCCTGCAAAAAAAAAAAAAAGGAATCTACTCTAAGCTCCAGATTTTTGAGGGGAGCAATAGAGACCCAGAGAGACCCCAAGGTTATACAGATAGCAAGTAACAAAGACTTAATTTGAACTCACATTTCCTGACTCTAAATCTTGTGCTCTTTCCACTATACCATTTTCCCTTTATTATTGTCCCCATTTTACAGATTAGAAAACTAAAACTTAGAGAAGTTAAATGATTTCTTTGGATCGCATAGCTAGTAAATCTTAGAGTCAGGATCAGGGCTCAAGACTTCCTGAACACAAGGCCAGTGTTCTGTACACTACACTTCATGTATTGAAAAAAAAAAGATTGCTATAAGTAACCAGTCAATAAGTATTTATTCAATTGCTTTTATATGGCCAAGTGCTGGAGATGAAAAGGCAAAAGTGAAACAGTTCCTGTACTTGAATTTACATTTCATCAGGAGAAATGACATATATGGGTATTTACGAAAGAGATCATGGGAGAGAGAGGTTGCTATTACATGTGTAAGAGAAAGAAACATCAGTAAAGATACCAGTTGGTTTTCTTCCCTTTTCCATTCTGTCTAAGACCATGATCTCTTTTGGATTCACCCCACAAGGCTATACCTGTGATGTGCCAAAGAATAGGCGTTAGGAATGCTTTCCATCCCTTTACATTAAAGTGATGCTCAGAGAATCAGGTTCAATTGTCTTAATATATATTTCAAAGGCACCGGGAGCTTGGGGTTACCTGACTTCAAGTAGTTCTTCCTGGAGGCAAATCTCCAGGGCTGCTGCTAGCAAGAACAAAAGACTGAGCATCTCACTTCCAGCAAGTATTAAGAGGAAGGAGAATTTCACAGTGACCTGCAGAAATTCTATGATATTTCTGCCCTGGTCAAGTGACTGTTATCTACCTTGCAGGATGGAAAGTGGAAGGACTTAAACATCGCCTTTCCACATTCCAGGTTATAAGGGAGAATGAAATATCCCTTTAAAAAGGAAGAAATGTGTCAATGTCAACAAAGATAAAGGATCTCAAGAGGCAGAGACCTAATAGATAAAGGAAAAAGATCATTGAACACTTGTAGCTAAGATGTAGATTTTTCTGAGGAGGAGGGAGCTGGACCCTCTGAAAAAGCAGGGTGAATGTGTCTGAAGGATCTAAAAAAGATTAATGTTATTTTGACTAGTGAATTTGTCAATCTGATAACAATAAAGAGGTCTATCAACATTATGGGTCACTGGTTAGAATTCAATCAGAGGATCTGCGTTCAAATCAGACTCTTGTCGCTTACTACCTGTGTGACTTTGGACTAGTCCCTTAACCTCTTTAGACATCAATTCACCCATTTATATGTAGCACATATAAAGAAAATTACCCCAACACCCCAATTCTCTGCTGGATCTTTCTTCCTAAGATGAAGCTGGCTCACTCCAACTTTTACCTACTCAAGTGAGGGTGGTCCTCCAAAGGGGTGGTCCCTTTATTACAAGTTACTCTCAGGGTCCTGGGAGTAACCCTGGTGTGTAAGGGAATATACATCTATGCTCACAAATGAAACTCCTAAGTCCCCATAGGTGTGCTTCACATTTATACAACTCAATTATAATTACACCATTAACTCTTAAACATGAAATATTTACTAAATAGAAGGAAAAAACAGGAATAACCAAAATACAACATGGTTATCATCCATAAACCAGAGTCATATTCTCCCATCAACGGACACAGTGTTCATGGGAGAGAAAAAACACACATGTGTAGAATCAAACAATAAAACACAGGAGTAGAAAAACCCATGTGCCAGAGGCAATTCATGATTCTGCAGGCTAGATATTTTTGGTATCTTTAGGTAACAGTGTATACCACAAATTACCTGCTTCTGAACTCTCCTACTGGATAAAGCCACTCATCTGTTACTTTAGGGCCTCTCAAATAATGTTAAATTATTTTAGCTAATATCAGCCTTAAGTATACACAGTAATAGCAACATTATGCTATCACCAACTTTGATAGACTTAGCTCTTCTCAGAAATACAATGATTTAAGACAACTCTAAAAGACTCATGATAGAAAATGCTTTCCACATCCAGAAAAAATTATGGAGTCTGAATGCAGATAGAAGCTTACTTTTTTTCTCTCTCTTTTTTTGTTTTTTCTTTCTTGTGATTTTTTCACTTTTGTTCTTATTCTTCTTTCATAACATGATTAATGTGGAAATATGTTTAATATAATTGTACATGTATAGCCTATATCAGATTGCATGCTTTCTTGGGGAGAGGTGAAGGGAAGGAGGGAAAAAAATTTAGAACTCAAAATCTTATGAAAGTGAATATTGAAAACTACAAATAAATTAAAAAGTTAAAAAAAAGACACAAAAAAAATCATCCTTAAGTCTGAAATCTGAATAGCTTCTGAGATGTGATCCCTTTGTTGAACACTGAAGTAACATGAGGTTTTTTACAGTAAGTTCCATTTAGTTCTAGCTTCTATAAAGCTATCCAAATCTAGTTCTGGGATAGGTTTTAAGGAATTTTACCCTCTGGAGCCACAGAGGGCAGTAAAGGGAAATGTGAGTCATTGAAGGATTTTCCATATTTAAACCTATAGGTGGCTCTAGATATCAAGACAGCCTTTCCCCAGCCAGCTCTTTACATGGAATAGTATGGTGTTCTTGCCCATCTGCTTCTAGAATCAAAGCTTTCTTCTAATCAATTCAATTCCTCCCCTCTCCCACATTGCCCCCGACCCCCCCCCAAAGTTGTGGCTTTTTAACTATCCTCCAGTACTGCAAGGTTGGATCTCATGTATTTGACATTTACTACCTTTGACTTGAGCAAGTCAAAAATTCCCTAACCCTCAGTTTTGTCATCTGGAAAATAAAAGGGTTGGACTAGATGGCCTGCTAGAACAACCTCTCATGACAATGTTCCCTCCTGGCTCTATGTCTGATCCTATGATCTCTAACCTAAAACTCTAGAATCCTAAAACCCCAAAATTTCTGTGAGATATGGCTGAAATCGTTTTTATATAATTGTTTCTTATTCTCAAAATAATTCTTTGGTTTAGAGTTTTCCAGCAATCAACTCCAAAGTCCTGAAAACATCTGTATTCAAATTAGCTGCTAAGAAATAATTCTGGAATTACTAACAGCAATCTATGATTTTGCCTCTGAGCTACTCCCCATCAAGTCCTCTCAGTCTTTTATCTGAAGAGACATTTTCTTTCAAGTCCTTAGAACTGTGTATGTCTCTCCTCAAGCTGTTTTCCTGTGTTTTTCACTTGGAGGAGTGATTTATTGATTCTTTAAGTAAAAATAAAGGGGCAGTACCAAAATGAGAGGGTGGCATAATTTGGCTGCTAAGGTCCTCTTTCCAGTTCAAAATCTTTCAGCTCTGGATGAACCTCTAGCTTAATACCAGTTTTCTTTGCCTGGGGGTTACCCAGAACCTTTGCAGGGTAATAGAAATCTTGAGGTCTAGGGGTGTTGGGAACATGAAATTAAAGGGCAAGCAAAGCAGGTCCTGACTCAAAGGAATTCAAGCCAAGCCTTCTTTCAGCCAAAGACAAAGTTTATTAGAATGCCAGTTGGGATGGCTTTGTGACAAGTGGTCCAGATTGAATCTGAGGATTGGACAGACTCTTAAGGAATCTGAGTACTTTAATGGAGACAAGATGGACCCTGTATACAGAAGAACAGAAAAGATCTGGATGTGATCTGAGTGGCCAAGTATTCTGGGGTGACTGGGAGGTAACAGAGAAGGACCTGGAAGGGTCAGGTGTGACAGGTGAACTTCAGGGACCCGAGGCCACTACGTGTCTAGATGGAATTAAGGAGTGGCCGTCTAGGATGGGGCCAATTGTAGACTAGGAGGGTCACAATAAGAGGGCAATTAAGAGAATTATACTAAAACGAGCCTCTGGCAAATGCCAGGCCTTGTGGGAGAGCTCAGGGGAAGTTGGGGGAGGGGGGGTCCCAGGGCCTGTACCCTCACAGAAAGACTATAATAGAAACTGTACTTACTCTGTATCTTTTTTAGTAATAAAACCATTTAACTAAGTCAATAATAAAATAGAAATCAGGGAAGGTATACATATGGGAATATACCAGATAACATAGAGTGAATAAACTCTCCTACTAGGAGCAAGGTATCTCAGTGAAAAGGAAAGACAGAGACAGGCATAAAGAGAGACAAAGAGAGAGACTGAAAGACATTCAGACAGAGAGTTCCAGATCTCAAGGGAAAGTTCCTCATCTTCATGTTCTCTCTTAAAGCTGCAAGGTAGGAGATGAGGCTTTCTCTTCTCCCAAACTTTCACCAGTGCCACAGGTTTGGAGCATCACTCTCTACCAATAAAGAAACTCCCACACAAATGTGCTTTCAGTATGGGTTACATTCCTCCTCTGAGTCAGAACTTTTATAATCCATTACAAAAATCATTTGGGGCAAGATTGAAATCTATAACTATATAGTGATAGGGTAGGGGCCCAAACCAAGACCTTTGTCCCTTACCTCAAAAGACTCTTGAGTCCCATTTCTCTATATGCCCTGGAAAATGCCACCTTGGACTCTCCTTGAATCTTTCCACTTGATCTGGCTGTAGGCCATAAGCTTTTAATTTTCACTATGCTCAAATTTCTTTTGCCCTTAACCTAGCCTAGCCTTCTGTAAGACAAGATAAACACAGCACACAAGAAGGCTGGTTCACACAGGTTCACTCTTGATCTGGTCAGACACCACTGGTGATCCTATCAAAATCCCATTCTCTTGGTTCTTGGCATCTTTCTTCTAGTCACCCCAGCTACTAGCCACTGCCATCAAGACACTCCATAAACTCCTCCTCTAGTCATCCCATAATATTTGGCCAACCCTAGAACCCTCCCATGGTCTTTCTGTATATAAGACCCATCTTGTTTCCATGAAGAGGCTCAGATTCCTTGAGTCTGGCCATTCCCATTCAGAAATGGTGAGATTTCTTAAGATACTTGCCAATATGGCTGATTTTTAATAAACCTTGTTTTTCTTTGGCTTAAAGGCTTGGGTCAAATTCATTTGAGCAGGACCATGTCACTATTTAGGGGTTCCAGCATCCATAAACCTCAATATACAGTATAAACACAAATATCAGAGCTTTAGAACAAGAATGATTTTTTTTTCTGGCATCCTAGGTAATCAACCTATGATACCTATGTACTTATTGCTTGAAAACATGTGAAATGTTTTTGTGTTTCACTAAGTGAAGTGACCAATTATTTGAATATTCAGACTCCAAATCCTTCACTGCACCAGATCAACAACTCTCTAGAACAAAATTTAAATGCAGCAAGGGACGGAGAAAATATCCAATACTAAGCATCTTACATGCTATGAGAGGTCCTCCAAATCCTCATGTTTTCACATAAGAGTCTGCTGATTTCATCATGCCCTGGAATATTGCAGAGCTTCCTGAAAGAGATTCATAAACATTCAAAAGAGTTTCTCCTGACCATCCACAGGAGAAAAGCCAAGTGAATGGAAAATGTCTATTGACCAGATTATGCCATGCATTTGAATGTTTTAAGATTGCATTTTGATCTCCTCAGTCAAACTATGGGAATGGTTCCAGATCACATATATTTGTGTCAATTCACTATATGTCATGGATATCAGAATTTAATCTATGATATTTGACACAAATACTTTTCTCAATCTTGTCTTCTTTTAGCTGCATTGATTTTTTTCATGCAAAAGTTTTTCTGTTTTATATAATCAAAGCTATCTATTTCATCCTTTTTGATCACTTCCCTCCTTTGTCTGGCCAAGAACTCCTCTCTTAGCCAGAACTATGAAAGTTGCATCTTTACAACCCTAGCTCTTTAGAGCCAAAGAAAGAAAAATGACATAAACATAGTGTGGCGTTTTTAGCTTGTATGTAGACATAGTTTTACATAGTGAGGCAATGTTGGCATTTTCTTTTCTTTCCACAATGTATGTAATATGAAAGCAATATAAAAGAAAAATGGAAAATAATTCAATAGTTCAAACAAAGCACACTGGAAGTTGTAAACAATACAACTTTCAACAAATTCCCTTTAGGGCAACCTTTCAAAACTGGAAGGCTATTCTCAAGCTATTAGAAGCCACTTAAGAAGGCAGAGTGCAACTGGATCTAAACATTTTGTACCTTGCGGTTCATATCAACCTGGATTCAAAAAACCTACATTAACTATTCACTTATGTCTATAGTTTGAGAGATCCAATACATTCCATTTTGTGATGCTATAGAACTGGAAAATAAAGTCAAGTTGATTCAATGCCTAAGCATTCTTTTGTCCTTCCCTTTCCCTGCCTCTTTAGTTTTCAAGATGCTAATATTGTACACACTGTGCACAACACTGACATTTAGGTGGAAGATTATGGATCTCTGATGGAAATTTGGAATGTTGATTACCAACACTTTTCCTTTCCAATCCTTCATCTAGTTTTTACATTTGAATGGTTTTTTGAAGGGCTTCACAAAGAGAGGGTGAAGACTATCAATCTGCATGACAATTGATGTGATGAGTCATTTGTGATTAAATTTTAATGGTGGCCCATTGTACTGTTTTCTATTTATTCCAACCTAGTATTTTATTTCAGAAAGTTGTCCATTTTATTAGTAATAATAATTTTTTGGGTGTATGTGGTCTACATCACCTTACAAAATTCTCAAATTCTCTAGACCTTGGTCTTCTCATTTTTTACTATAACAAGTTTTACTAGATGATTTCTCAGATTCCTCCAGTTTTAAAAGTTCTATGAATGTGTGGTTATCTACAGATTTAAAGTTAGGTGGTGTGGGGGGGAACTCCATTCATGTCTTAAATAGTTAGATCCAGTTTGCATCAAAGATAAGGTGATGCAAGAGAAAAGTCTTCCTTCACCATCTCTTGCCTTTTATGTTAAAAGTCAAAGTGTTTCTCTGCACATACCCTTCTTTCAGCCAAAACCATTTACTCATCATTCCCTAAACCTTTCTTTTGATTATTTAACTTCATTACTTGGATTATCTTCTTACTGTGTATGACTTGGAATGGTGTTTCTTGATCTCCATAAATTAAAACCTTACCCATTCTACATGTCTCTGATCTTTAGTCATTAAAGACTCTGATCTTACCTAGCCTCCCTCCCTAACCACAGGACAAATTATTTCTGCCTTTTGACCAGTCAGAGGGCATTTATAACTTTCTTATACATTTGATACATAGTATTTATTTAGGTTGGTGTCTTATGCCACCACTACTAGATGGGAAGACAATGAAGGCAGATGTAATTTCTTATTCATTATGGTATCTCCAGTGCCTAGTCCTGTGCCTTGTAGCCTCTAGGTGTTTAAGAAATGTTGGCTGAATTGAATTAAAGGAAGTAGGGAATAGCTCTTGGGCACTGGTAACTCAACATAAGACTTTATCAAATATTTATTAAACTTTTCCTTGATGCTATTCTAAGTATTAGAGGAAGTGACCTCAAGGAAAATATAACTTAAGGGAAAGATAAGACCCATAAAATATTTAACTCTTTTAGCAGCAAACAAGTTCTAAGGATTTGAAAAGAAAAAAAAACATAAATGATATGGGAAATTTTCTCACAGCTTAATCACAGAGTCTTTGAATTTTTTTCTTTGTCATTATTAATAAATCAAGTGATTGATACTTATTGAGTATCTCCTATATCCCTATGAGATACTGTTCTAAGCACACAAGAGAAAAGAACATGATCCCTGCTTCTGAGGGCTTTGCAATCTGGCTTATATTTCACTAGCATGTACCATATTGGATCAAAAGCAAGTTCGAACCCTTGAAGACTTGATAGGACTTAGACTGTACTGGCTTTTCCTTTTGGATATTGTCACAGACTGTCAGGACCTGGCACAGAAGTGCCATGAGGTAAGAAGCTTCAGTCTGTGCTGGCAGTACTGACTTCTTAATCTTTTTAGAATGTGAAAGAAGAAGTGTCTCTGGTCACAATATAATTTACTTGGTTGGGGACAGAAACACCAATGACATTTAAGCATTTCATCTTCAACTCATAGGACCATGGGACTGAAAAGGGCCTTAGATGTCATGGAGCCCCTTTATTTTTTTTTCCTTTTTAACAAATGCTTTATTAACTTCTGGTGTACATCATTCATTTCCACCAGATTTTGAGTTATAATTTTCCCCCATTTTCCCCCTACCCACCACCCCAGAATAGCAGTCCCACAAGATATCCCCTCATCCAATCTGCTCTCTCCCATATCTTCTCCCATACCCCCTTTGACTTTACCATTAGGGCAAGGTGAATCTCTGTGCCCAAATGCCTGCACATCTTATCTCCCAATTACATGCAAAGTAGTATTAATAATAGTATTTATATATATTTGAAATATTTAATTTTAAAACTTCAAATTTCAGATCCATTCCTTTCCTCCCTTGTCACCCACTCCCTTTGGGAAGATAAGCAATTCAGTATGTGTTGTACTTATAAAGCTATGCAAAACATTACCATAGTAGATATGTTGTAAAAGACTGCTTGTATTTCCCTCCCACCAATCCCACCCCCCACCTGGTCCATTCCCTACTTGATCCTGTTTCTCTTCAAAAGTGGGTACTTCCAACCTCCCCTCCCCCTAGAATGCCCTCCCCTCCATCATTCCCCCCCCTCATCCCCCTTCCCCCTACTCTCCTACAGGGTGAGATATCCCATTTAGTATGGATGTCATTCTCTCCCTGAGCCAAATTCAATGAGAATATGGTTTTGCCTTTTTGCCTTCCTGTTCTTCCCCCCCTGCAACCACTTCCCCTTGTCTCTTCTACATGAGATAGTTTACCCTACCCTGTCTCTCCCCATCTCCTCTTGCCACTTTCCTCTCTCACCTCTTAACTTCACCCCTTAAGTATCATCCCACCAAATTCAACCTGTGCCCTCTATCCATGTATACCTCTAAATATATATACACACATTCACATATGTATTCATATGCCCATATACCCTTCTTCCATTATTTTCATACTGAGAAAGGTTTCATCTGTCACAGTTATTGTTTTTCCATGTAGGAATGTAAATAGTTCAACTTTGATAAGTTCCTTTTGATTTCTTTTCCCTGATTACCTTCTCAAGCATCTCTTGCTTCTTCTGTCTGAATGTCAAATTTTCTATTCAACTCTGGTTTTTTCCTCAAAGAATGCTTGAAAGTCCTCTATTCCACTGAATGACCATATTTCCCCCTAAAACAAAATACTCAGTTTTGCTGGGTAGGTGATTCTTGGTTTTAATCCCAGGTCTTTTGCCCTGCAGAATATCATATTCCATGCCTTTCAATCCCTCAATGTAGAAGCTGCCAGGTCCTGGGCTATTCTGATTGTCTCCACAATATTGAAATTGTTTCTCCCTGGCTGCTTGTAGTATTTTCTCCTTGATCTGGAAATTCTCAAACCTGGCTATAATATTCCTAGGAGTTTTCTTTTGGGGATCTTTTTCAGGAGGTGATTGGTGGATTCTTTCAACCTCTATTTTTCCCTCTGGGTCTAAAACGTCAGGGCAATTTTCCTTGAGAATTTCTTGAAGGATGATTTCTAGGTTCTTTCTTTAATCATGGCTTTAAGGTAGTCCAATAATTTTTAAATTATCTCTCCTGGATCTATTTTCCAGGTCAGTGGTTTTTCCCACGAGCTATTTCACATTGCCTTCTATTCTTTCATTTGTTTGGATCTGCTTAACAGCATCTTGATTTCTCATAAAGTCACTAGCTTCCATTTGCTCCAGTCTAACTCTGAAGGAATGAATCTCCTCAGTGAACTTTTGAGATTCTTTTTCCAACCGGCAAATATGGCTTTTTAAGACATTCTTCTCCTCATTGCCCTTTTGAGCCTCCTTTGCCATTTGAGTTAGTCTATTTTTAAGGTATTATTTTCCTCAGTCAGTCTGTTGACTCTCATTTCATACTTTTCCTATATCCTTCTCATTTCTCTTCCCAGTGTTTCCTCCACTTCTCTTATTTGGTTTTTAAAATCCTTCTTAAGGTCCTCTATGGCCTGTAACCCACTCATATTTTCATTTGGGGCTTTTGGTGCAGGATTTCTGACCTCACAGTCCTCCTCCTGTTCCATGCTTCGATCCTTTTTGCCCCCAAAGTAGGAGTCTAATGTTGCATTTTTCTGTTTATTTTGTTTCCTTTGCCTAGGCATGTTGCCACTTAATTACTTGACTTTTGGGCATGTTGCCACAGTAGGACTCTGCCACCAGACAGGGGGGCTTCCATCCCAAACATCGGGGTCTTCACAACTTCTGGGTGGCGTCTGTGAAGCCTCCACATGCTCTGGCAAGCTGGATACCTACCCCAAGACCTCCATCCCAGACCACAATCCAGATCCAAGGAGGTTAAAGCAAGAGCGATTACCCCCCAAGACTGATTGCTGGATCCCCCTATGGTTCCCAGGCCAGGAACTGAAGCTGTAACTGAAGCTGCAAAATGGCATCTGTGCTGTGTCTCCTCAGCTGCTTCTCACCCCCAGGGGAAGAAGTCTGACGCATTCCCCAAATACTGGTCCCAAAGTCCATAGGGCACTAACCTCTCACTTTGTCCTAGGCATATTTGTATTGATAATTCTGGCATCGCCACAGCTGCTGGTGTTCTGGGGTCCCTCCAGCCGGCTGCTGGCCCTGCCGCCCTGGGGCTAAAACCACAGCTCACATGGGCCTGGGCTCAGCTCCCAGAGCACTGAGCTGTCGGCTCCCAGAGTGCTGTGCTGGCCGTTCCCTACAGGGCTGCTGGGCTGTACTCAGAGGGAGGTTAGCTTCTCTGTGTCGTTCTGTGGGTGCTGGAGCTCCAGAAGTTGTTCAGAGTCCCCTTTTACATGATTTTGAAGTGGTGTGGGAGAGAGCACCTTGGAAGTGCTGTTTCTACTCTGCCATCTTGGCTCCGCCCCTGAGCCCCTTTATTTTACACACATGGAAATGGAAGCAAAGAAAGATTAAGGAACAGCTCGTGTCACACACCTACTAAAAGTCTGGTGTAGGACTTTAACCCAGATCCTTCTTATTCAGAATGATTTTGCCATCATGCCCCAGGAACTCCATGGTCCAGTAAGATCACTGTACTCTTCATGAGTACCTGAAATTGACATCTGAAACTCATACCTCATGAGTACCCCTTGACTCTGGGGCTCCTTCCTTTGATCAGAAAGAGTCTTTCCTGAATCTCCATTTAAAGAAGGTACCTAGGTCAACTATGTCTTCATTTCCCACTGATTACATGCCTCTGGATGTCACCATGATTTACTTATTCTGGTTACCTTCTCCCCTCCCCATTCTGCTACCTTTTGTCTTGTCTTCCTTCATTAGATTGGAAGCTCTTTGAGAAAAGGGACTATCTTCATTCCTTCCTTCCTTCCTTCCTTCCTTTTTTCTTCAATTGGCACAGTGCCTGGCAAATAGTAGGTACATAATAAACATTTATCAATTGACTGACTGATTCCAAGTCCAGTGACAGCTACTGTGAACTATACTATGCTACCTCTCTAAAACTCATCTTTTGGTGGGCTTGCATGTTCCAAGCTACCCTCTGGACCTGGTGACAGTAGTTACGTGAACATTATGTGAATGTACTCCCTACTTCAGAGGAAATTGTAATAAGGAGGGTGTACAATAAGTTCCATAGTAGGCTATAATGAATAAAACATTGGACTTTGAGTCCAAAGGGATCAATTTGAATCCTAACTCCACATGAGTGACTCTATCAAAGTGACAAAAGGATTCTTGAGACTTCTTAGTTAGTTACTTTATTTGTAAAACAGGGACAATGTAAAGTTGGGAAAGAAACACTTTGTAAACCTTTAAGTACCATTGAGATGTGAATTATCCTTTACTCATATTTTTGCCTCCCCACTCTCACTCCAAATAGGAGCTGTCTAGGAAAAGGGAGTGGGGTGGGGCTCCTTTTGCCTCTAGAATAAAATTCAGACACTTTAGCGTGGTATTTAAAGCCTTCTACAGTCTTGCCCTAACTTATCTTTCTGATGATTTATATGTTACTATTTCCATATACACATTCTATGTTCCATCTAGAATGGATTACTGGCTATTCTCCAAAACTGACATTTGCTCTCCTACCTCCACGAATTTGCATAACCTGTCCTTCATGTTTGTAATGGCCACTCCACTTAAATCCACCTTTCAGACATCCCCTCCCTGCCTAGTTGCCTATCTCCTGTAATAGTCCAGGTGCTTTTTATTCTGTGAACCTAAATAGCAATAAAATATAGTGATGAAAGTGATGAAAGCATTATTTTTTTATTTAAGACTTAGAGAATTTGCATTGAAATTCTGGCTCTTGTGTTTGATATCTGTGTGACTTTGGGTGAGTCACAACCTCTGTGAGCCCTGATTTCATCTGTATTCTAATAAACTAAAATCTCCTTAAGGGAAAAGATGGTTCTATTTGTGTCTTTGTATCTATCCTCAACACAATGCGTGGCATATAATAGGTATTTAATACATGCTTATGAATGATTAATCAGTGCATCTGGAAAAGGAGAAGAGTGGGCTAAATAACCTTTGAGGTCCTTGTCAGCACAAAATCTGTGGCAATCTTTATTTGTTTTAATAGTTTCATCTTCACGTTATCTATATGTAATTTAGTGATTTATCTCTCTATCTATTTATTCATTCATCTATCTATCTAGTTAGTTACTAAGGAGCAAACTATAGCCAGGGAGCAAGGTTGTACAGTGGATAAAGTACCAGTGCTAGAGTCAGAAGGATCTGAGTTAAATCTGGCCTCAGATATTTACTAGCTGTGTGACCTTGGGCAAGTCACTTAATTTTCTTGCCTCAATTCCTTATTTGTAAAATGAGCTGGAGAAGAAAATGGCAAACTATTCCAGTGTCTTTGCCAAAATCACCCTTCCCCCCAAAAAAGAGGGGGGTGATGAAGAGTAAGACATGACTAAAAGTGACTGAACAATAAGAATATTGTAGCTGCCCAAGATGAAAGTAATTTCCTCCAGAGCAAAGACTCTTTGGTTTCTGACTTTGTTTTCCCAATGCCTAAATGGCGATAACTTAATAAATATTTGTTGAATTGGATTTAAATGAAAATAAGGTATAGAAATTTTATTTTAATATCATTACAGAGACCCAGAGACAGTAATTATGATCACTTTCCTCTATTACAATTTGAGCCTTTTGGGTATATTGGTGAGCCTTAGGCTATGTATGGTCCAGAATGCCCCCAAGGAAAGCATGAAATCCGCAATTAATTACTTAATACATTTAACAGCAACAAAGTACAGAATGCATTAAACTGGTTTGGGGCTACAATGATAAGATATGTTACTGTTTAGCCCTTTCCATTCTGATGGAATCTGTACCACCAATAATACAATCAATGTTCCTCACTCTTAGAAGACAGGAAGGGACATTTTTGCTGCATAGCACATTCAGCAATTTGAGTACTAATTCTGTTCTCTGCTAACCCAATCAGGGCTTTTAAAGGGGCATATCTGGCTAGGGAAGTCTCAAGGGGAAAGGAATGCAGTTGAATACCAAGTCAACAGCAAGTCAAAATTAAGTTATAGATTTCTAGGGGACATTGACCCCTGCTTGCTAAGAGGTAGAGGATATATCCTCGAAGAACACTGCCAAACTAGATTTTGCAGGGAGGAGTATAGATAACCTTGCAAAGCATTTAACAGATGGAAGAGCTCCTTGACTAACTCTCCAAAGTACTGACTATAAAAGCTCAGCAGTGGGGAGAGCTAGCTGTGCAGTGAATAGAGCACTAGCCCTGGAGTCAGGAGGACCTGAGTTCAAATCCCAGTCTGAGACACTTGACACACTCACTAGCTGTGTGATCTTGGACAAGTCATTTAACCCCAATTGCTCTGCCTCCTCCCCTCCAAAAAGACCAAAATAAAATAAAAGCTCAGCAGAGACAGAAGAGACATTTCTATATGTTGCCTATGAGACCTCATCTTTCAAGTTTTGCTCTTCATCCTCTTAAAAATCAAGTTCCTAGGTTCTTTCCCCCAGTCTAGCCCTGTGGATCCAAATTTTGCATCTATAAGTAATTCCTCTTCATAGCTTACTGTGTGTACAACCATAAAGACTTTGCATGGGTTTCCACTACTTTGTATTTGCATTCATTATTTTGTATACAATTGAATCTAGACCAAGTCCTTGAAGACTTGACCTTCTTAGGAAGGATGGGTGGGGAATGCATAGTGTTTGCACATAACTATGGTCATTCTTTTATCATAGTAGTCACTTAATAAATATTTGGTGAATTGAATTTAAATTAAAATAAGGTATTAACTTTTTTTATCTCGGAAAATCCGCTAAAAATCCAATGGGGAAATGATGCTTCCTCAACTATTCTATAGCCTAGAATGGAGTTATGATTGGTGGGTATCACTGGGTTTTAAAACATATCAGAGAACTCAGAAAGAGAAAAGGTGGTTGGTGGTTTCTTTCTCCCCTATAAGCAAGAAACAGGTGTTTGCCTTGCTTAAAAGGAAAAAAATGTTTTATTCACCATGGTGTTGTGAAAAGAGCACCTAAGTCTGCTACTTATTACTTATCTGAGAAAACGAACGAAAAGGAATTGATGGAGTGCTTACAAGGTGCCAGGCACTATATTAAGAGCTGGGGGTCCAAATAGAAAAATGTCCTTGCTCTCAAGGAGGTCACACATTCATTGAGGGAGATAGAACATGAAAGAAAGTTCAGCTGTGGGAAAGATGGAAAAGTCAAGAAATCCTAAGAATATAACAGTGGTGTGGATATCAAGGTTCAGGAAGCCAGAGGACTCTTAAATAAGATGGCAGTAGAGGGTGTTAATGGGAGAAAAGTCTTCTCTCTGAGTAGGTAACTGCTGCCAGATAAATATTTACCACAATGCAGAAATCATAGAGGTAAAAACCTAGATTTTATTACGATTAAGCATAGATTCAAGCCTCAGAAAACCTGAACAACTATGAAGATTCTGACAAACCTTCTTAGAGGAAAAATTTTATCAGTGTGACAGAGAAAAAAATCATTTACATATTACAATCTTGTACATTCTTCTTAGGTCATAAGAGTTAAAGAAAAAATAGATCCATAATCCCCTATCTCCTTTAATGTCATAAAAGTTGAATAAACATTTAAACAATCATAATCTCATTACATCATAAATCTCTTCAAACAAACTCTATAGGTAAATTAAGTCAAGTCAAAGATTAAACTACATTTAATGGATACATAAATAGACTGAGAACAATTTACATGTTACCAAGGAGTTGGAACAGTTAAGATTCTTCTTCTGACTTCCTATCAAACAAACATTTACCCAAACATTCCTACCAAAGTGTGTGGGTATGGGGACCCCAAAAAATACCCTACCCAGAAAAATTAAAAATCAGAGGCATCTTGAGGAAGGAACAGGAAGTTTTTATTCTCTTCCCTGTGGGAAGAGGGGAGTCCTCTCCATGGTGGATCAGGGAGAAGAGGTGTGTTACAGAAGACAGAACAAGAATTTATACCATAATGAAGTCAAACCCCCTACCCCCTGCTGTCCCTTCTCCCATTGACTGGGAGGAAGGTTTACAATCTGAGCGCGAAAATCTCCCCCAAAGAAAAGGAACAAAGAAGACTGCCACTGTCCCCTATTGGCTGGGAAGCAGGCAGGATACCTCATTGCCCTTATTTGGCAAATACTAAATTGAGGGAGGGGGAGAGAAAAAAGTCACCAGCAAGGTTAAAGGTTGAAAACTCCTAAAGGGCCTAATGCTGATAAGGGTGTGGCAAACAAAGGTGGTAAGACTCCTGAAGAGGCTTAATGCTGATATGGCAGCAATAAAGAGTGTGGGGGCGGGAAGGGCAAGGCAAACTCCGGCTTCCTCCCACAAAACTTATGGCTGAGAAGTTTCACTTTTCCCATTCAAAGAGAATGTTCAAGGTTCCAAGTAAATTTTTACATCCAATGGGACAGATGTGATCAGATAAAGTAAATATTAAGACAGACCTTTAGATGACCAAAATTTGCAGGAGGAATGGTCCCAAGTCCTGAATAATAAAACAAAATTTAAAATTCCCACAAGGAATAGGGCGTTGGTGGGACTAGGGAAGATTAAGACTTGGAGGTTCTCTCTAGGCAATAGCAAGGGGTGATCAGACCTGAAGATCCTCCATATCATCATAATGTCTGGGGAGTGAAAACTTGAAAATTTCTCAAAATGGATCTTATAAATTGGTGTCAGTTCTGACTGTGTACTTCACCTCTCCCCTCCCCTCTCCCCCATCCATTTCTGCTGTCAATCAGCAGCAAGCCCTTTTTTAGGAGTCTTTTGACCTCCAACCTTGCTGGCGACTTTAGACCCTCCCTTCTTCACTTTGGTGTTTGCCAAATAAGGATAGGTACATTTGAATTGGGCATTCCCCATTTCCTTGCTATTTGCCATTGGGGAAGATTTTCATGTCCAATGGGAGAACGAGGGGGGGGGGCGCATTTGACTGCATTAGGTTATAAATTCTTGTTCTGCCTTTTATAACATGCTTCTTCCTCATGATAAGTCATGGGGAAGACCACCCTCTTCTCCTGGGGAAGAGAATAAATTCCTGTTCTTATCCTAAGACATCTCTGTGTTCTTGATTAAACTTTGGATGAAGTTTTTCATTACAAACAATCAGGTATGGAGTTGTTGATTCCCACCTCAATGAAAAGTTGTGAGCAGACAAGCAGCCCAGGTAATAGGGAAGGCAAAGGGGTAAGGTTCACCCAGTGGGACATTATTCCTGCCTAGCCATCCCAAGTGGCTTCTGATATGTCCTGCAGCTGATTTCAATGTCCTCATCTGTAAAATAAGTTCGGGTGGGGGGGGGGGGGAACCTAGGTGATCTGAAGGGTCCTTTCCAGTCACAAAGCTATTGGTCTGATGTGGAGGATGGGTAAATGTTCCCTTTTCTTCAAGGAAAAAAAAATTAATGTCAGCACTAGGATTTAGGTGCACCCCAAATTTGTTTTTATTATTGTACCTGTTTGATCTCCTCTGTACTCACTAGGCTCAGCTTTTCCCCTTTGACCTTAAAAGGTTGAAGTCACATATCCTACTGATGCCTAGGGGAAAGAAGCCTGCCTGCAGCTCCTCCCTCAGATTCTCTGAATTCTCAGGCTATGCCTGAGAAGTGTGTTACCCTTCCAAATGGGCTGAAGTCAAGAAGGGCTCATTCCCAAGGAACATTTTCAATTAGTAGATATTTGGATCCTGTTTAAATGTAGAGGAGTTGGAGAATGTTGAAACAATCTGTCTTCAGCCATTCTCTCCCTGGTTTCACTGTTGTCTGACCTGAGCACCATACTTCAATGGCTGCTTGTGGTCCTAAGAGTACAGTGACAAGAGTCTTGTGCACACAGCCCCCAGGCTTTATACAGAGCAAGGAGTTCACAGGTCTGGGTTGGGAAAAAACAGGGTTACAAAGGCAAGGAAAGAAATGTTCTCACTATCTGTTAAAAAGCCACAGCCACAGCCCATGAAGCAGTTAATTTAGCATTTTAAAATGCTACATAAAACATACCATAAAATTTGGTTCCCAGGAAAATCTCGTAAAGATTTTTTCCTTGCACCATTTCTCTATGTTACCCATCTTTTACATTTCATTCCAAATTTCAGGGAACAGGTGGCTGGTTATTGAAATGTGAGCCTATAATGTTGGGTTTTAAAACAATTTATAGGACTTACCAAAAAGTCACTTAAGGATTATTTTTGTTGTTGCTGTTTGTGTGTTTTTTTTAAATGTAAGCCCTGGTTGGCTTCTAGTGAAAGTCCTGACAACCAGAAATGAACTCTATTGAGCTGTTTGGTATTATTGCCATCATGGTTATTAACCATCAGAGTATTATTTTTTTAGCTACATGACTGGTGATGGGAGCAGACGGTGGTCATTAACATAAGCACAGATTTTCATCAATGCTCTCCATTGGAGTTTTTCCCTGTGTGGCTATGATTTATCCCCAGATGAAGAGTAGCTTGGAGCATGGTTGGGAAAGTGTAGAGCAAAAATGGCAAGTGCACCTTAGAATGAATCTGGAACATGCTTGCTAGATGGGCATGTGCCCAAGTCAGTTATAACCTGCTCTTCAGAGCCAATTGTTAAATTTTCAGTGTGAACATTTACACCTCAAAAATCTCTACAAATTGGACGGCTAGGTGGCACAGTGAATAGAGCACTGGCCCTGGACTCAGGAGAACCTGAGTTCAAATCCAGGCCTCAGACACTTAACACACACACACACACACACACACACACACACACACACACACACACACACACAAACTAGCTGTATGACCTTGGGCAAGTCACTTAACCCCAACTGCCCTCAAAAAAAAAAGCAAAAAAAAAATCTCTACAAATATTGCCTTGACTTATTTTGTTGATTGTCTAGACTTAAGAAAGTGGGAATAATACAGATTAAACTTAAAATTATGTATATAAAGAGGGAGGTGGGAAATTGGGAAAGAATTTTTACAACCTGTGTCTCTGATAAAGGACTCATTTCTAAAATGTATAGAGAATTGAGCCAAATCTATATGAATACAAGTCATTCCCCAATTGAGAAATGGTCAAAGGATATGAATAGGAAGTTTTCAGAGAAAGAAATTAAAGATATCTATAAGCATATGAAGAAATGCTCTAAATCACTATTAATTAGAGAAATGCAAATCAAAACAACTCTGAGATACCACATCTCTCCAGTCAGATTGGCTAAGATGACAAAACAAGAAAGTGACAAATGCTGGAGAGGATGTGGGCAAATTGGAACTCTAATACATTGCTGGTGGAGTTGTGAACTTATCCAACCATTCTGGAGAGCAATCTGGAATTATGCCCAAAGGATTATAAATAATTTCATACCCTTTGACCCAGCCATACCACTCCTAGGGTTATATCCCAAAGAGATCATAGTAGTGGGAGGAAGAACCATATGTACAAAATATTTTTAGCAGCCCTTTTTGTGGTTGCAAAGAATTGGAAACTAAAGGAGTGCCCATCAATTGGGGAATGGCTAAACAAGTTGTGTTATATGAATGTAATGGAATTTTATTGTGCTATAAGAAACGAGGAGGTGACGGATTTCATAATTACCTGGAGAGACTTATACAAACTGATGCTGAGCGAGAAGAGTAGAATCAGAAAAAATTTGTATACAATCACAGACATACCATATCTGTGACGACCAACTATGACAGACTGGACTCTTTTCAGCAATGCAGTGATATAAGTTAATTCCGAATGACTCAAGAAAGTGAGAAATGTGCCATCCAGAGATATAACTAGAAAGAACTGAGCCTGAATCCTGATGGAAGCAAACTAAATGATCTTGTTCTTCTCATTGTTTGGTTGTACTTCTTCCTTACCATCTTTCATCCCACCTAGTACAATATGCCTTTGTAATTGGAATTGTTTAATATGAATGCATTTGCAGACCCTATACTGTACTATATGATGTCATGAGGGGAGGGGGGAGGGAAGTAAAGGAAATTTGAAAATCAAGGAACTATGGAATTGAATCTTGTCAACTGAAACTAAACTAATAAATTAATTTAAAAAAAAAGGAAAAAACAAAAAACAAAAAAAAAATTATGTATATATTCTTCCCCTGGAGATCTGGTTATTAACCAGCTACTAGCAATCTACTACGCTTAACCTATTCTCCCCAGACACCATTTAATACGAAGTCATCTTTAGATTGTAATAACTATTTAAAATTGTCTCCCCATAAAATTATGGGAAATATTAGAAGGAACATCTCCATTTTTGCCTGAAAGGGCTCATGATAACTCTGTCTTTCTCTTCCTCCTCTTCTCTCCTATCCCTGCTCTCCAAGATTCAAAAAGGAGAAATGAGGGCATTATGTAATATCCAAAGAGGCCAAGATTCAGGGTAAGGATTTACTTTTGACTATCTCAGATGAAAATTACCTTCTGATGAAGTATATGATGTTGGGACAGTCTCCTATCTGCCATTTCAAGTGGAAAACGAGAGAAAATAACCTGAACCAGAGTCATTCTGTCTGAAATTGATGTTAGTTCTGTTCTTGGAAATAACTGATCAATAAACACTTAGAGATCAAGACCTTATTCCCATCAATGTCACATCTTTACAAAGTTGGCATGTACCAGGGACAAGCTCTTTCCCTGCTAGATTCATAAGTATGTATATTCCCCTAGTATTTACACCATTCCCTATCAAACCAAAGTGCTCTCTCTGTCTCCCCCCTCTTTCTCTCTCTCTTTCTCTCTCTATCTGTCTGCCTGTCTCTGTCTCTTTCTCTCAGATTCATTGTGTCCTTGGTTCCTGGTGTGGTAAACTGACTCACTTCCAATTGGTGATCGAGGGCGGATCTGAACTCAGGTCCTTCTGACTCCAGGACCGGCGCTCTACTCACTGTACCACCCAGCCTCCCCTAATTATTGAGGTCTTTAAAAGTAAGGGGCAAACAGGTAAGGGAAAGTGCTGGAGTTTCTCCTGAGAGCCAAGTAGAGTACCAAGACATTTCTGCAGCAGCATTTTGCTTTGACTGTTTAGCCCATTAAAATAATCTTGAAAGTGTTTTAAAGTCATTTTTAAAAAAATCAGTGTTTTGGGGAAAATGCTATTTTCCACTATATTACTATATTTCCCACTATATTTCCCTTTGCTGGACCCACATTTACTAGGTCTACCTTTTCTCTTTTCAAATCATTCCCTCCTCTTTCTAGTATTCTCTGCATCTCTGGGCTAGGCGAACACAAACATCTGTCTACAGCAAATATTGCCACAGTGCCCCTGCAAATATAAATTCCCACAGAAAGTGAAAAGAGATGAACATATTCCATTGCTTTTAGGTCCACTGCCTGATTCTCATTAGGGCCATTCTAGCTGGTTGGCTTTTTAGCACCCTGGGCAGCTATTCACTGTTATCATTGCCCTGGCCATTTAGGGGGAGGGAGTGTATGTATTTGGAAGAGATGAGCAGGATCTTGTTTTATTCTGAAACCCATATAGAAGTATCAACCTTCTCTGCTTACATTGTTTCCCTGTTAGACTGTGAGTTCCTTGAGAGCTGGGGTTGTTTGTCCTTTTTCCTTGTGTCCATTCCCGCATCCCCAAACCAACCCTTAGCACAGTGGTGTCTAATAACGCTTATTGACTCACTAACTGTGCCTTCCTCAGTAAGGAAGAATCTAAGTGAGTTTGCACACTAGTGAGGTCTTAGACATGAATCCCCTGCACGAGGCCTTCCAAAGCTACACAAACATACATTGTAGCTTCACAAGACCCTCTATAAATCGAGACACTAAACGGGAAGAAACTTGAATCCCTGAAACAATAGTTTTGAAAACATCTTCAGCTTCCTCAACATTTAATTCCTCCACTAAGGCCTTTTATTTTTTTTTTCAAAATGCTTTAGACTCTGGAACATTTTCTGCTGCAGGACTTCATGCCTCTGTGTGTATTCAAAGGTTTTGCTTTTGGCATTGCCTGGTCAGGATGGAATTCTTTGCAAATAACCATCTGGACTTTAGAAAAATGGAACGACAAAGCTAAAGGAAACTTTAAGAAAAATTAGGAGGTCAGGCTGTGTAAAGATGGTGGTGAGACCAGTGCATTCACTGGATCCTACAAAAAGCAGTCCAGGTGACCTGAGAGGACAGCCTTAGGTTCTATCATACTCATCCAGGGACTGGAAGCTTTGCCTAAAGATCCACAAGTCCCATGAAAACATGATTTTCTCACTCCTGATCCTGTGAAAATCTCCTAATGTGGGTCTTTTGTCTCAATTTCCTTGGATTCTGTTTGGCAGGTTTAAAGGATTTCACTTACACTCTTGTGAATATGGTTTTTACTATTAAACAGATCCTCTTAAGTAAGTGTCAGGTCACAAGGAGAAACTAAAGAGGGTGCTTAGCATGCTTTTCATAGCAGAAGTTTTTTTGTTGGTTAACTCTTAATTTCTACATTCAGCTTCCTAATCTTAATGCTTACTTTCCTCACAGGAGGAGTAAGTTAAACCAAGCCCCATGTATAGGCAGTCATTAAAAACTCAGTCTAGGGGCAGCTCGGTGGTGCAGTGAATAGAGCACCAGCCCTGGAGTCAGGAGGACCTGAGTTCAAATCCAGCTTCAGACACTTAACACAAAAACTAGCCTGTAACCTTGGGCAAGTCACAACCCCAATTGCCCTGCCTTCCCCCCTCTAAAAATGCAAAAATCCAAATCTAAAAACAAACAAACAAAACTCAGTCAAATTCAATGAACTAATATCACCCATGTTCAGAGATCATATAGACTTGGGGCTAGAAGATCCTTTGAGATCCTTTAAGCTTATTTAGTCAGTCAACAAACATGTTATTGATGGTCAGTTGTATTGGTTGCAATTGTGTCCTACTCTTCCTGACCCCATTTGGGGTTTTCTTAGCAAATATACTAGAATTGTTTGACATTTCCTTCTCCAGTTCATTTTACAGATGACGACAGTTAGGCCATCAGGGTGAAGTGACTTGCCCAGGGGCACGAAGCTAGGAAGTGTCAGAGATTAGATTTGAACTAGGGAAGATAAGCCTTCCTGACACCAGTCCTGGAGCTCTATCCACTGAGCCACTCCGATGCCCTATGTGCCAGGCACTATGCTAAGTACTGGGGATAGAAAGAAAAGAAAAAAAAAACCATATTCCCCATCCTCAAGAAACTTATGCTGTAATCAGGGAGGCAACATGTAGACACCTAGAAACATACAAGCTAAATAGGAGTAGAGAGAAGGTAGTCTCAGAAGGAAGTGGAGCATGGGAAGTGCCAAGAAAGGCTTCCTGAAAAAAGTGGGAGTCACTTTCTAGATGAGAAAACTCAGACCCAGAGATATTGAGTGACTTGCCCAAGGTCACACAGCTGGAAAGTATCAGATCTCTGATTCTAAACTAGGTTGTCAAGCCCTGAGTCTAGCATTTTTTTCATTTTTCCTTTTTAGTTTTCCTTAATCTTGGAATAACTTCAAAGAGGTGGTTAGAAACAAGATTTAACACTGAAAGGAGCTTTAGACATCATTGATTCAGTTTATAGATGAAGAAGACACTGAGAGATTAAAAGAATACACAATTAAGGGTATGTCTGCCTCTAGAAGCCAGATGTGCCATGAACATACAATGTAAGATAGATAGCTTTTCAAAAGGGATGAGAAATAGTTAAGAATGAAATTCTGAAAATACAAAGGGAAATTATTCCATAAAGGGAAAAAAGGAAATTGTCTAAAAAGACCAGAATAGATGCACAAGGAATACCCAGCTTAAATTTTTAAAAGACATACACCAAGAATAGAAACAAGAAAGGCAACCCTGGATGAATACAAAAGTATGGAAAGGCAGCTAAGTAGCCCTCAGATAGAATGCTGGGTTTGAGTCAGGAACACCTGAGTTCATTCACAACCTCTGGCACTTACCAGATGTGTGACCCTAGGCAAGTCACTTAACCACTGTCAGTCAATTTCCTCTTCTGTAAAATGGGGATAACGATTGCACCTACCTTACAGGGATGTTGTGAGGACCAAGTGAGATGATATTAGTAAATGGCTTAGCACAGTGCCTGGTACATTTAATAAAAGTTTATTTCCTTCCTTCTTTTTTTTTCTTCGTCAACTTTATTATTTCAATTATACAAAAAATTACTTTGTTTCTGTTTCTCTTTTGAAGCACTTGGGTTTTTGCTGGTGATTCTTGAGCTTTTTCATTGAAGCCAACTTCTTTGTCCTCTTAGTGCATGCTGGCCTGTCCACCTCCATCTTCTCTCCTCTACTCATAATGCCATTCTCTCTTGAAAGCTGTGTATCATTGTCTTCAGTGTCTGTCAAGGAGTTCCTTGTGACATCTCCATTCTCACCTGGGTTCTTCTCAATGAACAGCTCAGGTGGGTATAAGTCACTCATCCTGTCCTCACTCCCTTCATCTTCATCACTGGACTCAGGATTCCAGAAATCCTCCTTTGTTCTGGGCTGCCGGTCACCATCAGTCAATACTTCCCTTTTCCATCTCTTTTGCAGCAAGCAGGCGGGAACATATTCCACACCCTGCTTCTGACACTCTTCATATTTGTGACATAGGATGTGCTCTGGAAGTCTGTTGATATGTCAAAGGGTGAGTTTGCAGAACATTTGGTGCGGATTCTTGGTGCTGGGAATGATGTGTGGCTCAAAGTCTTCATAGTCAAAGGTCTCGGTGGTTCTCATCAGCCAATGATACTTCTTACCATTGGTATAGGCCTGGAGGTCTGAAAGTCGGCTGGGCAATTCATGGCCTGTCAGTCTGCACCTTACCTTGGCCCTGCCAGGGCACAACTGCAGCCCAGGGTGGCCCGGAGAAATTCCTGCACATCTGGTGGCACCTGGCCGTTGGTGCTAGCCCTATTTTCCTTCCTTCTTGCTGCAATGAAGTTAGGGAGGTTAAAACCCAGAATAAGCTCAATCTGATGAAGAAAGCTAAGGATAACAAAGAGAGCTCTTTCTCTTATAAACTATATTGGAGGGGGGAAAAAAGAGAATCAAAGAAGGGATAAATTTCTTCATGGATTGGATGGGAAAATGATCATTGGTGATAAAGAGAAGGCAAAGTTGTTCAACCCTTATTTGGTTTCCATTTTTTCTCTGCCAAGGAAAATAGTCAATAGTCATAGTCAATAAACATTTATTAAGCACCTTTGTACTAGGCATTGTGTTGGAAAGGACAGAACAAAAAGGATTAATTGGGAATCAATACCAAGTTAAGTAAGGAGCATGATTAATTCACATAATCTGTCTCAGACTGGCCACATCTTCAGGTACTGACAAAATTATGGGATATGATTATGAGGCATTTTTTAAAGATCTTAGAGAATGAGAAACATACCACAGGCTTGGAGAAAAGAAAATTTTGTCCCAATTTAAAAAAAAATAAAGGAAGCGAGTGGAGCCTACACATTACATCCAGTACATTTAACTTTGATTCCTTAAGAAATTCTAGAATGTATGATAAGTGGTCACATATAAGTATAGGAAAGGGAGATAAGGAGAAAATTTGAGATATAATCTATCTAGATTTTAAGTAAGATATTCAATAAAAAATCTCTAATGCTATTATTGTAAAGAATAAAGTGAAGAGATACTGGTTAAAAGATAGTCTAATTAGATGGACTCAGCACTGGTTGAATGTTTTGATCCTAAGAATCATTCATGAGTCTATGTCAGACTTGAAAGGAGGGCTCTATGGAGTGCCATCGGGCACATTGAATTCTTGACCTTTTGCTAGTTCACATTTTTATTAATAACTTGGATAAAAGAAAAGATATCATAACCACCAATAACACAAAACCAAGAGGGAGAGCAAATACACTGGATGACAATGGATCAAATTAAATAAGATGACATTTAATAAGTGAAGTCCTGTACCTGGAATAAAAAGAAAATAGCCTCAGTCTTTCACAATATGACTACTATGGAAATGTTTTGCATTACTACACAAGTATAATCTATATTGAATTGCTTGTCTTGTAAATGGGAGTGGGTGAGGAGGGGAGAAGGGAGAGAATCTGGAACTCAAAGTTTTTTTTTATTTAACAAATGCTTTATTAACTTTTGTTTTACATCATTCATTTCTGCCAGATTTTGAGTTACAATCATTTTCCCCCCGTTATTCCCCTACCCAACCTCCCAGAATAGCAGTCCCACAAGATATCGCTTCCTCCAATCTGCTCTCTCCCATACCTTCTCCCATACCCCCTTCGACTTTTCCATTAGAGGAAAGTGAATCTTTGTGTCCCAATGCCTGCACATCTTATCTCCCAATTATAAGCAAAAGAGTATTAATAATAGTATTTATATATATTTGAAACATTTAATGTTAAGACCTCGAATTTCAGATCCATTTCCTTCCTCCCTTGTCACCCATTCCCTCTGGGGAGATAAGTAATTCAGTATATGTTGTACATGTCTAGCTATGCAAAACATTATCATAGTAGATATATTGTACAAGGCTGCTTATAATTCCCTCCCACTCATCCCACCCCCCACCTGGTCCATTCCCTACATGATCCTGTCCCTCTTCTATAGTGGGTACTTCCAACCTCCCCTCCCCCCAAGGATGCCCTCCCATCCATCATCCCTCCTCTCATCCCCCTTCCCCCTATTCTGCTGCAGGTTGAGATATCCCATTTAGTATGTATGTCATTCTCTCCCTGAACCAAATTCAATGAGAATGTGGTTTTGCCTTTTTTGCCTTCCTATTCTCCCCCTCCGTTGCAACCACTTCCCCTTGCTTCTTCTACATAAGATAGTTTACCCTACCCTGTCTCTCCCCATCTCCTCTTGCCACTTTCCTCTCTCACCTCATAATTTCATCCCTTGAGTATTCTCCCTTCCCAACAAATTCAACCTATGCCCTCTATCCATATATAACTGTAACCATATACACACACATTCACATATAACAATTGTTTAAAAAATGTATATATATATATATATATATATATATATATATATATTTTTTTTTTTTTACATACAACCAGGAAATAAGATATATAGACACTGGGGTATAGAAATCCATCTTGCCCTACAAGAAAGTGGGGGGGGGATTTGGGAGGGATATAAGAAAGAACAGTTTGGGGGAAAGGGTATGGAAACAGTATGCTTGCTGTCTTGGGGTAAGGAAGAGATGGAAAGAAAATCTGTAACTCCAAATCTTTGGGAAATGGATGTTGAAAACTAAAAATAAATTAAAAAAAAATAAAAAGAAAATAGCCTCCACAAATATACAATGGAGCACTTCCAATGGAGGGTCTCAGTCAATTGGAAGCTCAATAGAAATTAACAGTCTCATAGAGTAGATGAAAAGCTAAAGTGATCTTGGGCTACGTAAAAAGGAGGCTACCATCTGCAAATTGTGAGATCACAGCTCCATTGCATTCCACCATGGTCAAACTGTGTTTAGAGGCATAGGTTCGCTTCCGTGAATCACATTTTAGGAAAACCATTGGTGAGTTGGAAGGTATTCCGAGAAGGACCAGTAGGATGATAAAGAGTCATGAGTTCATGCCATACAAATATTGGTGGAAAGAAATGGGGAGGTTTGTTTAAGAGGAGAAAAGACTTCAGGGGTACATAACTGGGATTGTAGTGTTTGAAAGACTATCATATGAAAAAGGGATATGTCAAAAGGATTCCTAGAGAGAAGAACTATAAATAATTGATAGAGGCTGAAAAGAGTCAAATTTAAGCTTAATGTCAAAAAAACATTTAAAAATTAGATCTGTCCAAAAATAGGATAGGCTGGTCTTAGGAGCTAGTGGATTCCCCTTCATTGAAGGAAATCAAGTAAAGGATTCCAACTTGTCCCATAGCTTGTAGAGAAGATTTGTGTTCAGGTGTGTGTTGGACCAAATGGTCAATGATGTCCCTTCTTCAGAAGACATCTTGGGGAAATACACAGCCTATAAATTCCTCTCTGCTTTCTTTGAATATACAACCACCAAAAGATCACTCAATAGCCCTTCTGAAAATGTAAGGTCAGAGGTGTACTGGTGCTTGCTCCTTTGGGTTAGGGAGAGGAGTGCTATATTTTTAGTGTGAACATTTTACACCTCAGAAATCAGCAAACTGCAAATCAGGGCTTTATTTATTTGTTTGTTTTTTATATTCATTGTTTTTTTGATAGTCTAGGATTAAGAAAGTGATGGAGAAAATGTTATTAATAAGCATTAAACTACCGGCAGCTAGGTGGCGCAGTGAGTAGAGTGCTGGCCCTAGAGTCACAAGGACCTGAGTTCGGATCCGGCCTCAGACACATAAAACCTAGCTGTGTGACCTTGGGCAAGTTACTTAACCCCAATTGCCCTCCAAAAAGAAAAAAAAAAATAAGCATTAAACTTAAAAGGGTTTCCTGAATACATTCCCCACCCCTACCCCCCAACTGATTGTCAAACATTTACCACAACAATTAAGTTGTAATAGGCAGAAAGGACTGTGGATCTGGCAGCCAAGGACCCAGGCTCAAACCTCACTTCTGCTATTTATTGCTTCTATGATCTTGGGCAAGTCTACTTAACACCTTTAGGTCTCAGTTTTCTGATTCATAACTGGTATGTTGGACCAGATGGTGCCGATAGATGGTCCCTGTCTATTCCAAATCCATGATTCTATGTTTCTTCCTTGCCATTCACTTCCCCTCCACACCACCCCCAAGGCTAGACTGTGACTGCCTCACAAGGACAGCCTTGCCAGCCATGGCATACCATCATTGGAAACAGTTTGAAGTTGATTTTGAAACCTTTCCCTTCCCTACCCTAGCTATGAATAGGGAACCAGATGCTTACATCCACTTTGTAGTGTTAACTATCCTCTTGCCTGTCGAGAAAACAGAGTTTCTGACTACCTTTTAAAAATAATTAAAACTCCTAAGAAGCTAGTTTTGTTATGAAGAAGTGATGCCCATAAAACAGGCACCATTTTCCCCTAACAGACAAGATTTCCTTATCCTTACATGGTGGTTATCCAAATGGAAATGAACGTAAGGCTTCCTAACAGTTTGTTTTGTATTTTAATATAGTCTCTTGACAAAATGGGGTGGTAGTGATGGTACAACCTGACTGCTATTTGTCTCAGAGACAAATAGATAATATCAATTTGACACTGCAATCATCCCCACTACTGACTGATAACCCACAGTGACATAAATACAACTGGCTAAAATGCAATGGTCAAAGTAGCCTATAAACCCTCACGACTGCCATGACTTTAGTGGGCTGTCAGCTACAACATATTAGCAGCATTTCTTCCTTCTGTACATTTGTGAACCGCTTAAAAGACCAATTAGTCCATGAAAGATATTCTTCAACAAGTTTCAGGCAAGGTTGATGACTTGCAGCTAATGAAATCACTAAATCATTGTCATCTACTTCCAACCCCCAATTCTATTGAACATCACACAGAGTCCCATGAGACCATACTTTAAAAATGGAATGGTCTAGAACCATCCAAACTCATAAAAATATTTTATGATATACTGCTTATAAAGTGCACTTAAGGTATACTATAAGCCCTAGGGTTAAATAGGGGGAGGGGAAGCATTAAAATGTGGCTAGAGTCAGGAACTATAAAGTTTATTTTCACATTTAAAATATTTTACCCTTATCTATACAATATTTGCAGAAGTATATCAAATTTCCTATACTACATAATCTTCCATCCTACACTAGATGAATAAAATAACATATTGGTTTGACTATAGACCACTCTCACATATAAGTCATGCCACTAAAATGAGTTTTCTTTGAAAGAAAAGTATGCAGTAAAAATGAACAGCAATGATGAGATGAACTGAGGTTTCATAGAAATCAGGTTTGGGTAAAAGGCAATGCCTCCATTTGGACCAATAATCTACATGGCATCTTTACAAAGCAAAAGTGATTGGGAACTCTGGATAACATCACAAACACTCATGGTCAAACTTTCATTAAGCTTCTCACTTCTGACTATACCTTCTAGACCATATACATCTTTGGATTTAGGGAGCAATGGAAGAAGAGAAAAGGAGTGGAGCACAGATGGAGAAGAAAGGAAAAACAAGGAGGAGAAAGGGGAAGGATATGGAGGAAGAGGCATTCAAGACCAATGGACCCCAACCTGGGGTCCACAGCTCCTAAGGAAGGTGTCTGCATAGCCCTATTCCCACCAAGTCCAATCCTTTTTTATCTTTATATAGCTCCAGCAAATACTTATTGCTACACTGTATAGTAAATAAGTAAACATATCTTGTAAATTGTGTGTCTATGTAAGTGTGTGTGTATGTATACGTGTGTATAGTTATTTTTCAAATGTATATTATGGAGTTGTGAATAATAAAGTACAAACTCATGGAAAAGCATTACTGAGTAATTGTGTAATTGTGTATTTTCTCAGTCAACGGATACTAATAATACATCTCCTGGTACATGGGAATCTGAAATTTTTTGACATTAAAAAGGGATCCACAAACTTGGATAGATTTTGAAACACTATTACAAAACAATTTGTAGAATTGGGAGAAGAACCAAAAGGTAAACTAGAAAAATTTAAATGACCAGTATTCCTGCAGAAAGAAAGAAGTGAATTATGGGTTCCAAGGGATAGTATTGTTAGTATAATAAAGGTATGAGGATACAGTAGACCTGAGAGGTAATATGTGTGTGTGTGTGTGTGTGTGTGTGTGTGTGTGTGTGTGTGTGTGTGTGTATGCTCTGGCAATGGCCTTCACGAGGTAATATTGGGAAGGTTTTCTTTTCAAATCTTATTTAGAGATTCACTAGGGAAAGAGAGGCTCATTCAACAGCTCCCATGAGTTTTGTTTTCATCTCTATGAAGATGACTCATAGATCTAGCTAGCTAGCTGTAGTCTTTCTCCCAAGTTCCACTTCTACATCATCACTTCCCTATTGGATATTTCAAATTGGATACCCTAGAGACATTCAAACTCAGTATATGCAAAATTGATTGTTTTACCTTTCCCTACCAAACCCTCTTCTCTTCCAAACTTCACTTTTTCTGTCAAAGGCACTAGTTAGGCTACAAGTATTTAAGTTCCTGCTATGTAACAGACATTGGGCTAAGCACCAGGGGTACAAAGGAAGACAAAAATACAGTCTTTGCTCCCATAAGGTCATATTCTGATTCGGGAGACAGCATGAAAGCCACTATGTATGTAAGGAATAGATAAAATATATAAATGTAATCTTTTTTATTAAATTATTCATTTTTAGTTTCCAACATTCACTTTCATAAGTTTTAAATTTTCTCCCCCTTTTTCCCTCCCCAAGGTAGCATGCAATCTGATATGGGCTCTACACATACAGTCCTATTAAATATGTTTTCACATTAGTCATGTTGCACATAAGAATTATAATGAATGGGAAAAATCATGAGAAAGAAAAAAAAATGCCACAAAACAAAAATAGTCTGCTTCACTCTGCATTACAACTCCATAGTTCTTTCTCTGGATGTGGATGACATTTTCCATCATGTGTCCTTTGGAATTGTTTTAGGTCCTTGCATTGCTGAGAAGGATAAGTCTATCAAAATCAGTCCTTGCACACTGTGGCTATTCCTCTGTACTGTGTACACTCCTGGTCCTGTTTACTTCACTCAGTATCACTTCATATAGGTCTTTCTAGGTTTTTCCAAAGTCTGCCTGTTCATCATTTCTTTTAGCACAGTAATATTCCATTACATTCATACCACAACTTGTTTAGCCATTCCCCAATTGATGGGCATCCCCTCGATTTCCAGTTCTTGGTCACCACAAAAAGAGCGGCTATAAATCTTTTTGTACATGTGGGACCTTTTCCCATTTTTATGATCTCTTTGGGATATAGCCCTAGAAGTGGTATTGTTGGGTCAAAGAGTATGCTCATTTTTATATCCCTTTGGTCGTAGTTCCAAATTGTTCTCCAGAATGGTCAGATCAGTTCACAGCTCCACCCACAATGAATTAGTATTCTAACTTTCTCACATCTCCAACATTTTCATTTTCCTGTTTTGTCATGTTAGCCAATCTGATAGGTGTGATGTGGCACCTCAGAGCTGTTTTGATTTGTATCTCTCTAATCAATAGTGATGTAGGGTATTTTTTATGAAATGTAATCTTAAAGGGAGGCTCTAGAAAATGGAGGATGGGATAGGAAAAGTCTCCTGCAGAATGTGGTGTTTCAGCTGAGACTTGAAAGAAACCAGTTAGGTAGAAGTGAGGAGGAGCAGGTTTCCAGGCAGGCAAGTGAAAATGGGGAATGGGATTTGTTATTTAGCAGCCCAGTTCAGGAGCATTGTGATGGGAAGGGTATAAGTATGCAAATGATTGAGGAATTAGTCCAATGGGTGCTAGACAGGGGTCTTTTAGTTGTTAAAGAGAGGTCTGTTGAAGGAGGCAAGAGGATAGATTTTTCAAGAGTTGGTCTTATGGCAGATGGTAATGTTGTGTCCTAACAAGTCTAGGGGACTCACCTCACAGCAAGAAAAAGTGGGTGACCCTAGAAGGGGAACAAGGTGGAGGGGGATGTCCAATCATTAGGAGACAGGAGATGGCAGAGGAAGGTGAGTCTCATGGGGAAGGTGCCTCTGGGCCATGGAAAAGACCCTGAGGGGAATACAGAGGCAGATAGCCAGCATCTGAAGCTCATATAGGTTGCACTTAGAAGATCCTGGCATGGAATCAAAGGCTAGGAGATATCCTGAGGGTAGCCAGATCTAGCACTGACATAGGGCTCACTGGTAATATAGCCTAGACTGAGAATAGAGGACCAGAAGAAATATGGGCCAATAGGAAAATGAGGTAGAAAGGTCAATAGAAGAGGGTTGGATTTTAATGCTTGGAGAGACCAGAGTAATTGTATAAGTAGATAAGAGGGAGACATTAAAGATACATTTGAGAGACCAGATTGTTGGTAAAGGTAGGGAAAAATAGGATCCTGGACATAGGGCCTTAATAAAGAGCAAGTAAATATTTGCTATAATTGGAGATAAGGAGGAAAAAAATACAATGTTGCTGAGAAGTCCTGAGGAACAGATAGGGGAACATGAATAAGTTTATACCAGATGATGAAAATCAGAGGAGAGCAACTCAAGAAAGAAAGCTTGATTTTGGACCTATTGAGCTTGAGGCACCAGGGTGACATCCAGGTGGCCATATCTTTTTTTTTTTTTAAAGCAATTGGGGTCAAGTAACTTGCCCAAGGTTACACAGCCAGTTATTTTTTGTGTGGATGTTAAGTATGAGGCCAGAACCGATTCAGGGTCCTCCCGATTCCAGGCTGGCACTCTTACTCACTGCCCTACCTCGCCAGCCTGAGGTGGCCATATCTTGTAAGTGGTTGGAAAGTATGTATTGCTACTTAGTCATCTTTGGAAATAAAAGAGTAAATGTAGTTTTAAAAGCTCTTCTCCAAAAAGGTACTTGCCAAGTGTGGGTAACTATCATGCAACATTTCTTGACAAAATTTTCCATTCAAGGTGGTTGACAGAAAGGTTCTGAGAGAGGTAGGCTGCTCACATACCCTCCTGAAAACAACAAATGGCAGTGCTGAAGGGAAGAGAAACAGCTCAAAAGCCACATTAGAAAATAAAAACCAACTCAAAATAAAAATGAGTGAAGTGAAGAAAAATGTCAGTATGATTTCAAAAAATGCTGTAAAACAAATGAAACAGCTAAAATAGCAGGAGCAGTGAAGATAGGAAAGAAATACAAGGCTATCCTGTGATAGGGCATCAATACACTTAGAGAAATTAAGCAATAATTAATGTTGGTAAGAAAGTTAGAGACTTAGAGACCATAAAAAACAAGAGCTTATAGAAAGCACAAAAAAAATCACAAAATGAATTGAAGCCAGAATTAAAAGAAGCTTAAAAAAATCAGGTGGAAATGATTTTTAAAGGACTAAATAAATAAAATATAATAGAGAAAAAATAGAAGTAACCAACAACAGACTTATTACAACAGAAAACAGAATGGTAGATGATGCAAAGTAATGGGGAAAACAAGACCAGAAAGTTCCTGAATTACCCAAAGAAATTAACTTAGAGATCCAAGTAATGGGGTCTAAATGACAGCTGAAAACACATCAACTTCAAAATTACTAATAAAAGATTCAGGAAAACAAAAGTTCTTAATGAAAATGACCAAAGAAAACTTCCTAGAATTAAGAAATTCAAGCAATAGTATAAAAATCAAATGAATTAAGGGGATCCTCAAAAGAAGGGCCCCACATTCAATATTAGTTATAGTATATAAACTACAGAAAAAATATTCCAAATTGCAAGAAGAAAGAAATAACAAACCAAAGAATGGCAGACTTTTAAGAAAGGACCATTACAGAAAATGGAATACTATAATGTATTCAGGAAGAAGCATGGGCCACGAGCCCAGCAAAATTAGTATTCTATAAGAAGGCAAGAGATGGAAATTTGAGAAACATTTAGACTTTGAAAAGTTTGCAAAGAGTCATATATAAACTTCAGGGAAGTCTTTGAATAGCAGCCAAGCCTCCAAGCCCAAAAGATAAGTAATTAAAACAATTCCCACTTCTCAAATCAAGACAAGCAGGTTGCTAACAAAATGTGAGTACCATTTCAAATATTACATCAGCTAAATCAATAAATGTTTCAGAATGGTATTTGGAGTAAACAAAGAAAAAAGTGGCAGAAAAAGAAAGGGGTGGGAGTTGGGGACATAATTCTGAAAATAAATTCTTATCTGTAATAAAAGGGAAGTGCAAGTTAATGTAATTTACATAGTTATTAATAGACATGAATTTTATTTATAGCAGACTAATAGAAATAATAAGATTAAGAGGTATAGATTCCCTTTTAATAGAATTATTAAAGAAAAGAAAAATCTAACAATTGTAATGCTAAATGTTAATGGATGGACCACTATAACAAAAGGAAAAAGGGATTAAAAACTGGAATCCAACAATATGTTTCTTTCAGAAAACACATGTAATTAAAGGCTTGCATATACCAAAACAGAAAATGTGGTTTAAAATTTATAATGTTATCACTTTGTTATGAGAGGTAAAAGTGGCACTGATGCTATAAAAAAAAAATGAATTCAAACCAGAAAGCATTAAAAGATATAAACAAAGATGTTATGATATATAAAAAGTTTATATTTAAAATGAGAGTATGCTTATTTAAAATATATCTTCATAATTCTGTTTAGATTCAGTATGACATACTGATTAAGTGAACTAGCCTTGGAATCATGAAGACCTACATTTGATTCTTGCTTCTATCATTGGCTAGCTGTGTATCCATGGGCAAGTCACTTAACCCTTTAGTGCTAAATGAAACTCTGAGACTATAAATTAGTAAATAATCTCTGAGGTCCTTTCTAGCTTGAAAACTCTGTTCCTAAATTGCAAATGGGTTTCACACCAGGAGTTTCCCCATGCAGATTAAATCAAAGATCTTGAGCAACAACAACAAAAGTAATCTTTGAAAGATTCTGCAGCAAAATTTGTACTGGAAAATATCACAGTTTCATAAGAAGAAATAGCTGAAGTCAATATTAGTGTCTATCAATACATTTTAGTACACCACTACCAGAAAATTATAAATCTAATAGAAAGATAATAAAGACATTATAAGGCTGAACAAAGTATTGAACACATTAGATAGTAAAATTTTATGCAAATGATTCCATGGAAAGAGCTAAAAAACCCCACACTTTTCAAATGTATGTGAAATTTACACAAAAACCAGCCCCATAGGAAGAAATGGAGATTTTATATACCACATTTATGTACAATAAGGAAATAATATCCTTTACAAATAATTATACAATGAAAGGCAGCAAGGTGGTACAGTGGATTCAGCACCAGCCCTAAAGTTGGAAAGACCTGAGTTCAAAAATGACCTCAGACACTCAATAGTTATGTGATCATGGGCAAGTCACTTAACTCTGATCGCCTGCAAAAGAAAAAAAAAATAGTGATACAATGAATAAAAGGTATAGGCCCATATCAAAACAAATACAGGGTTAATAATGACTGAGTGAAAGAGAAAATTTTCAAACAACAGTAGATTTTATTTTAAAAAGTCACCAAAGAAGACATTATATATGACAATCTATTGGTTGTAACCAAAGCAGTATTCAAAGAGCAACTGAGTCCTAAATGTTTAATTAAATAGGAGAGAAAAAATAAATTGATTGTCTTCATTTCAAAAACAAACAAACCTCAAACAAGAACAAAGTGATATGCCTGCAGAAAACAAAAATAAGGGCTGTTTCCGAAACTGTTCTTCCCCCTTTTCTCCCTTTGTGAGTCACTATGAGAAAATAATCAAGACCAGATATCAGTACAAATGAAAAATGGGGAAAAAAAAACCGACCTGTCAAATCCAAACTAATTTTTTTGGAAAAGTTAAAAAGTTCAACAAATACAATAATAAAGAAGCTTCAAATCATCAAAATTAGACATGAAAAAGGACAGATTATAGACACTTTCAGCAATTGCTTCATGTCTCTATGCTAATAAACATGAGAATTCTAAAAAAAAATACATGACTACATAAAAAAATGCAAGACAAAGATATTAAATATTCAAGAACAGAAGGATCTTTCTTTAATATGATTGAAAGTGAATATTCAAAACCACAGATTATGACTATATACAGTGAAGGAACAACAGAAGATCCCACTAAAACAGGTCTAATTCAGGGATGTTCACTCTTGCTACTCTCACTTTATATAGTTTTCAAAATCTTAGCAATAGACATAATGTATAAATTAAAAAAAAACATTGTTAATGAGGAAGTCAAAATATCTCTAAATTTACAGATGATTATATATCTAGAAAACAACATAATCAACAAAAAAATTTAAGTTTAATAAACAACCTTATGAGTGTCTTTACTAGACACTGTGAATGGACAATGATCTAAGTCAGAAGGGAAGAGAAAGAGAGGTTGGGTTAGATAACCATTTGGGAAATTATGCAGCATTTCAACCAATCCACCCTATTCCATGCCACAAAAGCACAACTTTTTTTCACACAAATTTTCTTACAATGATACTATATGTTTGCGCATAATAACATTCCATAAGCTTTCGAGAATCACACTTACAAGAGATGCAAACATAACACACAGCACTATATAATAACTGACATTTATATAACTCATTAAAGTTGTAACATATGAACTCATGAACCTCACAACAATCCTCTGATGTGGAATTACATAGATATATCTACCTCCATTTTGTAAATTAAGGTAAAATGATTTGTCCATGGTTCTACAGTAAGTACAAGAAACAGGACTGGAATCCAACTCTCTGTGACTGTGAGCCCAGTATTCTAGACTCTGTGTCATGCTGCCTCTCATCAAGAATATGAATGACCAGAAAAGAAAGTGAGCTGATGATGAGTCAAGAACAAATGTACAACATAAGCATTATGTTTACATCTATGCAATATCAAAAGAATCATTTAAATGCCTCTAGGGTGTTGAGTGGAAGTTGTGGGACAGGGTACTTATTGGTGGAACAACAAAGATGCTTGTGTTATATTCCCCACCACACCAGTTGGGTGAGGAAAAAAGATTTTCAGCAGATCTGGAAAGGTTTGAGTTAGTTTTACCCTCAGGTGGATTGAACTGGGTTGCAACTGTGGGCCTTTTGGGGCAAGGAGGATATATCGAATCAATTCTAAGATTCTGGCAGTGAGTTCTCCACATGCCCATAGAACTTCCTGGTTCATTATGATGATTATTATTTTTAACATTCTTACCCATGACTTTTACCTTCTTATCCTGTGAATTGCTTTTTAACTGTCTTAGGTCCTGCTTTTACCTGAGGACATTTGAATATGTTTTTTATCAAAATGGAAGGAAATAAGGATTTGTATATAACTGTGTTAAGTGCTTTACAAATATTACCTCATTTTATAAAAGGGATTGATTATTTCTACCCTCTGGTGCTGAAGGAAATGGTACCAAATGCTGAATCATGACTGGGACAGACTTCTGAAGTATTTACGGGAAGGTATAACTAGACAAGAATTGTACAATATGAGAAATTCAATTGAATTGAATAGAAAAATGTCTACTATATGCAAGGTACAAGATATGGGTGACATAGAGAAAAATAAGTCTCTGCCCTTGAGGGGCTTACATTTATTGGGGAGGGAGGGCTTTACAATGTATATACAACAAAGAATTGTAATAAGAAAACTGGAGGAGAGAGGCAGAGCAATTGGCTTTGTGGAGAAGATGGACAATTTTCAGTGAAGAGAATACTAACCAACATCAAAGAGAGGATGAAATGAAGAATCCCTTCAACACTTATCATGGGTGGAAAGGAGATTGTTGTATGTTGATTTGGAGGCATATAGAAAATGGCCCATCCTGTGAAGATTGTTGTTCCTCCTTCATTCTAGAAGAGGACCAATGAAGTCAGCAGGGTGATGTAGATTTGCAAGTGAATTGGATTTAAATGAGGCAGGGCTGTGCTGAGTCATCAGCCCCACTCTCTCTCTAGAGTCATTAGAGTCCCCTGGCAAGACACAGGTCAAGACAACTGGTGATGACCCAGAATGCAAAGGAAGACCTTGACCTTTTTAAGGTCTTTCACAGGTCTCGGTTTGTCTGAGGTAATATGTTCTGCAGTTAAAGGCTAGAACTAGAAATAAAATTAAAGGTGAGAACTGAGGCAAACAGGGGCCTGGTTTACTTTCACAGAAGAATCAGTTTTCGAGGGGAAGACCCTTGAAGTTTCTGGACAGAGCAAAAACAATTTCTATTTACACTAATTCTGAGCTCTTAAAACCAAACCATGAGCAAGTGAGGTTTGGGCTGGGACCTACCTATTTTAGGTCAAACAGTGTAGGCCAGAGTGATTTGGTTAAAGGCTTGGTCAAGTAGCTCCATTTGGATCATGATGTGCTTGGTTTTTTAGAGTTTTATTTGAGAGACTGCTTGAGGCTGGGAGGTAAGGTATAATAGCTAGTTCCTGGTGTCCTCCTCTTATGTTATCAGTGTGGGGTTGGGAGATGTTGGCTTTTATCTTGGTTCATGACTTACACTAATCCACACAAAACATGCTTTGGAATTGGGGAGATAAACAGTAAACTAAAGCTGTGGTCCAGTTCAGCCTAGCACTATTAATGTGAATTGTACCAGCTGAGTTTCCTTTTAATTTCTCATCCCTAGAGAAGGATGTCACTGCCAGCCTTTGTACTAGGCATACGTAAAGATTGTTCAGAGTTCAGAGTTCATTAGGTTTGAATTTCCAGTGCACATTCTCTTATGAAACAAATTGTACTCCACTCAATGCCTCTGAGATTGTTCATTTTATGTTTACAGTTATTATTGCTGCATCTATTTGGAACCTCAAGGTACAGTTTCCCCCATTTGGCATGTAGAAAATATGATAATAGGCATCTAGCTGGCCCAGTGGATACAGCAGCATGCCTGGGGTCAAGAAGACCTGAGTTCAAATCTGGGCTCAGACAGTCACTAGCTGTGTGACCCCGAGCAAGTCACTTAACCTCTATTTGCCTTAATCCACTGGAGAAGGAAATGGCAAACTACTCTTGTATCTTTGATAAGAAAATCCCATGGGACAGCTAGATGGTGCAGTAAATAGAGCTCCAGCCCTGGAGTCAGGAGGACCTGAGTTCAAATTTAACCTAAGACACTTGACACATTTCCTAGCTGTATGACCTTGGGCCAAGTCACTTAACCCTAACTGCCTTGCCTTCCTTCCCCTCTCTGGTGGGAAAAGGAAAAAATCTCACGGACAAGTACTGGCTACTATGATCTAAGTCAGATATGATTAAATAAAAGAATGATAACAAAATATTACAACATAATATTTATTATATATTGACATGTTTGCCAGTGTCATGAAAGATGTTCTGTCCTAGAAAATAATTCTTTATTGATAACAAAATTCTCAAAAATGTTCCTATTTAAAAGTAATATTATATTAATTGCATTAAGCTCCAGAATATTATAGTCTATTTGGTGAAAACTATGAAGTTCACTCAATGAAATCTACAATGAAAAAAAAACAACCAAACCATTTGCAGTGAAAAAAAGTTGATAAAAAACATATTGCCCATATGTGTGTATGTATATATATATGCATATATGTATATATTTATGTATGTATATGTATGCACATGGAAAATGAGCTGATCTCAGAAATGAATGGGACAAGTAAATTCCCAAACTATATGTTATTACAAAAGCCAATCTTTAAAAAAAAATTATTTACATCTTTTGTTTTTTACATCACCTTCATTTCCAAAAAATATCCATTCCCTTTCCCCTATTCAGAGAGCCACCCATTTTCACACACACACACACACACACACACACACACACACACACACACACAAGAAACAAAAACAAAAAAGAAAGGGGAAAAGCAGTTCAGCAAAACCAACTAATATTTCAAGTATATGTGGCAGCTTATACAATGTTCTGCACCCATAGTTCCTGACCTCTGCAAAGAAGAGAGGAAGATGCATTTTCTCTCTCTTCTAAAGAGTCAAGTTCCATATAAAAATTGCACAATGTTATTCTGCCCAAGATGGCTGTCCGGACAGAAGCAGAACACTCACCTCCCATATACCTACCCCAGTAAAAGCCAAAAATTCTTACCAAAACAAATAATAACCAAGAAATCCAGTGACAGGGGGCAGCTAGGTGGCGCAGTGAGTAGAGTGTTGGCCCTGGAGTCAGAAGGACCTGAGTTCAGATCCGGCCTCAGACACTTAACTCACACAAACAAAAAAAAAAAACCTAGCCATGTGACCTTGGGCAAGTCACTTAACCCCATTTGCCCTCCAAAAAAGCACAAAAAAAAAAAAAAAGAAATCCAGTGACAAACTAGAATAAGTGACTTCTTCCATCCCAGAAATGCATTTAAAAGTCAGAGAGAAGCCAAGGGGCACTAGGAAATGTACCACCCAGCAATAGTATAGGACAACAAAATGGCAGTCTCCTTCTATGGTGAGAGATGGGTCAGAGAAAAACACAGCCTTCAGGACTATGTGTCCACAAACAGTAAGATTTGAGCCCTCCTCCGTCCCCAGTAAATCCTCCAGGTGGTCAGGAAACTCCAAGGAGGGGGCCTAGGAAGCTCCGGGAAACAACAGAGGCTTGACGCTTCCATGTTCAAAATGGAACAGTCCAGGCCTTCAGGAGCTCTGAGTTCTTTAGAATTCTGTCTTGAGGTCCCACAAAAGGCTCTGGATGTCAAAGATTCCGGAAGGCCCAATTGGAGGTAGAAGCCAACACAGGAACCAAGGGACCCAAGGAAAGAACAAGCAGGGCAAACCACACTACCCAAAAGCATAGCATGGGGTTTAGCCCCAGTTCAGGAATTAAGGATAGTAAGATCATTTTACTGAAGAACACATGGACAAGTATGAAACAACAACAACAATTTTAGATAGACCTAGAGATCTCTCAGAAGGAGAGAATAATTCCATTACAAGTACAATCAGAGACTGAAAGGAAAAGCTATTTCCACAGGTATACTATTGATACTTAGAAGAGAAGGAGCAAATATTTTTTGAATGAAATTAAAAACTCTTTTGGGGAAGAAAATGGAAGGAGAATAAATAACTTGGAAAAGAAGGGTATAAACGTTGCCCAAGTAACATACTCCTCCAAGACTACGATAGACTAACTATAAATCAATGCCTCCAGAAATTAGCAAGAAAGATTAGAACAAAATCAAAAGATTGAAAAGAATAGAAGAAAATATAAGATCTAAAAGAATTAAACTGGAAGCAGATCAAAGAAAGATAATTATGAACCCCAGAACTTCCTGAAAACTATGATTTAAAAAGAATCTAGACACTATATTTCAAAAAATCTTAAGTAAAATCTCCCTAGAACTATTAGTACCAGAGAACAAAATGAAGGGAAAAAAGGATTCACAGATCATTTCCCAAGGAAAAAACAAAACAAAACAAAACAAAAAAACAAAAACAAACAAAAAAAGAAAAGGAAAAGTCTGAGGATTGTCATAGTACCAAATCAAAGAAAAAAAATACTGCAGGCATATAGAAAGAATGAGCTCAAACTACAAAGGGATATCAGTCAGAATCACACAAGACCTGGAAACTTTTACTGAAAACAAGAAAATTTATAATATAAAATTCCAGAAGACAAAAGACAGAGGTTTAGGACTATGAATAACTTACCCTACAATGTTGAGTATAGTCCCACAAGGGGAAAACAAAACACCCTGCTTCCCCTGCAAAAAAAGCGGGGAGCCTTTAAGGGAATAGGGGCCTTTAAGGGAATATGGGACTTTCAAGGATTTCTCAGGAATAAAACAGAATTGAATAGCAATTTCCAAATACAAATGAAAGAGTTGATAAAAAGATAAATTAATTTGAGCAATTGGAAGAATCTGTATCACTCCAATCCAATAAATATTCATTACACTCTGCTAAGTGGTGGGGATACAATTATATTAATAAAAAGGGTCCCTCTGCCCTCAAGGAGCTCACAACCTAATACAAGGAGATAATGCACAAAAGGAGAAAGGAAAGTTGGGGCAGGGGTAATGGGATGGAGAGGGAATATTTTTCAGTTGGAGTTGAACCTAGACAGAGTAGCAGATGCAAAGTGGAATGAGCCAAAAAGTCCAGTTTCTGCCCTCTATAAAGGAAGGCATTCAGAGGAGTTTGGTACTACACCCTCCAGCCCTCCTCAGAGGAGAGAAGAGGCTGAGGGAGGTGGTGTCAATTAAGGCTTACTATTGCAGTGTGATGATTAGAGGTGTGATGAATCTAACCTGGGAGGGCTTCTTGTTCAGTAGAGTTGAAACCAGGAAGAGTAGCAGATGCAGAATGGAGAGTATAAAATGACTTTGGACTAACATGGGCAGCTAGGTGGTACCATAGTTTACAGAGAGCTGGACCTGGAGTCAGGTAGACCCATCGTCTTTGAGTTCAAATCTGGCTCCAGGCACTTACTACCTGTGTGATTCTGGGAAAATCATTTAAGCCTGTTTCCCTCAGTTTCCTCATCTGTAAAATGAGCTAGAAAAGGAAATGGCAAAACCATTCCAGTATCTTCACAAAGACAACACCAAATAGGTTCACCAAGAGACAAAACTGACTGAACAACAAAAGCACAAAAATTCCAATAGCCAGAAAGGAAACAAAAGCATTCTTCCACACATTGTTTCAAAGGGTAAGGAGGAAGGTAAATAAGAAAAATAGTATTGGTTCTGTTCTGAGGGTTTTAAGAAGGAAAAGAGAAGTGAAGATGAAAGGAATGGAGGAAGAAAGAGGTAGAATTTGCTGTTTCTTATACTTGGAGTGCATGAGAATAAGAATGTACAAAAGATTGAGGTGGGGTGAGGGCAATAGACAACATATGAATCTCATTCATCTTTAATGGAGGAAGGCTAAACACACACAATACAACAGTTTGGGATTACTTTAAACTTAACAGGAAAATCAATTGGACAATAGAGGAAGGTAGTTAAGAGTATGGAACAATTCCAGGAAAGGAGTAGTAATAATCAAAGCAAACCTGATCATGAAGCACAAATTAAGAGGAAAGTACAAAAGAAATGAACTGAATTTAAGGGGGTGCCTTATAGATAGCCCCAGACAATTGGTGAATGTCTGAATGAATTGTGATATATTGATGTAATGGAATGTTATTGTTCTGTAAGAAATAACAGAAAAGATGATTGCAAAGAATCTTCAGTAGTTGCGGACTGATGCAGGGAGAAGTGAAGAGAGCCATGAAAACAATTAATTTTAAAATAATAGCATTCTAAAGAAAAACAGCTTTTAAAGATTTAAGAATGCTTGATGAATGGAGTTAGCAACCCAGGATTGCTCCAGAACTCCAAGATGATTTGTGTTGTTGTTTGGTCATGTCTAACATTTTGTGACCCTATTTGGAGTTTTTTTGGCAGAAATGCTGCCATTTCCTTCTCCAGCTCATTTTACAGATGAGGAAACTGAGGTAAACAGGGTTCTGTGACTTGCCCAGGGCCACACAGCTGGTAAGTGTCTGAGGTTGGATTTGAAATCAAGTCTTCTCAACTCCACTGTCCCATGTAGCTGCCCCATGCTTCATGCTACCTATGAACCCATGTTACCCATGAGATATGACAGGTTCAAGGTACAGAGAAACATATTTTTTTGGACATGGCCACTATATGGATTTGGTTTTGCTTGACTTGCTTTGTTTTTCAAAAAGCAAATCCCAATTTCATACCACTTCTTTTTTTAAAGCATATAATAAATTCCACACATTATTTTCAGAACTGTCCTGCTTGATTGTGTTTTCTTCTGAATTTACTCCCCTTCTGTGCGTTAAAAACAAAAGTATATACATATGCAATCTTCTTTGTGTGTTTTATTTTGTACATATACATATCCTTTTTTGATGTTCAAGTTCAGAATTAAAAAAAACTATTAAAAAGTATCGTTTTGGTTTTTCTTATTGTTGCTCTTTATACATACATATAGTTGTGCTTTTGTGTATTATTGTCTAGTTCTGTTTACTTTGCATTAGCACAAATAAATAAATATTCCCATTTTTCTCTGTATTCTTCATAGACATCATTTCACATAAGGTAGTTTCATATGGCTCATAATATTGATATACCACAGACTCTTTAGCTATTCCTCAGTGGATGAAAAATCCATCTTTTTAATGACATTATTCTTTCTATTATTATATATGACTGTAAATCATAGGACACCATAATCTCTAAAGACTCAAAATTATAAATAACCCAAAGAAAATGGAAATAATAATTCACATCTTTATAGCAGTATGAAATTTACCAAATGCTTTCTTTAAAACACAAAAGACATAGCTAGTGCAGGTACTGTCATCCCTATTTTACTGATATTTGGCAACCAGGTGATGCAGTGGAAAAAGTGCCAGGTCTGGAGTCAGGGAGAACTCAACTTGCCATCCTGAGTTCAAATCTGGCCTCAGGCACTTATTAGTTGTATGACCCTGAGCAACTCACTGAACCATGTTGGTCTTAGTTTCCTCATCTGCAAAATGAGATAGAGAAGGAAATAGCAAACCACGCCAGTATCTTTGCCAAGAAAACTCCAAATGGGGTCAGGAAGAGTCACTTAAACAACAATATTTTACAGATGTATATATGAGGCTTGGGTTAAATAATTTGCCCATAGTCACATAGGTAGTATGAGTTAAAGTTTGGACATAAACTCAGTTTTCTTAACTCTAAGTATAGCATTTTTCCCATTAAACAAAATCACTTGTCTACATGCTTATAAAAGCAATAACTTGCATTTGAGAAATGGGCTTATAGACATAATTGAGGACAAGTATGACAATTAAAGGAGGTAAGCCAACAATGTAGCAAGAATGAGGGATAGCATAGGGATGGCTCAAGTGCTACCTTGATATAAGCAAGATATTAACAAAACCATGAGATTGGCTCTGACTCCTTGAGTTGACCATTTAATCATGTGGTTTGACAGAAAAATCATTGGCTGTATTGTCAGAAGACCTTAGTTCAAATCTTAAATCAACTCTTTGCTATCTGCAAAGCCTGGGCCTTAGTTTCTTTGTCTGTAAAATGAGATCAGAAAAGATGACCTCTAAGGTCCCTTCCAGTCCTAAATCTGTGTGCTCAAAAAATAGCAGAGGATGAGAAAACTTTTCATCTGCATCTCTAGATCAATCTAAAATCTAAGGAGCATCAAAGTACTATTATTATTGTTTACTATTTGTCTTTCATTTTCAAAGAGGACCAATGACATCATGGGATGATGTCTTAACTCACCCTTGAATTGGATTTCAGTAAGGTAGAGCTGTCCAAAGCCATCAGCTTCACTCTTTCTTCTAGAGTCATTGAAGTCCAGTAGAAGGACACAAGTCAAGAGACTGGTGAGGGTCTGAGAAGAAATGGATGACCTTGGTGTCTTTGATGTGTGACCAAGCTCTAAGTGCTCCATAGCACCTGCCTTCATGGTGGTTGAGACAAATTTTTCTCATCTGCCCATTCTGCCAGGGTAAGTTTTCACATGCTTGGGGTAGACATCCCCCTAACTCAGTAATGAACTTGAGGCCTCTCAGTTACTTTCAACCTGGTTTAGCCCATCTTCAGAGACCATTTACCAGGGTGTGGGGTGTAGTCAATTTGCATGTTATGGCTTCTTGGAGCCCCAGGTGAGAGCTGGGTGACAGGTGGACACTGAAGGTAGATGAGTAGCCCTGAAGAGTTCAGTAAACCCTCACACAAGAGGTGCTAGTCCTCCCTGAACACTTCATGCACCCCACCATTTATTATGGTGAAGAGTCAGTTCTTCTAAATATTGTCCTTAGTTGATGACATTTTATATTTATTTTATACATAATACAGAGTGGAGGTCTGGGTAAATATGCACATGTTATCAGTTTGCTTAGATGGCACCTCCCCACATGGGAGATACCAAGAAGATGGATCATGATGATGATGCCTTGGAGAGACTAAGAATGAATGGGCATCCTTTAAATGGTTGCACTTCGATAGCCACCTGCATGAGAGGAGCCTTTTTGATTAGATATATGGATCTGTTCGAATCTTCAAAACAGCCTGTGCCTGCTTTGACCACCTTGTTGCTGAATTCCTTACTGGACAAGAGAGGTGACTCATTCACTAATGAACTCTGGTTAAAAACTCTAAAACATTGTGTCTAACTCAAATAAAAACTGCGCCCACTGAACTATACATGAGGATCCCTGTTGGTCACATATTGCCTTAGGAAACCTCATATTTTATGTATTTTCTTTTTTTAATTGATATATCAACACATCAAAGTCAGACAGAAAATACATTTTAATCGGATTTGAGCCTCATTTGGATATGCTGCCAGCTAGCCAAGTGTCTGACATTTTTGCTATAAAGAAAAGGGCCTTAGGGCCATATACTTTCCCCTCCCACTCCCCCAAAAGGACCTCCTAGACTTTTTTGTTATCATTCCTTTCTGTTCTAGATGCAAGGAGTAGAGTCTCCAAATTGGTCAGGAGACTGAACCACGGGAATGCAAAAGTTGGAATCCAGGCTGAGTATTGCCACCAGCCCAGCAAAGATGAGCAAGGATTTATGGGGAGCAACCTTCTGGACCCATGCAGCAAAAGTTGAAACAAGGCCTATGCTGCCTTTGGACTTGAACTAGAAGAGCAGGTTTCTATGCTATGTAACAAATGAGTTGTTTTGAACTTAGTTTCCAGAGACTAAGCTGGCACAAGGGAGAATATGCCCTAGAACTATTGGAGAAAATGTCTTACATTTATTCTCACTATATTTGTGAAGTCAATCTCCCTTTGTAAAAATTTCCTGGTGTTAAGAGGTTAATTGAAAAGGAATGATAGTCACAGGCACTCTAGAAAACAGGGGGAACACAGCCAATGGGGATCCAGTGGATGATGGGGAAAAAAACTCCCTTCCCAAACCCTGACATGTATCTGGGATTCCTTGGGGGAAGGAAGGATAGATACTGCCTGGTTCTGAAGGAATGGGACCAGAGGGCATGTGTTATTAATGTAAAAGACACATTTATGTTTAATAGATTGTTTTAAATTTGTTCATGTACTAACTCCAAAGCATTTCCTGTTACACCCTGACTGACTAGATTTTGAAGTATTTTCTCTACAATGGCTGGTCACTTTCCCATATTTAGGCCTCAGTTTCCTCATTTTATCATGAAGGTATTGAACTAAATAATGGCTAAGATTCTATCCAGCTCTGCTAATCAATCTCTGGCAAAGTTTCCCATTCCCTTTGCAACCTCCAATCCAGCTGAAGAATTTCTTTGCAGAAAAAAAATTGTGGCAAGAGTGAAAGCATGATTGGCCTGTATATAGTCTGATGAGGATTTTTAAGCCCTTGCCTCAGCATTGTAAGTTATGGCATTATAGATCTATTGAACCACTTAAAACAGAATCTAGGCCCACACTGCCACTGAAATTTATTCCCTGTCTTCTTTCCCCATGAAAAGCAAAACAAGCTAATGGCTTATTTTGTGTAAGTGACTTTAACAGAAACATTTTCCATTTTTGTCTCTTTTTTCCCCTCACATGAAAAATCAATTTGAAAAGTCTTTGGCTAAGGGCATAAGGTTATAAAGATTTCTGAAAAGTCATTAGCCTGGGAGTTGACAGATACAATTTTGTTTTTTCAACATAAGCTCAGAAAGCTTTTAATATCTTTACTTTCTGCTCTCCCAAGGACCACATGGTATAAACCAGAGGATTTCTCTGGGTTCTGGAAAGTTTTCTGAAAGGGGATGAATTACCAAAATGTCATCTAAATCTTTTTTTTTTATTTTGTATAGGATATTCAACATTGTATTCAAATTCTGGGGGGAGTTAGCCAATAAGCATTTATTAAATACCTGCAATGTGTCAGGTAAAGTTCCAAGGAGATAAAGAAAGACAAAAAAAATAGACCCTGGGCAGCTAGGTGGCACAGTAGAGACAGTGCCAGTCCTGGAGTCAGGAAGATTCGTCTTCCTGAGTTCAAATCTGGCCTCAGACATTTGATCACCCTTACTAACTGTGTGACCTTGGGCAAGTCACTTAACCCGAATTGCCTTGCCTTCCCCCCTCCAAAAACAAACAAACAAAAAACCCCCAAAGGTTGAAAAGAAGGATGAGGACTGAGAAAATGCTATCAATTTGGCAATTAAGAGGCTACTGGTAATTTTGAAGGAATCATTTTCAGTTGGATGATGAGATTGGAAGTTAGATGTCAGAGTTAGTTAAGAAAAGAATGAGAGAAGTACAAGCAGTAATTATCAAAAGCATTGTTAAGGAGTTTAGGAACAGAAGGCAAGAGGCATATGAGATGGTAGCTAGAAGGAATGGACAGGTCAGGTGAGTTTCCTGAGGATGAAGGAGATGAGGGCATGTTTGTAGGTAATATGGAAGCAAGTAGTAGACAGAGAAATTAAAGATCATTGGGAGAGTAGGGCTGATAGAAGGGGCAATTTGTTGGAGACGAGGTGGAATGGGATGACATGCATATTGAAGGGTTAGTCTTGGCACTAAACAGGGTCACCTCTTCATGTGAGACAGGAGTTAAGGAGGATATAGCAATGGGGAGCATCTGAGTGACACAAGATGAAGAAGAGAAGAAAAGAAATTCTTGGTGAATGGCCTCTGTTTTTTAGGTTCTCAGCTGAGAGGGTGGGTAAAGGAGAGTTCTGGGGAGTTTGAGGGAGGATGAAAAGATTTGGAGGTCTGTAAGAAATTGGTTAAGGGGAGCTAAAAGGATTGCATTGCTTCAGTGAGAGACCAGTTGAGACTTTATAACATAAACTTGTAGGGGACTTGCTCAGCATAGTTTTGCACTGATTTTTTTCCAGCCCTGTTCAACAGCATGTGAGTCGGAGCAAAGGCAATAGATGTTGGAGTAATCCAAGGTGAAGATTTGGCAAGGCAATAAGAGGGCAAGACACTCCAGAAAAGAGGATAGTATAGAGTTGAATTGGTTTACTGAAGTGTCAAAATGGGGAAGAGAGGAGAGTATAGTGGGTACTGGTATGAATTACCTAGGAAAGAAGTAATGAGTCAAGGTAGTGGAAGTAATGGTGGGGACAAAGAACAGGGCTTAAAGTTGCATAGCAGAGACAAAAGTAGAGTGACAACAGACTTCGGTCAAAGAAGGGAATTTTAGAATTGATAAACGTGGCAGAAGAGCTTAGAATACTACACAAATGTGACTTAATTTAACGTGTTTTACTTAATTTGACTTTCTTTTCAACTTAAAATTATATTCCCCTCACATTTTCGGAATGGTTCAATAAGTTATAGTATGTGAACATAGTGAAATACTGAACTATAAGAAATTATGAAAGGGAGGGTTTTGGAGAATCCTGGGAAGACTTGTGCCATGTTTTACAGATAGGTGAATAGAACCAAGGGAACAATTTATACAAGGACAGCACTTTAAAGTAAAAATAACTTTGAAAGACCAGGAACTCTGATCAATGCAATAATGAACTATTTCTCCAAAAGGCCTATGATTAAGCATGTTTCCTACTTCCTTCTGTCATAATACTTGTCAGTGAGTTGATGAACTCAAAAGGTACATTTTTAGACATGGCCACTAGGTAGACTTATTTTGATTGACGAGGCTTATAAGATTTTTTTCTTTCTCTTACTTTTTTTCATTGGAGGAGAATAGGGAAAGTTAGCGGTACTACTGTTATTTTTAGACATTGCAAATGTATAGATTTATTTTGCTTGACTATGTTTATTTTCTACAAAGGGTGTGTTTTTCTTTATTTGGGGAGTGAGAGAAGCTAGGGATAGTATAACATAAAAAAGAAAAGAAAAGAAACAAAAGAGAACCATTGAAGCACTTTTTTTTTAATGTACAGAAGAGGACAGAAGGAAATTCCAAAGAGACAAACAGGGCTGCTTTGAATGTACTGTATACTTTTAATTTTTTTTGAAAAAGCAAACTGTATGTCAAAGACATCTGCAATCTCAGATATTGTCATTTTTCTATTCTATTGTGTGCATGAAAATGTTCTTTCTTTGGTGTTTGTTAAATTCAAAAATTTTAAAATTTAATTTGTAATCATCCCCTCCCCCCATTTTGGACCTTTTATTTAAAAAAAAAAAACAAAACAGAATGCCTTGAGGCTGGTAGTTATTAATCTCATTTTAGTTACAAATTGCCCAGTCTTCCACCTCTATTCATCCAGTTTGCTTTAGAGCTTGATTCAGAATATTATCTGTTAGATTTTGTGCTAGAATAATTTTTTTATCATTTTATTATATCTACTAGGTCCTTATGAAAAAAAAAAAGATTCCTTGCATCTGGAATTTTGGCCTATTCCATTTCATGAGGAATTAGAATTAAGATTTAGGATATGGAATCAAATAAAAGGGCTAAGGATGAAAATCGTTGAAAGAACAAATATTATGTGGTCAGCATAAACAAGCAGGAAAGTTTGTGTCTTTTTGTTTCCTTTTGCCTGTTTACTTGCTTCTCCACCAGTGGTTAAAATGCAGAATCTCTGAAACAGACGAAGGATAAGTTATCCAAACTCTGTAAAGGATTTGATGTTCTGGAATTAAGAGTTGTCTTTAATAAATAGTTTTTAAAACTCCAACGCTATTTTCTATTCTCCTCTCTATGGAGTCCATGCTGACTTAAAACCACATTTCATAGGTGTGAATCTAATATTAATAACAGTAAAGAATTAAACCAAATCCATTCAAATGTGGCAACATAATTTTAAAAGGTTGTCTGTCTAGTATCTTCATGTGAAATATTCGAATAGTATTATTAATAGGTCCTATGCCATTTACTTGAACATTTGAAATAACACTAATATCATCCCTAGAAAATGTAAGATCCTTTATGATAGGGACATATTAGTATTTGGTTTTGTCATTTTAGTCCTTTGCAGAGTGCTTTGTACTTAGTAGGCATTTAATATATAATTGCTGAATTGAATTAAATCATCTTGATTATTGAAAAACAACAATATATCATGTCTTTCATATATATGTACCTATAGATACTGTCATGCTGTATAGAAAAATGTCTAGTGTCATTAATTAGCATTAGTCTCAAGTACCAAAATTCATTGAAGATAAAAAGGTCATAGGAAAATTTGAAATAAAGTTCATAAGGATCATCAGTATTAGTAATACACTGTCAGATATTGATACTCATTTCATCATTACCATAATATTGGTAGGCATGACATAAAAGTTGCAGGTTGAGAAAAATGCTAAAGTTATTTATGAAATATCAAGATATTTATATTTAATGTTATATATATCTATATTTAAAGATCATTTATGATGCTAGCTGGCATTAGTCATATTTATAGGAAATTTTATATTTTGTATTGCTCTGCCTAGCTTTCTCATTTACTTTAGCTTTAGACATTTTCCCCCATTTCTCTTTGCAGTTCTTGAGTCATTTCAGTTATGCACAACATATTGCAACTCCATTTGGGGCTTTCTTGGCAAAGATACTGGAATAGTTTGCCATTCCTTCTCCAGCTCATTTTACAGATGAGGAAACTGAGACCAACAGGATTCAGTGACTTTCCGAGGATCATACAACTAATAAGTATCTGAGGTCAGATTTGAAATCAGGAAGATGGGTCCATTGCACCAACTAGCTATTCTTCACTACTCTTTACTGACATATGTCACCAAATTCTCAAACACCATACCATTGAATATGGCTAAAAGATCTGATAACTGTCCATGTCTTTGGAAGTGAGCACACTCACTTATGGTGTCTGGTCTTGATTTTGCTTTAGATTTCGGCTATTTGTCTAGGTTTTGCTTTAGTATCAATAATAATAGCTAATAGTTATTTAATACCTATATTTACTAACTGCTTTACAAACAGTATATAATTTGAGCCTTATAACCTTATGGGGCAGGCACTATTATTATCCCCATTTTACAGATGAGGAAACTGAGGCAGAGGTTAAATAACTTCCTCAGGGACCCACAGTTAGTATCTAAGGTCAGTTTGAACTCAGGTCTTCTTAACTCCAGGTCTACTGCTCTATCCACTGTACCACCTAGCTACCCACAGCTTGAAATTCGATCAGCATACCTGACACATTGCTTAGGGAAATTGCCTTCTATTCACATAGTCCTTCTTTGTTATTCTTAAATGGCACTATCAAATCAGAGGACAAGCCGCTGTGTTCAAACATTTTAATGAAAATTATATTTTCCAAATGATTGAGTTTAGAATGAGACTGCTATCTCCAGAAGCAAAAAATAAACCTCAAATCGGGAATCTAGTAAGTGCTAAATAGGTCGGCTTGGTGTCCCACAGGCTTTCTTTGGCTCTCCCTTCTTGCTCCTATCTTTTCCTAACTGTGATTCAGTTTTCAGGAAGTCTGTCTTACCCTCACCAGCCACAGTGAGAGCTCCTTCCATCAGCAGCTCCATTCACACAAGAAGCCACAACTTAATGAAACAGCAGCTCAAGACTAGATTTACCCCTAGGGGACGATGGTACCTCTATGCATATTAAATTCTGCATATGGCTAAAATAAGTCCTCTATTAACTGTATCTAATAGAGAATAAAATGTCTCTTTGAATTTCTGAATACTTTATCCATCACCGGAGGACTATTTTAATGCACATTATGTACTTCTTTATAGGGCAATGCCAAGCACAGTCAGGATAATTCATGATCTTTCATTTGCTCAATTTCATTCAAAGATAAGTATTTAGCATCACTGCAACTGTATGCCTTTCCTGATCTTGTCCCAGATTGACTTCAGTGATAATTGTTTTCTTTCCTTGTCTGTTACTCTTTTTATGATAGCTTCATATTTGGTGGACCTTTCCCTAGAAATGCCTAGATTCAGATTCCACTTAAAAACTATTGTTTTAAGACCTTTCTTTTAAAAAATGCAAGAATCTCAAAAAATATAACTTCTTTCTGCTATCATCCCTTTCTCTGTTACTTAAACCATGTGGTAGATTTGAAAAGAAGACCTGAAGATAGAGGAGGAGGGAGGGGAAGGCCCAGTAACTGGAAAGTGAATCAGATTTGTTCCATTTTGGCTAAAAAGATCTACTAGGAGCAATGAACATAAGTTATAAGAAGGAAGATTTAGGCTGCATGTAAAAGGAGGGGGGTAGACTTCCTGATAGTTATTCAAAAGTATAACAGACTGACTTAGAAGACAATGGTTTTCCCTTTACTAGACATCTTTAAGGAAAAACTGAATGACTACTTATGGCAGATATTATAGAAGCATTCTTATTCAGGTATGAGTTATACAAGGTGGTCTCTAATATTTCAGTCTCAGATTCCATGAGTCTTGAAATTTACTTGAGGTATAGTTGTATACCTCAAGTATAAAAACAACTGTTGTTTTTACTTGGCAGATTGGCCTTTTTGTATCTATTCCCAAATGTATGTTTTCCCTTTGATGATTCTGCTTGTGGAATATCAGAATACCATGCAAAATGCCATCAAGAATTCTATTTCCAAATTCTGGAGAATTGTTGTAAAAGCATATTACTAGCTCTATAAAATGCAGATTTCTTTTAAAAATTACGTTGATATCATAGCTTTATATATCAAGCTTTTCATCTGCTACCTCACCTGTTTTGGGTGCATGTGAATGAAGATTGCTTAGCTACTGTGTCTAAGATGCTCTGGAGTCTGGGGAAATAGCATTCACAGGAGACCTGTGCTTCTCTGTCACAGTGGGATTGCATACTTCCTTGAACACAGACACAGCTTTGTGGACTGTGAACACCCAGGCACAGAAGTCAAATCAGCACTCCCAAATTGACTGCAGGGAAGGCTGCGTCTTAGTGAAGAATCACTGGTGTATTGCAGAGCCTCTCCCCTCTTTTATTCCCCACCCCTCCCCACCAACTTCATCACAGCTTCACAGACTCCCTCCCACATACATAAAATAGAGTGTTTTATGAAGCTCAGAATGTTGCAGAGCCTAAAATCCAGCAGAGTGTAATGGATGTGTGCAAAGCCAACTTCATCTATTTACATAACATAATGGACACAGGTGAGAAGGCTTGAGATCTATGCCTGCCCAGTGTGGTCATGTGCTGTAGAGTTCAGTAAGCAAGAAGGGTTTCCTATAAATCTAATTCTAACAAAACATCTTTAAGACGTTTAATGTAATCTTTATGCTAGAATAGATTTTCTTAAATTCCAGGTTTTAGAGATTCTAGATTTTGCCAATACTGAAGATGTCTTCCATGTAATTTTGAAGATATCTTTTGTCTCTAGGGATGTATTTTGCATCATATGATGTCATAAATGTAAAGCCATTGTAGACAGCATGATCCCTGATCACTGGTCTAACCTCATGGCACAGAAGTGATAGACTGTTTGTTGTTGTCTCAGTACTAGTAAGGCTCATTTATCCTCTTCTCTACACTCACATGACCATTGCTCTAGCTTAGGCCACCATCACCTCTCACTTGGACTATTGCAGTGGTCTTCCAATTGGTTCGTCTTGCTGCTTCCACCCTTTTTTCTCTTCATTCATCCTTCACATAGATGCACATGTGATATTCCTGAAGCACTAGTCAGATCATGTGTCTACCCTCAAATCACCTTGTATTTTTTTCTTATGTATTTATTGTGTGTATATATATATATATATATATATATATATATATATATACACACACACACACACAAATAGTATACATGTTGTCTCTCCCATTGGCTCCTCCTTTAGAGCAAGGAGTAAATATTTCACCTTTGTCTTTACATCTCCTGCACCTTGCAGAGTCCCTGGTACACAGTAAGCACATAATAAATGCTCATCAAATGACTATTATGCATATATTTTGGAGGGGGAAAGGCAAGGCAATTGGGGCTGAGTTGGCCAAGGTCACACGGCTAGTAAGTGTGTCTGAGGCCAGATTTGAACTCAGATCCTCCTGACTCCAGGCCCAGTGCTGTATTCACTGCACCACCGAGCTGCCTCATGCATATATTTTGCATGATTACACACGTATAACCTTTATTGAATTGCTTGCCTTCTCAATTGGGAGGAAGGTGCCGAGGGAGGAAGGGAGAGAATTTGGAACTCAAAAGTTGGCAAAACAAATGTTAAAAATAGTTTTTACAAGTTATTAGCAAAAAATAAAACACTAATTAAAAAATAAATGCTTATTGATATAGGAAATTGATCAAATTTGCAAATCACACAGAACTGGCAGGGATAGCTAACCTACTGAACAAAAAATTTTGCTACATATGTATACTTATGTGTAGATACATATACACACACATAGCAGCTGGGTGTTGCAGTGGATAGAACACTGTGCGGAGTCGGGACTCATCTTCCTGAGTGTAAATTTGACTTCAAATAATTTGCTAGCGGTGTAACCCTGGGCAAGTCACTTAAACCTGTTTGCCTCAGTTTCCTCACCTATAAAGTTATTTTGGAGAAGGAAATGGCAAACCACTGCAATATTTTTACCAAGCAAACCCAAAATTGGATCACAAAGAGTTAGATACAACTGGAACAACAACAACGACGACAAATGTGTGTATGTGTGTATATATATATGTATATATGTAGGTATGGAGACTAGATTGGACTGATTAGATTTAATAAAGACAAATGTAAAATCTTACATTTGAGATTAAAAAGTTAAATATTTAAAATGAGGGAGACATGGATAAACTATCGTTCATTTGCAAAAGATCTGGGACATGAATACAACACAAAAGGGTCCAATGGCCATAACAGCAAAATAAAAATCAAACCTGATCAAACATTCAGTAATTCACCTGTGCAGGAATAAATACATGAAATTACATATCAGGTGCATTTCATATGGGCAATCTCTGGTACTGCTGCCTAGATATATGTGTTACATCCTATCACAATGGCTGCTTATAGTTAAATTGTAATTTAAGTATGGGTCTAGTGTTATTGTTGTAGCTTGCTAGCTTTCTTTTGCTTTTGATGGCAGCTATGTGTTACGGACATGAGTATACCTTTGAAACGTTCACGTGTAATATCCTATATATAGTTAGACATGGTGTTACTTCAGTAGCTTCCCAGATGACACTCTGCCATGTCTCCTATAAATCCTGTAATATGCATTTGTTTTATTTTGGTTTCAATGGTACTAAAGTTTGGTTACCTAATATTCCAAGAAAATCACCCCTGTTGTTTCAAAGTACTGTAAAGTTATCTGATTATTGTTGTTGTTACTAGTTTTTTTTTTAATACTTTAAAGTTATAGATTTTCTGTTTGCCCCAGCTGATCTCAAGGGACTGCAAAGAATTTCCACCCAGGGGAGGAATGTAACCTGAGCCCCCAAACCTTCACTGGTATGGAACTCTCTCCTCATTGGTAGAGATCAAATGCTCCGCACCTGTATGAAGGATGAGGTGGAGAGAAGGGAGATCCATTCTTTTAAGTCTCTTTATCTCTGTATTGGACTCTCCAGTGTTTCTGCCTCCTGCACTGAAAGAGAAGATACATGGAATTCCAGCCTTTCTGCGGGGCTTTGAAAGGAGAAAGACTTTGGGAAGAAGCCAACATGAGAGGAGCCAGCAATCTCTATCACTTACCTGTTCTCAGCTTGCTACACTAGAAACTTTGGGGACCTGGGATCAGGAGGTTGTTGTTGTTTAGATGTTTTAGTTATGTTTGACTCTTCATGACCCTTTTTAGGGGTTTTCTTGGCAGGGATACTAGAGTGGTTTGCTATTTCTTTCTCCAGTTCATTGTGCAGAAGAGGAAACTGAGGCAAAAAAGGCTAAGTGACTTGCCCAAGGTCACACAGATAGTAATATCCGAGGTCAGATTTGAACTCATGAAGATGAATCTTCCTGACTCCAGGCTGGGCACTTTATCCACTGCACTACTAAGCTGTTCCAATGGCTTCACTTACTCAACAAAGATCGGAGTTCAAATGTGGCTTAGACACTTATTAGCTCTGTTACCCTGGGCATATCAGTTAGCCTCTGTCTGCCTCAACCTCCTCATCTGCCAAATGTGAACGTTAACAGTATCTACTTCCCAGGGTTGTTGTGAGGATCAAATGAGACACTGTGTGTAAGCACGCATATAAGTGGTATTTTAGTATTATTTTTATTAACTGGTCTCTGGACAAATGAAGCATTCCTCTATTTAGTGGTACATATGCAAACAGGGTATCCACAACCAGGGCACTCACTGCTCTAATTTTTTCACAAATAGAGACTGGCAAATGGTAGGACCATGGGCATAGTCTAAAGCTAGGGAACCAGGCACAAAGTGAACAAATGAAGTGAAGGCAAGTCATTCAATCATTTAACAAATATTTATTGAGGGGTGGCTAGAGGGTGCAGTGAACACCGGCCCTGGAGTCAGGAGGACCTGAGTTCAAATCTGGTCTCAGACACTTAACACTTACTAGCCTTGTGACCTTGGGCAAGTCACTTAACCCCAACTGCCCTCCAAAAAAAAAAGCACCCCTCCCAAATTCAAATATTTATTGAATACTTGCTCTGTTATAAAGCACTCCTCTAGACACTATGGGAGAAAGTAGGCTAGGCACTATGAGGTATAAAAGAACGTATGAGATGTCAAAGATGGATGATGGAATAGAATCTCTTCCCTGATTATCTCTCTTTTTTTTTCTTTTTGGAGGGCAGTTTGGGGTTAAGTAACTTGCCCAAGGTCACACAGCTAGGTTTTTGTTTGTGTGTGCATTAAGTGTCTGAGGTCGGATCTGAACTCAGGTCCTTCTGACTCCAGGGCCAACGCTCTACTCACTGCGCCACCTAGCCGCCCTAGAATCTCTTCCCACAAGAATATTGTCTAGATAAGGAAACAAAGCATCCTCAGAATGACTATAAGACAATAAACAATAAATGACACATGAATGACATAGACAAGTGAAATTCAGATGAAGGAGAAAATTGCTTCCCTCTGGGATGAGGGAAGGTTTCACTGGAGAAAGGCCATTGGAGCTTTTGATCTCTCTTCAAACCTCTCAGGCCTCTATTTGACTAGTCGTACTCACTTAACCATGATGTAATTTGTAATATTATTTGTGTACCTATCTCAATCCCCGCTCCCTTCTCTGTGCACACTGGACAAAAAGCTCCTGACGACAGAGACCATGTCACTTTTCATCTGTATACTGGGCAAAAATCAGCCTAACAGTAAATAAGGGGTCAGCCTTAGCGTTTAAAAGAGCTGCGTTCAAATTTTGTCTCTGACACATTCTGGCTTTGAGACTGGGTAAATTACTTAACTTCTCATTGCCCCAAGGAACTTCTAAGCACTTAAATTACAGACTTCCCAGTCTGCATCAGTGGGAAGAGTTTCCAAATTTGTAGTACCATATGTGTACTTAACAGCAGGTCCAACTGCCACCACTAAAAAACTAACAAAAACAGCTCCCCAGTGGCATGTACCTTTGTTATTGAGTTGTTTAAGTTGTGTCTGAATCTCTGTGACCTTGTTCTGGGGTTTTCTTGGCAAAGATACTGTAAAAGTTTGCAATTTCCTTCTCTGACTCATTTTCCAGATGAGGAAACTGAGGCAAACAGGGTTAAATGACTTGTTCAGGTTCACACAGGTAGTAAGTACCTGAGGTTGGATATGAACTCAAGAAGATGAGTCTTCAAAAGCCCAGTGCTCTATCCACCATGCCATCTAGCCACCCCTAATAGACTTTTGTTAAATGTTTATTGAACTGATGATTCAATATCAATAGGCATAAATGGGTATAAGGCCTTCCAGGCAGAGGAAATTAGAATAAAAGCATAGAGACTGGGAAGTGTTTAGTGTATATAAGGAATGTTAATGAACCAATTTAACTAAGAGAAGGGGCTTTGTATAGGTGAGTAAGGCTGGGACCTTGAATGCTATGCTAAGGAATTTGGACTTTATTTAGCCCTGAAAGATGTGTGTGTGTGTGTGTGTGTGTGTGTGTGTGTGTGTATGTGTGTGTGTATTGGGAGTAGAGAGATTATTATAAAATTGGAGTTCTAAAAAAATTGCCCTAGTGGCTGGCAGCAAATGATTTAGGCTAGAAAAGAGCTTGGAGATACAGAGGGTGACATTTTAGGAATGAACCCACCTTGGAGCACACTGGGTGATAAAAGCCAGTACTCAAAGAGTTAACAAAAACAACAAAGGTCAAACATGTAAGCCAGAAGTGTTAGAATCAGTAATCCTTAACAATTGAAGGAACCCATCTTGAACAAATTCCTTGTTCCCTTGTCCACCTTGGGGGTCCAGTGTAGCAGTGACTGGACCCCTTGGATGCAGCCAGTCTTGGAGGCAGGAACAAGAGCAATTGTCACTGATGATTGCTGCTCCAGGCCCCTTAGCCTCAAGGAAAGAAGAAGTAGGGTAAATGAAAGCAGTTTTTAGATTATTTTATTGTCCCATATATTATATTTTCATGTTATTTAGAAGACCTAAATGAATGTCTGATTTCAGACACTTACTAGCTGTGTGACCTTGGACAAGTCGTTTTACCACTGCCTGCCTCAGTTTCCCAAACTGTAAAATGTGAATAACAATGGCACCTATCTCAAGGTTGCTGTGAAGATCAAATGAGATATTTATAAATTACTTAACACACTGCCTGACATACAGTAGGTGCTCAAGAGTTCCTTCCCTTCCCTTCCCTTCCCTTCCCTTCCTTCCCTTCCCTTCCCTTCCCTTCAGCAATACATTATCTGGGAACTTCGATCTTTCTAAATCACTGAGCTTGGAGACTTGGAGTAAGCTTAGAGCTTATTCAAATAATACTTCTTTTTTTTTAGATTAACAAATGCTTTATTAACTTCTGGTTTATATCATTCATTTCCACCAGGTTTTGAGTTACAATTTTTCCCCATTTTTCCCTACCCACCACCCCAGAATAGCAGTCCCACTAGATATCCCCTCATCCAATCTGCTCTCTCCCATATCTTCTCCCATACCCCCTTCGGCTTTGCCATTAGGGCAAGGTGAATCTCTGAGCCCCAATGCCTGAACATCTTATCTCCCAATTACATGCAGAATAGTATTAATAATAGTATTTATATACATTTGAAATATTTAATTTTAAGACTTCGAATTTCAGATCTATTCCCTTCCTCCCTTGTCACCCACTCCCTCTGAGAAGATAAGCAATTCAGTATGTGTTGTACATGTATAGCTATGCAAAGCATTACCATAGTAGATATATTGTAAAAGACTGCTTATATTTCCCTCCCATCCATCCCACCCCCCATCTGGTCCATTCCCTACTTTGATCCTGTCCCTCTTTGAAAGTGGGTACTTCCAACCTCCCCTCACCCTAGAATGCCCTCCCCTCCATCATACCCCCTCTCATCTTCCTTCCCCTACTCTCCTGCAGGGTGAGATATCCCATTTAGTATGTATGTGATTCTCTCCCTGAGCCAAATTCAATGAGAATAGGGTTTTGCCTTTTTGCCTTCCTGTTCTTCCCCTCCCCTGCAACTATTTCCCCTTGCTTCTTCTACATGAGATGTTTACCCTACCCAGTCTCTCCCCATCTCCTCTTGCCATTTTCCTTTCTCGACTCTTAATTCACCCCTTAAGTATCATCCCTTCCCACCAAATTCAACCTGTGCCCTTTATCCATGTATATCTGTAAACATATATACACACATTCACATATGTATTCATATGTCCATATACCCTTCTTCAATTATTTTCATAATGAGAAAGGTTTCATCAGACACAGTTATTGTTTTTCCATGTAGGAATGTTAATAGTTCAACTTTGATAAGTTCCTTTTGATTTCTTTTCCCTGATTACCTTCTCAAGCATCTCTTGCTTCTTTTGTCTGAATGTCAAATTTCCTATTCAACTATGTTTTTTTTCCTCAAGAATGCTTGAAAGTCCTCTATTCCACTGAATGACCATATTTTCCCCTGAAACAAAATACTCAGTTTTGCTGGGTAGGTGACCCTTGGGTTCATTCCCAGTTCTTTTGCCCTCTGGAATATCATATTCCATGCCCTTCGATCCCTCAGTGTAGAAGCTGCCAGGTCCTGGCTATTCTGATTGTGTTTCCACAATATTGAAATTGTTTCTTCCTGGCTGCTTGTAGTATTTTCTCCTTGATCTGGGAGTTCTGGAACCTGGCTATAATATTCCTAGGTGTTTTCTTTTGGGGATCCTTTTCAGGAGGCGATCGGTGGATTCTTTCAACCTCTATTTCCCCCTCTGGGTCTAAAACATCAGGGCAATTTTCCTTGAGAATTTCTTGAAGGATGATTTTTAGGTTCTTTCTTTGATCATGGCTTTCAGGTAGTCCAATAATTTTTAAATTATTTCTCATGGATCTATTTTCCAGGTCAGTGGTTTTTCCCACATTGCCTTCTATTCTTTCATTTGTTTGGATGTGTTTAACAGCATCTTGACTTCTCATAAAGTCACTAGCTTCCATTTGCTCCAGTCTAATTCTGAAGGAATGAATCTCCTCAGTGAGCTTTTGAGATTCTTTTTCCATCTGGCAAATTCAGCTTTTTAAGGCATTCTTCTCCTCATTGCCTTTCTGGGCCTCTTTTGCCATTTGAGTTAGTCTATTTTTTAAGGTGTTGTTTTCCTCAGTCAGGGTGTTGACTGTCATTTCATACTTTTCTTGCATCTTTCTCATTTATCTTCCCAATTTCCCCCCCATTTCTCTTATCTGCTTCTTAAGGTCCTCTATGGCCTATAGCCAGCTTGTATTTTCATTTGGGGCTTTTGGTGCAGGAGTTCTGACCTCCCAGTCCTCTTCCTATTCCATGCTTTGATCCTCTTTGCCCCCAAAATAGGAGTCTAATGTTGCATTTTTCTGTTTATTTTGTTTCCTTTGCCTGGGCATATTGCCACTTAATTACTTGATTTTGGGGCTTGTTGCCACAGTAGGACTCTGCCACCAGACAGGAGAGCTTCTGTCCAAAATGTGGGGTCTTCACAACTTCCATAGGTTGGGTGGTCTCTGTAAAGCCTCCACACACTCTGGCAAGCTGGATACCCACCCCAAACCTCCACCCCAGACCACAATTCAGATCCAAGCAGGTTAAAGCAAGAGCGATTAACCCTTAGACTGATTGCTGGATCTCTCTACAGCTTGCATACCAGGAGCTGGGGCTGCCACTGACGATACAAAATGGCCTCTGTGCCACAGTTTCCTCAGCAGCTTTTCGCCCCCAGGGGAGGAAGCCAAAGCATTCCCCAAATACTGGTCCCAATGTCCATAGGGCACTAACTTCTCACTTTGTCCTAGGTATATCTGTGCTGATAGTTCTGGAATCGCCACAGCTGCTGGTGTTCTGGGGTCCCTCTAGCCAGCTGCTGGCCCTGCCACCCTGGGGCTAAAACCACGGCTCCTGAGGCCTGGGCTCTGCTCCCAGCTCGCTGTGCTGCCCGCTCTCTCAGAGTGCTGTGCTGGGCCACTCTCTGCAGGGCTGCTGGGCTGTCCTCAGCAGAAGGTTAGCTTCTCTGTGTTGTTCTGTGGGTGCTGGGGCTCCAGAAGTTGTTCAGATTCCCCTTTCACATTGTTTGGAGGTGGTGTGGGGCAGAGCACCTTGGAAATGCTGTTCTACTCCGCCATCTTGGCTCTACCCCCTCAAATAATACTTCTGACCTCATAGTCTTCTTTGATTCATCCAAGTCCATTCAAACCTCTATATAATCTATCACCAAATTGTCACCAAGTCCTGGCATTTTTCCTACAAAACATCTCCCATATTTATCTCTTCCTCTCCATTTCTACCCTTAGTTTAGGTGATCACTACCCAGATAGATACCTAGATTCCGGCCCTCCCATTCCTGTGCCTCCTATACACACTAATGCTCAATAATAATATCTACCTAAAGGCTACTATCTGCAGAGCTCTGTGCTAAGGGCTTTACAAATAGCATCTCATTTGTTCCTCACCACATCCCTGGGAGGTAGGTGTTCTTTGTCCCCATATTACAGGTAAAGAAACTGAAGTGGCAGAGGTTAAATGACTCATCCATAGTTAATAGGTATCTGAGGCTTCCCAACTCCAAGACTAGTACCTATGTATAGTTCTTAGAAAATCAGTAGTTATCAAAAGAAGCAGTATGTTTGCTGTCCTGAAAGATTAAGCTTTTTTGCCTTTGTAGGTGTTCCCTTAGGCAGCTGTGTGACTCAGTAAAGAGAGCTCTGGGCCAAGAGTCAGAAAAACCTGAGTTCCAGTCGAGCCTCAAATACTTACTAGCTGTGAAACCCTAGGAAGTCACTTAACCTCTATCTGCCATGGTGTCTTTATCTGCAAAATGGAGATCAAAATAAGGCCTATCATGAATAGAGCATTGGCCTTGGAGTCAGGAGGACCTGAGTTTAAATCCAGCCTCAGGCACTTGACACACTTACTAGCCATGTGACTTTGAGAAAGTCACTTGACCCCAGTTGCCCTCCAAAAAGCAAAAAAAAAAAGAAATAGTGCCTATCTCCCAGGCTTATTATGAGGATTAAACGAGATAATATTTGTAAAGCATTTAACACAGGGCCTGGTACATGGTGGGCACTTAATAAACCCTTGCTTTGTTTTTTGTTTTTTGGGGTTTTTTTGCTTTTTGGTGGGAGGAAGGCAGGGCAATTGGAGGTAAGTGACTTGCATAAGGTCACATGACTAATAAATGTTCATTGTCTGGGGCCGGATTTGAACTCAGGTCCTCCTGACTCCAGGGTTGGTGCTTTATTCACTGTGCCACCTAGCTTCCCCTCTTAACAAATGCTTGCTTATTCCCTTTCTGAATTCCTTTGGACATCAGGGATCATTCTCCAAGTCATTTAGCAAAATAAAATCTAAAAGGGAGTGCTAATACATCATGGTGTGATAACAAGAGTGATGGATTTGGACTCAGAAGATGCAAGTTCTGGGACAATTAGGTGGCACAGTGAATAAAGAGAAATAGTAGAGCATTGGCCCTGGAATCAGGAGGACCTGAGTTCAAATTTGGCTTGAGACGCTTAACCCTTACTAACTGTGTCACCTTGGGCAAGTCACTTGAGCCCAATTACCCTGCCTTACCCCCTCCAAAAAGACCAAAAAAAAAAAGAAGATGCAAGTTCAAATCTCAGCTCTGCCACTTGTGACATTGGACTTCCCATTTCTTCACATCAGTTTCCTCCTTTGTAAAGTGAGGGGATGAGATGTGATCATCTCTAAGGTCCCTTCTAGATCTCATTCTGGGATCTTTTGAAAACCTACTGCATGTTGACCAGCATGTAATCAACAATGTGATGTTTCCAAGTCTATTTTTTCCCCCTCACAACATTCAGATAATCTCTCAGTATAATGCTTCAGGTTGGTAAGTGTGGAGGATCCTGGTGAGAGGTATGTTTTTTTTCTTCTTATAAATGTCAGTTTTCACATCTTTAAAATGTAGGCTTATATTATTAAAAACTCCTGAAACATTTCTCATTTCTTTCTGTCCTCCCCCTCATGTTTAACACCTGTGCTAATTATCTGGAAGATAAGGAAAGTAGCTCAGTAAGTGAAATTTGCCTGTGCTGACAAATCAGATAGTTGTAATGAGGGAAAGAAACAATGCCCAGAGAGACAAGTGAGCTGGGCAGAAAGCGAGAAGTCCCACTAGACTTAGGATGCATGATAAAATGACTAGTCCCAGCTTTGAGCTGGTAACATGAAGCTCTAACACCATACAGTAGGTCTCAACCAGCTAGACATGCATAGTAGATATGCAACAGTCAGAATTTATATAGCATTTTAAGGTATGCAAAGTGTTTTACATGTCATCTCATTTGATCTTCAAAACAGCTCTATGAGGTAGCTGTTATTTTTATCTTTATTTTATAGATGAGGAATCTGAGGCTGAGATGTTAAGTGACTTCCCCAAGGTCACACAACTAGTACTTGGGGCAGGATTCAAACTCGAGTCTTCCTGACACCAAGGCAGACATTTTAGCTCCTGTACCACCTGGCTGCCAACAAATCAACTATCATTTGAGACAATGAATATAAAACTAAGGAAGACTTTCAATAAAGTTGTAATTATATTTTTCTATAAAGAATATTAAAAAGATTATTACCTCTTTACATTGTTACTGTAAGGCAGTAAACAATGAAAGATTTGAGTTCTTTCAATTAACACTATCCCTTCCTTTTCTATCTTATCACAATGTATAAACCTTTGAAGACAAATGAACATTCCCATCCTTTATCTCTCCAGACTCCACATTAGATTCTTCCCTTCTCCCTTTTCCCATGCCAAGACCACCCACCCATCCAAGGAAATGGATCTTAATCAGAAATCCAGGCCTCAGTCCAGGCCATTGGAAATCTTAGGCACTGCCTCAGCCTTAGTATTGTTGAATATTAGGTAGACCATTTAAACCTCTAGTCCCTTGCTTTATAGAAATGTGGAGGAGTTAGATTGCTTAGGGGAAATTATGCAACATTTACAATAATCAGAATCTGCTTTTATATGTAAAAGTCAATCTTTTCTTTTTGTGAGGCAGTCAGGGTTAGGTGACTTGCCCCAGGTCACACAGCTAGTAAGTGTCAGGTGTCTGAGGTCAGATTTGAACTCAGATCCTCCTGACTCCAGGGATGGTGCCCTATTCACTGCTCTACTTGACTGTCCCCCACTTTTTATAAATTTATTTTAAACTTGAATGCACAATAAGAAACATGTTATAAATTTAAATACTGAAACTTAAATATAAAATAACAAAAGTATTGCCATGTGCACAACAGAATATAAGAGAAGATTCAAAATATGCAACAATAAATTTCCATTTCAAGAAAGCTATATAATAAATACTACACATTGTATTCAGAGTTGTCTGTCCTTTCTTTGCTTCTTTGTAAGTTTTCTTTTGTTCTCTGCTGTGCACTTTTACTTTGTTCTTTCCCCCGCTTTTCTCCCCCTGCCCCATTCCCCAAGAAGGCTACAATTAAATACAGATAAATATAGATATAAATATATAGATATAGATACATACACACAGTATATATATATACATATACATATATATACACATATATACATAAACATACATATACATCTACATGTATACACATGGATATCTATAATCATATTCACATATAGACATACATTCATATGCATCTCTGTAAGTCCATACTGTATACTTTGTCCTCTTTCTCTGAGGGTGAATAACATCTTCCTTAATAAGTCTAAAACTTGGGGGGGCAGAGTCAAGATGGCAGAGTAGAAACAGGACTTCTGGGCAGCTCCAGCTCCCACCTCCTCCAATTCATGTAAAAAATTACTCTAGACAAACTTTGGTGCTACATAACCCACAAAATGAAACGGAGAAGCTAACCTCCTGCTGAGGACAGCCCAGCAGGCTGGCAGCACAGTGCTCTGGGAGCTGATCCCAGCCTTGCCAGAGCCAGAGGTTTCAGCCTCAGGCTGGGCCTGACCAGCCACCAGCTAGAGGATCACCAGCAGTGGTGGCAGTTTCCAGAATTATCAACCCATAGATGCCAAGGACAAAGTGAGAGGTCATTGAAGTGTGGACTTTGGGACCTGGAAATTCAGAGTACAATACAGCCTTTGCCCCTAGGGTAAGAAGCAGCTGAGGTGCCTCAGCTGTACAGCCACTGCTTCATGGTTGCTTCAGAGCTGCTGATCTGCAGATTGTAGGGGGACCAAGTGACGAGTCTTTTGGGTAATAGCTCTTGTTTTTACCTGCTTGCATCTGGATTGCTGTGTCGGGTGGAAGTCCTGTGGTACATGAGCAGTCTGCCAGATTGTGTGGAGGCTTCAGAGAGGGCACCCAACTAATATCTCCAGCAGCTGCAAAAACCCCATCATTTGGGATAAAGCTTCTGTTTCTGGTAGCAGAGTTCTACTGTGGTAAAAGGCTCAAAAGTCAAGTAATTGAATGGCAACATGAGAAAGTAAAGGAAACAAAGCAAACAGAGCAACCCAACTTTGCACTCCTATTTTGGGGACAAAAAGAATCAAAGCATGGAACAGGAGGAAGACAATGAAGTCAGAACTCCTGCACCAAAAGCTTCCAAGAAAATATGAGCTGGTTACAGTCCATTGAAGAGCTTAAAAGGGATTTTGAAAATCAAATAAGAGAAGTTGAAGAAAAATTGGGAAGAGAAATGAGAATGATGCAAGAAAATTATGAAATGAGAGTCAACAACCTGACTGAAAAAAATAATGCCTTAAAAAATACACTAACTCAGATGGCAAAAGAGGATCAAAAAGGCAATGAGGGGAAGAATGCCTTAAAAAGCCAAATTTGCCAGATGGAAAAAGAATCTCAAGAGCTTACTGAAGAGAATCATTCCTTCAAAATTAGATTGGAGCAAATGGGATCTAGTAACTTTGTGAGAAATCAAGATACTATTAAACCGATCCAAACAAATGAAAAATAAAAGGCAATGTGAAATAGCTCGTGGGAAAACCACTGACCTAGAAAATAGATCCAGGAGAGATAATTTAAAAATTATTGGACTACCTGAAAGCCATAATCAAAGAAAGAACCTAGAAATCATGCTTCAAGAAATTCTCAAGGAAAATTGCCCTGATGTTTTAGAACCAGAGGGGAAAATAGAGGCTGTGAGAGTCCACCAGTCACCTCCTGAAAAATATCCCAAAAAGAAAACTCCTAGGAATATTATAGCCAGGTTCCAGAATTCCCAGATCAAGGATAAAATATTACAAGCAACCAGGAAGAAACAATTTCAATATTATGGAAATAGAATCAGGATAACTCAGGACCTTGCAGCTTCTACACTGAGGGACTGAAAGGCTTGGAATATGATATTCTGGAGGTCAAAAGAACTGGGATTAAAACCAAGAATCACCTACCCAGCAAAACTGAGCATCATGTTCCAGGGGAAAATGTGGTCATTCAGTGGAATAGAGGATTTTCAAGCATTCTTGATGAAAAAAACCGAGTTGAATAGAAAAGTTGACATTCAGATACAAAAAGCAGGAGAAGCTTGAGAAGGTAAACAGGGAAAAGAAAGCATAAGGAACTTATCAAAGTTGAACTACTTATATTCCTACGTGGAAAAATGATAATTGTAACTTATGAAACTTTTGTCAGTGTGAGAATAGTTGAATAGTTGAAGGGAATAGAAATGTGTATGTGTATATATACATATATATATATATATATATATATATACACACACATATATATGTATATATATATATACACACACACACATATATATGTATATGTCCGTGTGTGTGTATACATACACATATATGTCTATATAGCAGGGTATATGGGAGTATTAATGCATATGTAAGTGTGTGTATATATGTCTACAGGTATACACAGAGGGCAGAGGACCAATTGAATAGGAAAGGATGATACTTAAAAGGTGAAATTAAGAGGTGAGAGAGGAATATAATGAGAGGAGATGGGGAGAGACAGAATGGGGTAAATTATGTAATATAGAAGAGGCAAGGAAAAATTGTTACAATGGAGGGGAAGAACAGGAAGGCAAAAGGGAATGAGTCAACCTTATTCTCATTGAATTTGTCTTAAGGAGGGAATGACATACACAATAAATAAGGTATCTTACCTTACAGGAGAGTAGAGGGGAAGGGGAAGAGAGGGGGGATAATAGAAGGGAGGGCAGGCTGGAGGGGAGGGAAGTTAGAAGCACTCACTTTTGAAAAGGGACAGGGTCAAAGTAGAGAATAGAACAAGTCGGGGGTGGGATAAGATAGACGGAAATATAGTCAGTCTTTCACAATATATCCACTATGGAAATGTTTTGCATAGCTACACATGTACAACCTATATTGAGTTGTTTATCTTCCCAGTGAGGGTGGGTGATGAGAGAGGAAGTTAAAGAATCTGGAATCCAAAGTTTTAAAATCAAATGTTTAAAAATATGTATGCATATTATTATTATTTTACCTGTAACTGGGAAATGAGATATACAGTCACTGGGGCATAGAGATCCACTGTGCCCTACTGGGAAGTCGAAGGGGGAATGGGAGAAGATATGGGAGAGAGAAGATTGAGGGAGGGGATATTTAGTGGGAATGCTGCTTTGGGGTGGTGGGTAGGGAAAATTAGAGAGAAAATTTGTAACTCAAAATCTTGTGGAAATGAATGATGTAAACTAAAAAATAAAAGAGAGAAAAAAGACTTGGAAGTCTTGGACTTCCCATATTTTTAAAAGTTGATCTTTCCAATGCCAGAATTCTTCCAAGCATGCTATATGACTTGAATCATGGAGCAGCACAATCTCCAAAATTTTAGGTACTTGTGAGTAACTAAACGCAATGAAGTATCCCATGGTAGATTCAAGTGGGCTATAACACAGAATTAGTGATGACATGTACATGAAAAGTGACATAAAAGGGCATCATTAAAGATATATATGATTTAAAAAGTAGGTGCAAGGGAACAACAAATAGAACACAGTGCCCCAGTGCTTAGCCCAGTGCCTGGCATATAATAGGTGTTTAATAAACATTTATTGACTGACTGAGCTAGGACAACAAAGAAGGAAACAGACTCAGAGGCAAATAAATATTTCTTTATGAAATATAGAATTTAATTTATTTAAAATATTTATAAATGTTTATTTATAAAAATAAAATAAATATTTATTTAATTAAACAAATAGCTAGCATCTATGAAGCAATGTAAGGTTTTGAAAGTGCTTTACCAATAACATCTCTTTTTATCCTCACAACAAACCTGGGATGTAGGTGCCAGGGGTACACCACTAAAAATTTTCTGAAGCAGGATTTGAATCAATTACTCTTGATTTCAAATTTTATACTTTATCCTCTGTGGCACATTGCCTCTAAGAAGCACTTGGACAAAAAAATCTCATGCAAAAATGAAAGGCATAAAGAGGTACAAACCATATATATGTATATGTGTATATAGATGGATAGATAGATGAGGGAGAAAGGATGAGAGAGACATAGAGACAGAGACAGATTCAGAGAGACAGAGAGATGGAGAGATTGAGAGGGGGGAAGGGAGAGAGATTGAGAGAGAAATAGAGAGAGATAGCATGTTCTATCAAAGAATCAAAGCAGTTGGACTGCAGACACCCACAAGGTGGTGGATCATAAAAGATCTATGAGCTTTAAAGTGAGAAGGAACCATCTACCCCAATCCCATAATTATAGAGATGAATTAAATAAAACACAGTAAGGCCAGTAGAAATGCCCAAGGTCACACAAATAGCACATAGTAACTTGAGACTGAATTAATATCTTCTGACAAATTTTATGATCTTTCCACCCAGGAGCCAGGAGCATCACCACTATTCTTTGCTGTATCTAGTTCTGTCGTAGAATCTTATAATTATAATGGAACTTCTAGTAGATATCACTTAATGCAGTATGAATCCCTGGACAGGTATATTTTTTGCATAACCTTGATTTCTCTTGATGCTTCTGGTGCTTCATATAAATGCTTATTGATTGTCTTTCCTCTAGTTCCATACACATGAAAGTCAAATCTGATGTGATATGAATCCATTCTCCCTTAAGCTTTTCTTCCCTGTCCTTGGATCTCATCTCACTTTTACTCCCTTTAATAGGAAACTTAGGGGATGTCCACCAACTGAGAAATAGCTGGATATAGCATAAGAATGTGCTAGGGTGCTATAGCACTGTAAGAAACAATGAAATAGATAATTTTGAAAAGACAGGGAAAGACTTGTATGAACTGATGCAAAGGGAAGCAGGCACAAGGAGAGCAGTTTATACTATAGCAGCAGTATTATAAGAACAAACAATTTTGAGTATTTTTATAAACTGAAGAATCAAATGAGCAGAAACAGAACAATTTATATCGTGACAATAACACTGTAATAACAAATAAATGAAAGTCATAAGAGCTGTGATCAATACAGTGATCACTCACGATCTCAGAAGATTATGAAACATGCTCTCTGTTCTCTGTGACGAAAAAGTGATGGATTTTGGGTGCAGATACATACATACTACATACATACATATACACATATATATTTATACACACATGTATGTATATGTGTATTATATATGTGTATGTACTTTGCTTGACTATGCATATTTGGCATAAGAAATTGATTTATTTTTTTTATTCAATGGGTTGGGAGAGAAAGAAAAAATATTTCTGTTGATTTATTTTTAGTAGAGAGGCAGTGGAATTTTGCAAATATAGAATGTTACATGCACTTTCAGGTGAGATCATTTTATTATTGATTTTAATTAAGTGTTTTATTTTGTTACAAGATAACTCTCATGAAGTGAGAATAATCTATAAATGTAATTTCAAAACAAAATATACCCCCAAATGAAGATGATGATGATAATGAATAAGAAGGAAGAGAAAGAAGAAAGAAGAGTTGGAGGAGAAGGAGGAAGAGAAGGAAAAGAAGAAGGAGAAGAAGGAGGAGGAGGAAGAGGAGGAGGAGGAGGAGAAACAATGAAATTTCTGATGACAACTTTGTATAAGGTTTTCTGGTTGCTTTTCTCACCATAAGAGGCAAATTGAGAACCAGTTTTCAAGGAAGAGTTTTAAAAATCTTTACTTCACTGTATGTCAATGTATGAGGTTGATATATAACAAAGTCTGGTACCTAAGTATCACAATTATAATAAAAGTAAAAGTCAAATGTTGCCTCACTATTTCTATACTGAGGAATAACTTTGTGAAAAGTAGGAGGTGGGAAAAATAGTCTTCATCTGAATGTATGAAAATAATTTTAAGACAAAAAGAAATTTTTTGTGCCAGGAACCTTTTCTACCTACATTCATAAGCAGAATGTTAACAAGGTGTTTTTTCCCCCAGAAAAATACCCTTTGGACTCCATGAGCCAGTCATTTATTCTGAAGGCATATGAAGACCTTTTTTAAAAAAAAAAAAATTTAAGGGGAGAAAAGTACTTATTCTGGGAAGTTATTTTTCTATTGTAACCAGTATCACACATAATATTCTAAAGGAGGTCACTATGTCACTGGAGGCAGAGGGGTAAAAAGAGAAATAAAAATCTCAGTTGCAGCCTTCTCTAGACTGCCCCAAGGATATCAAGCTGTGACAAACATCTGGTAAGGCCTTTGCTGTGTGAACATAAAAGAACAAACACAAGCTTTGGCAATATACTCACAATGTCCTTGCCTGAGACTTGAGCCCTGGTTCAAATCCAGGACCCCTAGGACTCAACAAAAAATGAGTAGACTGAAATGTGGAATCCAAATGAGAAACTGGCCTCCACAAACATTTGTTTTCATGCCCTGGTTCATTCAGCCATGAATGCTTACCTGGAGAGCAATCTGAGGAGCATCAGTCTAATCTGCTCTATCTGTCTGAGCTCTTTGAAGTGTACAAAGAGGAAATCAGAGATAAATGTAGTGTTTGCCTGGCACTGGCTCCTCTTTGCATTCAAGTGACAGATGTGGAAAGTTGCCGGATTCAGAAAAGGCTCACCTGCTCAAGTCTTATTTGAGGTTGGTGCTACTGAAACAGGTGATTGAGCTTGTTCTCAACATTGGAAGGTACTTAATTGCTTGCCTTGCAAAAATGGTCTAGATTTTTTTTTAATCTAGCTAAAATCAAACAGGCTTGCCCATCAATTGGGGAATGACTAAACAACTTACAGTATATGAATAAAATGGAATACTATTGTGCTATTAGAAATGAGGAGCAGGGGGAGGCTTAGGTGGCGCAGTGAGTAGAGCGTCAGCCCTGGAGTCAGAAGGACCTGAGTGAGGCAAAATTGACTTTTGCTTTTATTATAATTGTGATACTTAGGTACCAGACTTTGTTATATATCAACCTCATACATTGATATACAGTGAAGTAAAGATTTTTAAACTCTTCCTTGAAAACTTTAGCTGTGAGTCAGATGAAGAAGCCCCATGACCCTTGAGTCTCAATGGCAAAGCAGATGTAATGCATCTTCTTCAATGTTATTTCCATTGACAAAACCATTCTATTTGTGATGATGAACATTTGACAGTGCTAAAGACCTCAGCAGCAAGAACTTTCTTTTCTGGGGAGACAGAGGCTGCAGTACCTACAGTGAGAGTTGCCAAGTCACATTTCCATAAGAGCTGGAATAAAGGCCATTCTCCACCTCATTTCTTACCTAGTCTTAATCACTGAATGGGCATTGCCTCAGTCAAATTGAGACCTGTTAAAGACCTTATCTTAAAAAATCCAAGATCTCCCACTGAATCCAGGGGCATCTCAAGTCATTCTCATCTGTATCTGACTACTGGCCCCAGGGGAGAAAGTGAGTGCACATTCCTGCACATTCTTGCCTCACAAGTTTAAATTCAATTCACTCCCAAGACAGCACCTCCCTGATGTCATGGTCCTTTTCAAGAGCAAAGGACAAAGAGCAAAAATCCTAGACTATGGTTAAATTCTACTTAATTATTGTTTCAAGGAAAGGATGTTCACAAAGAAATACTTTCCTATGGGCCATTATAATGCTGATGACTGATTTAGTTTCAGTAAAGGTTGCTGAAGGCAACCTCAATCTGGATAGTCTAAATGTTGTCTAAATCAATCTCTAATCTCTGGTAGGCTAAATCTAACCACAGAGAGCAATACCAGCTCTCAGTTATAAAAATAGTTACATTATGATAGCTGCCATTTAGAAGCTTATCAAGTGTTTTCCTTGAAATAACCATTTTAGAATTTGGAACTCAAGAGATTGTGGAACTGGATGTTGTAAACTAAAAGTAAATAAATAATTTTTTTAAAAAAAGAATTAAAAAAAGGAAAAGAAAAACAGAAAAAAAAGAAATAACCATTTAAGGCAGGTAACACCAGACCTCAGTTTCTCCATTTGTAAAATGAGAGGCTTAGACTAGCAAATGTCTAATGTTCTTTCCAGCTATATAATCCAAAATGAGGAAACTGAGGTTCAGAGATATTTAAGTGACTATCCCAGCTCTTATCCAATATAGCTAGTAACTTGTCAAAGCTGAGACTTGAAACTAGAGCTTCTGACTCTAATGCCAAGTTTAAGTTGCATTAACCAGAAGATAGCCCAAAACTTGACGGTTAAACCTTTTATTGGGGGGCAGCTAGCTAGGTGGTACAGTGAATAGAGCACCAGTCCTGGAGTTTGGAGGACCTGAGTTCAAATCCAGCCTCGGACACTTAATAGCTATGTGGCTGTGGACAAGTCACTTAGCCTCAATTGCCTCCAAAACCAAAAAAGTCTTTCACTAAGAAACTAAGATACCATGAGGTCCCATTAAAACTAAAGGAAAATAAATTAGAATCTATTCTCCAGACCATAGAAATTGGAAAAGAAAAAGCAAAAGTCAATAATAATGTCATGGGGATTGTTTTTAGGTGATATTGACATACTTAAAATCCAAAACTGTAGCACCAAGAAGAAAATGCTATGGCCTTTGATGGAAAATAGAATTAAAAGACTAAATTTAAACTATTGAAAGTTAATCCAGCCATTGACCCAGGAAAGCAATTATATAGTAAGCCTCTGACTAAAAATGTGATGGGTTTGTTTCATTAAATTAAGGTTTAATTTTATATTCGAAAGTCTTTAAAATTAAAAAAAACCCACAACTATGTTAGCTGGAAGGAAGCTATGAATAAAGAACTCTGACAGCTATAAAGTAGAAGCTATTTTTCCCTTGATGTTCAATGAGAAGACTAAATCTTAAGCAAAAATATTATACTATGGGGGCGGCTAGGTGGCGCAGTGAGTAAGAGTGTGGCCTTGGAGTTGGGATGACCCGAGATCGAATCCGGCCTCAGAAAATGAGCACCCACACATAAATGACTAGCCGTGTAACCTTGAGCAAGTTACTTAACCCCAATTGCTTTAAAAAAATATTATACTATGGTGCATTGAATTGATAATAAAGTGATGCTCTATTCCTATTATAAAATTCACAGGAGAAATCATAAATCCAAAACACAACTATTAGTACATTTTTCCTAGCCTGGAAGCTTCATGAAAACATGATCACCTAGCTAGTATGTGTTAAAGGTGGTTCTAAAGTACAGATTTTCATGACTTCACGTCTGGCCATCTACCCACCTAGTGACACTACTTCTCTATTTCTTCCTGGGTAATTCTCTTAACCAAACATAGTAGTGTGCTTACTGAATAGAAGACTGGCTACAGTCAGGAAAACTGGTATTCAAATCCAGACTGATATGTACTTGCTTTGTGATCCTGACTAAGTCATATAACATCTCAGTGGTTAGTTGATTTTCTAAGTTGTGGTTGTACAAGTTACTGTTTTGGATTGAAGGGTTATCATTGTGAGTTTCTAGACCAATGAAATCACAGGTCTGGATGAGAGTAGAGAGTGAAAGAGAGAGACAGAGATAGCAACAGAGAGAGACAAAGAGAAGGACCTAACAAATAAATTTTTGATGATGTCTTCATTGTAGCGAAAGAATGGTGCCACATCTTTCTTTCTTCTTGCTAATCAGGAGTAGCTGTTAAGTACTTTCTTTCCTTTTCCATAAAGAAGACCCACTACATTCAATTCTGAGTTTACCTAATTCAGTCCCAAGAAATGAAGAAGAGGAAGGCAAGGGAGACTGGGTCAAAAAGTATTTGCAACAGTTAATCGATTGGCATATATTTTGAGCCTAATGCCTGGGTGGTTGGCTTGTAATGAATTTCTTCTTGATTTGGAGGGTGTGATCTTGCATAAATTGTAAGCTAGTCAGGAGCATGCCACTGTTTGTATATTATAGATCTAATTAAAAGCAGGAAAGAATTTTCCAGAAAGATAGAAGCCCCTTGACCCTGTGTGGTATACATTATTTGGAAAGACTGTCTTTTGGGGACCCTTATTCAAAAAATAAACTCAACAGTGTTTCTTTTTGACCCAATATGTAGCAACGATAAAGCATTAAGTAACAAAAGGATTCTGCCATTGGCCATAAACCTTGCTGACCACTGCAGTTTCTCTTCAGGCATCAGACCCTTCTTGGAAGTGATCCTGGAAACTCTGCCCTTAGCCAAAGTCTTTCTTTTTTGCTAATCTCTTTTTAAATTTTATTTTTAAATTATTTTGTTAAATATTTCTTAATTGCATATAAAATTTTTGGCAATTATTTTATAAAATTTTGAGTTCCAAATTTTCTCACCCTTCTTGTTCTTCTCCTGTTCTTCAGAAGGCAAGCAATTTGATATCAATTATACATGTGAAGTTATACAAAACATTTTTCTGTATTAGGCATGTTGCAAAAGAAAACACAAACAAAATAAAACAATAAAAGCTAAAGAAAGCAAAAAATTGGGGTGGCTAGGTGGTGCAGTGAGTAGAGCGTCAGCCCTGGAGTCAGAAGGACCTGAGTTTGGTTCCAGCCTCAGACACTTAACGCACACACAAACAAAAAACCTAGCCGTGTGACCTTGGGCGAGTTACTTAACCCCAACTGCCCTCCAAAAAGCAAAAAAAAAAAAAAGAAAGAAAGAAAGCAAAAAATAAAGCGTGTTTCAATCTGCATTCAGAATTCTTTAGTTCTCTCTCTGGAGGGAGATAACATTTTTCATCATTAATTCCTTTGAAATTGTCTTGGATTATAGTCTTGATCAGAATATCTAAGTTTTCCACAGTTGATCATCCTTATAATATGACTGTGTACAATGTTCTCCTGGTTCTCCTCACTTCACTCTGCAAGAGTTTGTATAAGTCTTCTCAGGCTTTTCTGAAACCATCCTGCTCATTATTTTTTATAGCACAATAGTATGCCATCACAATCCTTTACCACAACTTATTCAGTCATGCCCCAATTGATGGGCATCCCCTTGATATCCAAATCTTTGCCATCACAAAAAATCTGCTATAAATACTTTTGTCCAAATAAATCCTTTCCCCTTTTCTTTGATCTCTTTGGGATATAGATTTAGTAGTGGTATTGCTGGGTCAAAGGGTATGCATAATTTTATATCCCTTTGGGCATAGTTCCAAATTGTTCTGGAGAATGGTTATACTTCACCACTCCATCAACAATGCATTAACATCCCATTTTCCCCCCATCCCCTTCAGCATTTGTCATTTTCCTTTTAAGGTTAGCTAATCTGATGAGTATGAAGTGGTATCTCAGAGTCATTTTAATGTGCAATTCTCTCATCAGTAGTGATTTGGAGTATTGTTTCATGGGACTATTGCTAGTTTTGACTTCTTCTGAAAACTGTCTGTTCATATCTTTTGACATTTTTCAGCAGGAAATGGTTCTTATTCTTATGAATTTGGCTTAGTTCCCTATGTATTTGAGAAATGAGGTCTTTATTAGAGAAACTTGCTGTAAAATTTTCCCCCACTTTTCTGTTTTCCTTCTAATTTTGACTACATTTATTAGAGAATTATTATTATTTGTTAGAGAAACTTTATTTTATTAGAGAAACTTGCTGTAACCCCCCCAGTTTCCTGTTTTCCTTCTAATTTTGGTTTCATGAGTTTTGCTTATGCAAAAGCTTTTTAATTTCATGTAACCATCTTTTTTACTTCCTTCCCTTATTCGTAGATATGACAGTACATTTTTCCATGCTCCTCTAATTTACTTATGATATCATCCTTTATCTCAATAACTTAACCCATTTTGACCTTATCTTAGTATACAGTGTGAGATGTTGGTCTGTGCCTAGTTTCTGCCAAACTATTTTCCAGTTTTCTAACAATTTTTGTCAAACTTTAAGTTCTTGCCCCAAAAGCTTGGATCTTTGGGTTCATCAAACACAAGATTGCTATGGTCATTTACTACTGTGTATTGTATCCCCAATCTATTACATTGATGGACCACTCTATTTCTTAACTAGTACAAGATTGTTTTGATAATTACCACTTTGTTACATTGTTTGAAATCTGGAACTGCTAGGTCACCTTCCTTCACATTTTTTTCATTGATTCCCTTGGTATTCTTGACCTTCTGTTCTTCCAGATGAATTTTATTACTATTTATTTTCTAGCTCTATAAAATAATTCTTTTTTAGTTTGGTTGGCATGGCACTGAATGAGTAAATTAACTTAAGGTAGTGGCAATCATACTGACATACCCAGGATGGCTGCTAGCACAGGTTCTTAGATCTGCTTTATGAGGAAAGATAGCTGTTTAAGGGGTAAACAATCTTTTTAAATCACATTTACTAGTTCAGGGGAAAAGTCAACACCCTGAACTTCAGAGAAGATACAAGCAGAGAAATAAAGACCAACAGAAAGGTCTCCAACTTCCTGAATCAACTCTAAACTTTACATACATGCCTGGATCAAGAGAGCTTTTACATCTGAGCAGTTGGGGAGCTCTGAATATACAGCCACTCAGAATCTCAACCAAGGAATCATAAGATCCTTCAGAGCAAAATACCAACTCAGAGTATACATACACTTCTCAGAGCCAGAGGCATCACAACCCTTGTGACTCAGTGCCTAATTATAAATTAGCAAAAGATATGAAAGCCTTCCTATAAGTCAGCATCCTCTAAGCAAACTTCCCTTAATGGGCTCCATGTGAGGCCTATTAATGGGTCAGGAAAGATCTTAAATCCCACTAAAATTACACTTAGGTGGAATTATCATTTTTCTTATAGTTTTGTCCTACCAATAAGCAATTAATATTTCATTTGTTTAAATCTGTTTCTATTTGTGTGAAAGTTGTTTTGTAATTGTGTTCATATAGTTCCCAGATTTGTCTTGGCAGGAAGACTCCCGATTATTTTATATTGTCTGCCATTATTTTAAATAGATTTTCTCATTCTATCTCTTGCTGCTGGGTTTTGTTTATAGCATAAAGAAATGCTAATGATTTATGTGGATTTATTTTGTATCCTGCAATTTTTGTGAAATAGTTACTATTCCACCTAGTTTTTTAGTTGATTCTCTAGGGTTGTCTAAGTATACCTTCATATCATCTGCAAAGAGTGATAGTGTTGTTTCCTCACTGCCTGTTTTTATTTCTTTAATTTCTTTTTTCTTGTCTTACTGCCAGAGCTAGCACTTATAGTACAATATTAAATAATAATGGTGATAATGAACATTCTTGCTTCACTCTTGAACTTACTGGGAAAGCTTCAAACTTATCCCCATTATAAGTATTGCTTGCTCTTGATTTTAGATAGATACTACTTACCATTTTAAGAGAGGCTCCATTGATTCCTTTGCTTTCTAGTGTTTTTAAATAGGAATGGGCATTTTATTTTATTGGAGGATTATTTTTCTGCATCTATTGATATAATTATATGATTTTTGTGGTTGTTATTCATATGCATATGGTCAATTTTGCTAATATTTTCACTAATATTGAAACAGCTCTGCATTCCTGGTAAAAATCTCACCTGGTCATAGTATCTTTGTGATATATTGCTGTTTTCTTTTTGCTAATATTTTATTTAAAACTTTGCATTGATATTCATTAAGGAAATCAGTTTGTCATTTTCTTTCTCTGCTTTTGCTCTCTTAGATTTAAGGATCAAAATTATATTTGTGTTATAAAAAGAATCTGGTAGGACTTCTTCTTTGCTTATTTTTTTAAAAAATAGTTTATATGGTATTAAAATTAATTGTTCCTTAAATGTTTGGTAGAATTCATTTGTATCTCCATCTGCTTCTGAGGATTTTTAACTAGGCAGCTCATTGATGCTTCCTTCAATTTCATTTTCTAAGATGAGGCTTTTTATGCATTCTATTTCCTCTTTTGTTAATCTAGGCAGTTTATCTTTTTGTAAATATTCATTCATTTCACTTAGATGGTCAGTTTTACTGGCATATAATTGGGCAAAATACCTCTGAATTTAATCTCACCTTCATTGGTGGTGCATTTACCCTTTTCATTTTTGGTACTAATAACATGGTTTTCTTCTCTTTAAAAAATTAGCTAATGAGTTTTGTATTCCCTTCCCCCCCATAAAACCAGCTCCTAGTTATAGTTATTAGTTCAATGACTTTTTAACTTTTGATTTTGTTAATCTCTCTTTTGATTTTCAGGATTTCCATTTTGGTATTTAATTGGGGATTTTTAATTTGTTTTTTTTTTCTAGGTTTTCTTTGTGTTTTTTGTTTGTTTGTTTGTTTTGTTTTGTTTTGTTCTTTTAGTTATGTTAGTCTGCTTTACCGATCTGCTTTTTTCCTCCTTTACTGATGTAAGGGTTTAGAGATATAAATTTTCTCCTCAATACTGCTTTGGCTTCTCATAAATTTTGGAATGTTGTTTCATTGCTGCCCTCTTTAGCAAAATTATTGATTGTTTCTATAATTTGTTCTTTGACTCACTCATTCTTTAGGATTAGATTATTCGGTTTCCAATTAACTTTTTTTTTAAACAAATGCTTTATTAACTTCTGGTTTACATCATTCATTTCTGCCAGATTTTGAGTTACAATTTTTTCCCCATTTTTTCCCCTACCCACCACCCCAGAATAGCTCCAATTAACTTTTAATCTATGCTTCCACAGCCATTTATTAAACATAATTTTTGTTGCATTATGGTCTGAGAGGGGTTCATTTAATATTTCTCTTTGTCTGAACTTGGTTGTGAGGTTTTTGTGCCCTAATACATAGGCAATTTTTGTGAAAGTACCATGTGCTGCTGAGAAAAAGGTATACTACTTTCTATTCCCATTCAGTTTTCTCCAGAGGTCTATCATATCTACTTTTCTAAAATTCTATTCATCTCCTTGACTTGCTTATTTATTTTATGTTTAAATTTATCTATCAATGATAGGGGAAGACTGAAGACTCCTACTAGTATAGTTTTACTATCTATTTCCTTCATAACTAATTTAACTTTTCCTTTAAGAATTTGAATATTTGGAATACTGCTGTGCTATAAGAAGTAATGATCTGGTTGATTTTAGAAAAAACATGGAAAGGCTTGTATAAAATAATGAAGAATTAGATGAGCAGAACCAAGAGAACATTGTACACAGTAATAGCAATATAGTTCTAAGAAAAACTTTGAATGATTAAGTCATTTTGAACATTACAAATACTCAAATGAACTAAAAAAGAACCTATGAAGGAGATGCTATCCACATTCAGAGAAGGAACTGTTAAATAGAAGTATGTATAGTATGGTTTTACATACACACACAAGTATACACACACACTATACATACACACACACATATATACATGTATATGTATGCTTATACATATACATACATATATATATAAATATACATAAAATTTCTGTGTGTAAGGAAAGCTTTCTTTAGGGCAGGGAAGGGGGGAGAGAGGGAGAAATAAAATAAAAAGTAAATAACAGAGGACAAAAGAAAACTTAGAAGGCAGCACAGAAAAGCAGAGCAGCTTTGAAAATGATGTATAATATTTATTACATAGTTTTCCCCCCAAAAAAGTAAACAGTGTGAGATGGAAATTCGTGGTTTTATATTGACTTCTCTCCTTATGTTGTGCTATGTACATGAAAATGCTCTCTCTTTTTTTGGTCTTTTTATATTTAATTTCAAAATGAATAAGATATAAGTAAAAGCAAAAAAAATGGATGCTATGCCATTTGGTGCATATATGTTCAGAATTGATGTTACTTTATGATCTATGGTTGCTTTTAACAAGATGTTGTTTCCCTGATAGTCCCTTTTAACCGGTTTTATTTTTACTTTTTCTTTGTCTGAGATCATGGTTGCTACCTCTGTCTTTTTTTTTTTATGTCAACCAAAGGATAATAAGATTCTGTTCCAGTCCCTTATTTTAACTCTGTGTGTATCTGGTTTCAAGTATGTTTCTTATAAACAATATATTGTTGAATTCTGAGTTCTAACACATTCTGCTATCTTCTTCCATTTTATGAGTAAGTTCATCTCAATCACATTCACAGTTGTGGTTACCAGCTGTGCATCTCTCCAGCCTATTTTTTTCTGTTTATCTTGATTTTCCTTTCTTTTCTTTTTCTTCCTTCCTTCCTTCCTTCCTTCCTTCCTTCCTTCCTTCCTTCCTTCCTTTCTTTCTTTCTTTCTTTCTTTCTTTCTTTCTTTCTTTCTTTCTTTCTTTCTTTCTTTCTTTCTTTTTTTGGAGGGCAGTTGGGATTAAGTCACAAGGCTAGTAATTGTGTCATGTATCTGAGATTGTATTTGAACTCAGGTCCTCCTGACTCTAGGGCAGGTGCTCTATTCACTGCACCATCTAGCCATCCCTTATCTTTCTTTTTCTCTTCTTATTATGTCCTTCCTCTAAAGTCTGTTTTGTTTCTTATCACTGCCTTCTTTTATCTGCTTTCCTTTTTATCTCCATCTCTTTATCTTACCCCATTTCTCCTCCTACTTCCCTATTGGGTAAGATAAATTTCTATTACAGATTGAGTATATGTGTGTGTCTGTGTGTGTGTGTATACACACACATTTTCTTTCCTTCTTTGAACCAATTTAGACATGAGTACAATTCAAGCATTGCCCATTCCCCTCCTCACTATTTTCCCCTCTGATGTAAAACGTCTCCCTTGTTGACTCCTTTTATGTGAGATAATTTTCCCAATTTTTCCTCTACCTTCCTACTATTTCCAGCGCATCTCTTTTCTCACCTATCCATTTTTTTACATCATCCCAACATAATCAACTCATCCCCACACCTTCTCTCTATGTAGAATCCTTCTAGCTTTTCTAATAATCATAAAGTTCTTAGAAGATATTTTATCATTCTTCCATATGAAAGGGTAAATAGTTTAACCATATTGATTCCCTTATGATTTCTCTTTCATGTTTACCTTTATATGCTTCTCTTTTGTCTTGTATTTAAAAGTCACATTTTCTATTCAGTTCTGGTCTTTTCATCAGGAATGCTTGAAAATCCTCTATTTCATTAAATAATCCATTTTTCCCTTGAAGGATTATATTCAGCTTTTCTGGGTAGGTTATTTTGGTTGTAATCCCAGCTCTTTTGCCTTCTGGAACATCATTTTTCAAACTTTCCATTTCTTTAATGTGGTAACTACTAAATCTTGTGTGATCTTGGCTGTACTTCCATGGTATTTGAATTCTGGTTGCTTGAAGTATTTTCTCTTTGACCTGGGAGCTCTGAAATTTGGTTATAATATTCCTGGGATTACTTATTTCTCATGATCTTCAAAAGACAATGATGTCTTTCATCCCAGAATACCTACCAACAAATTCATTTATTCAGCCATTCATACTTTTAAAGTTTGTAGCACAAACTGCCTTACATGCCAAATTAAAGATCCCAAGTAGGAAGCTTTCTAATTGCTGGTGGACTATTCAATTCAATATTTTAATGTATCTGTTGCCTCATTGTGAATATTGCCTAAAACACAGTGGATTACAAATAATCTATGTCTTCTCAAACTATGAGATTCTAACCATATTCTTCCATTCCTTTTCTATCGATCATAGAATTATGGAACTATTGGATCTTAGAGCTTAAATATTGCTATCTCAAATGAGTATTGTTAATGGACAGTTATCTGTGCTGAAAACTGAAGAGAAATATAGATCAAATGGCATTAAAGAAATCAAATGTATCCTTCAGTGATTCTAAGTTGTTCCTTGCCAACAAAGTCTTTTTAAACCTGCCCTCAAGGAGTTTACTGTCTAGTAGAAGATACATAAAAAGAAGCTGAAAAGTATGTGGGCAAGGAGGTACCGTAGGCGTGAAATGATAAGAACCCTTTTTATAAGTATATGTCTCCATGTTTTGCACCTAACTTCATCTACATTTTCAAAAGATCATAAAAGTTATCTCTGTGGTTATCTTTATCACAGAATCTCATGTGATCTTATTTAGAATAGAGGAACTTTACTGAAGGAGGATCTCTAAGCCTATGATTTGCTCAGTTGAATCAACTGCTTTATGACCAATATTGCTTTTTAATCCTTGACAGAAAATTAAGGTAGATGGCTTAGAAGACATTCCTTTTAAATAGTATCTTATTTTTTCCAATTACATGTAAAGACAAGTTTTAACAGTGATTTTTAATAAAACATTGAATTTCAATTTTTTTCCACCCACTCTTTCTTCCTTAAGATAGCAAGCAATTTGACATAGGTTATTTATGTGCAATCATATAAAACATATTTCCATATTAGTCATGTTGTATAAGAAGAAACAACAAAAGATAAAACTAAGAAAAACAAATGAAAATAGTATTCTTTGATTTGCATTGAGATACAGTCATTTTTTTCTCTGGATGTGGAAAACATTTTCCATCATAAGTCTTTTGGAATTGTCTTGGATCATTGTATTGTGGAGAAGAGCTAAGTCTATCATTGTTGATCATTGCACAATGTTGCTGTTACTGTGTACAATGTTCTCCTGGTTCTGCTCATGTCACTTTGCATCAATTCACATAGGTCTTTCTAGGTTTTCTTAGAAGATGTTTCAATTGCTTTTTCTAATCAATGAGTAATAAGAGTCTGCTCAGAGGGGAAAATAGGTGGTGTAGTATATAGAGCTCTGGGCTGAGAGTTGGGAAGATCTAAGTTCAAATCCAGCCTCAGACACTTACTACTGTGTGAGTTTGGGCAAATCACTTAGCCTTTATTTGCCTCAGTTCCTCATCTGTAAAATGGATGGCACACTGGAGAAGGAAATCACAAAGCACACCAGAATCTTTGCCAAGAAAACTCCATGGGGTCACAAAGAGTCAGACACGACTGAATGACTTAACAACAAATCTGTTCAGAAATTCACCCATGAAAGCCTTCCTTCTCCTTCCTTGCATCTGTAACACACTTATACTCTCTCTCTCTCTCTCTCTCTCTCTCTCTCTTTTGCTTTTTGGAGGGCAACTGGGGTTAAGTAACTTGCCCAAGGTCACACGGCTAGGTTTTTATTTGTGTGTGCGTTAAGTGTCTGAGTTTGGATCCAAACTCAGGTCCTTCTGACTCCAGGGCTGACGCTCTACTCACTGCGCCACCTAGCCACCCCGACACTTATACTCTTAACATGAGATTCCTTAATAAATGCAACCATAGGAACAACTTTGATGATCTTCTGATTATCTAAATCAAGTTACAAGAAAAAACATGGAGACATATTTATAAAAAAAAAAAGGTTCACAATTATTTTGGAGAATGTCTTGAAACCCAATTCCTGAATACCTTTAATATTTCATCACCTTCATGTCAGTTGAATGTATTTGGTTAGGGCAAGTAACTTAACTCCCGCCTTTATCTTATTAAGTGCTATTGCCATTTGTTTACATTGTATATTAAGATAATGGTAGGTTAAGTCATAAGTTGAATTGTCATCACTAACGTGAATACACGACTCTAGAAAAGCCAATGAATCTTTTCCATTCCATATTAATTTATTGTTCTCTTTCCAGTTTCAGCTCTAAAAACTCTGTAGATAACTTGGGTTGTATGGGTTTTGCATTAAGCTGGGATATTTTGTTATCCTACAAGATTATAAAATTAATAATCTTGAGGTGGCTAGGTGGCACAGTGAATAAAGCACCGGCCCTGGAGTCAGGAGGACCTGAGTTCAAATCCAGCCTCAGACACTTAACACAAAACTATCTGTATGACCTTGGGCAAGTCACTTAACCCCAATTGCCCTTCCTTCTGCCCCCAAAAAAGAAAAAAAAGGCAATTAATAATCTTCCATATTCTTCTATAATGTTTTGCAAATGAACTTATATGTCTAACCATCATTGCACTTGGATTAATATGTATCTCTACTTGTTTTTTTTTTCCTTTTTGGAGGGCAATTGGGGTTGTGACTTGCCCAAGGTCACATGGCTAGTTTTTGTGTTAAGTGTCTGAGGCTGGATTTGAACTCAGGTACTCCTGGCTCTAGGGCTGGTACTCTATTCACTGCACTACCTACCTGCCCCATATCTCTACTTGGTAAGAAAACTGAGTGTCTACTAGATTAGGTGGATACTGAGGTCTTTCTTCTTTCCTGTTGTAGTCACTGTTTTGCATTGTTTAAACTCCAACAAATGGTATTAGTTTGAGTAAATGGATTTATTTTTCCCATTCCTTCACCTCTCCTTTTTTGAATAGACAGTTTTCTTAAGTAGGTTAAATTGGAGCTGCTGTAGTGTTGTAGTGTCTTCTCAGCTTTAATCTGTCTTCCTTTTTGGTATTATTTTTTTTAAGAAGAAGAAGAGGAGGAGGAGGAGGAAGAGGAGGAAGGGGAGCTAGTATTTATATAACACCTACTATGTGCCAGGTACTATGTTAAGCACTTTATAATTATTATTTCATTTGATCTTCACAACAACCCTGGGAGGTAGGTGCTGTTATTATCTCCATTTTATAGATGAGGAAACTAAAGCAAATGGAAGTTAAGTGACTTTCCCAGGGTCACATAGCTAGTACATGTCTGAGTCTGGATTTGAACTCAGGTCCAATGCTGATTGCAGATAGTTGATTTTGAAAGCACTTCGACATCAGTAACTGGTGCTTTCTTGTGATGTTTGGTCAGTTTTTGTCTAGTACCTTTAAAAAGTATTCTAAAAGAAAGCATTTGTGAGATACAGGTATGATATTTTTGAGTAATCTATAAGCCTTTGGTCTCTTTATTACTTGACCCACACTATATTTTGTTTGATCTTTTCCAATTTTTGGTACTCTTCCCTTTTTTGAAATTATGTTGCTTCTAGCATAAATTTCACACATACACACATACATACACAATGAATGAAAAACATGAAAGACAGTTTCTGGGTAATTAATAATCAATTTATTAATTAGGTTAGCTGATAATCAATAAGGTGGTGGTCAGTGGTTTCTCTCAGTAACCAAAGTCAAAACCAATAGAGATCGGGGCAGCTAGGTGGCGCAGTGAATAGAGCGCCGGCCCTGGAATCAAAAGGACCTGAGTTCGGAGCCGGCCTCCGACACTTAATCCGCACAAACAAAAACCTAGCCCTGTAACCTTGGGCAAGTTACTTAACCCCAATTGCCCTAAAGGGGCGGCTAGGTGGCACAGTGAGTAAGAGCGCCGGCCTCGGAGTTTGGATGACCCGAGATCAGATCCGGCCTCAGAAAATGAGCACCCACACATAAATCAAATGACTAGCCGTGTAACCTTGAGCAAGTTACTTAACCCCAATTGCTTTAAAAACAACAACAACAACAAAAAAAACCCAATAGAGATCACTGAATGCTCAAATACCTTTGGAAAAGGTGAAAATCAACCCTGATTGCTAAACAATTAATGAGTGGGTGGACATATTAATGGTCCATATTAATGGCAGGCTAAAAGTCTTCAGCCCTTCCTGCTGAGAATGTGACTTGATCATGGAACTCAGCCTCCTCCAGCAACCTGGACAAAGGAACCCATCTTTACCCACACCACTTTAACTGATTTTCTTCTTCACAAGTTGGGTTATCCCAAGCTACAATGATGGGGCTGGAAGGGCATAGACTTACTTCCTAAGGACAAGAATTCACCCAGATTAGATTCTGTTTGTAAGGTCTTCTAGTTGATTGGGATCTCACCCAAGACTGCAGAGCAGGTATTCAGAGGATTTGGTCAATCTCATCTATCAGCAATGTCCTTCAGAAACTAATTAACTGATCTATAGAGACTGATCCCCAAATGAAAAAATAGAAAAGAAAACCCCAATTCAAATTTAATAATTGGTTATCAATATAATAGAAAATAATCACTTCTCTCACACACATATAATATATAAATGTATATATGAATTATGTATATATGTGTATATACATGCATGTATACATATAAACATATACACTCATATATTCCATAATTCTCAGCAATACTTCTGGGTTTCCCCTTCTTAATTTCCATTTCCACTTTCTTAAATACATATTTCTTTGGTATTGAGATGTTAGAACCCAGATGCAGGGGCTTAGAAATGCTGATAGAGCAGTTTTATTTCATAAATTGTCCTTATAATTTCCTCAGTAAATGTTCTCAGGATGATCTACCTTAGCTGGGTCTCACTGTATAAGGATGCAAAACTAAAACAATGGAAGGAATTCATAGAGAAGCAGTTTAGGGCTTGATGAAAGGAAAAGCATTCTTATAATTAGAGCTGTCCAAAACTGAAATGGGCAGCTAGGTGGTACAGTATGTAGAGCACTGGGCTTAGAATCAGGAAGACTCATGCTCTTGAGCTCAATTCTGGCCTTAGATACTTACTAACTTTGTGACCCTGGGCAAGTCACTTACCTCTGTTTGCCCTAGTTCCCCATCTGCCAAATGAACTAGAGAAGGAAACGACAAATCACTCCAGTATCTTTGCCAAGGAAACCCTCAATGGGGTCATGAGGAGATGGACATAACTGAAATGGCTCAACCACAACAAACAATTGAAATGGTCTGCGTTAGCAGGAAGTGGGTTCCCCATTCCTGGAGATCTTCCAGCAGAAGCTGGTTTTCAGTGATCACTTATTAGATTGCTAATGTTTAGGTATAAGTTGAACTAGGTCTCAGCAGTCACTTCCAACTCTGAGATGCTGTGATCAAAAGAAGTGAAAATTCTTTCCTGCTTTCATGTAATTTTACCAATACCATTTCTTTCGTCTCTTCCCCCTTCTATCTTCTATCATTTTTCATAACATTGATCTAAGGGAATTAAAGTGTCTCCTCCAACAAATGCAGGTAACTTCCCTATCAAGATGTACATATAGGAAAAATTGACAAGTAGAACATATGAATGAATCAAAATGTATTTATTAAACACTTATTGTATGCTATATACATACAAATACAAAAGTAAAGACAGTTCCTGATTTCAAAGAGCTTACAGTCTAGTAGGGGGAGATAATTGGAAAAACTTAACAAATAATACTAAACTTATTGTAAGTTCATGCTTGTTTCCCACTGGGTTCCCACTGTTTTTGTTTGGTCATTGCACAACTGGCAAATTAAGAGGGACTGTTGGCTTTACAGTCAAAAGATCTGCATTTGAAAAGATCCAGCTATATATAGCTTATAAATATATCATCTTGAGTAGATCAGTTTTCTCTAGACCTCAGTTTCCTCATCTATAAAATGGAGAATTTGGACTTGATTTTGTCTAAAGTTCCTTCCAACTTGAACAATCTGTTATTTGTGTAATAAGGTGAACACATTATCTCTTTCAAGCAAGAGAAGTATATCTTTAAAGAAGATCCTATAGGAATACTATCCACACTTTGATCATTATTACTGTTGGGTTGCCTCGTCACATTTTGGGGGGTTTCTGTTTGTTTTTTGGAGGGCAATTGGGGTTAAGTGACTTGCCCAAGGTCACATGGCTAATAAGTGTTAAGTGTCTAAGGCTGGATTTGAACTCACATCCTCCTGACTCAAGGGCCAGTGCTCCATTCACTGCACCGCCCCCCTACCCGTGCTTTAATGTTTCAAGAAGAAAGATGAGAAAGGATACTTGTCACATTTTAACAAAAAATTCACATGTACAAACAATAAATAACTAAGGTGAACAAAGACAGTGATTGCCAACTTTGTTAATTAGTAGCTGCTATTCTATGTTCTCGAAATTTTACAGAATCCTATGAACAATTATGACAGCATCGAGGTGGGCTATCTTATATTGAAAATTAAAATTAACTAACATCACATTAGTGAAAATAATCACTCTTTGCTTGCAGCTACTTCACGTCTTTCCTGTATATAATGTGGTTCTACTTGGTAAGAACTTGGTACACTATCATGGAAAAAAGTAAAAATAAGATTTTAGCATTCATACGAGTTATCTTTGGTCTAAGGTAATACAGATGTCAAAAGCAACCACATTGAAAATGACAAAATATTGTATTATGAACCCTTCTTGCTGTATATAGATTGGCTCAAAAACTAGTTTCAGATAATGAAATTCAACTTACCTGGATTCAAATATTTTGCAACTAATGGAATGGAAAATAATTTTTATCAGTTTTTCTACCCAATGGTGCTTTTTATGAGTTTAGGTAGGCCAAGCAAATAAGATCAAGTCTTGGTGTCTCAAATCTTTCCGATGGACTGGGGAGCTGCAGCTATGTCCCTGAATTATCGATTATACATTTTGCTATTTACTATTTTCCTACACAGGATAGAGTCTAAACTGAGACTTTGTACCATCTTCAGTGTGAATAAATGCTTCTCATTTATTATTTTCAGGGACATCTTTGATCATTCTTGAACATTCATGCTAGAAAGAGGGTGATTTAGCATGAGTAAAAGAGTCCTTAGTATCATGGATAATTTTCATTTAGAATTTGACATTTACAAAAATTAATTCTGGACCTCAGTCCAAGAGGAAAGGTCAAGTTTAGGTATTTCTTAATGAGAATTAAAAAAAAAAACCCAACCCCAAAGGTTCATGTACTTTTTATGGTAGATTGTTTTTAACTTACATGTGCATATTAAAGTAGTTAGCCAAGAAGTCATTTCAAGAAGTCAAAACTTTATTTGACTTTTTGCATTTCAAGTAGCAGAATTGCAATGTCACAAAGAAAGGATTTATGCTTTCATAGCAAGTCTCCATGTTGTGCATCAATAGGCATATGATGCCAGTGATGAGTTTTGCCAGCTATTGTGTTAGTGCTGATGGTTCCTCAGAGACAATGCAGAAGGGATTTCTTTTTCAAAGAACTTTGCACATAAATTATATCCCAACTTTTGCAAAATCTTAGCTTCATTTTCAAAGTTAACTGCCAATAAGATAATTTAAAGAAATGCCTTCCTCAATCATGTTAAACACCTCCATAAGCTAGGAGACTTAAAATTTCAACCACATCTCTATCTTTTATTTATACTACTGTGCTCAGAATCTTTGGAATAGGTACCATTTGTAAGTTTATAGCAACTAAAAGTCATTCATTTTTGTAATTACCAAGATGAATTTGTGTTATGTGTGCCCAAGCATACCAAACCAGGTGCCAAGTCTTGCTCTTCATTCTCAACATCTATGCATCTTAGCCTCGTTTCTCTACCCACGTAGCCGCCATCTTAGTTCAGCTCTTCATCACTTCTCCCCTGGATCATTGTAGTAATCTTCTCCTTGGTCTCTCTATCTCATCTCTCGCTTCTCTAATTCATCTTTTACATAGCTGCCATAGTGATTTTCCTTAAGCATAGATCTGATCGTATCAGTTACCTGTCAATAAAATCCAGTGGTTCCTTTTTGACTCTGGGATAAAATATAAACTCTTCTGTTAGTCCTTTAAAGTCTTTCAAAATTTGGCTCCAACCTATCTTTCCAGGTCCATTTGAAAATACTCCCCTGAGTACATTGTATGGTCTAGTCCAGGGGTGGGGAACCTGCAGTCTACAGACCACATGTGGTCCTTTAGGTCCTTAAGGACAGCTCTTTGACTGAATCCAAATTTCACAAAAGAAATTCTTTTATTAAAGGGATTTGTTCTAAGAAGTTTGAATTCAGTCAAAGAGTTGCACTTGAGAATCTGGAGGACCACATGTGGCTTCGAGGTCCCAGATTTCTCCACCTCTAGTCTAACCAAACTGTACTTGGTGCTCCAGCTGCCATCTTGGTGCTTTTGCTCTGACTGTCCCACTTCACAGAATCTCTCACTTCTTTCAAGATGAAACCCAAGTACTACCTTCCATTCCATACTTTTCTTGATCCCCCCTAGGGCTAATACCCTCTCTAATTAACTACCTCAAATTTAACTACTTCATATTTATTTTATATTTATTGTGAATACATTTACTCTGTATAGGATTATGTATATGTAGCATTCCTTCCAAGGCTAATTACCCAATCCCCACTCATATTTATATTCTGTATCCCCAAAGGGTGACTAATTCTCCCTTTGGGGTTCTAAAGGTAACCCTGATGGGCCTGGATGTCTAATGTTGTCACCATGAAGTTCCCATCCATTGTGCTCCTCTTTAATTATCAACCAACTTAGCCTAGGTTTTAGAAAAGGTATTTACTAATGTGGCATAGTAAATGCAGTTGGAACAATACCTCCCCTTCTCCCTCTCCACTCCTCCCTAACATAAGCATACTCTCTTTTTTTTCGCACACAAGCATTCTGTAAAGAATGAGTTCAACTTAGAAAGTACAGCCTCCCCAGTGATCAGCAACTATCACCCTACAGTCAGCATCAACATGGAGGAAAGAGCCTCCACCAGCAAAAAGATTATGATTTGCTGAAGGCTTAGATGGTTGTCAGCATTTTTTTTAGCTAAAAAAGTATTTTAAATTAAGGTATGTACATTATTTTGTGTAGATATAATACTATTTATTGCACACTTAGTGTAAATATAAGTTTTACATACACAGGGAAACCAAAAAACTCCTGTGACTCATTTTATTGTGATATTTGTTTTATTGCAGTAGTTTGGAACCAAACCTACAATATCTCCAAAGTACGCCTATAAAAGATCATAGTTCACTCATAATGTAAACATCATGAACTGAACCAATGAGAAAGGATGGAGGGCAGCTAGGTGGCTCAGTGAAGAGCAGGAGGATCTGAGTTCAAATTCGACCTCAGACACTTGACACAACTAGCTGTGTGATGGGCAAGTCAGTTCATGACACCCACAGTCTGGGTGAATTATCATCTTCACCATCTAGGTATAACAGGACCTCAAAGGAAAGAGTAGAATCCAGAAATCCCAGCATAAAGCAAGCAACTGATTATGTAACCAATGGAGACTATAGTGTTAGAATGCCTTGAATTTAGGTAGTCTAGGTGTGTTTAAGCAACCCCTCATCAGGTTGCCTCCATGTCAGGCTAACAAAACCTGCTCCAAAGACACTGCTACACACACACACACACACACACACACACACACACACACACACAGCCCCTCTTCTCAAGTGATATTTCTAGAAAGGGTTTTATATATGTATACATATATGTGTTGTGTATATACATACATGTGTACATGTATGCATACAATTTATCCTTAGGACATGTATGTATGTATGTATGTATGTAGTATGTAGCATCTGCATTGTAATTTAGCAAATGTTTAAGGTGCTACAAAAAGACTGATTTCTGTCATAAGTAGGGCTTCAGAAATAGAAGAAAGGAATTGATCTCCTTTGTCACTTGAGTGGCCACCTAAAAATGTAGCAAAGTCAAAAGCCTAAAAGAGCTTAGTTCTTCTTGCCTCCAGGGGTTCCCATTTCCATGGCAGGAAATGTCTCTTAGCACTTCTTGGCAGAATACCTTATTCAAAAGAACATGTTTAGAATCTTTTTATAGTTGCTGACTTTAATGCCTTTATAGCTGCATTTTCAGTGACCTAGTCAACATGGTGACATGTGATTCAGTCATTTAGCATAATAAATTGTCAGTCTGAAGCCTACAGCAAGCTCTCATTTCCAGCTTAGCTGCAATGCTTCAAACCTACCCAACACAAAAGTTCTTTTTTTTTCTGATTTTCTCCTTTACTGTTCACTACTTTCCTAAACTCCGCACTATTTTGGTGCAAAGGTAGAGGATTCTTGTCTCCTTGTCAATTTTGCAGCCTAACCCCTGTTAGTTCTACTATTTCCAGTCATCTTAACAAAACCTTACTTATCATGTAGGCACCAGTGCAGTTAGTCTTGTAAATACGGAAGTGTTTCTGTCATTTATATCTTATACATGTTTTCACACTGGTCCTGTGTTCCTCTATTAGAATGTAACCACCATAATGATAAGCCTTCTACTTCTTTTTTTATCCCTCAGTCACATCCAATTCTCCATGACTTTATTTTGAGGTTTTCCTGGCAAAGATATCAGAGTGGTTTGCCATTTCCTTTTCCAGATTATTTTACAGATGAGGGAATTGAAGCAAACAGGTTTAAGTGACTTACCCAGGTAAGAAGGGTGTGAGGCTAGATTTGCATTCAAGGTGTCTTCTTGATTCCAAGCTCCATCCTCTCTAGCCACTGTGCCACCTAACTGCCCCTGCTACCTCTTTAATATATTGTTTTTAGTATTGCACACTGTGTTGAATACAGACACCATTCATTAAATTATATTGACTGTCTTTAACTCCCAATTGGACTCCTAATGGATTTTGTTTTTCAACACTCCCCTCCTTCCCCATAGAACTTCCTATATTACTCTGCTTATTGTACTAAAGCACAGGACTGGCCACTAACAAATACTAAATAAATTCTGGTTGCCTTTTCTCTCCTTGTTTGTTCCCCGCCCCCAGCTGTCAGTGAACATATCAACAACTCTTCTCTTAAAACATGTAGATTCCCTATTAATGCTATTATTCACTATAAATCCTGGATTTATCTCTGCCTACTGCCTCTCCGATTATTTGTAGTCACCTTACGGTGAGCTCTGGCTGCTATGCCCCTCACTCCTGTTCAGTATCTCACCCTTTCGGGGTTAAAGCACACTTAATGGAGTAAATGAGCATTTGGCCAATTTGGGACACAAGCGTTTTCTCCTTAATCCTCTTGAATTGGATTGTTATGTTGCATAACTCTTCTTTCCTTGTTTCATTCATTCAACAAGTATTTATTGAATACATGTTATGTTCCAGGCTCCATGCTAGGCCCTGGGGATACAGAGACAAAATGAGATTGTCACTGACGTCATGAGCCTACGTTCCGTTTGAGAAAACAATATGTACATGGAAAATTAAATGCGAAATAGTCAGCAAGTAGTTCTGATGCCAGTTCAGGCCTTCATTGCCTCTCAACAAGAGAGGTGTAACAAAGGCTTGTAACAACCTTCTACAACATCTCCAATCCATACTCCACACAATGGCACTGTGATAATTTGCTCTTGGGTTTGCAAAGTGCTTTACAAATGTTGTTTCATTTAATCCTCACAACAACCTATGTTACTACCATTTTACAGATGAGAAAACTCAGAATTGGAGGTTCAATGACTTGTTCAGGGCCACATGGCTAGTAATTGTCTGCCACAAGATTTGCATGCTGGCCTTCCTCACTCCAAATCTAACACTATCCACTGCACCACCTAGCTGTCCCTAAGTGCCTTCCTCTCTTTTTTTATTTTTGGTTTTTGGAGGGCAATTGGGGTTAAGTGACTTGCCCAAGGTCACACGGTTAGTTTAGTGTCTGAGGCCAGATTTGAACTCAGGTCCTCCTGACTCCAGGGCTGGTGCTCTATTCACTGAACCACCTAGCCACCCCAAAGTGCCTTCCTCTCTATGGTTTCCTTGGAATCTGGAATATACCTATCTGTGTATGTGTTATCTCTAAATGTATATGTTGTCTCTCTGAAGAACTTTGGTATTTATTGTGTGACATGGGAGATGCTGGCAAAGGACCACGCAGCATGATGTGCCCACATCAAAGATGGCTCTGTGTTCTATGAGCAAAGCGGGACTGTAGTACCTCAAAAGAAATGTGAGATGTGCAGATTTAGAGGCACATCCATCCCAAATGGTCAGGTGAACTATTTTTGCCCAACCGTGGTAGAGCTCTCTGAGTCTGTATTGGTCTGATCAGCCGAGGGGAGCTCGCTGTAACTTGACTCTAACATAATGATGTCATTTTCATCTTCAAAAAAAGAAGGACAACAACCAGCCAATCTCTCCGGCTAGAATGTAAGCTCCTCAAGAGGAAGGACTGTTTCCATTTTGCTTTAAAATCTCTAGTGCTTGGTACAATGGTGCTTATTATAGCAGGACCCTCAAGGCCTATTGATTAATTTCCACTGGGAGACCAGTAATTAGGGTTGGCTTGGTGGTGGATGTTGGGATGAACTCCTGTAGGAGTTAGCACTTGAGATGAGATTAAAGGAGGTATCTAGGGGTGCCTGAAGCAGGAATGAGGAAAGTCAGGAGGTGAGAGGTGTACAGGGAACGTGGAGTAGGTCAGTTTGACTGGAATGGAAAATACTTAAAGGAGACTAATTTACTTTAATATTTCATTTTTTATTCTTTCTTTCTTTTGTTTTTTTGGAGGGGGGAAGGACAGAGCAATTGGAGTTAAGTGACTTGACCAAGGTCACATGGCTAGTAAGTGTTAAGTGTTTGAGAACAGATTTGAACTCAGGTCCTCCTGGTTCCAGGGCTGGTGCTTTATTCACTGCACCACCTAGCTACCCCTGCTTTAATATTTCAAGAAGAAAGATGAGGAAGGATCCATATGCAGGAAGGAGAAGGAAGGTATTGGCCACAGAAAAGGAATGGCTAGGGGAGGCTAGGTGACGCAGTGAGTAGAGTGTTGGCCCTGGAGTCAGAAGGACCTGAATTCGGATCCGGCCTCAGACACTTAACGCACACACAAACAAAAACCTAGCCGTGTGACCTTGGGCAAGTTACTTAACCCCAATTGCCCTCCAAAAAGGAAAAAAAAAAGAAAAGGAGTGGCTACTATCTTACAAAAGGAATTTTAAAAAATCACTGCAAACTGAAGCAGTGGGGGCAGGGGAGGGGAGGGGAGTGGGACCAGACCTGTGATTTCACAGGTATAGAAAACACCTAGTGAAGAAGTACCCTTTGTCAAAGGAGGCCACCTGCTCTTCTCAATTGTCTAAAAATGCTAAGAATTGTGACTATAAAGCACTATTCCAAGCTACTTAACAGCTACAATGGTATGCCATATGCCAACTGCACCTGATTTGTATCTGAAGTGCATACAACTGGTTCCCTTTTAAGCCTACAGCCTTCCTCACTTCTGTGCCAGGCTGTTAGAAACTGCCTGTTTCCTGCCTTCTCTATATAGAAGCTAGGAGGATGCTGGGACATGGAGCCTGGCTTGAGCTTGCTTAACATACTGCCTAGTCATTCTTAGTGAAGTTAATGATGTTTCTAGCTCACTTACATATGCTATACCTGCAGGCTCAAATTGTGGGCACTTCCATAATAGACTATAAAACATGCTTGGTTGCACAGTTGATTTTTATCATGTTAATAACTAAGAGATGCCTGGAAATGGCTCTTATTTCACTTCAGAGCACCTGAAACTGGGAAGTTTCTGGGAATTCAGGTGACTTCCCAAAGCATTTCCTTTTTATCCCCCCTTCAGTTTAGCAGAGATCCTCAACAACAGAGCTCATCACAATTACTGTAGGAAAAAGGAATCCCATGTTTTAAATCAGTAGAATAGGAAATCCATAAACTGTCTTCCCAAATATTTTAATTGGGGTGGTTTAGTGGGGGTGTCTGGGAAGTCACTAGGAAATATCTCTTGGTTTGCTTAAGCTGGTAAGGATCATATATAGGTATAAATACATACATACATTCATGCATACATAAGTATATTGTAATGATCCCAGTAGCCTCCCCACTCTGTAAAAGCCACTGGGATACTCAAAATCTCCTGACAAGGAAGCTGAATCATTCTGGTAGAATAAGACCAATATTAATTGTGGAAAGTCCCTTTTCCCTCCAGTAGGAAGTTTTAATATCAGGTAATCTCCCTATTTCTCAGGAGTCTTCCCTTCCCCCAGCAACATGAATCAGCACCAGTCTCAAGGGCCAGTTTCCTTGCTCCCTTCCCTCAATTCATGGCTCTACTAGACCTAGATAAAAGGCCTATAAAAAACAAAGAAACCAAAACCTTCCCACACTTTATTGATTTAGGAAGATAATGCCCTATTCCATCTGAGACCCCAGAGAGCTACTCTGTGCCTATCTTCCCTAATGATGGCCCCTTCATTTTGCAAGCCTCTCCTCTCAATTAAACTGGCTTGCTTTCCAGTCTTGGCAGGAACCCCATGCTTCCTTGTACTGAGTTTTTGGTACAAAGATTTGGTACAAGGTTTTGTACTAAGACATACATGTGTATGTTAAATGTGCACGTAGGTGCTATGGGTGCTATTTAAAAACCTCTAGCTAGCCTAGAGCACTTGTTTTCCCTTTATTACAGGTCTTTAGCTCTGAAGGTAACTATAAATGAGGGTCGGCTCGTCATCCTACTCCCAGTCTAAAAGTAGCAATTTTAAGTGCAATGCTAAGCACCTTTTAACTGAATGCTGATACCTGATGCTTCCCCAAAGCAATAATGCTGCCCTAGGAAAAGATAAAGGGATCATAGAATTGAGAGTTGGAAGGGCCCTTGGTAATGCTTTTGTGTGGCTTCTTCCTTGTACACAGGAAGTGAGTTGGCAGCATGGGTATAGTGGAAAGTTTGGCCTCAGAAAGTCTTCTAATCCCTGAATTCTAGTTCTTCCATTCACTACCTTCATGACCTTGAATGAAGGAGTGAATGGTGAAATTGGCCTTCCTTTCCTTGTTGTGAAGTTTAAGTTCATATGGCTCTTAAAAGAATTAGAGTTGCATCTGGAAAAGGTTTCCCCAAAGGCCTCAGTTTCCTGGTCTGTAAATTGAGTGAACAACGGAATCCTTAAGGTTCCTTTCAGCTTTAACTTAAATGATCTAAGGAAACTTAGGCCGAGAAAGGTTAAATGATTAGCCCAAGGTCACAGCTAAATAAGAAACCCAGCCGGAATTCAAGTCCAGTTCTCTTCATTCCCCATACAATGCGGATCCCACAAATTGCGCTTAGAACTTCTTCCCCCGCACCCCGCTGCCACCGCACCCCATCTTAAAACTGTATTTTAACCCAACAGAGGTATGACTTGTAAATTGAGGGAAGCTGCTGTTGCTGTTGTTCCTTCCTCCCTTCTCTTTTCTCTGTCATTTCTCCTGCCTTCTTTTAAAATGGACATTAAAAATTGCGTGCATAGCAGTTCACCCAAATCTTGGCTACTGTGACACTCTTAAGGGGTTGCAGGCACTTAGCTAAAAAATCCTAGGGTCTTTTCTGTGCATTTCCCTCCTTCTCCACCCCTTTTGCCCCCACCCCCCATATTACCTTCACCTCTGCAAAAAAAAAAAAAAAAATGCAGCGGGAGCTGGATTGTCTTTCCTCTCAAATGTGCCAGCTCTGAGATCCCGCCTGATTTAAACCCTGGCGAGGCAGTGAGAAAGAACAGCACTTCTGCTGTACACTGCACAGAGGTAGGGAGAAGCAGAAGAGAGGGAAGGGGAGGCCCCCAAATGAGGGAACGCCCGGAATGAGGGGGACAGCCAACTGGGAGGCCCCGTGGGTGAGACGGGGGCGGAGCCTCCGGAGCCGAGGCTGAGCCGCGCGGGCTGTCAGACTCTCCCAGGACTGTGCGCGCTGCAGGTGGGCGCTAAGAGGTGCCCCTGCCGCTGCCGCCGCCACCGCTGCTGCGGAAGCTCCCAGTCTCCTCGGCTCCCTCCCGGAGCCTGCCGCAAGTCCATCCTAGCAGAATACTTGGAGATCGAGACCGGGAAAGTACAAAAAGAGAAAGAGATCTGCTTCCTAAGGATCTGTGAGCAGACCCACCTCTCTACCCTGCGCTACTTTTTCCATTGAGGAAGGTTGAATTTAGTGGGAGGAAGCAGACTCCAGGAGGCGACGGAGAAAGAAGGAGCCTTCTGAACTCAGGTGAGGCATTTCTGTCCATGCTAGTTCTAGCCCAGGGCTGGCTAGGCTGGGACAAGAGCTGAGCCAGAGGGACCCCCGCTACCACGCCTGTCCTTGGCTTGAGGTCAATGGGGGAAAGGGTGATGGACCAGGGCTCTAGGCGCCGAGTCTGGCTGCCACTTCGCCAGCTCCCGGGAGCAGAATGCTTGGGACTCCCAGTCGTCCGTGTGGAGGCAAGGGACAGAAATAGAGGTGCTGCTTAAGGCGTCCGGGGGATTTTTTTTTTTTTTTAAGGTGGACGGGCTCCTTCTCGCTTTGCATGCCGTTAAAGACAGCCGCAGCATGTAGCCTCAGCATGGCTGGCTCCTCCATGGCCAAGAGGATGTGCTCCCGTGAGCAGCGAAAGTGTAGAAATATTTATTCTTCCTAAAGGAGGAGCCTTTGAAGGTCCTGTATTTCGGCTCGGCAACTTCTTCGGCTCCCGGTTTTCCCCACCCTCCCTTCCGGTTGCTTCTGTGTTTTGTTTTTAATTTAAATTATGACTTACGTTGATTTGCAAACACTTAAAGTGGCTCAGCTTGCAAGCTCGCTCTTCTCAGTCTTATGCCTTCCCTTCCTGCAGATTCAGCGCCTCCCCATAGAGTTCAGCGGGGCTCAGGGGAGTCGGCTATCATACAGCCGTCATGTAGTTTGTATGTTAGAGGAAAGGTACCATACTTCTCGGCCGCCTGGAGCTGCGCCGCAGGGAGGGGTGCGTTGGGAATGTAGGCAAGCACCTTTGGTAGCCTAAATTTGGATGTCAATGGAACAGAATCTCAGATTCCGGACCTTATTGGACTGGGAGCTCAGCAAGATTGGGGTGGAAGTATGGCGCGGGGGGAGTGGGGGGAGGAAGAGGGGGGAAAGAAAACCTTGCTACGTTTTAAATTTTTTTTCTTTTCAGCTTGGTATGAGGTATAGGAAGAGGCGGGATTCTAGTCCTACATCTGAGCCTTTTCCCCTCCTTAACCATTCAGTCTTTGCTTAAAGGTAGTACTAGTCATCCACCCTGAGCACCCAAGCTCCGGGTATGTGGGAGAGTTGCGCTCCCGTGTGTGCGTGTGTGTGTGTGTGTGTGCGTGTGCGTGTGTGTGTGTGTGTGTGTGTTTTCTTGGGAAAATGAAGGCGCAGGGAGCCCATTCGTTCCCTCTGCTGGGATCTCTAGGACTCTGCCACTCATCGCAGAGTGTGGCCATCATCTTGTCATTCCTAGAAGCTCCAACCCTGAGTCTTCTCTTCTCTTTTTTTCTCTTCTATTTTCCTTAAGCAAAAGCATTATCCTGGCTAAAAATAAATTGACAGGGGGAGGGGAAGGGGAATGGGGAAGGAGAATGGTTTTGTTTTGTTTTGTTTTTAGATGAGAGGATCTTATTTTTTAAGGTAAGGTTTAACTGTCTATAGTTAGCGTTGAAATGGCCAGTGATGTAGGTTAGTAAAATACATCTCCTCCCCCTCTCCGTTCCCCCCCCCGCCCCGCCCAATCGAACAGCAATAAACATTTAAGAAGCCCAAAGGGGGTTGGGGGGGAGGCGCTGTTCCTTTCCCAGAATTAAGATCTTTCCCTGCTTTGGGGCTTGCTTTCTCCCGAAGATGAGCCCAGTGGTTGCCCTGCAGCTAAGGGACTAGAGTAGTCATGTTGCCTAAGTTAATGGATTCCTTGATGGAAGGAATATGCTGCTGAGCCATACCTATTCCCTCGCCTGGCCACTTAACCTTCAGCAGTTCCAGCAGAAATGAGTAGATAGAGGGAAGTAGTAGTTAAAAACTAAACCCTCAAGGGTAAATGAGGCTGGTCTAGTTGCCTTCCCCCATATCTTACCTAAGTCCAATCTAGAAATTCTCCTTGTGCCGAATAATAAGGAAAGATCTGACTTTTGTTTAAAGTTAGGGAGTGGATCTGCAAATCTATGGGCTGGGAAGGGGGTGGGGAGAGAGGACTGATTGGTCTTTTGAGCCAAAGCCCTCGGTAGCTGCAGTCGCAGCCAGCAGCCACCGCAGCAGCAGCAGTAGTAGCAATCAGCAACCAGCAGCCCCTTCTGAAATTCCCCTAGCTCAGAGGACAGCATTACCAACCTCATCTTTTAATTTTGGAGAGCTGGAAAAGCTTTTTGTAAGCTTGCCAGGCTACTTTCAGGCTGGTGACCGCTCTGCACCGTCTGGTGGTGATGAGGTGATTTTGGAGTGGACATTCCAAGCAGCTAAAAAATGAACCTGGAGGATTTACTAGATTAGGTTGGAGGGTGAGAAGCTGTGATTGGTAATGAACATCGATGGTTTCTGTGTAAAATGGCAAAGCTCAATAGTCTTCGAGATGTGATCTTTCTATGCTTCAAGGCTTTCTATTTGTCACTTTCTTTTTATGAAGCCAGGTGTTTGAGTAATGGATTAACATTGAGAAGGGCTGGTTGACAACTCACATGTAATACACTTTGAAGTGCATTGGATTAGGAATGAACCAAACCTTATTGCAGCCAGAGGAGGATAGAATCTACATAAAGAATACAGGTGGAAACAGCTCTAACTCCAAACCAAATTTTACTTTAAATCTAAATTCTATTTGATCAAAAGCAAGCAGCCTGGGAGAAGAGTTAATGAATGACTTGGGGTGGTGATGGTGCTGTAGTGATTATTAAATTTTTCTTGATAGGCGTTGTAAGAATTCCAGTCAGGCCTCTTAATACCCAAATATGGAATTTCATTGGGGGTGAAAGTAAGGAGGGAAGAAGGACTGGGGATTGTATATTTCATAATACACAGAAATGGAACTCAGAAAAGTTCAGGCTTGAAATGATGTGACCATACTCCCCCCTCACCAGTATGAATCTAATATATTTTTTTAGACTCACAGTAAAACCAAATGCAAAAGTCCCTCTAATATAACATTGATTTCTACCACAACATACTACAGATGGATCTCTTAGAATATGTACTATTTGGGGAAATTTTTTTTTCATTCTTACTGATATGATTCTTTCAATGGGAAAAGAAATGTCTACTATTTACAGCTAGGGTTGAGAAGGTTTGATGATGCCTATGGGAAAAGATTATTAAATAAATAATATTAAACTAACAATTAATAGTCTTTTTTCAATTGCAATAGTGAGCAGATGCTTATCACTGTTTTATTGTTATATAAGTTAAAATTTTGAAGTTGGTAAGAATTTTCAGTTGGGAAGCACTTAATGTGTCCTAGAATGTTAGAATTGGAAGACATTTTAATAGATCATCCTGGCCAACTTTCCCTCATTTTACAACTGAAGAGTCTGATACTAAGAGAAATAAAATGACTTCTTAAAAGTTGGATACTAATAAGCATAGGAAATATTTCTGAGACTCAGATTTTCAGATTTCAGAACTCACTATTTCCCTTCCACACTTCCATCCCAGGACACCATCTTCTGTGGGGATGGGATTGGGATTTGGACCATGCAGGTAATTTCATGAATATAGTTGTGCCTTCTCTGAAAGTGAGGGGGAGGAGCAGTAAAAAGCCAAACTGTTGTAAAATAATGTGATGTTTAAAGGTGGTTAGCAAGTGAGTAGTGGGGTAAAAAGAGGAAGTAGGTGTCTAGCTCTAACTGAATCACAGTCACAGAATCCAATCACTGGGTCCCCTTATCTGGAAGAATGATAATAATAATAATAATAATAATAAATCTACAACAGTGCTAATGGGAGGAATAATGCTTACACAATTATCTGATATTAAAAAGAAAGTGATACACACATGTATACACATCCATACATATACCACAAAGAGCCCTTATCTGACAAAGAAATAGTTAACAGAGAATAGAAAAAAAGATTAGTGAGAAAATGGTTTTCCAATGGATACCTTATAAAGAGGCTAGAGATGAAAAAAAAAAGTATTGAACTTCATGAAGTCTTGGCAGTAAAGATGGAGAATTATGGGTAGGTCTCAAAAACAGGGTGAAATGATTTGTAGTTGTGTGATGAAGTAGGAAAGCAGAACAAGATAGAAATCAGAGATGATCTACAAATTTCAAGAGTGAGAATATAGACTTTCTTTGGTTTTGATGATAGTAAATGGAATGTAAAAACATTTATCTGAGAGTACTTAGCTCATGTTGACATGTCCATGATGAGATGTCTTTAAAGAGGAGCATAAACGATGAACCTGACTTGTATATTGTAAAAATGTTTATCATGTAATCCAAAGGTAATTTGAAGGACAGTACCCTGGAGTTTCTGGAAATGTAAAAGAAATTTGATGTAAAGGGACAGTAGTTTGGAAGCCTCATCATGGTGAAAGGAGTAGTTATAACTAGGTTAAAGGCTGTAGGTGAGTGGATTGTAAATATCATTAAATTGGTTTTAACATAATAAGTAATGGTATGGGGGAGATTTCAGCCTGGTGAAAGGCATAGAAGTCAGTTAAACAAAATAAATTCATTAGGTGAAGTACTTATCTTGGGAATGTTGAGATAAAGGAAGAGATCATTTATAAAATTAGAAGTAGTAGTGATGATAAGTAGACAACTCCTAAATTTATGCCTCCAGTCCTCACCCTTCTTTTGAGCCTGAGTTCTGTGTTTCTGTTGGCTACACATTACCATTTGTGTACCATATATCTACCTCATGCTCACCATGTCTAAAACCAAACTCTTCTTCCCCAAAGCCCCAGACAAGATCTTTCATATTCCCTCATTTCTGTTGGTGATGCCACCATTCTCCCAACCATTCAGCTTTGAAATGTCAGTCATCTCAAGTCCTATATATTCATGCATCTGTCTCTTCTTTTCCATTCCCAGTTTGGGGTATTATGGCTTCAGATCAGAACTACAGTAGTCACTTTCTAAACTGTTGTATTTTTCCTAGTTCCTCTCCCCTAATCCACTTGTATCTTTCACACAGCTACCAGGTTAAGCTTCTTAAAATCTGAATTCTGTATCAATGAAGCCAAAGCCCTCTATAGTCTAACTTCAGTATACCTTTCCAACCTTATCTCTCATTATCCCATAACACATATCCAACATACCCTGGATTGTCCTGCCTTTGCTTACGCAGTTCCTTCCATTGGGATAACATCTTACTCCTCTCTATATCTTTAAGGCTTGATGCCTTCTTGATCTCTCCAGCACAGGTAATGTCTCCCTCCTTTAAATTCCTGTAATTCTTTGTCCATCTCCTGTGGCAATTAAACCATGTTTGGAAAGTTTTATAGTTATTTTTGTTATGTAATTACTTGTTTACATATATCATCTCTCTTATTATATTGTAAATTCCCTGAGAGGAATGTATATGTTTTAGATATCTTTTCATATGCCACCAGCAGAATGTTTTGCACATAATAAGGTGGTTTTTGTTTAGTTGTATCTGACCCTTCATGATCCGTGGACCATACTGTCTATGGTGTTTTCTTGGCAAAGATGCTGGAGTGGTTTGCCATTTCCTTTTCCAGTGGATTAAGACAGAGGTTAGGTGACTTACCCAGGGTCACATTGCTAGTAAGTGTGTGACGGCGGTTTTGAACTCTGGTCTTCCTGACTCCAGGCTCAATGCTCTATTCTTTGAGCCATCTAGCTGCCACAATAAGTACTCACTAAATTCTTTTCCATGTGATTATATTAATGATGAGATTGGCAGATAGAATGGTATAATTTCAAATTCATGTTAATTTGGAATTCTGGGGAAAAACTAGGCCACATTTGGTCAGTAAAATCCCCCTGATAAATATGAGAATAGTTATGCTCCATTTCATTCATTCAATCATTTATTCATTAATTCAACTCATTAATTCAACATTTATTAAGCACCTATTCAAAGTAATAAGGTTATAACAACAAAAAATAGTCCCTTTTTTCATGGAGTTTACATTATTTATTTATTTATTTATTTTGCTTTTTAGGGGGCAATTGGGGTTAAGTAACTTGCCCAAGGTCACATGGCTAGGTTTTTGTTTGTGTGTGCATTAAGTGTCTGAGGCTGGATCTGAACTCAGGTCCTTCTGACTCCAGGGCCGGCACTCTACTCACTGTGCCACCTAGTCGCCCAGTTTACATTATTTTTGAGGTGGGAAAATCACAGTTATACATAGATAAGTGACCACAGTAATATACATATTTGTATATATGTGAATATATCCACAAATATAGGTTTATTTACATGCATGTATATGTGCTTATACAAAGTTAATTAAAGCTGTTTCATGAAGAGAAGATACTAGTAACTGCAGCTATCAATATAAACTTCTCATAGGAAGGCTGAGCAAACTGAAAAAAAAAAACTAGGGATTCAGGTTTGTTTTTCTTTTTGATAATTCTTCTTGCAGTTCTCTTTTTTTTTCTTTTTGGAGGGCAATTGGGGTTAACTGACTTGCCCAAGGTCACATGGCTAGATTTTGTGTTAAGTGTCTGAGGCCAGATTTGAACTCAGGTCTTCCTGACTCCAGGGCTGTGCTCTATTCACTGTGCCAGCTAGTTGTGCCATTCTTGCAGTTGTCTTGAACTCTTTTCTGACAAATTTTCTTGAAAGGAATTACTTGAATAATTCTCGACTTTTACCCAGTGGAAATGTCTGTATTTATGATAGAGAGGATGAAGCTGAGTTTTCAATAGTACAATTAAGTGGTGAAAATAATGCCAGAAAAAAAAAAATACTTGAAGGTTAAAAAGCCTGTAGAAGTGTTCATTCTGTCCAGAAATATTACATGAGACAATTCTTCTTTTCAGTGTTCCTGGGCTTGGTTGTTCTAGAACACTCATTAGTAAGCTTGTCATCCTGACCACTCTAAAAGCTCCTTGATTTTGAATGATGTGTGGGCAAAGAATTCACTTATGTAGAGGATACTTCTGGGCTATCTAAATGGTTCTTGTCTTTACAAAATTTTGGTGCCTATGTCCTTGGGAAATCATTTCCTGAAGGATTTTAAATTGGTTCTTTTATAATGAATCAATTACTTTTTATTAACAATGTAAAATCCAATCCATTCCTTACATCTACAATAAATGTACTGGTCAGATGGAGAAACAAATTATCATCTAAAATGGCACTAGCTTCAACAGTTCTGATACAGAAATGAATCCAATTAGACATAAGCCTGCATGCTTTCATAATTTAGAGAATAATTTACTTCATAGCCCTCATCAAAGAGTTAGACTTGGAACAAGGCTCAGGAAAGAAGAAATGTAAGAAATGAGGACTGTTTAGGTATCATGATTTAAAAATGTAATTCAATAAAACAAACATTTAGTAAGTGCTTACTGTGTGCTGAGTACTATGATAAGTTCTGGTGAAGATGAGATGAGAGAACCAGAGATTCAGAGCTGGAAGTAACCATAGAGGTCATCTTATCCAGATCTCACTTTTTACAGAGAAAGAAACTGAGTCCTAGTAACATTAAGTAATTTGCCCAGAATCATAAAGGTAGCAAGTTGCAAAGCTTGGATTTGAACTCAGATCCTTTGATTCCAAATCTAGTATTCTTTCCACTCTACTATGTCACCTTTTTTTAATTAAGGAGTGATCCCCACCATTACAGAATTTACAATCTACTAGGGGGATATAGCAGAAACACAGGCAGCTATAATACACACTATTACATGCTGTGAGAATTAAAGAGCCTAAAAAGAAAATTATGACCAAGGAGAAAGGTTGTTACCATCAAAGAGCAATCAAGGAAGACTTCGCGGTGGAATTTGCATTTTAGTTGGGAGTTATAAGATAAATATGAATCCAACAGATTAGCAGGAATAGGGAGGACAGTTTAGGCATAAGAAACAGCATGCAAAAGAATGGACATGGGAAAGCCAGGTCATGTTTGGGGATGGAGGCAATCCAGTTTGCCTAGAGTACAGGAAAGGGAGATAAGACTGGAAAGTTGCAGTAGTCAGTATTATGGAAGGCCTTGAATGCTAATCAAAAGAGCTCAATCTTTACTTGGTGGGCAATACAGAGATACTCATGATTTTTGAGCAGAGAAATAGTATGACTGGTGGCACAGTGGATAGAGTGAAGGGGCCCAGAATCAGGAAGACCTGAGTTCAAATAGGTCCTTAGACACTTATCACCTGTGTGACTCTGGACAAGTCACGTAACCTTGTTTGTTTCAGTGTCCTCATCTGTAAAATGAATTGTACCACTCCAGGATCTTTGCCAAGATTTTGACAGTGATGACAAAGAAAAAGATATAGAAGGAGGTGAATGTAATGGAAAGACTAAGAGAAAGTTATTTTGGGGTTCTTTTTGTTTGCTTTAAAACTGGGGAAATCTGAGCATATTTGTAGCCAAATCGGAGGGGGCCAATGGGGGAAGAAATTGAAAATGCACCATAGGGAGGGAAAAACTGCTTAAGCAAGATCTTAGAGGATATGAAAAGGAATGAAATCAAAGGTTCAAGTGGACTGACTAGCCTCAGTAAGGAGAAATATTTTTTCCTCATGCCCAATGTGCAGTTTTATGAAACTGGAAAAAAGGGGTGGAGAAAATTCACTTAAGATGGCTCCTATACACTTAGTAAAGTGGGAAACTAAGTTATTTTCTGGAAACTTATGTGTGTGGTAACGATGGAAGGCTTGTGGTGGCTTGAAGAGAGTAAAACATTTACAACAGTTCCTATAGAGACACCTATAAAAATGGATAGAAGTATTGTCAAGCAGTTCTGATGGCCTAGTTGAGGTTATGAATTTTAAATTCAAAACAGGTAAAATCAGCTTGATTTTGTGACTTGATCCATCAACACTCAGCATCCTAAGAATCAGTTAGAGAAATAAGTTACCAAGGATGATCATTTGAAGGTTGGAAACATTAGAAAATCAAAGGAATTAGGGAGTCTATAGTAGTGGCTTGTGAAAGATTGCTGAGTGTCTGGTTGAAGGGTCAAGGCGGAGTAGGGAAGCCAGTGAAACCAGAGTTAAGGAAATTGACTAGGATAACAGGGATGGATCAAGGGACTGGAAGTCACAATCACAAAAGTAGGTTTAGTGTATCAGATAAATAGAAGGTTATAAGGCTGCAGTTTTTAGAGCTCATCCTTTTACAGGTTATTACTTGAATCAAAGTCATAAACTCATTTGAAGAAAGTTTCAGTTTTAGGTTTGGCTAAGTTAAACACATTTCTGTCACAAGATTAGTGAATCTCATTCTATTTTGTGATTTCATAGAGCCATTGATTTTATATGATTAGCACTTTATGTTATTCTTAGACTATTGCTGCTAATTACAAAATCTTAGAGATTAATAATAGCTAGTATTTTTAGAATACCATAAGATTTACAAAATATAAGTAACTTATCTGAGAAGTAGGTGCCCCATTTTACAGATGAAGAAAGCCAGGCAGACAGAGGTTAAATGATTTACCCAGGATTCCACAGTTATTAAGTGTCTGGGACAGAATTTGAACTTAGATCTTCCCAATTTCAGGTCAGTGGAATAGTGGATAATGCAACAGTAAGTTATACTGTTAAAATGCACATGTGATCTACTTGTCAACTTTTCACTAACTCAAAAATTAAATCAGGATATCTTTTATAAACTCAAAAAAATGATATCTTATTTTATAAATTCATAGTTTATAACTATACTCATCTCTTAAGTTCTCCCACTTTGCATCCTTCTGGCCTTCCAGCTTAGTCTTCTCAGCATATAATGAGAAAATTTCTAATTTTGCTTTTGTTATTATTGCTTGTTAAAATTCCTAACAGCTGGCATTCATGTAGTATTTTAAACTTTGGAAAGCACTTTACACAGATTATCTCATCTGAGCCTTACAACAACCCTGTTGAGTAGTTGCTATTTTTCTTTCTAGCCTTATTTTACAGACAAGGAAATTTAGGTTCACACAAATGAACACACAGTTTGTTGGATTCAAGAGGTCGGATTCAAATGTAGGTCTTCTGGATTCCAAGTTCAGTTGTCTATCCATTGTGCTATGCTGCCCCCTGTTAAAAATGGCTTAAACCAGGATTGTTTTCTAAAATCAATTTCTCTCTGTTTAAAAAATACTCTTACTTTTGTCCTAGTTGCCTAAGAATATGGCACATCCTTAATTTAAGTAATCTGGGTCCTATCTTAATTTAAGATATTGGGCAAGTCTCTTTATCTCATTTGTAAAGTGAAAGGGCTGGATGGACTTTGAAGACATAGTCCTTCAGGACCCCAGTATGGCATCTTCCATTCATGTATGGTGAAGACACCATGAGTTTTTTTTTTTTAAAACCAAACCACACCACCATATTTTCTTTTTAGATCTTTTGTTATTATATGACTTCAGTGAAACTTGAAATTCCCATCATTAGTGTTTACATTTCACAATACCACATCACTGAAAGGAGTGTAGTTTAATTTTAATTTTCTTCTGGACGACTGACCAGATTGACTGAAGTGATAGTACTTGGTTAATACCCTGTATCTCTGTGCTAGCTTAGCACTTTTACTGCTTAGCAGTGTTATATAGCACCAATGCTCAAATTATTGCTCTTCTCTCCTCCCTTTCCCCATGGATTTGGATGGATTCAGAGAGGTTCTGGGTAATCTTTTCAAAGCATTGTGAGAGGATTTAGCTATGTGGCTCCCATTAAAGTCAATTGGAATTACATGGCTAAACCAGAGCCTATCTCTTAAAATACTTTCCCCTAGCCTACATTTGACATATGGGAGGGCTGTGTTAGTTACATCTGACTAGCTTCAAAAAAGGGATAAAAGTCCAATAGGGCAAGTTGGAATGTGGCAAATACAGTAACCCAGTCCCATCTGACACAGGTGGCAGGCAGGGTTTCAAAAAGCAGCTGCAAGTAATAGGCTTCTCCAAAATAATTGCTGATCACTTGTTAAATGAAAATGAATTGATCTTAACCCTTAAAATTAATGCCTGATCAAAGCCTCAGTTTTAGCAAGATTAATAATAAAAATAATTAATAATATTATAGATTTTTTTATAGTTACAAAGCACATAATTGAAATCATTGCAATTGATCCTCAAACAATCCAGTAAGGAAAAGAATATCTAGTTTCAGATAATAATAATATTAATAATATTCATATAATTCTTTATATTTGGCAAAGCACTTTACATATGTTTTCTTATTTGAGCCTTAAAAACCATACTATGAAGTTGAGGCCATACTATTTTTGTTCTCTCTCTCTCTCTCTCTTTTTTTTTTTTTGCTTTTTGCAGGGTTAAGTGATTTGTCCAAGGTCACATGACTAAATATCTGAGGCTGGATTTGAATTCAGGTCCTCCTGACTCCAGGCCCAGTGTTCTATTCACTGCACCCTCTAGCTACCCTCTTTTGTTCTCATTTTACAGATGAAGAAACATACTCAAAATTGACTTGTCTAAGATTACATGCCTAGTGAGTGGATGATCAGGGGAAGAAACTCAGACTTTTGACTCTAATTCCGCTGCTTTTTCCATTACTAAAAATGTGGAGGGAGGGATAGAGAGACAGAGAAATAGAGACAGAGACACAGAAAGAGACAGAGACAGAGACAGGGGAACAGGGCCAGACAGAGAATAAGAGAGAGGTAGAGACAGACACAGAGACAGAAACAGAGACAGAGAGAAAGGCAGAGAATTTTGCAATTAAAAAAAAATTCTTAATTTTGTTCTAGTTGCCTAACAGCAAGTATGGTATATTTTCCATTTAAGCAACCTGTGTCCCATTTTTTTTTTTGCCTTTTTTTTGGAGGGGCAATTGGGGTTAAGTGACTTGCCCAAGGTCACACTGCTAGTTTTTTTTGGTTTTTTTTTTTTGTGCGTGTTAAGTGTCTCAGGCCGGATTTGAACTCAGGTCTTCCTGACTTTAGGGCCAGTGCTCTATTCATTGCATCACCTAGCCCCCGCCCCCTGTCCTATTTAAGAAAATAAGTAATAAATATATGTGAAATAAATGTGGTCTTCCTCTGCTTCCCAGTCTATCAAAACATACTCTGCCCTACTACCTAGAAGAATGTTTTTCAAATTCAGAAAGAAACAGTTAAATTTTTTTTAGGGTGATAAGATGGCAGGGGGTTTAAGTGGAGAAAGGAGAGGAATAAACAAGTGTTTATTAAGCACCTACTATGTGTCAGATGCTGTACTAATTGCTTTACAAATATTACCCTAGTGGATACATAAGACAAAATAATTTTACCCATTCTATTTTGCAGTGTTTTCTAGAGTTCCTATTAGAGGAAAAGACATGATATTTTGAAGTTGAAAAAACATACACAGAGCTAAATGGCTGTGTTAATAGGGTGATATTTAGTTTATATGTAGATTTATTTTTATTTCAACTTCTCATTAATCTGCTATACCCCTTAGAGTGTGCTCAAAAATGGTAACCTCTGCCAGAACTGGAAAAACTGGTTTTTGTTCCCACAAATCATCTCTTCCCCTAAGGTTGAATAAAATTGCCATTGTTGAGATAAGCTGAGGGCAGCTAGGTGTCCTAGAGTCAGGAATACTTATCTTTCTGAGTACAAAACCAGACTCTGACACTTTCTAGCTGTGTGACCTTGGGTCAGTCACTTAATCCTGTTTGCCTCAGTTTTTCATCTGTAAAATTAGCTGGAGAAGGAAATGTCAAACCACTCCAGTATTTTTGCTAAGAAAAACCCCAAACGGGATCATGAGGAGTCAGACCCGACTGAACAACAATAACAATAACAACAACAAAAGATAGGCTGAATTTGACTCCAACTGGGTTGCCTTCTCCAGATTTATAATGCAACCCTCTACATTAGCAATCCTATTGATGTTGATGGTAGCTAGCCCTGAATTTTATTTTCCTTCCAGTTTGTTTTGGAGATCTGACATATTCTTAATACCAAAATAAAGAAATAAATGAAATAGGACTTTAAGACTGGAAGAATAGCATCTAGTTATCAGCAAAATTGCATGTTTTGAAGACAGAATTCAGGTTTTCTTTGCTCCCCCTTTCATCAGCCCACCCCCAATTCTGGCAAAAAAATTTAACTCCACATTTAAAAAATGAAGATATTGTTCCACATAGGTTGTGACCTTTCCAAATTTTGAAAGTTAGAGGCAGAGTCGAGAGGTGAATATACATTTCCTAACCCCTAGAGCCGATGAATGTTCATGCCATTGTGCTAGGCTGCCCCTCAGTTTGTACTCCACCCAAAAGCTGGTGAAGATCATGTCATGGCTGCTATATATTTAGAAGGCTTGAATTTTATCAACTGCATTCACATGAGGGAAGAAACTTGGTTTCAATTAAGCCCCTTGGTCACAGATTGAGCAATGTTGCTGACACATTCTTCCCTTTTTCTTAGCCTCTGATCTTTTTGTTTTTAAATTTTTAGACTTTACATTTCCCCAAGAAAGAAATCTTTGCACATACCATAATTGTGAGAGTTGGACATTGCTTTTCTGAAAATAATGTAAAATATGTGTCAGGTTGTTTTTCCATTAAAAAGAACACTTCCATTAAAAAGAAGTAACTGATACTGAGCGTTTTCTTTTTCCTCAAACTTTTTAGTCTTTTGCTTTTGGTAAAAAATAAATAGACTTAAATTAGGGTGCTAGGAGCAGAAGATCTTATGTACATGAAGGAGTAGGAGGAAGAGAGTTCCTTCCTCCTTTTGGGGTGGGGTGTAAAGGGACAACCATAGGCAAAATTTTGAAATTGGAAAATTTTATCTTTGGCACCCTCCCTCCTTCCTTTTTAAACTTTTCTCACCCTCAGATGCCCTCTTGTTTCACTAACTAGGCTTGCCCTTTCTCACTGTGGAATTATATCTTTGACCCTCCATTGTGCCATCAGAACTCCTATTTTGTCAGTATATTGGTCTCAGGTAGGCATTAGGAAGAAAACCATTTGCCTAAATATATTGACATCAAAATTCAAATGATAGTTTCATAACCTTTCTGGAGGACCTATTATGTGCAAACCATTCAGTTAAAACACTAAATACATAACTCAAATGACTCCAGTTATTAGAATTTTAAGTAGAATAACAATGTAAAAAGTTAGAGAATTCAGTCAGGGCGGAATATTTAGGGTTTAGTAGTTAGAGGAGCAATCTCGTAAACAAGACAGTCTTGGGTATTGTCAGTTGTCCTCACTTCTGTATCCTTTCTTCTATTTTTTAATCCACATATTCTATTATTCTTTTAAAATGACAATAATGAGATCTGTAATGATGAAGGTGAGTCAGGGACAGCATCACTCATCTATACATATAAATGGATTGCAAGTAAGGTTACCAGTGTCTCCATTCCTAAAATTTGCTTTCTCTTGCTATGTGTCATGATAGGCCTTTAAAAAAATAAACTGGTAAGAACCTCCTTTTCACCAATGCCCATACCTGAATGTTGTAAGCATCATAATGTACAGTTAAATATCCACTTATACGCATTTCCCAATTCCAAATCAATTCAGTTGATCTTTTAAAATAATAACAAAAACAACTTAACATTAGTTAAGTTTGGTTATTTTTAGAAGAGAATATGGAATTTTTTTTTTAACTTTAGAAAGGTGGTAGGACCCAGTGCTTCAAAACAAGTAATCTAAATATTAACCTTTTATTACTGCTCACTTGGGAAAGGAGTGTAACTGTGTAGCATCCTATAATTATGGAATAGGTCTTTGGATCATAGATTTAAAGTTGTAAGGACCCTTAGAAATCATCTAATCCAATCCCCTAATTTTATAAATGAGGATAATCATGGAAAATATCCATGAACCCATATTTATCTAATTGTTAGACATATTTTTTCAGTCTTATGTTATTGATTTTAGAACATAATGAAACTACAGCTTTTTAAAAATAAAAATCAGGGGTGGCTAGGTGTCGCAGTGTGTAGAGCGCCGGCCCTGGAGTCAGAAGGACCTGAGTTCGGATCCGGCCTCAGACACTTAACCCACACAAACAAAAACCTAGCCATGTGACCTTGGGCAAGTTACTTAACCCCAATTGCCCTAAAAAAAAGGGGCGGCTAGGTGGCACAGTGAGTAAGAGCGCTGGCCTCGGAGTTGGGAATGACTAGCCGTGTAACCTTGAGCAAGTTACTTAACCCCAATTGCTTAAAAAATAAAATAAAATAAAATAAAAATAAAAATCAATTTCACACAATGAAACAAAATTTCTTTTTTGTTTAATTGTTACAAATGTAAACATTTAAAAGTCAGGCTATATGCATAGCTTAGTATTTGGTATTCTCATGATGAGAATTTAAATTCAATATGCATATGATGCATTATCAATATATTAATTTGTGTAGATGGCAAGATTCTGTAGTATTGTATGACTGTACTTTGTTCATTGAATTTTTTAAAAAATTAATACTTTGAAATAGAGCTATATTCTCCTGCAAGGTGATATGTTTTAACAGTTGAATAAGCACATTACATCAATATAGAGTGTAATATAACACAAAAAGAGTTGTATCCAATTGAATTTTATTAGGAGCTAAGTGACTATAGTATAATCAGTTCATTTTGGAATCTGGAAAGTGGATAAAATCACTAACAGAAAGGCAAGAAAAGAGAGCCAAGAACAAAACCTTGGGAAATGTCTAGATTAAAGCATAAAGGAGGAAGAGGTAGGGTGGAGGAAGGCTTCCAGAAAGATAAGAAATCATAAGAATGATGTATCATAGAAATTAAGTGAGGAGACTGTTGCAAGAATGAAGGGGTGTCTGGGAAGGGTACATTTGGAAACAACTAATTAAAACAAAAAGCATGTATACAACCTTTTTAAAAAAGGAGTGGTCTCACAACAACCCTGTGAGGTAAATTAGGTATGGTAACTATTAATCTATTTTCAGAGATGAGGAAATAGAGGTTAAATGAACTGCCCAAGATCAAAAAGATTATTAATGACAAAGGTGAAATTGAAACCCACTTTTCCTGATTCCTAGTTCAGTATTCTTTGTTTTTTGTCTTTTCGGAATGAAAATGTCTACCTACTTTGAAATAAGTCTGTTAATGACACCAGTGTGGAGTTTCTATAACTTGTATAGGCATAGTTTCATGAAACCCATTAAAACTTATTTGTGAAATTTTTAGCTTCTTTAAGATTTGTCTTTGAGTTAGAAGAATTAATTCATTTATTTTACTTAACCAAAGTTAGAGACAACAATCCTAATGGAGTCTATTCTATGTACTTCAACGATTCATTGATTTATTCAGTGTGGGCACTCTTAATGACAGAGATCATAATGCTTCTCTGTATTAGTAGATATTTTCTAAGTGTTGCTATAGCTGGAAAATCCATCAACCTGTGCCTTACCCAGGAATGAGCTTCTCTGAATTTAGCAATGCTATTTCTCAAAAAGAAAATCAATATTTTGGACAAAGGCCTTGATTCAAAGGCTTCCCAGCTTGGTAGGATATGACAGAACTTGCATTCTGTAGAAATAACCTTCAAGAATCCAAGGTCATTTTCTTGCCAGAGTGAGGCAGCACAGTAGTTTCCTACCTCCCAATGGACCAATATCCTCACATGTATCTTAAGTATAAAAGATAGGCACATATGGGTCACACATATGTATATGTGTCAATGTTTTTACTTTGTATTGATAAGGTATCTGTCATATTGGAAACAAATTTATGACATTTGCATTACATAATTATACCTAATGCATTGTTTAGCTCCTCTAACAAGCCAAAAATGTCTAGAGAAGATGAGAGGGTAAACTATACTTTTTGTCTAAAAAAACCTACATCCATGTAATCTATGAGAAGAAAATTCATTTTTACTTAACAGGAAGAATCACAGGTTGTTTCTATCATACCTATAACCTAAGTTATTAGAATTAAGTCCAAAGGTTAAAAAAGTATCTATGCCAAGATTTTGTGAAGGTATTGTATTATACGTCTACAGTTATCCCTTCCACATCTCAACTTTCTCAACATGGTTTCAATAGATGATGGGTTGGCATATGAAATTAAATGGGCATTTTGGGGGAGTTTTGTGGAGGCTGTAGATGACACATGAAAGCCAGCAGATGACACAGAAAAAGTCTAGAAACTCAGAACTGAACAAAATGTATGTATGTATGTATCTTTTAATTCCGTAATAATTCAGACTTCTCTGGTATGGAGGGCCAAAATTTTTTGTGTGGGTTTTCCAGATCATGGGGTGCCCATAATATGGAAAGGATAACAGTATTCATATGTATCTTTATCTATCTATATCTATATCTACACACACACACATTTTCTATATCATTTATACCTATACCTACATCAATCTATATCATCTCTCTTTTTCTGTTGGGTTTGGAGATGCTCAGCACAGTGAAGATAAGTTTAGAGCCCCTGAGTTCTAAGGAAAATGTGATTATTTTTGACTGTTGGTACATTTTCTCTTCTGTTGTAGCCTACCTCTAGTGTGCTTTTTAGAAACTTAAAGTTTATAATGCCACCAATGCTAAGAGGGCCAAACTTTATACAATCGGACCAGGATGTTATCTGTTACATTACACAAAGTTCTTTTTATCTGGCTCAGTGTCTGCATATATTTATTTATGTTTTTTGCTTGATGTAGTTTGTGTCTACTCATAGAACAGCACAGGGTTTCCAAAAAATTTCTTCACTACAGCTTTCAGTCAGGCTAATCAGTAGGGTCCATCTACAAGGCAGAGAGATCCACAAGACCTGAATAGATAAAAAAATTGGCTATTTCTTCTTGAGTGACTTTGATACAGAATGTCTTTTCCAAGTTGATTGCTCATGCAGAAAACCTCTAATACGGGCTTCTGTAAAGTAAAAGTTATTTTGAAGAACTGCAGCCTGCTCCAAGGTTTGTTTTATGTGATTTTTACTTTGTGAAAGCTCACCCCATATAGAGCTTGTTGTGACTTGAAAGCCATGAACAAACTGTGTTCTGGAAATTCCCAAGCTCTTCAAAACTTTTCTTGGATTGTTATCTGAAAAAAAAATTAGGGGCGGCTAGGTGGCGCAGTGAGTAAGAGCGCCGGCCTCGGAGTTGGGATGACCCGAGATCAAATCCAGCCTCAGAAAATGAGCACCCATACATAAATAATGACTAGCCGTGTAACCTTGAGCAAGTTACTTAACCCCAATTGCTTTATAAAAAAAAAAATTGAGGCCAGAATAAAATCCCCAGCATTGCAATAAAAATCCAATAAATAGCAATACCAGTCTTCCTACAAAGGATTTACTTCTGCTCAGGTTTTTCAGACCACAAAATACCTGAATTGGCTTGGACTTAATAGTCTCCTTGTGAGGATGTTTGTTTCTTTTTTTTTTTTTAGAAGGGGGAAGGCAAGGCAATTGGGGTTAAGTGACTTGCCCAAGGTCACACAGCTAATAAGTATGTCAAGTGTCTGAGGCCGAATTTGAGTCTTCCTGACTCTAGGGCTGATGCTCTATTCACTGTGCCACCTAGCTTCCCTGATGTATGTTCTTTGAAAGAAGTTTGGTTTCAACTACTTTGAAGTCCTTTTGGTTGACTTTTGAAAGTGTAAAAATTGTACTTGAGTTTTGACTAAGTGATTTTATAGTTTGCCCATGTTGTTATCTTTTTAACATTTTTAAATTTCACAATTGAGACTGTCCTGGTAGCTTTTTAGCAACTGATCAACAAAGATTTATTAAGCACCTACTATGCACAAATTGCTATTCTGGACAATCCTTGTCCTCAAGAGGCTTACATTTTGTCAAGGGAGACAGCTTGTGTGTGTGTGTGTGTGTGTGTGTGTGTGTGTGTGTGTGTGTGTGTGTGTGTGTTATAACAGATGATTTTACAGGAGAGTCATGAGAGCTTGAGAGATCAATATAGTTCCTATATGTTAACTACCCTTTAAAGTTATCTGTGTGGTAACAGATTCCTTTTGGACATATTATCCTTTTTTATTTATTACTGTCAGAAGACCAAAAAGTATTCTTTCTTTTTGGATATTTCATCATAGAGGCAATTTATTCTTATTTTCAGCATCATTCCTTTAAATAATCACTAAATGCTTTGTTGGTAAGGGAGGGGGAGTTTCTAGAAAGGAGAGAATTGTCATGGCACAGGTACTCAGTAACTGAATGTCAGAGGACAAAAAACTCATTCCTAATTTGTTATTATTTTTTTTCCTCCTTTCCCTCTCCTTGTACCTTGACTCTTGGAATATGGAACATGGAACTCCTTCATCCAATGGAATACCATCAACATTTGATGCTGGGATGTGACTTCTGGGGGTGAGTATGAAAATGGATTTTAAGCTCTTAATTTTACTTTCCCTTTGTGGATAAAAGGAAATTGCCCCATTGGACTTGTATGGGATGGGCATGTGTCTTCAGCATCTTTGTGTCTGTACAGAAGCCATATGTTTCTTTGTCAAAGCTAATCCTCCTGTGCCAGAGAGAGAAGGAATCTTGAATTGCACTATTAGGAGAGACAAAGGAAACTGAAACAAAGATGAGTCATTTTGAATGATAAAAGTTCTTATTTGGATCGTTTTTTTTTCCTATCCTTTATCACAGTTCTTTATAAGAAAACAATTTCCAACTATCCCATGGAGCCTTAAAAGGAATGATTGTGTTCTAATTCTCCAAGGCTTGTTCAATTGTTCCTCTAAATCACAGGGATCAAATTTTCCCTTTTATAATCTGTGACAATCACAAATTTATTTATTTCTTTAGGATGCTGATGTAGTTATAATATGAACCCTTGGACATGTTATATGTTACATGTTGACTTGTTTATATTAAATACTGAACCATGAATCTTGAAGGTGAGAGCTTTCCAATTACTAGTAAAAGATGCCTTCAGCTAACTGTTAGGTAAACCCTTTCATTGTCCTTTCTGAATCATCAAAGCCTGCTTACTTAGTGTTTAGACTGTTCCTTACTGAAGATGTGCAGAGTCAACTTTTGCTGGTGAATTCCTCGCTGTGCAAAATTCAGGCTGGTCATCAGGTTTCTAGTGTTTTAGATCCTGTTTCCGTGTCTCCTTTGTTTTTGTGGGTGGTGAGGAAGATGTATAAAATATATCTTGGGTTTTCTGAAAAGGCAGGGTTGGATAGGGAGATTTGTTTTCTGTTGAACTTCTTTTAAGTGCAAGACAGAATGTATTGAAGTTTCTTAGGAATTACAGTTTCATTTTGATTCTTCCTCTAACTATGTTTCATACTCTTCTATCCCTTTCTTAGCAGGTTGAAATTTCCAATTTCAGATACTGATAGCACACACATTGGCTGTTGTAATCTGTTTTGTAAAGATTCTAAAATTATATTGAATGCTATTATGAAGTTAGGTGGTGGTATTTGTAAGATTTTTTACTCTAGTACAAGTAATTTGGAAATTATTATTTTCAGATGATTTTGTTTTCTATAAACTGTTAAGGTGCTCATACCATTTAAATCTATTTTGTTGTCTTTGAGTTGAATGGACATAATCACCATTCTACCCATTTGTTTCTGGCTACAAGATTATTTTTATGGTTTTTCAGTTTGAAGAATAAAGTTCTCTTTCTAGTTTAGAAGTTTGTTTTCTCTGGATTCACTTTTAGTCCTGTTCTTTATCTCTTCTCTCCTCTTTACGTTTTCCCCTACTTTACTTCCCTCTTCCCCTCCCCCCACTTTACACAGGGTTTGCCATGCACATTCTGCAATGATTCTAAAATTTCAGTTTACTTTTCTACTAACAAACCAAACCAAAATAGTCATGGTGGAGGATCAATGAATGCTGCCTAATCCCTGTATCTGACACCCACAAAGTCTTATCCTCAGCCGTTTTGTGTTCTATTTCTGGCTTATTCCTTTGAAGAAGGCTTTGTTTTAGTTTCTCAGTGAATTACCCAGAATTTCCTAATACCTGTTAATAGTTCAAGTTCATGGGTCCTCCATGCTTTAATTTAATCTCTGTGTTGTTATTACTGTTGTTCTACACTAAAGTTATTCTCTTTCAGAAGTCATCAGTAAGAAACACATAGTACATAGGGTTAAAATGTCACTGATTGTACTTAAAGACCCTGATCATATCACTCTGGTTGCTAGAGATATTGATGTCTTTGATAAACTTGTTCTGTCAACATATTTCAGTTGAGATAAGGTGGAATCTAACTGTTACTTCCCAGGAGGAAAATGAAATTAAAACATTTTTCTATTCCTTCTGATCATTCTCCCATCTGCAAACTCCTAGTCTAATCCATTCTTGTAACTACCAGGATAATTTTCCTTAAACCCACATATAATGGCTTTCCATCTTTAGCTCTCCATTGCCTACTGAATAAAATCTAGATTTCATTGCCTGGCATTCAATGCCTTCTATAACCCAGGACCTCCCTATTTCTCTAGCTTTATCTCATAATATACACTTATACTATAATTCACTATTCTCACCTGATTTGTTTACATTGCTTCCTAGACCTATAGTACCCCTATTGCACCTCTGCCTTTTGAAATCCTGCCTGTACCTCAAAGCCCTGCTCAAATAGCATTTTCTCTATTGATTTCCCTCTCCTATTTCCTACTCCCATTTACTCTTCCCTAACCCCCATGAAAGAAATTATCTTTCTTTCCTTGACCATAACTCTTTATAATTCTTATGTACTATCCTGCACTATAGTAATTGCATACTTATGTCTGGGTCCCATTTTACCTTGCTAGATTGCAAACTCCCTGGGGTCAGAGACCCTATTTTTATGTTTCTGCCCCACTCTACACAATGGTTTGCCTGCAGGAAGTACTTTATCAATGGTAGTTGAATAAATTAGCATGCCTGCTTTAATTAGTGCCCCTTTACTACTTCCTAAATCATGTCAGTGTGACCCATATTAAACTGCCTTAGATCTAGAAGGATAAAAGGCCCTTTGGTCAATTTGTTGTTGTTCTTCTAAAACCAATAAAAGAAAGGGTAAGATAACTTCTAGTGATGGTAAATATAGGAGTGACTGGGACTAAGCTATAGTACAATGGATCACTTTGAGAGAAGTGAACAAAGTAATGATAAAATTAAGAAATTTGGGATAAGAAGAGGAAATGAAAGTAGCAAGGGGTCATTTATTCCTTAATAAGAATAATTTAATTAGATAAAATTTCCCCCTGAGCAAGTAAATCCCTTTCAGCTCTGTGAGTCTCAATAGGTCATGTATTTTTCAACCTCCAAAGAACAATTCTTGCACTCTTTGAAAGCTGTTCCAAATAGGATTCCCAAATCTGTCTATCATTCACTTTCTTTCTAGCTGCTAGCTGGTTTTTTTTTCATTTCCTGTGTTGACTGGCCTCTCTATTCAGTTCTGCTAACACTTTCTATTCAAATCTGCAGTGTCACTAACCCTTCTATATGGCCTAGTATGAATCCTAAAGAAGTTATCTTTATTTCTCCCCTTCTAGTTTTGACTTAGTGATTGGAAGTCCCAAAAAACTAAGACATTTACATTTGGGACTCCTGAATTGAATTTTGCAAAAATATTCTTCCATTCACAGTTCCAAGAATCATAATCCCTATGCACATGAAGTATTGTCTCCTCACCTTGGGGTCTATCAAATAATGCAGGAACTGCTTGGATAGGAGCTGTACTTTCCCTCAAGAGTTAATAAGATCTGTGGTTTCATCAGTGTGGGTATTTCTTACACTGATATAGCTAACAACCTTTCCTACACTTTAGCCGGTGGTATTTTTTGAATTGTCACTATTAAGAAGAACTCAGTTAGATGGTGCTCCTTTCCCAGGCTAGTTTTGTGGTGACGTTCTAGCTGAAGACTATATAAAAGCATTTTCAGCTTGGTATAGGACCAATAAAAGGTTGTATTTTGTTTAGGGAAGGTAGCTTGATTTGGTGATTTTAAGTCCTGGTTCTGCTTTTTAATTAAACTAGAATTATCACCACACCAGCCAGGGGTAGGATTGTACTGGAGGAGCTAGACCTAATGCCCCACCTTACTTCCCATGATAGTCTTTAAAGAAGACCCAGCTTAAACTAGTGACCCGGCCTTTTAACATTTTCTATTTGCATTCCCCACACATTTCTAGCACTTTTCCCCTCCGCATTCTTTGAATTGTCTAGGCTGTTCTTTTGTTTTCACTACCTTATCTTCAGCTACTGAAGCAAAAAGAGTTCTGAAGAATAAGACATTTTGATTCTCACAAAGATTTAGCAATAAAAAAAAAAAATTGAAGCATATAAAAGCACAATGACAAAGGTTTAAAAATATGCTTATGAGGCAGTGTGGGTGATAAGGAAGTGGTTAAACATTACTTTGTTTAGAAAGGAATTGCTCTCAGGACCAATACCAAGAGTTAGCAAAATGAAAAACAATTGATTCATCAAATCTTGGGTTTCCTGGCAGACAGAACATGAGATTGCTAGCTAAAGAAAATTATCTTTAAAATTACTTGAGTGCCACAATTTTTTTTTCTCTCTCAAGGGGATAGCAACCCTTTTTATGGCAGTTCTCAAGTATGAAATTTAAAATATTTGGAAAATGTATTAGCCATTCTCCTCTTGTAAAGATTCAGAAGCTATTGTACTGTGGAAGGGTAAGAAGGAGCAGATACTTTAATTTCTTTACATATAGTGACATTTCTAACTGGATTTGTTGGCACTTTAATGTGACCTTAAAATATCAGGTTATTTTTTTTATATTCAAATTATTCTCCACAAAGTTTTTTTTTTTTTCCTTCTCCAGAATCTATTGCTTATATTGTTATATTGTGTCATATTGGATATGGAAATGGGAGTATAGTGTTTTGGAAAAAAACACATGTTAATTGGCAGAGTTTGGTTTGGGGTTTGTTTTTTGCTTTTTTTAATTTGTAAAATGAATTGACAGGGTTTGTGAAAACTCAGTGGAAGATCAAAATGCTTTTCTACCATTTCGTGTGTTACCTTGAAAGCTTGGGAAGTGAAGGGCAAGGTTTTTTGTTAGTTTGTATACAGGAAAGCATATTGTAAAGAACCACTCCCACCCCCCAAATAATAGCCCCAAATAGCTACAAATGTATAAAATATTTCTTTTAATTGATAGATGACTTGAAAACTTGAACCAGAAGGTGGTGCTTTTTACTACTTAGATTTTAATGAATTGTGTCATTACCTAAGAATCTCCAATTCTTCAACGTCAGTGAGATAGAATGAATAGAAGGCTGGCCTCGGAGCCAGAAAGACACCTGTGTTCAAGTACTGCCTCTAATACACTGGAGCTGTGTACGACCAAGACCAAGGCCATTAGTGTCTCAAGGCCTAAGGCAGCTTTCTAAGAGTACAAATTGTAGATGAGTTGCAGATCTGCATTGGTGGTGGGAATTTCCACATTAGAATTTTCCTAAATGGATGAAGGGCAGCTAGGTGGTGCAGTAAAAAGAGCACAGGGCTCAGAATTACAACTTATCTTTCTGAGTTCAAATGTGGCCTCAGACACTTGCTATTGTGTGATCCTGGGCAAGTCACTTAATCCTGTTTGCCTCAGTTTCCTCATCTGTAAAATGAGCTGGAGAAGGAAATGGCAAACTACTCCAGTGTCTTTGCCAAGAAAATTCCAAATGGGGTCATGGAGAGTAGGACACAACTGACTAACAACTGAAGAGCAAATGGATGAAATCATATATTGAGACTATCTTAACCTCCTGTAGCCTTTATTTCTTCACTTGTGTCAGCTTTGTTTCTAGAATTCAGCTGTATGCCTCAGTTTGGAAAGATGGTGTTAGGATGGTAAGGAGAGGAAAAAACTCAGATTGTATCTGAAAAGTAGGAAGCAGATAAAGAAACGTTGTTTTTCATGAGTGAGTTAAGCACAGCTAGATCACTGACTATTTATGGATTTAAGTTCTTAAGTTAGAGGAAATTATCTTCCTGCTTATCTAAACCTTGATTAAACCAGTTTCTTGGACTTTCTGGGAGACCTGTTAGGTCAGGTCAATGATTTGTACTTGTTCAAAGGTTACTGACTAATCTGCCACACAGTTGGGCTGTCAGCAGAACCTTACTTTTGCCTTGTTCAAAATTTTGTATAAAACGAAAACACAAACACACACACACACACCCTTCTGACTTTAGTGTCCACTGATCTGACACTTTACTGTAGGATATGTCAGCAAAAGCATTTATGAATTGGGCAAGGGTTATTTCTGTTATTTGCCTACACTTTGCATTTGGAGCATGTTGAATTTGAAAACAAGCTGAAATACTGCTGAGAGAACAGACTACATAAGGCTATGGGAGATAATGTGTTGGCTTTATCTGGCCGGAATGAGTGATAGCCAAGTTGAGTGGTATTATCTCCCAGGCCTTATCTCTTTCTTTAGCTGGAGCCCCCTAACTTGCTGTGGCAGCCTATTTTTAACAGCAAGTTACATTATCCATAACCGATTACATGGTTTATTTAGTTCAATGAGTCTCTTTTTAATTAGGCACCGGCAACTATCTGTATTATCTGATTATAGCTTGCTTTTGTTCTAGACTAGGTAAAAACAGGGACCATGGAATTAAATCTGGAAGGGACCTCAAAGGTCATTTACCCCACTCTCCTTGTTTTACAAATGAGGAAATTGAAACCTGGAGAGGTCAGGTGCCTTAACAAAGTCACATAGGTAATAAGCAATCTCTGACTCGGCATCCATTGTTCTTTTCCCTACACTGGTCCAGGTCAAGAACAGAACCTTGGAAGATGTTCATATAGTATCTTAAGATTTAGAGCTAGAAAGCACGTTAGAGATTGTCTAATTCAGAAATCTCATTTTGTGGATGTTTTAAGTTATACAGGTATGGAAGTTCCAGGGCTGGGACTGGAACCCAGGTCCTCTGAATCCAAATTCTGCAGTCATTGCTAGTAGAAATTTATTGTTATTGTTCATTTGTTTCAGTTGTGCCGGACTCTTCGTGATCCCATTTGGGGTTTTCTTGGCAGAGATACTGAAGTGGTTTTGCTATTGCCTCATCCAGTACATTTTATAGGAAACTGAAGCAAACAGAGTTAAGGCACCTGCCCAGGATCAGACAGCTAATAAGTGTCTGAGCCTGGATTTGAACTCAGGTCTTCCTAACACCAGATCCAGCACACCGTTCACTGTGCCACCTAGTTGCCCATGTTAATTTGGAGCTATGACATTTTATACTCTATGCATCTGCTGTTTTTATTGGTTTCAACTCCACAGAACAAGACCTCCTTCCCAGGTTATGTGCATCCCTAGTAGAAATAGTATTTGGTAAAGGAAATTAAGGAATGTTTGTACTCTTTGTGCCACACTAGGTAATAAACACACTTTTGAGTGTTTTATAAATGCTCTGATATTCAAAAGAATATAGCCTTTGTTAGTGATGGTGGGGGTTTTTGGAAACACAGTCTTGCCTACGATAAATATCTCCTACACATCTTAGTATTTGTGACTCTGTGTTTAAGTTCCAGGGCATATAGCTGTCATCACATTTTTATAGACCATAAGTAACTGATTTGGTCACAAAATAAATGAAATGTTTATATGGGAATATGAGACGGCTTTTAAAAAAAATTTTTGGAGGGGGCAAGGCAATTGGGGTTAAGTGTCTTGCCTGAGGGCACACAGCTAGTGAGTGTGTCAAGTGTTTGAGACCATATTTGAACTCAGGTCTTCCTGACTCCAGGGCTAATGCTCTATTCACTGTGCCACCTAGCTCCCCCTGTTTTTTTTTTTTAATCTCCATACCTGTGATTTCATTTTCAGGGAACTCCAGGTGAGGAAACCATAGGATTGTAGTTCTAGAGATAGAAGGGGTCTCAGACACCCTTCAAAAACCTCATTTTAGAAAGAAGGAAACTGGGGCCCAAGAGGAAGTTGTTTAACTTGTCCAGATTCACACATATGTTAAGCATCAGAAATGGGATTCAAACCCACTCCTCTAACTTGAATGCCAGTTCTCTTTTCACTGTGCCAAGATACCTTTAAAAGTATGAGCAGGGGTTCTCTTCTAAGGCAAATTAACTGATCTGTAACTCAAAATCTGCAATGGTGGCCTGGGTGCAATGCAATGCTCCTTATATATAATCTGACCTTGGGCACACAGCTAATAAGTGTCAGATGGACTTGAACCTAGAGATTCAGCCTGAATCTCTATCTACAATGCCTACTTACACTAGGCTACATCTCAAGGTTACTTAGAAGTCCTTTGTATTGGACTGCACTATACTTAAGGACAAGTGTCTTTTTTCGTAATGAAAGGGAATAGAGGGCTGCAATTTGTATGGATGGAGAGGATACCCTCATGGATAAAACTACAGTTAATTATCAGAGATACCCTTTTTTAAAAAGTACTGTGGCACACATGCATATGTATCTTAAGAGCAGTGGCTGTATTATTTTCTTTTTAATCTGCCCTTTTTTTCCCACTCTAGATTTTGGGAAAGGGGCTCCATCTAGTGTTTAAATTTTAAGCCTTAAATATATTGAATGTCTTTCAATAGAGTGAAATGGTAAAGAAGTAGGCACAGAATAGCCTAAGATCATTGTGCAACTTTATCCTGTTGTATGCTTACCTAAGACCTCAAGGTCAAACTCCTGCATCCTTGTGGTTTTGACTCTCCTCGTGTCTCTGAACTTCAATGAATCTGGAAGAGAGTGAGGCTGACCACTTTGTGCAATTCTGCCTCACTTAAATCCAATTCACACTTTAATCTAATTTATGCACAAGTCAAGACGTCACCATTGATGTCACTGGTAGTGTTAAAAAATGAAGAAAAAAATAATAACAGCTATATGCTTGAGAGAGATTTTTTTTTATTTTGTTGAGGAAATTGTGTTTCAAATAATTTACACTATCTAGTATTCTGTTTGAAATGATCTTTTGTCTCTCTTACACTTCCTTTAACTTTTATTTTGACAAATTATAAAAAAATTGTAGCAAAACCAAATTGATGAGAGGTCTTAATACAAAACTAATACATCCCTAATAGAAGATTGCAGGTGACTAATTTGTTTTTAGTACAGTGACTTGTGAAACTCTCTACTAAGGAATTTGAAGAGTTTCTTTCAGCACTAATGGAGGGAGTATCCAATCCACGATACAACAGATTTTTGAAAATATTGAACTCATACAGTTTTAGGCTGTGGTTATTTTCTCATAGCATTAGTACTATCTTGCTCTGATGAAAACCTCATTTCTGATTTGTGAAGCAAGAGAACTGTTCCATGAGAACTGTTTTAGATTTCCTAAAAGCTGATGGATGCATTTAAACAATAGTTACTCCAAATAATGCAAGATTTAATGATGACAACAATGAAAATGTGTCTTAAAGTTATAAATTGTCTTAGGTTTTTATTAAATAAAACAATTTCCATAGCAGCCACAGGCTGTCATTTTAATAGCTTCTTTATTGTATATAGAATTTGTCACTAAATTCATGTAAGCTAAATGTGCCTGCCAACCACTAAGTGGAGTTGTATTACAGTTAATAATTTTACTTTAACTATCGTAATGAAGAAATACAAGATACAGCTTTCTCTGTTTTATGGCACATAGAAAATAACAGAGGATCATACATAGATCTAGAGTTGCAATGGATCTCAAAAGCTCTCTAGTTCAACCTTCCCCCACCCCTCCCCGTATTTTACTGTTCAGGAAACAGGCCCAGGGAAATTGTGTCCAAGGCAATGGATATGAAATCATAGGTCTGGGTGATATTGCATAGGCAGTAAGCATCAGAAGTAAAATTTGAACCCGAGTCCTGTCTCCACTGTTCTTTCCATTGTACAGATACTTTGGAATGTTTCTTATAAAAACCTGATTGTTCCCTACTAATGCCTTCATCAAGAATGACCTTGAGGCATGGATATGGACATTTCTGCTTCAATACCCATATCAGTATAGATATAGATGGCCTGTACCTGTGACTTCATTGTGTAGGGAAGTTTATATATGATTTTCATTAAAATTGTATAAAGATGTGAAAGCAGGCATATGGGTCAGTGGTTGCTGATGTTTTCTTGGTTGACTTTTATTTTTATAATTTCATAGAGTATTGGAAAGAGAGGCAGTGTGGCTAGAGGGCCAACCTTGGAGTAAAGAATATCTGGAGTTGGGTCTTGCCTCTGGCAGACTGACTAGGTGGCCCTGGAGAAGTCACTTAACCTCTCAATAACCTGTAATTCTCTAAGACTATAAGTTGCAGACTACTGATCTCCATTGGTGAAGGGAAAGCATGTCTCTATTGGAAACTTTCTATGCTGATGAAATCAGAGATATGGTCAAAAAAGAACAATGGAAAGGACACTGGACTGGGAAACCAGAAGATCTAAGTTCATGTACATCTTCTTTTCAACTAGTTGAGGGATCTTTGGGTAGTAACTCATCCTCTCTGTTTCTTCTACTAAATTTTTGTTTTGATACCTCATTCATGTAGTAGAAATACAGGTCCTTTCAGGTAGCTTACGATGTCGTTTAGAAGAGAGCACGCATACATAAAAGTATATTGCATTTTTAGTTAAAAATGTCACTGGTAGAGTTCAAATATGATTTATCAGGGATGTAGTATATAAGGTCATGCTTTAAGGTTCCATTAATTTAATTCATTGGTTTCCAAGGGAAGAGTGGGAAGACCACTATAGGCTATGGTCTCTCCTCATGTTTTTTTTTTCTTTTCCCCTTACTTGTTAGGAGAATTGACCAATTTCAAGTCAATTCAACAAATATTTATTGTTTCATGGTTTTTAGCCCTGGCACTTAGCACCCAACACTTTTTTATATACCCTGGACTTATGTCCTCCTCATACAAAAAGGAAATCACACACAGAGCTGGAGGTGCCCGTAGGTAGAGATAAAGAATACCAAGATTTAAAAGGAAATCTGCTCACCTTACCCTTATTCCTTCTTCCCAATGAGGTCAAATCTAACAAATATTTATTAAACACTTACTAGATACAAGGCACTGAAAAACAGACCTTGACCTCTAAGAGCTTACACTCTAATAGAGGGAGATAACAAGTAAATATATAAAGAGATACAGGATTATTTGAGGATGGAAAAAGTACCACTCAACAAACTGCTAACGACCAGATTGCCATCAGGTATGGTGGTTTATGCGTGTGTAAACTTATTGCTGGAGAGGAATGGGCTGACTAGCGGGTCCCTTCACAGTCTGGCCCCTCCCTATCACTCACTCTTCTGACACTCTGTGATATAGCTCCAGGGGCTGACTTGTTCCTTCACGCCTGACACCCTATCTCCAGCCTCCTTTGTGCGCGGGGCTTGTGCGCGGGGCCTCCCATGCCTGCAGTGCTCTTTTCCTTTCCTCACCTCTGCCTTTTGGTCACTCTGGTTCCCGTCAAGACTCAGCTCAAACCCCTTCTTTCTGAAGGTCTCCCCAATAAACTCCTCATCTGTACCTTCATTCTTTCACCCTACTACTGCCTTCTTTCTGAAATCACCTTTCCCCACCCTATATTTATCTTCAATCTATATATAGTTATCCCTTCTACATTGCGACTTTCCCCATCATGGCTTTGATAGAGGGCGGGTTGGCATAAGAAATGAAATGGGAATTTTTTGTAAGTTTTGCAGAAGCTGCAGATAACATGTAAAGGCCAGCAGACAACACAGAAAAAGTTTAGAAACTCAGAAATGCATAAATATGTGAATAATATTGTATAATATCAACATACTTTATCTTTTAATACTATAATAATTCAGACCTTCTCTGGCACAAAGGGAGGGCCAAAAAAATTTACATGGGTTTTCCAGATCATGAGGGCACCAGGCCCCTAATTCCCCTCAATGTGGAAGGGATAACTGTAGATCTTTGTGTGTTGTTTCCCTCAGAGTGTGAGCTCCTAGAGAGTGAGGATGTTGGTTTTGCCCTTTTTTGGGGGGGAGGGCATAATCCTCATCACTTAGCATAGTGCCTGATACATAGTAAGTCCTTATTAATTTTTTCTTTGCTTTTTGGAGGGCAATTGGGGTAAGTCCTTATTAACTAACTGAATACCAACCAGGACAAGTTTAGCTATTGACTTCTTGAAGATCTCAATGATATATTCTATAACCCCCTTAAAATAGTCCATAACTACAGTTTATCATCCTTGGAGTTTGTGGGTATAAAGATACCTGTAGAGAACTGACTATGCCCATCTATCTTGCATGGGGTAGCAAAGCAGCTGGACATGTTGAGTTCCTAGGATGTCTGTAGTATTTTGGCATATGATAAATACCATTTAGCTTTAATTTGGTCTTAATCAAATGTTTATTGAGTCTTCTTGTGTGTGTGACACATTGCTCTACTTCATTGTCTCCCTAGTGAGGGAGTAAGGATATAGAGATGAATGAGACAGGGTCCCTGTCCTAAAGGAGCTTACAAAATAATTACAGAATCAAGAACTAATTGACATGTACACGTCAGAGCTACTGACAATAAATTCTACTGGGCTCAATGTGTATGGAACAGGTTTCATATGTATAATCAGTCTGAGTAGTCAAGAAAATAATGTGCCCTAGACCTGGAAGGAGAAGTAATATTTCAATATGTAAAGATGGCACCAGGGATCAGCATCCCACTCAGAGTGAAAAACACAAGCAAAGGCACTGAAGTTGGAAAATACAAAGTGTATTCAGTGGATGATGAATAGATTGGCTGGGATGGCACAGAGGATTCATATGGGAAAGTGGTAAAAAAAATAAGCTTGGGAAAGGAACCCAAATTATGGGGGGTTTTGAATGCCAGGCCAACAAATTTCAACTGTGTTCTGTTGGCTGTAGGGAGTCATTGAGGATTTTTGAGCTTTCCACAGGGGACCCTGAAAAAATCATTAGAAGTGGATAAAGATATAAAGTCCTTTTTTCTTCCACACACGTTCTGTAGCTGTGCAGAGCAGATTCTCTGACTTCAAGGATTCTCTGGAGAATGGCACTAATTTCTTCTAAGTGAAGAAAGTGGGTCTCCATGAATTAGGCTGCCTCTTTTCAGAGAAGGTACAACTATATTGCATTTAAGAAGTTTCACAGAATTCTGGGCTGTATTTTTAGTTTTATTTGATGCAGGCCAAAAAGATAGGTTATGTTGAGAACTAGTAATAAATAAATGTCTTAGTCTCAATATGCTTATGTATGAATTTGAGAATAATTATAAGTTCATATCATATTTAAAAGGTCATCATAAGGCACTTGCATTTCAGCTTTCAAATAAGATTTTAATTAATTCTTGAGAGAAAGATAATTTTGAAATTATTTCACAGGGCTTCTACAATTATAATTATAATAATTTAATGACCTCAGAGTGGAATCATATTGTTGAATATCAATATCTTTTCTTTTTAAAGCATTCATAGATAAAAAAATGAAAAGGTTTTTAAATATTTTCTTTCCTTGATTCAATCTGCAATCTATTTGCTGTGGGGTTGTGTCTAGCCTTTTGGTGCTGAACAGAATTCTTTAAATTCATTTATTCATTTGGGAGGTGGGGGAAAAGAAGGAGGAGAGAAACCAATTTAAAAGGTTAGTTATTTAAGGCTACTTTCTAAAGAGTGGAAGGGGCCATAATGAAATTACCTAGTCTGAAGACCCAAGATATACAGCCTAATATCAGAATAACATAATTAAAAGTTAAATTACTAATGTTAAAATCACACCTTAATTAAATCTCTTTGTGAAAAACAAGAATTCTATCTCCTTGTCTTTTAGTGGTATAACAATTTACCAGCCAATGAAAGAGAGAATTGTCCTGTCAGGCCTGTATTATGTAGGTCAAGCAGAGTGCAGAGTATAATCATGTCATGTAAGCAGCCCTCTAGCCCTGAAATAATATTTTGTATGCATATAAAATTACTAATTCTTATCAAATGAAAACATAGGAGCAGGGCAGGATAATTTGGGAAAATTGGAAGAATGGGATGGTACAAAATATTTGCTGAAGGTTTATCTATAAAAATTCAGCCAATTAATGTGTGTATTTTATTATGGTACCAAAAAAAATGTCACTTCATCTCATTGGGCCTTTATTTCTTTATCTGTAAAATAAGGAGATTGAACTAAATGGACTCTGAGCCTGTTCTAGGTTTAGATCTGTGCTCCTAAGCTAGGGTGTCTGATATTGAACCTTTCCTTTTGAATTAAATTAATTTTTGGTTTAACTAATTTGGACATTCTTAAAATTCTTTTGTCATGTAAATGTATACCTCATAATGGAATCCTAGCTGTGTTTTAGGAAGTTCAATTCAAATATTCAAATAGATTTGTGATGGACTGATTTGTGCATTCCTTCCAATAATACAGATTGCTACCTATGCAAGACTGTCCATCTGTTAGATACTAATTTATATCTTCCCCAAAGTTCACCATGGAGGGACTATCCCACATGTTGAAGGCCTGCCTCACATTTTCTTGACACCTCAGGATACCAACGGAGCACTCTGATTTTATCCCTGTTATCCCTCACTCCCACAGTTTGCTTAGCACCTCCTTGTTTACTCCTAGTTTAGTTCCTTTCTGGTTATATCTTGCAGTCTACTCAAACCCACCATACAACTGTTATTGCTCTGTGAGATGTTCATCTGTAACTCTTCAGAGGTAGTCATATTCCATCTCTTGCTACCACATAGCAACACAAGCAAAATATGTTTCAGAAAGATGGACCTTTGCTGTTATAGGACCAATAGAAGTGCTTTGCAATTTCCTGAAAACAAGGAAATAACTCTTCCTTTTCAACTCTGAGGCTAAATAATTGTCATCTATATTATGTACCTCAGCTAGACATACTGCTGAACAAGCTCTTTGGGAGTCTATTCAGAGACATCTCAGCTGGGCAACAAATACATTCTTTATCCATTCGGTCTTTCCTATGTAGACGGATAGGATAAATCCCTTTGAGTAATTACAGATCTCTTCCAGGATGGGATTAGTTAGTTCCAGGATTAATTAGTTCCAGGATTCCAGTTAGGTATTGAGACAGTCGATGATTATATTTCCTTAGAATTTAGAAAAAGTCATAGTACAAGTATGACAGTAGCAACTGGGAATGCACAGTGCCATATATGCAGAGTGTATTCCAGAAACTCTCCCTAAAGCTCTGTAGGGTTCAAGTTACACTTTGTGGGTCTAGAGCAACCTAAAGAGCCTAGTTCATGAGCCCCCACTGTTGTGTTTACATTTGCAAGGCAGCCAGAGGATACAATACATTCAAATCTCAGTAAGCAAAATGTAGTAGAACATTTCCACATATGTTAGGTATGTTTTCTTCAGCATATGTTACACGTTGCCAAAAAGAAGACAAGATGCAAAGACTCACTCATAGGGAACATGTGGACAGTATGTGTGTATGTACATGTGCCTGGGGTGACTCATGCTTTTAAAGCTCAAAGGCTTCCCATGTGTCCTGTCAAGGTCATCATACTGTTTCCTGCTGGGCATTGTCCTCTGCTTAGCTTGTCTCTGGGAGTCTTGGGTCTGCTTTTTACCTCTTACTGTTATATTTTGGCTGCTCCTGTCTCTCCCCAACCTCTGCTTCCTTACACACACACACACACACACACACACACACTGGGTATTACATCATTGCTCCTCTCCACCTCTTCTCTTATGGGCTTCCACTAGTGTCTGCTTGAGTTACTACATCATTCATTCATTTGTTTATTTATTATTTGTTATTTATAACATTCAGTTTCACAAGATTTTGAGCTCCAAATTTTCTCCTCTCCCTCTTCTCCCCTCCCCACATGATGACACGCAATCCAATATAGGTTCTACAAATACCTTCGCATTAAACATTAGTCAAGTTGTAAAGAAGAATTATAATCAATGGAATGAATAACAAGGAAGAAGAAATAAAACAAAATGAAAAAGAGAGAGAGCAAGTAGTTTGTTCAATCTGCATTCAGACTCTGCAATTCTTTCTCTGGATGTAGATAGCCTTTTGCATTATGAGTCTTTTGGTTATAAAGTCCTGTAACCTTGCATTGCTGAGATGAGCCCAGTCTATCAAGTTAGTCATCACAGATATGATGTATCTGTAATTGTGTACAATGTTCTCCTGGTTTTGCTCCTCTCATTCAGCATCAGTTTATGTAAGTCTCTCCAGAGTTACTACATCTTTCCCATAAGAGGAGCAGATTCTACTATTGTTCTTTTAGCCCCTAGAGACCAGGCTTTAGTTCCCTTAGTATGACAGAGGACTTAGACTCCCAGTGATTAGTCTAGGATAGAAATCTCTAGAAGCTTTCTCTCAATGAAGAGAGGGATCTCCTTGTTCTCAGAGCCTTGTTTCTAAAGCTGTGGTCCATCTGCAATCTAGAATAGCCAAAACAACTCATTACAATCTCCAGGAACTTAATCCTTCTTTGAACTTCTTCTGTTAGGTGCATCCTTATTTATATTCAAAGCCTATCTGATTTGGGGGTTAGAGAGGCCTCCTTAACTCCCACCAATTCCTGATTACTACTCTACACCCTCTTCAAATCATTTCAGGAAATGTCTTCCAATAAACCATTAAGTGTTGTCTAGTTCTGGGGCTCTGCAGTTTTCCTGAGTGCTGCAACTCTCAGGACCACGTGGATCTCCCAAGCAAATGAAATTGGAGGAAGCTGAAGGAAGCTTTGATGAAATAACCATCATCTACCTTTTTTCTCATATTTATGCCTTTATTAGGTATGTTTGGCTAGCCAGAAGGCCTCCCAGGCTTTAACCAGATAGATAGATAGATAGAGATATGTGTGTATGTACATATATATACACACATATACATGTATACATATAAATATATAGCATATAAATTAAAAATATGTATATATTTAGGATGGCTCAAAGCCTATGAGCGTGGATGTATATGTGTGTGCATGCGTATATGTATGTGTATATATGTGTACATATATACACACAAATTTTAATATATAAATATGTCCATATATTAATATATAAATTATAGACATATAGAAACATGTTTACATATTAAAGTATATACATATAAATGTATATTTATGCACATTTTACATATTATGTACATATATATGTATATATAATGTTTAATAAAGGAACTGTATAGATAAGAAGATAGATGAAATTGTGCTCCTGAGCCCTTGGATTGCTTGCCCTTTTTTTGGCAGAAGGAGGGTGTACTTAGGAATCTGTAGAAAAACAGTATTGGTTTTAACTCTTGATCTTCTTTGTACAAGGTGGGCGTAATGGAGAATCCCTCTACTCTTAAAATGACATACTTAAAAAGTAACAGTTACCTAAATCTTAATACATTAACAAGCTATATTTTTTTAATCTGGGAAAATTTAGAGACATTAAAGCATTAAAGAATAGTAAAGATAGTTGCCAAACTACAAAACCAAGACCTTCATTTCATACAAATCATAAGGAAAACTCAAGATTATTCATTTAGCTGCCACTTTTAATAGTTTCTGACTTTTAAAAGTTTTGTGTATCATAAAGTGTGATTCCATGATGGAATAAATTAGTAATAGCAAAAAAGAAGTTTTCAATCAAAGGATAGCTTTGCCCTTATCCAGATCTCTCTGCCACCAACTGTGAAGTTGATTGATAGCATGAGAAATGCCCACTACGGTATTTATGGTTACAGAACAGAATAAAAAAAGGTGTGTGTGTGTGTGTGTGTGTGTGTGTGTGTGTGTGTGTAATTCAGAAGGGCAAACAGCTTGTAATTTTCTTGATCTTTCTTTTCAAATTATAGGGGAAGTATCTGTCATACATATAAGCTAATGTAGATTTGGGATGACAGATCCATTGTTCAGGGTAATCTAACAGGGTATAATGGACTGTGGGAGTAAAAACAATTTTTAAAATATCTCCTATGTTCTATTTTATGGAAGATGCAGATGATGATGATGATAACTGGCAAAGCATTTTACACATAGCATGTTATCTTATTTGATTATTCCCACAATCCTTTGTGGGAGATACGGCAGGGGCTATTACAAAATAGCAGTGTTCTTGGTCTTGTGATTTCATTGGTATTGGGATCTCTGGGAGGGAGAAACTTCCTCTACCAGTGGGCTACCTACTCTGCAACTTAGAGTATTAAAAGAGTTGCCTAGAGCACCAGGAAGTGAAGTCATCTAGCTAGTGTTAAACAGAGTGCTGGACTTGAATTCAGGAAGACCTGAGTTCAAATGTAGCCTCAGAGCCTTACTATGTGACCATGGCAAATACCTCAATCTGTCTGCTTCAGTTTTATCATGTACAAAATGGAGAGAATAATAGCTCTGAGCTCAGAGATTGTTGTGAAAAGCAAATGTGGTAATATTTATAAAGCACTTTGAGATCCTAAAAATGCTATATAAAAGCCACTGTTGCTGCTGTGTCATCAGACGGACTTGAACCCAGGTTTTCCTCACCAGCCCTTTCTCCACTATATCACATTGTCTCTCAAAAGATGCTAACCTGAAACTAAATGTTTATAATGAAGTGAGTGAATAGAGATTAATCACATAGCATTTGCCTATAATTTACAGTCACAGAATTAAGAGAATGATATTTCAGATGAGATGGTTTGGCAAAAATTGGCCACCATCTCATCAATTTCCATAAATGAAAAACAGCAGTATATTTTGCTATGAAAATCTCCATCTTTTCTGTCTTTTGTAGCAGAGTTTGAAAAGGACCAGATGATGGCTGGATGGTCTGTAGACCATACCTCATTTCTTTGTTCTTGTCAATTTGACAGAGAAGAAAATTTGATATAGACTGTTAAATGTTTTAATAGTTTCCTATAAACATTAGCATATATTGTAGTACACTCTGTAATGAGTCTACTACCATTTCCATAAAACAGATTAGCTTTGTGTTCCCTTCCAAGGCAGGAGTAAATTATCATTGTCTCCTGTTACATTTTAGCTTTAATAAATTCTTAGTAATAGCTGCCCACTTTCTAAATTATTTATGGGAACACAGTGTGCCCACATCTTTCTAAGTGCAATATGGCACAAGCAGTTAAATTTCTGTCTCTCAGAATAGATTAGGTTCACTTTCTCATGGAGGGAGGCCACTTGGCAATCAACATTTACAGAGAACTGAGAAGCCATAAAAATTCTATTGCCAGGAAGTGCATCTTGTAGCAAACTGCCCCACCCTTCATTTTCTTCAAGGAATAAATTTGTTACACCTATGATTAAAGTCCACTTTACTAAGACCTTATCCTGGGTGTTATGTTTGGTAAGTTGAGAGGCTTCTTAAATTTGGATATTTCCATAAAATGTGAAATTGGTGATAATGACTTTTAACTCCAGCACTTCTAGTCACCTGTCCACAAGAATGTTGTGTTAGAGGCAGGTGGATAGAGCATTGAACCTGGAGTCAGGAAAGAGCTGGGTTTTGGCCCTAGAGACTTTGCTGTGCCACCCTGGGCAAATCACTTAACCTCTGTTTGCATTAGTTTCCTTAACAGTAAAAATGGAAAAAAATAATGGAGCTTATATCTCAAGATTGTTGTGATGATCAAGGTACCTAGAACATCTTCATCTTTCACGACCTCATTTGGGGTTTTCTTGGCAAAGATACTGCCGTGGTTTGCCATTTCCTTCTCCAGCACATTTTACAGATGAGGAAACTGTGGTAAACAGGGTTAAGTGACTTGCCCAGGTTCACACAGCTAGTAAGATTCTAAGGTCAGATTTGAACTCCAGAAGATAAGTCTTTTTAACTCCAGGCCTTGCACTCTGTCTACTCTACCAACTAGCTGCCCTTACCTGGAACACAGTAGGTTCTATATAAATGCTTGTTACCTTCCTTATACCCTTCCTATTAATTGCAAAGGATTTTTGCTATTTTTTGCTATAAGCAGAACAGGATTTGGGCAGCAAAGGATTGAACCTTCCTCATAGTCTTTCTCTGGTAATTGAGGACAACATAAAAAAGACTTTACTGTATTGTTCCCCTATTCCTCTAGCCCACTTAATGCAATTCTCTGCAATTTGCCAATGATTTTATAGAAGCTTTTTAGCTTGTGTTTTTTTTTTAAAAAAGCTTTCTCTTAATTTCTGGTCATCTTCTACCTATTTTTATATTGTGACAGTGATAAAAAATGCAATTTTATGGTTTGTTTCTTTCTGTGCCTTTTTGACTCCCAGTTTTTGTCACTATCTCTGTCAATATTAGGTTCAGTGGGATTAACCAAACCTCATGAAAAACTTAATTCTGGGTCAATGAATACATGTGAATATAAGACTTTTCATTTCTCTTTTGTGTATCTTCTAAACTCTGTTGGTAAGATCCAGTGTATATAGACCTGTCCAGTGGTCTAAATAAAAAAAGATCCAGCATTCAAAAAGGCATTTTGTTCCATGAATAAATACTATTTAACTACTTTCGGTAGACATCCCTTATAATAGCTCCTGAATCAACAGTCACCAGGACAATTACTATTTAATGTCATGAGACATCACTAAGGAGATGAGAAAAAAATGTTTTAGAAATAGAAATTAGAGCCAGGAATTGGCTACATTGTGTGCTACAACCAAGCTGACTTTAATGGAAATCACAGGATTATGAAATGAAAAGCTTTAAAGCTGAAAATTTGTTGTTTTGTGTTTTCAATGAATAAAGTTTTAAAAATTAAACTCACCATTTCCCTACATTTTTAGAATTTAAATAAACTCAATGTAAGAACATTTAGATTTGTATCAAAGATTATAGACTCACAAGGGACATCAGCAGACATCTTTGTAACTTTTATATAGGCAGGACTCTTCTCCATAGCCCTGCGAATGGGTTATTTTCACCTTTGCTTCAAGAGCTCCAGTGAGTGGGAATACATTGTCTCCCAAGGTAGCACATTTCATATCTGGATAGTTTTCACTGTTTGGAAGGGTTTTTTTCCTCCTTTTATCAGTCAAATCTGTATCTTTAAGACTTGTGCCTATTGTTCTAATTCTATTCATTGGGTAAATTGGAGCCAGCATAATTCCTTTTCCAAATAAACAGCTCTTCAAATCCTTCCAAATACATTGATTTCCTGATGATCCACACCCAGTTGCCAATCTCTACTGTACAGGCTCCCTCCTTCCCCAACTGCTGCATATACATTTAGGCAGCTAGGTAGTGCAGTAGATAGAATACTGGACCTGGAGTCAGGAGGACCTGAATTGAAATCTAGCCTTAGAGTCTTCCTAGCTATGTGACCTTGGGCATGTCACTTGGCCTCAGTTTTCTCAACTGTAAAATGGGGATAATACCTAATTCCTAGGGTTGTTGTGAGGATCAAATGACAATTGTAAGTAGCTTTGTAATGTTTAAAGTACTCTACTGATGTCATCATTTTGTATTTCTTTCTAAGTGTACCTTTTATTTCACTGAGTAGAATAAAAGTTACTTGAGGTTAGGGAGTAGGCACTTGAGAAATACTTAATGAATGAATGTTGAATAAATGGATTAGGTAGGTGACTGTGAGCAAAGGTGCTAAGGATAATCATCAAAATACTTCAGTTAGGGTAATTAACTTGATTTCTGTTAAACCTAATGGGCAGCTAGGAAGCCTCAGATACAAGCTGTGTGACCCTGGACAAGTCACTTTATCCTGTTTACCTCCGTTTCCTCATCTGTGAATGAGCTGGAGAAGGGAATGGCAAACCACATCGGTATCTTTGCCAAGAAAACCCCAAATGGGGTCACAGAGTCAGACACAACCAAACAACATACCCATTGCTTGATCTGGTTTCTCTGCCCTTCTATATTTCATTTATGAATTTATCCAACTTTTCAAAAGGTTTTTATAGATCATTTGGCTTATGTTACAATTTGGAGTAACAACTGGTTAAAGTTTATTATCATCTGCTGGAAGTAGACCCCCACCCCTCACCCCCTACCCTGTTATTTGTTCTCTACTAACCTCTCACAGTCAGTTTTTGGCATTGGGGGGTGGGGGTGAAAAAGTCTATGTTCACACTATTTATGCCCTTCATTCTTTATTCTCACCTATATCTCACCACATTCTTCCCAGGAACAAGAATGAGCTTTGTTTTATCTATCTTCCTATAGCACCTTCTTCCTCTTTGTATAGCCCCACAACATCTTTATTTTAAGTTATCCTTTCCTATACTTTCTCTAGCCTTATTATATCTTAAGTAGTATTGACTGGTACTAGATATGGCATTCCATGTGTGATACACCATGAACTGATACAAAGTTAGGATAGCATTTCTGGTTTTGTTTATAATGTCTCTTTTGATCATATAGTTTGCTCTGGAACCCTCTAGTCCCAGCTCTTTAGGGAAGCCATATGACTGCAAATAAGGATTAAGCATGGCTCAAGAGGGCTTGTGGCCCAGAAGTAATTGAATCCTTAGGGAAGCATGTACCTCTTTCTGGCTTGGTGTTTCAGTACAACTGCTTGTTCATGGACTATTGTAGTAGCCTGCTGGTTGGTCTTCTTGCCTCGTTTCCCCCCATTCTGGTCTATCCTCCACTCAGCTATTTTGCAAGTCTGACTATATCATCTCCATATACAGTAAAATCTGGTGGCTCCTTGTTGCCTCTGGGGTCAAATATAAAACCCTCTGTTTTGCTTTTAAAGCCTTGTATAAATAACCTGGCCCCTTCCTTTACAGCACCCTGGTACTCTGTGATCCAGTGAAGCTGGCCCTTGCTATTTCTCACAGTAGACAAAAAACTCCTTTCCAAGGTCAGACATTTTCCCTTGCTTTCCCTCATACATGGAATTCTCTCCCTCCTCATCATTTCCTGGCTTCCTTGGCTTCCTTCCAGTCTTAGCTAAAATCCTACCTTCTGCAAGAAGCCTTTTCCAACCCTCCTTAATTCTAGTGCTTGCTTTCTGGTAATTATTTCCAATTAATCCTTGTTGTATATGCAGTTATCCCTTCTGCACTGTGACTTTCCCCATCATGGTTTCAATATTTTGTGGGTTGGCATAAGAAATTAAATGAGAATTCTGAGAGAGTTTTGTGGAAGCTGTAGATGACACATGAAGGCCAGCAGATGACAAAGAAAAAGTTGAGAAACTCAGAAATGTGCAAAATATATGTATAGATTTGTTTAATATCAACATATTTCATCTTTTAATACCATAAATACCCCATAAAAGAAAAAGAAAAAAATTCAGACTTCTTCTCTGGTATGAAGGGAGGGCCAAAACATTTTATGTGGATTTTCCACTTTGCAGGGTGCCATTCCCATCATGTAGAAGGGATAACTGTAATTGTTTGTATGTTGTCTCCCCCATTAGACCAATTACTCCTTAAGATTGGTAACTGTCTTTTGTCTTTCTTTGTATCCTCAGCTGTCAGCACCCTGACTGGCACATAGTAACGTGCTTAGTTGACTGACTGACTGAATTCTGGGGACTCCTAAACCTGAACCTGTCCTGGAAGCCTGATCTTGATTCCTTAATTTCTGCATTTGCCCAAGAATGTGAACCTTGATCTTGAGGTTATGGGATCATAGATTCAGAACTGGGAGAGATCTTAGACACAATTTAGTCTAATCTCCTTATTTTACAGACAATAAAATATCGTTTTTTTCTTTTTGATGTTATCTCCCTAACCTTTGTATGTTTGTATGTAGAGTGCTTCATGGACAGTTGATGTGCAGTAAATATTAACTCCCCATAAATTTGAGAATGACTGGCCTAGAAGACAGACCATTAACTAAATTAGAAGGATATTTTTTGGCTTAATAAAAGATTTTTAGAATCACACTTAATAGCAAAACCTAAAAAATTTGCTTTCAGTTTAACTTTTTAGGAAAGCATTTATTGCTTGGAAGGAAGTATTTCTATATAATTTATTTGTATTTTTTCATGATTTAATTTTCCTTCCCCTAATAATAATAATTCACATTTATATATGTGCTTAAATGTTTTCAAAGTGCTTTCTTCACAATCCACATGAGTTAGTGAGGATAAAACACTATTTTTATCCTCATTTATAGTTGAGGAAATGAGGCTCTTATGGCTGTAGAGAGTCACCCATGATCACACAGCTAAGTCTCTAAGGTAAGATTCAAACCCAGGTCTCCTGACTCTTTGTTAAGACTTCTAATAATCAGGTGACACTGGTTCTTAGCAGCAACGTGGCCATAAAAAAATGTTATCTGTATATGCTAGAGTAATGATTTTTTCAGAGTATTTTGGCTCTCTATCCACTTAATATTTGCTACTTATTGCTATCTAAGTTGGAAATAGCACTGACCATATGGGTAAATGCTATGACAAAGGTAGGGGTAGAGGGTAGGGCAGCCTGGAAACTGGAGAGAGGTCTCTTAAACTATCATAGATAAAATCAAGATTTAAAGCTGTAAGGGACCCAACCAATGATAACCCCTCTCATTCTACAGATATTGATGCAAATATTATAGATATTAGACTGAGATCTAGAGAGGTACTACAGTATCGTAATTATTAAGTCACAGAGTTGGGCTTCCAACTCCCATTGTTAATGAGTGACTTTTTTTAATGCCCATTGATGAGATTACCTAGAAATCCAGAAGGAGATGCACCTTTTCAGACATGGACAATATATGGATTTGTTTTATTTGACTATGCTTTTTTTTTTTTCTAAAGAGAGTTAGTTGATGCAATGGTTATACTGCTATATTAGAAGTCAGGAAGACAAGAGTTCAAACCCTACTCTGATATTTACTAGCTATGTAAGCCTAGGGAAATTAATTTACCTTTCCTAGACTCAGTTTCCTCATCTGTAAAAAATAGGTAATAACATTTCCTACTTCATAGAGTTGTGAGGATCAAATAAGATAACATATATAAAGTACCTTTCAAACCTTGAAACATTATGTAAATACAAGCCTTATCATCATCATTATCATCAGTAGTGATAGTAGAAGTAGTAGCAATATTTAAAATAATTATGACACATGATTGTGACTCTAGACTTTATGTGCCTGATATCTTCATGTCTGGTCCAATTAGCATACCACCATTTTCTCAGTTAACCTTATAGGTCTCTTTACCTCATATCCACTTAGTTACTTCATCTTGTTTATTTCTTCATAATGTCTCATATCTACGTTAATACAGACATCACTGAAGGCAGGGCCCTCCTGACTGTAGCCTTTTCAAAGGTCTCTTTGGTTTCTCTTATTTTACCTAACTTGTCACTCTTTTATCCCTTATCTCCAAGGATTTCCCTTAAAAACTTTTCTCTGAACGATGGCATATTCAAGCATTTACTGTTCATTTCGGATTTTAATTTGTGTTGTCCTCTATCATTTGCTTATAGTTTCACATGTGTTAATTTTGTTTGCTTAAGCAAATAGTAAGTGGGATCTACGCTTCATATTTCTTTTGAACCTTCCATAGAACTTAACTAGGTGGTACAGGAGATAGACAGCTTGACCTGGAGTCAGGAAGACTCATCTTTCTGAATTAAAATCTGGCCTCAGACATTTATGAGCTGTGTGACCCTGGGCAACTGGCAACTACACTGGCATACTCAGGATGGCCGCTAACACAGGTTCTTAGATCTGCTTTACTAGGAAAGCTAGCTGTTCAAGGGGCCAACAATCTTAGTTAATTACATCCATTAGCTCAGGGGAAAAAATCAGCACCCTGAACTTCAGAGAAAATTCAAACAAAGAAAATAGAGAAAACGCAAACAGAAAAATAAAGATAAAAAGATAGGGCTTCTCTCTGAGAAATCAGCACAGATTAACAGACAGTTCCAACTGTCTGACCAAAGCAATACATACAACGGCTACCCAGAATCTCATCTGGTCATATCACAACAACACTCTTCCAATGAGTGAACCCTAAAGCAAAATACTAACATCAGAGTATATATACCCTTTTTTGGAACCAGAGGGCATCACAACCCTCCTGACAGTGCCTGATTAGAATGTGAAAGCCTTCCTACAAACAAGCCTTCCCTAAGCAAGCTTCCCTTAATGGACTCCACATGAGGCATATTAATGGTTGGGGAAAATCTTATATTCCATTAACATTACAAGTCATTTAATGCTATTTGCCTCAGTTTCCTCATCTGTAAAGTGAGCTGCAAAAGGAAATGGAAAAATATTCTAGTATCTTTGCCTAGAAAACCCCAAATGTGGTCAGAGTCAGACGCTATTGAAAAAGACTCATGACAACAAAAACATAGTGTGTGATATAGTGTTTTTTTTCTTAAATTAATCTTTTTCAGTGAATAGGAATCTCTTCTCTCTTTCCACCCTTGTATATGCTAAGTGTTCACTAATCATTATTTGGTTAGTTGATTTTTAACTCTATAAGTCAATCATCCAATAACTGATTTTAGACAACTATCATTTCAGCCTGCCAATCAACTCAGCAAATTATGTGCATGTGTATCTGAAATGTTAAAAGTAACATTTGAAAAAAAGAAGCCAGAGCGAGAGATTTTGCAAGTTACTTCTAAAAACCTTCATCTCCTTGTCATATCATTGATTTTCTGTACCTGCCCCCAATAATCTAGGTGAGGGAATAAAAAGAAGGAATGATAATGAACAAACATGTTCTCATTATTTTCTGTACATTCTCATTTCATCTGCTTCTACTTACTTTAATCCTTTCCACATCTTCCATTTAGTTACACAATAATATATTACTATACATGCTATGAAAATTGGCTTGCAAAGGAGTGTCACAATCATCCAATCAATCAACAAGCATTTTTAGGTACCTGTTATGCACCAGGTACTGTGGGAGGTGATGGAGATACAAAGACAGAAATTAAATAGTACCTGCTTTTATGGTGCTTAGAATTTTCCTCTTAGGGGAACAATATGCACACAAACAAGTATTATAAAAGACACTTACCAAATAGACACAAGGTAACCTTGAATAGAAAGACAGTGACAGCTGAGGGTACCAGGATAGGCCTCCTGCAGAAGGTGGTACTCAAGCTGTTTCTTGAGGGATATCAGAGGCTCAAGGAGGCTGAAGTACAGAGGGCAAGCACTCCACGCATGAGAGAGGACCAATATGAAGGAATAGAGAGAAGGGAGATGGAGTATAGTGTATGAGGAACAGCAAATAGGCAACATGACTTGTTTGTATAGTACATGGATTGAGATTGAGAAAGAGACTTGAGAAGTAGGAAGGAGCTGGTTGTGCTTACATGCCAAACAGATGGATTAATATATTTGCTACTGGAGGTAATAGGAAGCCACTGGAGTTGACTGAATAGAGGAGTAGCAGCATGGTCAAATTTATGCTTTAAGAAACTCACTTAAAGTGAAGGGTGGAGGGGTGTCCAGTGAAGGATAGAGTAGAGTAAGGACAGACTTGAGACAGGAAGAGCAATTAGGAGGCTATTATAAATATTATAATAAATAGGCCAGACAAGAGGTGATAAGGGTCTGAACAATGAATGTTAGAGGTCATTTTAGAAGCAAACTTGAATAAGTCTGGGGTTTTTTTTTTTTGGTCATACTAGTGGAGTACAAGCTCTAGAAACATCTTTCAATGTGGAAAAGCCTGGTAATAAATTGCCACTAGAAGAGTAGACTAGCTAAGCATGGAGAAGCAGTTCATCCTAGAATGCTGGTGATTAATTATTTTTGGCCAGAGCAACCTATCATTCCATCAGTTAAGGAGTGTAAGAATTGGAGCTGGATCAGTGGAGGCCTGGAACCCATGCTGATGAATCATGGACTTTTAAAAAAATATTGAGATATGTTCCAGCTGTTCCAGTCTTAGAACTTTTGGGCATGTGTAATAAATAATTAAATTTGTTTTCCTCAACATAGTAGTTATCTCTTCATTATCCATTTAACCATTCAACAAGCCTCTGGGCCATCTTGTCTGCTGCCAGCCAGTGAGTCCTTAGGGAGTGTGAGCTAATTTTAATTTTAATATTATCACATCATAAGGATAACATAATTAGTAAATCCACCTTGGAAATTGTATTTTAAAATTCAAATGCAATAAGATTATCAGGAAAGGACTATTCAACACTGTCATGGAATTTTTCAGTTTGTGTTTTTCATAGTGTCAACAACAACAAAAAGAAAACAATACAAAGCCCTTTAAAACATGGGTCCCTCCTAGCAGCCAATCTGTAAAATGGCAGCCCTCTCAATGTTGGAGTTCATGAAGCGGGTAGGAGATGGTAGAGAAGAGGCCTCTATGGCACAGGGTAAAGGGTCAGTGACTAACTGCACGATTCTTGGTTAATTACTTTTTGAAGCCTCAGTTCCATCATCTGTAAAATGGGGATAATGCGACTTGCATTCCTCTGCATGGGTTGTGTTTCTCTATTAGAATGGTTGCATCTTGAGAGAAGGGATTGTCTTCTTTATTTCTCTTGACTGAGCTCGGTGCTTAGCATACAATAAGCCCTTAGTCAATGCTTTTCTGTT